>CM076575.1:707878930-708489082 GCA_034641835.2 Pinus albicaulis | reverse complement strand
AATGTTGGAACACCTAATCCTAAGGGCAGGTGTGGAATGCTAAAAGTCACAATGGAGTCCAAGACCTTGGAATATGAAACCAAGAGTCACACCATTGTACTATAAATGTACATCTTTGTATAATGGAAAATAAGAAAGCCTCACGCTATCTTCTTAACAAGTTGAGTCTCTTGTGTGTGTGCATTCTTCTCCTCATACACCATGTGTGTGCTTCAACATGGTGTTTAACATGGTATCAGAGCAGGCGATTGCTGGCCCTGCTCCAAATTGAGTGAGCCATTTGTGTGTATGGCCTGTGCATATCTGCAAAAATTCTTGTCATTTTTGTAGCACTCAGAGATTTCTGCAACAGTCTTTTTGCCACATTCAGAAAGTGGTTTTGGAGAAGGAGCAGCATTCAGAAGAAAGAGCGGCATTCAGAATTTGTTTTGAAGAAGAGCAGTAGTGGTTTTGAAGAAAGGCAGCACTGCCCATCTGAAGGTTTTCATTCTCATTTTTCTTACAATTTCTATTAATTTCTGCATTGAAGAGTTGCTGGAAAACACTGTTTAAAGAGGGTTTCTGAAGTAGAAGTTTCTGGCTTTTTAATGGAAAAGAATTTTGAGTTTTTCTGCTGCTGAGCTATTGGAAAAATTTCTGGGTTTATTGGCAATCTGTTGTTGTATTTCAGTACTTGAAATTTGTACTGTTGCCTTCATTTCTGGAATCTGCTGCCTATATTTCAGTGCTTAAAAATCTGCTTTTGTTTCAAAGGTCTTCTACTCTGCTGTTTAAAAAAATTAAAAATTAAAAAAAAAAAAATAAAAAATAAAAAAAAATTTTTTGCTATTTCAAAATTTTCCCGCCTCTCTCCCCAGATTTTTTCCCAACACCGCATCATTTCTTACGCTACCTGCCCTTACGCTACCTACCTCCCTTGCTTCCTATACCCAACAACGCGCATCTTGATACTACACCCTCCTATTCCTACGCCCTCCTCCCACGAATCTGCACTTCCAACTCTCAATCCTACCTAATTATTCACACTCGCCGCGTTCCAACTAGCACCTCCCTACCCACTCGCAACACTCTCTCGCGTCGTCCACACGCCGTCCAACGCCTCCCACTCCACCTCATTCAGTAGGTCTTAAGACTCGCTCGCCCTCCCATTCGATTCACTCGTTAACCTCCGCCCCCGCCACTCAACCTACGGCTATCCCTTACTCATCCCTCAACGCTCCACACCTTATCACTCCGGCCCAAGCTTCGCCCATTCCCTCCATTCAATACGCCTTTCTCTATTAACTCTCGACCTCTTTCGCTCCCCTCAATGCCTCCCTTACGGCCTACCATCCACTCAACTATTCCGCCTTTTAATTGTTAAAAACCCTCCTCATATAATACCACCCCACATATCGATTTTTATTTCCTATCTTAATAAATTTAATAAAACCCCCCTCCTCCCTTACGATTTTCCCATGTTTCATTTTAAAATATTTTTTAATTAAAACCCCCCACCACCATATAATTAATCCCTCCCCCACCATATAATTAATACCCCCCTCCTCTTTTTAATTATTTTCCTTCCCATTTTAAAATTAAATCCCTTTTAAACTAATTCCCTTCATTTTAATTAAATCTCTTTTTTAAATTAATCCCTTTTCCCCTCCATTTTTTATTATCCCTAATTTTTTTAATTAATTTTTAATTAATTAAAAAAAAAAAAAAAAAATAGCAGAGAGAGAGGAAAGAGAGGAAGAGCAAAGAGGAGGAAATGAATAGCAAAATTGAGGAAATGGCATATGAGGAGCACATAGACTGAATACATAGAAGAAATTGAGATTTACATTGTGATTTGTGGCATTGATTTGAAGGGTGATTTTTTCAAGAATTTCACATTTGAAGACAAGTTTGCCATCAGTTGTTAAGGAGCTCTTTGAAGGAAAATTCACTTGCACTAGTGTTTCAGCTGCACATATTTTGCAGAAATATTGTATTGAGTTGACATTGTATTGCTTCTTCATAGTTGCAATCAGTATTTGAGTTGTTGGAAAATTGTTGATATAAGTCATTGTTGATTGCCCTCCATCATTTGAGGAGCACACTTTGTACTTTGAGAATTTCTTGAGTCATTTATATTTTTTGTTGAATCACATTGTAAACGGGTGCATTTTCGGTTGAAGCCGACACCCTTTCATTCATTTTTGAGCCTAAGTTGTTGAAATGGCCAAAATCAATGAGGCATTAGTGTTGTTGAATGACCTCATTCATTCAAATGTTCATGATATGATAAAAATGAGCAAGGATGCTCTATGTAACATTCAGAGTTGTTTGCTAGATGCACATGAAAAGATTGAGTTTTTGCAGTTGGAAACTCAGCTTCAGCAAGATAAACTTCACCAAAAGAGTCACCATTCTGAACATGTTTCTGTTCAGAAGATTGTGAAAGACTCTCATCATAAGAAAGAAGATAAAGTTGCAGATGATTCACATTCAGCAGATTTTCATGCAGATGCAGCAGCCCAGCCTGCACTTCCTAAGCCCATCATCAGACCTTGGGAAGAGCTTGTCCACAACAAGCACAGAACTGGTCTTGGATATGACAAGGATGTGTCCTTTCATATTCCAGACTACACAAAGCCCATCATATTTCAGAGTGCCGGATTCCTGTATGACAATTCACCTGCAGCTATTCTAGATCCTGTTCCACTTCCACAACAAATTGAGAAATGCCAACACTGTGATCGAGTTGGCCACATGAAAGATCACTGTTTTGATCTTCATCCATGCAAGCACTGTGGTCGGCACACTCATTCTTCAGACAGATGCTTCAGAAACAAGCCTCCTGCAAGAACAAAGATTCACCTTGGATGGATCGCTTCTTGGCAATGGGCATCAGCAACCAAGAAGATGTTTACGACACATGTTAGAACTTGTTCACGGATATTGAACAAACTTGCAGTTGAGTTTTCGCCATCATCTCACCTTGTCCCTGACAGGCGGTAAAATGGTGGTCATGTACAAGCTTCGACGACAAATCAAGAGAGCCCGAGCCACAATCTCTCATTCCATGTTCAGAGTTGTAGCCAGCAGTTCAAGCGAGCTTGAGCCACAATTCTTCATTCCGGATTTAGAGATGTAGCCAGAGACATGGATGCTCATGAGCATGCCTTCGGTTGGTGGATAACCTAAAACCATCATCTTTGGTTGGTGGATAACCTAGAACCATCACTTTCGTTTGGTGGATAACCTAAAACCATCATTTTCGGTTGGTGGATAACCTAAAACCATCATCTTTGGTTGGTGGACAACCTAAACCACCACAGTAGACCTCCCTTCTTTTAGGTCGAAGGTCTCCCTTTTTTATGAGGGACAATTCCTCTAGCAGAAGTCTTTAGCTTCTTGCCAGTTTTGGAAGAGTTCCGGGAACTGCAACAAGTAGTGTGTTCCAGTGTTTGTGGTCATCCTTTTTTCCAACATTTCAGAGTTGATTCAACCAAGCACTACTATGTCTACTTTGCAGATTTGTATTACAACTCTTTTCTTGGACTCACACATACCCCTTCGGATTAAGGGGGGATGTTGGAACACCTAATCCTACATGGGTAGGTGTGAAATGTAAAAAGTCACAATGGAGTCCAAGTGACCTTGGAATATGAAACCAAGAGTCACACCATTGTAATATAAATGTACATATTTGTATAATGGAAAATAAGTGAGCTACACGCTTATCATTCATTGTGTGTTGAGTCTCTTGTGTGTGTGTGATCTTCCTCATACACCATGTGTGTGTTTTAACATGGTGTAATCTCATCCAAAGCCATAATTTTGACATCATTTTTATTTAAGAAACCATGTCATTGGGAGCACTTGCTTCTTTGATTCTCGGTAGATGGTTAAAATAATGGTATCCAACCTCTTCGGATATAAACTATATGGATGGAGGCTTGATCTATGGCTAGAGTCCAACATTTTATACTCTAGGTTTAAACTCTGGGATGTCCTCCATACATGTCTCTCTAGAAGATAAGTTCTTGGGTCTTAGATTTAATATATTAAATGTTTATGGACCCTACAAAAACATGGAGGTTTAATGAACTCTTTGGCTGAACAAGGATTGTTGTGCTCCCCTTTTCTTGTTATTGGAGATGACTTAAATATGAATTTGTTTGTTGGTATGGTCTGAGGTTCCAAATCTAGGACAACCACTCTTTTTCAAATATAGAAATTTTCATCCAGGGGATGAATCATTTGCAAAAGGACTTGATATATTTTTGATTGGAGAATGTTTGATGGAGGGCTAGGTTATGTTCAATTCATGGGTTTCTTCTAGAATCTTTTTGGATCACCTACCATTATTTTTCAGATTGAGCCACATGTCTCAAACCCACCCTTCCCCTTCAAGTTCAATAGGGATTGGTTTGTTTAGGATGACTTTCAGAAGTTGGTGATGCAAGAATGGATACCATTTCTAAAAAGTATTTCCTTGAAAACCATGAGGAAATTCACTAATAACTTGAGCATGATTTTATATGTAGCTCATAGGTGGGCATCATTCCATAAGGTGGAAGAAAAGGCAATTTTTTTGGATGTGGAGGCCCAGATCTCGACATATTTCTAGGAGAAATAATCCTCCCCCTTGATGGTAGACAACATCTCCAGAATCCACTCATTAGAGGAGATTAGATGGATATGTTAAACAGGGAGGAATTGGAGTGGAGATTAAAAAGTCGAATAATATGGTTGAGAGGAGGAGATATTAATACAAAATTGTTCCATTAGTTTTCCAGCTATTGAAAAAAATTGCACTATTTGGAGCATTTAGTCTTTAAGAGGAGTCCTTCGATCCTTCTCAAAAATGGAAAATGAAGGTATTCATTATTTTTGGTCCCTTGGTTGTAAAATACTAGATTTTGGAGGTCACTAATCTCTTTCTCCCATTTGTTTTAGAGGACTCAAACACATCATTACTCACAAAATTTACAAAAGAAAATATTTTAGCATCTCTTGCATCTAATTAGAAAGATATAAGTCTATGTTATAACAACATACCAGTGGAATTCTACATAACATTGTATGACTTAAATAAGCATGATATTTTAGAGACAATAATAGCAACATCATAAACATGTTATTGTGGATTAGAAGGTTGTTTTTCTTCTTTGTAATGCACACCTCCCCTCACATCTACCCACTTTCACCAGCTTACCAAGGGTAAACATGATATGAGGGGTAATTATGACCAGAATCAACCTCCTAGGCAACATTAAGGAAACAGAGTCGATAAACAACCTTACTAACTTCCCTCCGGTACCACAGGACCCTCCAAGAGTAACCTAACCCCTCCAGGTGTCCATCCCCCGATCCAACATGACTTTTCCCTGAGCTTTACCACTAGTTTCTCCCTTTCCAAGGCCTCAGTGCAACTGGAATCTCCCAATTGCATGCATAAGCCTACATCAGTGTGACTTTGGACCAAATTACTCAGTGTTGTGCCAACAATTGTAAATTTTAAGGCTAGATTCCAGGGTTGGGGCTAGATCTTTGCCCAGAAATCCCTGTAACTTTCAAAAATCATAAATCACACAAGGAAAAGGCGTGTAAACCAAATATTGACTCCAGGACTAAGCATGACCATCCCCAACCGGGATTGACATTCTGTCAAACACTTGGAAACAATGCAATCTATAGGTCATGAATACAAGAATGAACATAAGGGATTGAAAATTCATATGAAACTTATCATAATGATCACCACCTTCTCCCATTAGTTGTCTTAACATTAATTAAGTCCTGCATCCATTATTCTTTCAGTTAGAAGTAAAAACATGAAATTAACCATGAGTAGAACTAGGCACATAACCATGCTTATAACAAGAATATAACCACATAAATAACCATGAGATAACATCAATTAAAGGCACATAATTACTATTAAAAAAACAAGAGAACTTAGATATCATTAGACATAGGCAAGAGCCAACCAGGTTCGGGAATTCCACGTACCACCCGACCATAGACATGGCTGAACCAAATATTTCTTTCATCCAGTCACCGTCATGCCATATTCCAAGCATGAATGTGGGATCTCATGGGTAAACCAATCCAAACAAAACCAAGGGAATCCAGAGGTTAAACCAACTCCACCGTCACCATACCGTGATCTCACCTAAACTAGTACTGATATCAAAAAACTGAAATGGAATGCCTCCGGATCTCATCACCATCCTTGAGGTTTTTTCTGTCTTCTTGTCTCTAGGATTTACCGCAATCCACACTAGATCACTAGGCCCTTACCGATACACCACCCTAAGGATTTACAGTGTATCCCACCAAAATCGTTCAATGGATTCCTAGGGCTTTGGGAATGAACCTGAGACCACCTATGCCCCGGATTCCAAAACCATATGGAAATTCCAAAGATAAAAACCGAGAACAATCCCATCACACCATGACTCTCTAGAAAAAGGCAAGGCAAGGCTAAAAACCACTGTCAAAACCTGGTAAAACCATGCCACCGACAACAAAAGAACCAAATACCAACATGCACATACCATGCATGTTAAAACCAACTAGGAAATCATACATGCAATATATTACCTGCAAGTATTTCTGTTGAAGCTTCTTGATCCTGCTCTTCCTTGCTTTATCTTTGCTTTCCTTTCCTTTCCTTGTCCTTACTTTGATTGCTTTTCCCTTTCTTGATCCAATGCTGAAATGCTCCAAGAGAATTCTAAGTGTCCAAGAGTGTGAAAGAGAGAGAATAGAGAGAGAGAGCTCCAAAGATGAACTGACAAAAGGGTGAAACGACAAAAAGTACCAACTGATCCTCATAAGCCTTTTTATTAATGAGGCCTATATTTTCTTCATATTCCATTATTTTCCTTCAATTTCTCGCTCACATGTAACCTATGATCTTTCACCTTCCTTTTCTCCAAATTTATTTTATTTTCATAAATAAATGTGCCAACAATATTTTTTTTCCTTTTTAATGCCTTTGCCATTGCCTTATCCAATTTATCTTAGCTATAATAACCAAAATGAACACCCAAAATAGGATGTTTTTCCCAACATTCAACTTGGAAAAAGTGTCCCTTAATCGTGGTCTTATTTTTGCCTTTATTAACTTTTATAACATGAATTTTTAACTCAGGTCTATTCCAGAAATATCCCCCTTGGGGAACAATATCCTTGGTGTTAAGACACACCTATACCTTAGAAAAACCGCTTAAAAGAAAACATACTGCCTATGGAGTTTTTTTAACTTAGCTCGTTGTAGTATTTACAATGAACAACCCGCTGAAAACATGAAAATCATACCGTGTACTAGAGCTTTATAACACAGATCATTACATAATTTACAATAACAACCACATATACTTATGCAGATTTTCTTCAACCAACAAATAACCATACTGTCTATGGAGCTTTGTACATCCAACTCATACAATATTTACAAAAATATACACATATGCACATTTTCTCAACCAACAATAAAAAGGATATGATGCCTGCATCGACAACAAGGGAGTCCAAAGGCTCACACCTCCACCCTCAAAAGTAGTACCAGGATTCACCTCCTTCCTAGTGTTGAAAATGGCACCAAGAAAGGCTTCTAATATAATTTTCCCTTTAATTAAATTAGAAGAAAATTGTAATTCAACATCACATGACTACGATTTAACTAAGCTAGGATGAATTAGTTGGTTCAATTAATTCGAGTTGAGGGTAAAACTAGAGGCATGTAGAGTGTATTCTACATTATAGGAGCCATATTTGAGTTTATGTTGAGTTGCAATTAAGTAACTCAGTTTATTTGAGTTAAAGTCAGGTTACCTAGTTCAAACTGATGGAGGAACGGGAGAGAGGTCAAAGTGTGAAAAATATATTTAATTCACATGTAGTGATCAATTAGATAACTGATAATTCACTTATAAATAACTCATGCATGTCAGTTTTGAGAAAGACTTGGTTGAGATTGGAGTTAAAGGGAAGTGTACTATCAGTCATATAATGATCCAATTGTATAGGTGGTGCATGGAGTCAAAGGAATATCCTTGATGTATTGCACAATAATTATTGGGGAATTTCCTTATTAAGAGGGCCTAATTACCCAAGGAAACTACACAAGGAAATAGGGATTCTTGAGGCCAAGAAATTGGTTAAGTATTGAACCAAGCTTGCTTAGGAATCAACGAGATAGATAGAGATAGTGTAGAGGCTTCTCAGCTTGGAGAAAATCATTGTAATCTTCTCACATCCTTTGGCTTGTGATTATACAGATAGTAGGGTTTTTAGCCGAGGATTTCCCCAAATAAATATTTGTGTTGTGCGATTGAAATTCTTTACCTTTCTTGTTCATGCGATTATGCGATCGTAATTGATTTCCGCAATTTGCAAAGTATATTCAAGTATTTTGTTTTAGCATATTACAATATTAGTTGAATCTACGTAGATTTTCTACATGGTATCGGATAAGGAATCACAATAAAAGAGAAGAACACAATTTTGTTCTGTGTAGGTGAATCAAATTTGCAGATCTACTCTTCAGGACTAGCAATAGGATTATGATGTATTTCTCTAGATTGAGAATCGAATATTCCCTTATTACATAGGTTGGAGAGATACGATGGAGGCAGTGATGGAAGACAACGAGCTGAAGGAATTCATAGACAATGATATTCCTAAGCCTGCAGCAAGTATATATTCTCAAGATTTGGTGGCATGGAAGAAGAACGTAGCAAAGACAAGAACGATTCTGTTAGGAGTCTAGGATCATATTTTCTCAAACCTTCATGGAAAGGAAACTCCTGATGCTATGTGGAAGGCCTTAACATATTTGTTTTAGAACATGAGAGACTGTAGGAAGCTAGCATTGAAAGAAAGGCTCAAAAAAATTAAGATGGATAAGGGCGACACAATACAAAAATACTTGACCAAGTTCACTTAGTGTCGGGATGAGCTTGGAAGTGTTGGTTTTATATTTTTCAAGGATGATATGGTGAGCCTAGGACTTATAAGCCTTCCCAAGAGCTGGCACAACTACCAGGATTCTGTGAATGGGAGGGAGAAGCTACAAGAGTGGGAGTGATTGTGGTCCGACTTGGTACAAGAAGAGATTCAGCAGAACACCATAGATGGATCCTCATCAAAGCATGATGATGAGGAGAATTTCGCCTTGGATGGGAAGGAAAAGAAATGGAAATGGAATTAATCCCATTCCAAATCAGATTCTGGCTAGGTGGGAAAGAATAAGGACTTGTCAAAGACTAAATGTTTTCACTATCACGAGCTAAGACACTATTCCATGAAGTGTTCGCACAAAAAGGTCGACAAGAAGCCCTTAGGAGGAGCAAAAGGTGAATATCTTGCTTCAAAATTCGAATTTGGTTTCACTCTCATCGCATGCATGGTGTCATCAGTGATGGGTTTTGTGTGGTACCTGGATAGTGGAGCCTCATTCCATATGAATGACAACAAAGAGTTCTTCAACGATTTAGAGGAGAAGGATCTCGGGATTCACATCAATATGGGAGATGATGGGATGTATAGCGCATCTGAAATAAGTATTGTTACCTTTCAGAGGGAGTCTGGTTCTCCTCTCACATTGAAAAATCATGTATGTTCCTAGTTTGAAGAAGAATTTGGTTTCAGTTTCTATGTTGGAAGACCATGGCTACGATGTGATATTTAGCAAAGGAAAGGCATTCCTTCATCACATAGCCATGGGACAAGTAAATAAGATCAAGGTTCGAGTAAAGAACCTCAAAAAATTATATGTAGAAGATTGTGCTGCCTTGAGCATGAAATCAGAGAAAGTGGAGGATCAAGACATCGGTGAGTTATGGCATAGAAGATTAGCCCATATACACCACAAATATTTGAAGATCATGCACAAATGTTCTACAAGACTGCCCAAGGGTGCACTCGAGCAATGTGATACATGCAAAGGGTGTACATTTGGGAAGTACACCAAAGCCATCATTAATGATAAGGACAATCAGGCCGAAGTGATCCTTGAAAAAGTTCACTAAGATGTGTGTGGACCGTTCTCGACAACCTCCATGGCCAAGCACATGCATTATGTGATTTTTTTAGATGATTTTTCACGCAAGTGTTGGATTTTCTTCATGCAAAAGAAACATCAGGTGTTCTCAAAATTTTGTGAGTTAAGGCACTTGTCGAGAAAGGAAAAAGCAAGAAGGTGAAGGTTCTTAGGAGTGAAAATGATGGAGAATATGTGTCTAATGAATTCAGTAAATTTTGTTCACAAAAAGGAATTTGACGAGAGTTGATCGCACCTCACACAATTCTCTTGTTGCCCATGTCTTTCCTTGTACCAAATCACTAACATTCGTGCATAGCCTTTACTAAATAGCAGATATTTTCTCTCTTCAACATCTCATAATTATAATGAACAATTGCCTCAATATGTTTTTTATCAACGAAATTTTCCTCATGAGAAGGTGTCTCATCCCGAGGAGCAATTTTCTCATCAAAATACCATCTTGAGTAAATTTATAAAGAGGATGATAGATAAATTTAAGAGAGATAGTTAAATATGACTTCATATTTCCCCGGTTATGTAGGTGAGGTGGCTAATGATGCACTGATGGATCAAATATCAAAGGAAGAATTACAAACAATTCTGCATTGTTTCCAAAAGGATAAGAACCATCAACCACTTAGCAGGACAATATAATTCTTCTTATGGTTCTATGACTTCCTTCCAACAGACCAACTAAGAATTGCAGACAAATTAAATACACAGACATGATTTGGGAGCTTTCAATTCACCATTTTAGGCTTTAATCCCAAAAATTAGACAAGAATGAAATAATTTCATACCCATATCACTATGTAATTACATCTACAAAATCATTGCAACAATTATTGCACGTAGGGTCAAAATCCACTAATATGATTCCATGTCATTAAAACAATTTTGCATCCTTCTTGGGAAACAAATCCATTACGGAATAGGAGTAGCCTAAGAAGGAATTTATAACATGAAATCAAAAAATTACAAGCAATGTTAGTGATTTTGTCTTTCCAAGGCATATGATAGAGAAAAGTGGCTTTATTTAGGGTTACTCATCCCTATAGGGTTTAATGTGAAATTGGTGAACTAGATAATGAATTTTATTTCCTAGATATCTTTCCAATTCTAATTAATGGCTCAACCTATTCTTTTATCATGCCTACAAGAGACCATGGGTAGGTATGACTAATGGCTCTTCTGCTATTTTTTACTATAGAGTAGGTTGTATCAATAGAGGTATAACATAGTAAAAAAGAACTATAATCTCGACAACTATACAAATAGGAAATGCCCTAAACTTGACATATTTACTCTTTGTTGATTATGTTTTTCTTTTGGGTGATAGGACTAAGGCAGATGCAGTTAAGCTGAATGACCCAACCCTTGAAGAACCAAAATTCCTATCTTAAAAACTACCAACAACTGAGGAGCTACAAGAATCAACACCATCTTTGATTTGAACCTAAATAGTCTTATTATCTCTGAGTATTTCCCTAATCACAATGACTAGTATATTATCCTCATGGATTATTTCTCTCATTCTATCTATTAGTAAAATCCACAAAATGTATCCCTACATTTGAATCTTGGGAAAAAAACATATAATTGTTATCATTTAAATTATACATATCTCTTGGAGCCCAAAAATCCATTATATTTGGATAAGATTTATCTATAACCTCAAAAGAAACCCTATTATAAGATAAAGGACCATTATGTCCTCTTGAGTCTTGAAAAATTATGATGGAATGAAATTGGGTGAAGACCAGATCCCGGTTTACCATGTCAGAACCTAGGTTCATTGAGATGGGTACCTTGGTTTGAAGATATCCACCATACAAACTAGGACCAACCATACTTATCATTGCCATCTCTCTTTTATCATTAAGACTAGCGTACTGAGGACCTATAACCCCACGTGGAGGCCCATGGTAGTCATTGCAATGTAATTTATTGGAATACATGTCATGTCCATAAGTTTTTATATTTAATATTTGCAGCCAATGTGGCCATTTCTTATTATGATATTTACCCCATCCGAAAATGGCATCATTCACTTCATTTTGAAGGATTCTACAAATTAGGTCAACATAATTGTTTTCACATTTAAAGCTTCCCTCACATTTGTTAGCTCCCGAAGCTCGAGCACTTTCATAACAAAAATAGGCAAAGTCAAACAACAAAAATGGTCCACTCTCTTTTCATTTGCTAATATTATAATGAAGTTTTATTAGAGGCATTGTTTGTTTGTTTGTTTTGGTTAGAAAAGGGTTTGCTCTTGGTTTTATGTGACTTTCAATTTATCATATATAGCATGTTGAAAAAATGGGAAAGAATAATGCGTAATATTTATCTTGCAGAAATTGATGATGAATGAGAGAATATATAGTTTAACCAAGTTACACTTCACTTTGGTAAAGGTGGAGGAACATATTAAAAATCTGCTTAAGGATACACCATATACAAAGTTTGAACATAAGTAATATATGCATTTTTCTTTTGTATATATTGTAGAATTTTTTTGAGAACCTCATTGAGGTCGATTTTTCTAATGTCCTACTTGATTGATACTTTCTCATATGTCAGGAAGGCTTTAAATATGAATTAATATGTTCATGAAACAAATCAGATTCAAATTTTATAGGTATAAAAGATAAAAACAAATGTAAATGTCTTCGTTTGATTGTTACTTGACTCTACTCTGGGTAGGTTACAGGAAATGTGATTGGAAAAAGGATGGGGAGACAATGCATAACATGTTTTGGATATGATTCATTTTCTATTAGATATCCTTTAGGCACTTGAGCCATCGACTTTGGAAATGTTTCTAGTACGACTTCCTATGGTTTTTAATGCTGTTATTATTTCACCTCATGGTTATTTTGGGCAAGCAAATGTTTTAGTAATGCAAGACATGACATCAGTGGATAAGTAAACAAATTTTTTATAATTGCAATTTCCATTCCATGATATCCTCTATTTATTGTTTGGTTGTATTTTGGATGTTTATTTTGATTTTTTTTGTCTTTTAACTATGAAATTGAAAATACTTGGCATCGTGTCCATTTGAAAAACAACCAAAGATTGAAGATGAAATTAGTATTACACGATATTGATTGGAATCCTTATAGCTATTTTGTGTTAAAATATTTTGATGACTATAAGAAAAGTTTGCTTTCATGTTGTTATTTGAGCACATGTTGTTTATATACTTGACCAAGTTCATGTGTTAGAAAATGAAATGTTGTTGTGAATAAAACAACAAGGATTAAACATCACACCTCAGACTATTTGTTTTCACAAGTTATCTACAGCTTGATATTTTTAGCATATAACTTTGTTGACATGATTGTTCCTAAGCTTTCCCTGAAGGTTGAATAATAAGTTACTAAGTTGTTATTTTTTATATATGGTGACATTTTATTTGTTTTGTTTATGCAGGTCATATGGCCACATTATATTGACCACTATCGCCCCACTGAAGAAAATGTGTTCGAGTTTCTTACTTGTATGGGGAAAATGGCTTTGACATTACTGATGTCGAGGCATATGTCGTATAAAATATTTATAGTCTAATTTAGTTTATAATCTATTGTTCATTGTCTTTCATGTATTACACTCTGCATGGAATTTTCTTTTGTTTTCAAAAGAGGAACTCAATATTGATGGTAAGAAGCAGGAATTGAAGAAAGTGGAGAGAAATAACATTGGAGTGACAAATGAAAAAAGAGTGAGAAAAGAGAACTCTTCTGGTGATACTCTTAGAGCCAATAACCCGCATAAGACACACATATAGAGACTGATGGTCAAGTATTCATAGTTGGGGAACTCACCTGCAATGCCTTGACAAAAAAATGATAATGTTTTGAAGTGATGAAACATCATTTCATGTGTAAATTTTAGTCCAACCAATATTAAGTTGGAAACTCATATTGTAATTCCTTAACATTTCATATAATATAATTTATGTGGTCGAAATTATTTGTAGTTGCACTTGATATTGTTCAATATTGTAATTAACATATGCAACTTTGTGTTTTCATATTAGATGAACATGCAAATTGTATGCCATTTTTTAAATCATATAAATTAATTTATGTTGATTAATAATGAAGGCAAAATCAATTTAAAACTACTAAATTAGTAGTTGATATTGATTAATGATGAACATAAATAAAATAAATATACGACTAAATTAGTCATTATTAATGAAAGTAAATAAAATGAATATAAACTACTAAATTAGTCATTTATATAATGAATATGAAACTACCAAAAAAAGATAAATGAATACTGCAAATGATAAATTTGTGATTACAAATGACAACTAAATTTTGAATATATGCTAATATTAGTAGCTAATTTACAGTACCTTATAACACAACCAAAATTTAGTCATATTTCTTTAGTAATTAATTGGTTTCAAACTATGACTAAAATTTGCATATTTATGACTATTAGCAGCTAATTTACAGTATCTTATAACACGACCAACATTTTGGTCATATTTCTTTGGTCATTAATTGGTTTTCTCAGGTGATTATATAGTAATATATTTTTTTGTATATTTGATCATTAATTGTGAGAACTAATGACCAAATAAATGGTTAAATCAATGACAAAATTAATGACTAAATGAATGATCAAATCAATGACTAAATTAATGACCAAATTAATTACCAAATATACAACTAGGCAACAAAATTGAGATAACCAATGAATGAATAAGCTAAAAACGACTAAAAGTTGGTCTCGTTATAAGATACTATAAATTAGCTACTATTGGTCACCAATAGAAAATAGTCCTTTATATGCAAATTTTAGTCCTTTTTTTAGTAACTAATCGTCCATTTTGTACTAGTGGCTCCTTCTCGGCCCTCATTTTACTCTTGGCCTAGGATCCAACCATCCCTCTTGCCAATACTGCCCCTCGTTATAGCTGAAACACTTCTGAAATTCTTAGCAAACCATGCCCTAGAATCTCAGCTTAGCTTCAGTGCTCTGCCAGTGTGTGTTTTCTTGAACTGACCCCAAGCCCTTCTCTTATACTTTCTCATTGAAACATCAATGACCGTGATCTAATCTCTAATCGACGAATAAAATTATAAGCTACTTGATCCGCATCACTAATTAAGTCATTCTCATCACATGTTTAATTTAATTCACTTTAAATTTTTACTTTTCCTAAGTTAGACGTAGGTTCCTTAATTAAATAGATTAATTATTTGAACAAAACTTAAACTTGATGGAATTATTCTAAATGCTTTCTAGGTCTTGGATATCTCATGTACTCCAAATCCTCCACAAAATTTGGGAGATATATCACATCCGATGCCACCCCTAAAACACTTCTGAAATTATTAGCAAACCACACCCTAGAATATGAATATCAGCTTAGCTTCAGTGCTCTGCTAGTGTGTGTTTTCTCCAACTAACTCCAAGCCCTTCTCTTATACTTTTCTCATTGAAACATCAATGACCATGACTAATCTCTAATCTAAGGCTACGATTAGAAGCTACTTGATCCGCATCACTTAAGTCATTCTCATCACATGTTTAATTTACTTTACTTTAATCTTTTAATTTTCCTAAGTTAGACTTAGGTTCCTTAATTAAAAAGATTAATTATTTGAATAAAATTTAAACCTGATGGAATTCTTCAAAATGCTTTCCAGGTCTTGGATATCTCATGTACTCCAGGTCCTCCACAAAATTTGTGAGCTAGATCACATCTGATGCTACCCCAATAGCCTAAAATCTCAACACTCCCTCTTAGAGAGGAATGTGCTCTAGCAATACACTTCACCCCAAAGTACTGCTCTGGTATCTGGTATTGGTCTTTGCATTGATGCTTGGCCTGCTGCCCGACATCACTGTGCTACTGCTGCTCTCTGTACTTCTACCCATGACTTTGACACCATCACTGCTACATCTGTACTGGAGCTCCCTCTCACATTGCTGCATCGTGGTGCCAACTCTTGTACTGCAACTCAATTTCTGAGAGTAAGCAACTGAAGGACCCCTACCCAATGAAAAACAAGTCAGTTTGGATGCATCTCATCAATAAAGCTCCTTATGAAGTTGCTCTATGCTGTCCTCCTGGAGCCACTACGTTGTTGCAGCTCTGCATTGCGTAAGCATGACTCTACATTGCTGCTACATTTGCACTGCGCTGCTCCCTCTTCAGCGTCGCAGCCTCTTCCTTTGCTTCATCTGTGATATTTTCACCCACTTCTCCAGTCATTCCTTGCTATTGTCAAAAGGCTCCCATAGCTCAGATGTGATCCATGAGTTGGGCTACTCAAGGATCCCGCCACCACTCTGTAGCTTCTCTACGGATAAATATCATCCCACCTCCATGTTTCATGAGTGCTCATGGCTACGTCATCGTCGGATCCATCATCTATTACAATAGCCTTGGAACTAGAAGCTTCCCTTTCCTTCTTCCTTTGAGGAAAATTTTTGGCGAAGTGTCCAAGTTTGCCACATTAGAAACATTTGATCTTTGACAGATCACGCTTCTTTTTCCCTTGTTTCTTCTTTGATGCCAGGTTTCATCTTCCTCTTCCTCCTTCTTTACCTTGACCGCTCTGGTGTTGGTCTCCTTCTTTTTCATTCGATGAATCTTCTCTTATCGTAGGATAGCCAACAAATTGTCCCAGTTAGGAAGGTTCAGTCTTCCCAAAAGGCTTTGGAAAAATGTTTCTCAGTCCTCTATGAATACATTTAGAGAAATCCTCACCATGAAATCATCCTCCACCTTGATCCCCATGCCAGTTAGCTGATCCTTGATCGTCTGCAATCTGAATAGGAAAGGATCGATTTCCTCTCCCTTGGTCGCCATAAATAGCCTCAACTGGTTCTCTAGAAGCATCTTCATCTTGACAGAATTCCCCTCATATAATGTGGTTAAATCTTTCCGCATCTCATTAGACGTCTTATTCTCAGCTATGTGTGGTGCCACATGATCTTTAACCCCGTCCATCATGAAGTGCATGGCATGTGTCGTTTCATCATTATGCTCTCTACCATAAGAGTCATATTAGTTGGTGTAGCCAAGAATTTATATACATGCTCCCTCAAGTTGTATGCCTCCTAGATTACCATAATTCTGGCCTTCCAGACAGAAATATTAGACAGGTCGTCCAACCTATCATGATCACGTAATTTTTGTGGCATCATTTGCTCAGATCTACTTTGTCGGAACAACTCTTCCTCTCCCCGCTTCTCAACTGAAGCTCAGATCTATGGTCCTTAGTGAAAAAGCACCCTTTGATCCTTATGAAAACTAATTTCCTCCTTGGAAATCATTCAAACACAACGAATTAGCTCTCTTCGATCACCCTGCGATCAATCCTCATATTTATTTTGGCAATAAAATCTGTTGATTAGCTGTTCTCCTCCCTCTCTTTGATAAATTAGCTTAGGCTTAATTCTGCACCAGTAGAATATTCACCCTACCAGCAACTGTTGAAGATCTGTAGCTCAACTTCTGGTTCACGACACTCTGTACAACAATCAATTACTGGACTGCATCATCCCGGTTGGCCTCTGCATGAGCAGAATGCCTCAGTGCAACCTCTGCATAATGACTCTGCATCGCAGGCTGCTCTTGCGTCCCTCTGGAAGGTGCTGCGTTGTCTCCACATCTCCCAGATAGGACTATGTCATACCCTACGTGGCTCTTGCTACCTCTGCTTCCTTCTGGTGTTGTGTTGCCCTCTTTGATTTCTCTGATGTTGTTGTTGCTTTCTGCAGCAAAAATTTCTTTAGTCGTCTTGCTGGAGATCCAAATTGATCTACAATCGCTCTAATACCATGTGAAAAATTCTTAAACTTAAGAAACCCTACTATTAAATCTTGATTTACTTCTCCTACTTACATAAGTTCTTAATATGAGTATTCAGAATTAACATCGAAGTAAATATAGTTAACAACCTACACATACATACAAAATATAAAATAGCACGCTCATAGAAAAAAATACACACAATTATTTTCTGGACAAATATCCCTGGAAAAACCCAAAAAGGGAAAACCAGTGTTGCTGGCTTTTGGAGGGTTTTTAATATTATGCAGATTCTAAGTACAACAATCTTGGGCACCAAAAATGGTTAACCTGACAAAGAAATATCAATTTTAGCAATACCTCTATCCTAGAGACATAAAAATATGACTGATTCACACCCTCAAACGGGATTTATAGAACTCGGGCCCTTTCCAGCCTCTAGAAACCACAACGTTGCTCTAAATCCCTCTACATCAGCCTCCACGCTCCTCAGGAAGGACCTGCGTCAGCCTTTCTTGGATCATGTTGCCTCTGTATTTGCCCTGTTGGGCTCTTTGATGGACTACGTAGTTGCTGCCCCTACGGTGCTTTGGAATTCTCCTTCTTTTCCCTCGTTATACTGTTGGCCTAGGATCAAACCATCCCGCTTTCTCATACTGCCCCTCGCTGTAGCTGAAACACTTCTGAAATTATTAGCAAACCATGCCCTAGAATCTCAATTTAGCTTCAGTGATGTGCCAGTGTGTGTGTTCTCCAACTGATCCCAAGCCCTTCTGTTATACTTTTCTCATTGAAACATCAACGACTGTGATCTAATCTCTAATTGACAGCTAAGATTATAAGTTTCTTGATCTACGTCTTAAGTCATTCTCATCAAATGTTTAATTTAATTCACTTGAATCTTTTAATTTTTCTAAGTTAGACTTAGGATCCTTAATTAAAAAGATTAATTATTTGAATATAAATTAAACCTGATGGAATTCTTCTAAATGCTTTCTGGGTCTTGGAGATCTCATTTACTCCATCTCCTCCACAAAATTTGGGAGCTAAATCACATCCGATGCTACCCCAATACCCAAAAATCTCAACATGTTGTGCCTCCAACTCAACAACTTCTCTATACATTTCCTCATGACTCATCCATTTTATCCTTATGGGATTTTCTTTGGCACCTTCCTTCATTTTTTTATCTCTTACTCTCGAAACCTTATCATGAGTATCGATAATATCTCTCTCTCTCTCTCTTTGAGCTTCTCCATGCTCAATTGTGAGCTCTAATTAAGATGTTGTGGTAACAAATTTTTTCACCTTGCTACAATGCCTCACCAAGGTTCTCTCCTCAGCCTCATCTTTTGGTATTATTGGTTCCCCCCTATAGAACCTTTTGAGCTTCCTCTACTCTAGCCTTCTACACTCTACTCACTTTCAAGAGCTTCATTTGGTCTTCTTTCTAGACAACTTTACCCACATTCACATCTATGGATTTGTCTCAACAACTTCTACCCAACATTAGATGGAAGTTTTTATCCTCTCTACTACTTCATGCACACTAATTAGTTACAAAACAATTTAAGACTAGTTACTTGTAGTATCTCATTATATATGCACTTCCAAGAACTTTTCTTGAGTCCTTGCTTCATACTACCACAATATTCTTTTTCTAACAACCTTCTATGACTATCTTTGATGATTCTCCCCATTGCTACTCCTTGGATAGAATTATCTCCTCCCATGTACTAGATCCTATGTGTGATATCTCTTCCTCAAACCTTGATAGTTTTGTGCTTTCACATATTAACACACACTCTCATTTATTATTAAAGAGAATAAACCATATACCTCTGTGCTCCATTCAACACTTTTGTGTCTATATGATTCCTTTCAATACTTTAGGCATACTCCAGATGTCTTATACAACTCTACCCTCCAATGTTGGTCTCCTTATAGTGCTCTCAATGGTTTCATTAACTCAAATTTTATATCTTTTCCTTCCTTAAAGAGAACCTCTGTGTTATGATTTCTCTTTGCTCTAGTTTCTCTTTTCTTTGATCTTCCACTCTGATGCCACTTAATGGGGGATGAACGACTTGGCCCCTTAGCTCCATTATTAACCCATAGTTACAACCACTGACCATACTTATTTCTTCATCCCATCCAAGCTTTATGGTTCGGTTTCACTTTTTTCAACAAACAACACTATTGTGCTTTACGTTGACAACACACTCGGTCACACCTCCATTACAACACCACCCCAAAATCCTTACAATAGTTTCAATACCATAACAATGCAATCTCTTGCACACAATCCCTAAGTTCGATAACCCTTAAGAACTTGGGATTTATCATGCTACAACTGCATGATTGTGCTTAGAACTAGGTGTCTATTAATCCCTTGCCAATCAATAATCCATAGTTATAACACTTCATACTTAATCTCCCAACCCACCACCACTCTACATTACTTAATAGAAACTTTCCCATTTCTACCAAATGAAATATCCTAATAACGAGATCTTGGTCATAGGCTTTGTGTTTGTACCACGCCCACCACACAAATTTGGTCTGATAGACGTTAGCCCAACATCATCTTGGGTCTCAAACTCCCACCAGGTTTTGAAACTTTGCTTCCATAAACACCCCATAGTCTCCATGGGTGATACAACAAGTGACGAGAATATCTCGTCTATCAAGCCGATCAAATGCTAAAGTTGGCCTTCCTTTCTTGAGTTGGGGTTCCACTGAAGTTTCAGAAATCCTTGATATCACCTTTGTTATCACCCAAAAAATGATCACTTAGCCTTTTCTAACTAAGTGGATCGAAATACACCATGTAAGACCAATTTTACCATAGTAAAATTGATTTCACTAAAGGAAATAATTTGATAAACCATATTTTATTAAGTTATTTCTAATTAAAACAAGAAACCCCATGAGGAATAATTAAATAAATCATTATTTAGTTAATATTCCTTGTCACATTTGACCCAATCATGAGAAATAGTTAAATAAGTCATTGTTTATTTGATTTTTCTCTAGGAATAATTAATTAAATCACTATTTAGTTAATATCCCTTGTCAAATTTGACTAAATCACTTAGGAATGATTAAACAAATCATTATTTGTTTATTATTCCTTAACCACTTCCTTGAAATAATAAATAAGTAAATCATTTGTTTGTTTATTATTTCTAAATAAAGGTATTTAACCAATTTAAATATCGTTTCCCTACAAAACATATAATAAAATATTCCAAGAGGTTAGATCTATATTATGGTTAATAATAGTTGATTGTTTTCCATTTTCAAGAATAACCCAATATTTTGTTATAAATAAGAGGGTTTTCCATCCATTCCTCCCCATGATCATTGTCAACATCGTTATTATTTTATTTTTGTGAATGATCTCCCATCTGAGTTCAACACATGCTTTCGGGTTTCACACATCAAAGAGAGAGAAAGATTAAGAAAATTGAAGCACAAAGGACAACTAAAGGACCCATCCCATTTGAGGGGGACCTATAGCAATCATATGAGTCTCTTTCACCAGGTGTAACATAGTAATCATAATACATCATTCATTATTTTAAATTTCTTTTTCCATGGTATGGAGTTTTACATTAGTTAAATCTTTTTGCTGTTTAATATCTTTTTCTGCACATATCTATTATTTTGCAGGTTTCTTCTAACTTAATGTTCTAGATACGAAGAATTAAATGAACATATCTCTTGTTAGGTTCATCAGTCACTCATGAATTAAGTAAATCCTTTTTGGTACACCTTCCAAAATATGTTATGATAACAAATGGCAACTCCACTAGGTTTTTAATTACACATTGTTGTCAACAAATGGAGACTCCACTAGTGTAATTCAGATTTTTGGGTGTTCAACAGCTTCAGTGATCAGGGTTTTTCTTCAGCCTTTTTTTAGTCTCTTGATGTTTATTTCCATATTTTATGCCCTTATTTAGTTAAAATTCCAACTTTTGATAATTTTCTGGTGGTTTTCGCAGGTCACAGGTACCACTCGCATAGGAGACGAAAAATTTGTCTGAACCTGCCACCCGAGAATCAAGGAGGTAAAATAACACTTTTCAACCCCAAACCTGCATATTCAGGTCCAAATCGCACTTTTTTGCCCAAAAATTTCACTATCCTCTTGTTTTAGGTCAGAACCTACAATTTTGGATTCTTTTTTCAATATTTTTTATGAAATTTTCAGGTTTTCCAAGAGCACTGTTTTGGGTTGTTTGACCTCTGTTTCAGCCCATATTAGGCCTATATATGCTCAGTTTGTATGTTTGAAGTAGAAACAAGCCATCTAGGGTTTGAGTATACTTCCACCTTTTTAGGAGGAGTTTAGCTGAGTAGGTAGTCTGATATTTTCAGTACTTTCATCCATTATTTCAAGGTCTGATCCATTCTGTTTGAAGACCTTTAAGATAAGTTGTTTTAACACCCAAAACTCCCTCTTGAGTTTTGTTTTTCCTTCCCCCTTAGGGTCCCAATGTTTCCCTAGATTTTAAAGCTTTTGCCCCATCTTTTTCAGCATTCCCCCCCTCTAGTTTTTTGTTGTTTTCTGCACCATTTTCAACATTATAGATTCATTTTATCCTAGTCCCATAGACATTATATCTTGTGACCCTTTTAGTTTGTTTTGAGTTTCTTGTTTTCCTATCCTGGTTTCGCTATTAAAGAGCCTTATTTGGGTGGGGTTTATGCTTGATTTACTTTTTATTTTACTGTCATTATTTAAGTTTCATTAAAAATTTTCAGCATTTTATTTCAGCTGCACTTTGGCATCATCATAAAAAATGCTTAATTAACTCATCCACAATACACAGTTATTTTCACACACTCACACCTAAAGCAAACAAGAGATTGGTTCAAACCTCCAAGCCAAGAATAAAACACACCACTTAATAAATCTAACTCACATAGATTAAGCCCACTTGGGCATCGGGGCCAAATAGTCTTTGGAGATAGTTGTAGGATCGGTGGGATAGGCTTCCAATAACACCCATCGATGGCATACATTGAGAAATAGAATGTTGAGTTAATAGGGAGCTTAAAATCCTTCACCATCCCGCGGTCAAAGTTAGAGTACATTAGAAACCCATTTCAAAGGGGTTTAGGCTAGGACATCGTGCGAGTAGTTATCCTCAAGGCTACCCAACCTATGGTAGGTAATTCTGTGCATTTTTTGATTTTCCAAGAAGATGAAGACTAGACCACCCCCGTGGGAAGAAGGTAACCTTAGTGGCCAATCTTAGGAAAACTCCTTATAGGACCGGTTGTGGGAATCAGTTGGTTCTCAACCCTACCTTTTTGCATGAAATTCCATTTAAAATATTAGATTCAATGATTTTTTGAGGATTTAGATTACCTTTAGGCTCGAGGTCATTTTTGTTTTAATTGGATGTGCTTTCTTGCATTAGATTAGCTCATAGAATTCTTAGTTTACACTTGGAACCACTGCACTAGGTGTTTGCTTGCTTTTTGTTACTCTTTCGTTTCTATCATCCTTTAGCCTTTAGTGTCATCTGTGTCTTGACATCATTACTCCCCCAAGGTGTTTGTCTTGGATAATCCTAGGTCTCCATCCTCATTTTCCGTTAGGCCATATTTCTCCATCCTGTTAGGTTCGAAATAATCCTCCTAGTCCCCCATCGAGTCCCTCTTATGACTCTGATTCTTTTGATTCATCAAGTTATTCCTCTGATTCTGCATCCTCTCATCCTCATATAGCCACCATGTCTGGCACTAATGTAGGTGCAGGACCCCAAGGTGGTATCTCGGGTCCCAACCCAGGCATTGCCACTAGTAGAACCACTACGGATGCGGTCGCTACCACTCCATTACTCACCTTTATGGTTGGTCGAAGACTCCTAGATTTTAACTAGTTAATCAACGATCCCATTCTCCATGACCCTGGTTGGCCATCTATGCCAACCGAACTTCCTTCATACATTCCTAAGTTTGAAGGAAACAATTGAGAAGAACCCACCAATCATGTTTGCTCCTTTCACATGTGGTGTTCATCAAACTCCATCGCTAATGACTCCATACGTCTTCGGTTATTCCAACACGCATTCATCAAAGATGCTACAAAGTGGTACATTGACCAACCCTATACATCTCATTCCAATATTGTGACTCTTGCTAAAGAATTTCTGTCATATTTCTAGCTACCCCTTCATTACGATACCAGTATTGAATTTTTGACCGCATTCCGTCAAAATTCTGCCACCTACCTTTCTGACCATGTACAAGAATGGAATAGAAGAAGGAGCATATTTAGGGCTCCTGCATTCGATGATCATGTCTATATGGATTAGTTTCTTAGAATTCTCTTAGCCCCCAAAGGTAAAGATGTCACATCTCATTTTTCTCAGACCTAGGAAGAAGCTCTCTAGATAGCCTTAATATGTGACTTGATTTACGCCCAATGAGGCTATGTTTATACATTTTTACAATACCTTCCTAGACCTAGTGGTGCCACTACACAAGGGGCAGCTCACGCCACCAATGGTATCATTGGATCCATTTCACTCCCTTCACCATATGCTCCTCCTTAGATTAGTTATGGTCACCCTTAGGGGGGGGAGCAGTTCCTCCAACGCTTATCTCCCTCCTCCAGGAAACTTGTATACCAGTCATAGAATGTCTTATGAATTTTCAAAACCACATCAAAATATGCCAAGGCCAGTTTTTTCTCAATCTTTTTACCAGAATGTAACCCCAGCTCCTTATTATCCTTATGCACCGCCTAGTGCTCTAGCCCCTCAGGCATCAGCGCCTCCTCCTCCCACTCCTTCTCAACCTCTGCCACAATAAACACCTCCTCCTCAAGGTCAAGTGTATGCTAAAAAAATCCCGACTAATCCCCCCAATTCAAAGAAAAATAATAAGGGGAAAGGAAACCAGAACCAACAATCGGCAGGGTAACTAGGGTTGCCAAGGTACTCAACCAAATACACCCCAGGGGAACAAACCAAATACCATAACCTAGCACCAGGGCAATCATCCCAAGCAGAACAAGGTGATTCAAACAAATAAGCCTTGTGCATGTTATGGTATATATGGCCATTATACACATGATTTTCCCCTTTTACACCAGATGTGTCAAATGTGAGATGCCCAAGCAGCTTCTCGAGGACATCAACCCATGGTGTTGCTTTCTCAAAGCACTGCTCTAGCTCAACCAGTCGTGCTCACTAATAATTTCCCTTAGCAAGGATACGTCACTACCCAACCTCCACAAGGTCCATCTACCCCTCCAAATAAGCATTTTGGCCACCCTAATTACCAAATTCTCATGATGAACTTTAACGAGGTCAATACCGCTGATGTCTACCTTTAGACTTGGTCGCTCCAGTATTACAAGAAAATTTCTACGTCTACAACTGATTCCCAAACCAAAGTGTCCACTGAGTCTATTCTAACACCAAATGGTCCCTTATAAATCCCTTAGACCAAGGTAGAGGTCATACCAAAGATCTCCAAAGGGCCATTACAATGTAAGGTTGTTTCAGCCAAAGCCACCCACACATACAACATAGTAGATGACTTGGCACAATCTCCTTTAGTCATATCATTGTTGGAAGTTCTCCAAACATACCCATCCCAACAGAAAACTCTACTATCTGCTTTGGGCATTGTGGACCCTTCAACTGATCGCTTGAATGTATTTGATGTTGACAAGCTAGAACATCCACCTCTCCCCTCATCATTTGATTTCCAAATACCAGTCGCCATTAGAAACACCATTGTCCAGTGGTGTATCATAGACGAAGGTGCATCCACATCGTGATGTCCGAAAGTGTTTGGAGGCAACTTGGGTCACCTAATCTGTCCCCATCCACCATCACTTTACACGCTTGGGACAGTCATCCTTCATATCCCCTTGGCATGTGTCACAATTTTCCTGTCAAATTTGGTGGCAAGTTTGTTTGTATTGACATAGATTTCATAAATGTCCCCTTGGATTAAAATATTCTTTTGGGTCGTAGCTACACCTACGCGATGTCAGTTGCCGCATCTTCGGTTCACCTTAAGATTTTCTTTCCCCATAATGTAAATATCATCACCGTTGATCATTTGGCATATTATGATTCGAAGTCTCAGACATCACCTAAGTCTATATTCTCGTCGATGACCAAAAATCAACATGTCTTGCCTCTCACCAATGTCTCTCCAGGAGTCTATAAGGATTCCACATTGCTTGGTGCATACTATGGTCCAAAACCTACCCCTTCTGAGACCATGTCGTCTAGTGTTTCATGTTGCAATCATCACTTGCTAGTCACAAGCAGTTTGGTATGCCTATCCAATAGCCAACACCCTCGCAACCTACTGTTTTTCACTCGACCCAACCATCTGTATCAACTCCTCAAGGACCTTATCCTTTTGTTGGTGTCTCTTCTCATCCCTTTCAACCAGGAATAGTTCACCCAAGTCTTAACCATCTAGGAGTCGTTCCTCCAGGCCATTATCCTACAGGTCAGATGTCGTTTTTAGCTCCCCCATCTGGAGTATTTTCTTTGTATGTCATAACTATGTTTAGTTTACCAAATATGACCCTTGACATATCAGTTTGATACATCGATCCCCCAACAAAAAATCCACCAGATCAACTCAAACCGTATACTTCTTTAACCCTAGATCAACCGGCCATGATGACCCCTTCCTTTGCTCCAGTTCCACAACAACTTCAACAGGAACCCAATCCTATTGCGAAAGCATCTGGTGAGGGAGGAAAATCCCAAAAGAAGGAACCTAAGGACAAGGCTCCCCAAACAACTCCAGCTCCACCTAAGCCTCCAAAGCATACTCCAAAATGTGATTTGTGTGATGTTGTTGGGCATACTACCAATAACTGTCCTGAACTACCTTGTCTCAAACCTGTGGTCGACGATACGTTTCCTGACTCTAACATCCCGGAGGTCCATCTTATCTTACCTGAGTTAGCCAAGAAAAACAAGTCATTACGTACAAACCATCCATGTGCTTTGTGCGATAGCTATGTCCACTACTCTAACCACTATCCTCGTCTTAAAGACTTTCACGATACCCTTCAGGTGCTTCATGAAAGAGAGGTCGCTCGTAGAAGATCATATACTCATGTACTTGTGAATTTTGGTTCCACCATTACACCAAAACCGAAGGACTCTAATGCACTCATTATGCTCCCTCCCCCTGATGTCGAGATTTCAGACCATATGGTCGCTATTATCTACCTGTCTTCGTTCATGAGATCCTTGAAGAAATACCCCCCCTGGGGTTCCCTATAGTGCTTCGATCGAACCTCCCTCGTCGAACACCCTGGTCTCAACATCGGTAGGTGTTTCATCTACTAGAACTTCGTATACCCTCACTAATGATGCATATGGAACCATGTATCTCATTATGATGTGCCAGGTAGCTCCACCGCATCATGTGGTCTTCTTTCCTCTAGTTCCCCATCTTCCATTCAGATGAAGACAATATGGAAGCCATGACCACCCCTGATTTTCCTTGGGAGGATATGCACCATCGTGCGTACTTCCTTCTGCAGCAAACCCATGATCAACATGTTGTGGATTCCAAAGACTTAATCCATAGTGAGGTTTATTAGTCATATAAACCCTTACTTTGAACCACGTACACCTTGTGGCCATTACATTGACACCCAATGTTTGGGTAACGGGGCATCCATATTTGAGATTCAAGGAGAATCAATTCTCCATAACCCTCCCAGTGCATCTAGTATTGTCGATTCTAGTACCATTATTCTTCCTAATTTAGAAGATCCTCTAGAGCCTCATATCACTTCAGATCACTCTAGGGATGATCCACTTAATCATTCCTTCATCTTATATCAACATCCCAGACATTTTTTTTAACCAACCTCATTATTTTCTAGGTGAGCACCCATTCCTTATCTCTGAAGCCACTCTTTGGTATCGTGACACCATGTATGTGAACCCATAAATTTAGTCCATTTGATTCATATATGTAGTTCCAAATGAGATTGGTAGTCCATTATTTCCTTTCTCTAACAATATCTATCCATTCTTCCCATAGGATGACAACCATAACATAAACAAATGGTGAATCACATCACCAAAATGTGTTTAGAGTCCATTATTCTAAATACATTTGGCATGTCCATAACATGCTTGGGAGAACCTATGCCCCTATATATACTCACCATCCTATTGAGGATTTAGCTGCTATGAGACTGAATGCTTCAATCCATTATTTAAACACTTGGAAAACCATGGAGCTCTACAAACTCATCCAGCTAGGGGCATCATTCCCACCTTTGCATACCATATCAATCCCCTCTATCACATATGCTTGGGGGCCATATCCCATGCTGGGAGGCATGATGGAACACCTTGCCACCTTCCCACTTGATTAACATAAGTCTTAGCCTAGACCCCACTAATCTAGGTATGGTCAATTATTGTTCCATTCCTTGGATAGTTTGTCCTACCGGCATTTTCGACGAGCCATATACATGTCGCATATAATGGATACTTGATACCATATCTTCAAACATTCTACTCTAAGTGATGCCACAGTTAGCACTTGGTCCCCATGTTTGACTTTGTGGGTGGGGATAATCCCAGACCTTCTCTAGTATTTCATTTTTCTATCCCTCTCTTACCTTGATTCTTCATCAGGAACCATCCTTCCAAGAAGCATAAAGCCATTTTTAGACAAGTAAGGTCACCAACGTTAAAGTTACAGATCATGTTTATGATGGTTCGTTTTTCCACTACAATCTCCACAAGATTTAGGGTCTTCTCCTCCTCTCCAAATTCACAACAAATCACTTAGAAAATGAATTAAAATTGGAGGAAAAACACCATTTTGTAGGAAAACCCCTAGTTTTTCCATCGCCCATTGAGACCAAACAGTATCTCAGTTTGATGAACCGTCAACACCATTAGAAATATATCATTGAGTACTATAATGAGTATTTCTTTGTTTTTGGTAATTTGACACTTCACCCAAAAGCCAATTTTTCCATGAAGTTTCACTTTTCCACCAATTCAAACCAAATGTCTTCACATAAGTCGCTTGTAATTTAGTGCCACTTTGTCTTGGCACTTGTCGCCTCGTGTGTCAATTTTATTCACGAGTAAACATTATTTACTTGACATGTTTTTATGGTCCCCCAGGGCCTATCTTGTGTGGTAGCATCATCGAGTCACCCTTTTTCAGAGTATCTAAGATGAGTCCTCCTCGCATTCATGGAGTTTGTGCCAAGTCCCATTTCTCATGTTATAGTATTCCATCCATATTTGCATCGCATTCATCCCGTGTTGCCCATTTTTGGCCTTCAACTATACTCTCTATGATCATCCCCTCCATATTTGAGTAAGTCGTTGCCAAGTCAACCATGAATTTTATGCTCTAACAAGGGAAGTCTTCAGTCCGCCTCTTAATTTCCCTCCTTTTATCATTATCCCTTGTGTTAATCCATCATTCGCTCTATCGTGATCCTCATGCCTTAGTTGAGGATTCCTCATTGCCTCAGCTGTGGCAGGCTCTATTCTGTTGATTGCAGCATATTCATTCCAGAAGAACGGTCTAAAGGTCAATGTACCTTGGTTCCATCTTTCATCATTGTTCGGTACCTCAGATCAAGCAAAGGGAATCATTATTTCCCTTTTCCTCAGTTTTTTCTCATGTGCTTGAGCCCAACTTATTATCACATGATAGAGAATCGTAAACTTGATGGTTCAGTGATCCAACAGATTATACCAGGGATTCCTGGGTGTGTGTGAGAGGTTTTAGACCTCATGAGGGGGTGGCCCTTCAGGTATCCCCCCACATGCCCGTATGACCACAGATTATGCTCAAACCTTAGATGCAGTTCCACAAATTTAATGGGTTCAGTTCCAGCCACTTACAATGCCCACAACATGCATGTCTCATTCATGATGATTCAGTCAGATCTTAAGAGCCCTTTCCTATTCAGCAGGCCTTCTTTGGTTCTAGTTCCCCCTCCCCTTGTCACATGGAGGGGAATTATGTCTCATGTATTCAAATGTTATTGTATTCAGTCCTGACCTTTATTTTTCCAGGGGCATTATGTAGATGGGATTCATTGTATTACTTTTTTCCCCATTGATGCCAACATGTCATGTATAATGTATCATGTACTTTGTAGCTGAGTCCCACATCACTGGGTTCATCATTATTATTTGTACACAATTATCTCAGTGGGTATGGGTATGCCTCCCCCTTCTCATTGAGGTCATGTACTCCAAAACAAAAGGAGACTTATGTCAATTAGTAGGTCTTACCCCTTTTGTCTTTCATCGCTTCACTTTAGTCATCTCTCTCTCTCTCTCTCTCTCTCTCTCTCTCCGACTCCCCTTTGGTGTCTAGTTATTATGTTCTTACAACATATTTCGGTCATACGATTTTCTCCTAATGTTCGTACGTTGGGGAGGAATCTGTTATCACCAAAAAATGATCATTACCCATTTCTAACTAAGTGGATCAAAATACACCATGTAAGGTCAATTTTACCATAGTAAATTTTTTTTTACTAGAGTAAATAATTTGATAAACCATATTTTATTAAGTTATTTCTAATTATAACAAGAAACCCCATGAGGAATAATTAAATAAATCATTATTTATTTGATTTTAATCTAGGAATAATTAATTAAATCATTATTTAGTTAATATTCCTTGTCACATTTGACCCAATCATGAGAAATAGTTAAATAAATCATTGTTTGTTTGTTTTTTCTCTAAGAATAATTAATTAAATCACTATTTAGTTAATATTCCTTGTCAAATTTGACTAAATCACTCATGAATGATTAAAGAAATCATTATTTGTTTATTGCTCCTTAACCACTTCCTTGAAATAATAAATAAATAATTTGTTCGTTTATTATTTCCAAATAAAGGTATTTAACCAATTTAAATATATTTTTCGTGTAAAACATATAATAAAATATTCCAAGCGGTTAGATCTAGATTATGGTTAATAATATTTTATTGTTTTCCATTTTCAAGAATAACCCAATATTTTGTTATAAATAAGAGAGTTTTCCACCCATTCCCCATCATGATCATTGTCATCGTCATTATTATTTAATTTTTTCCATTGAGCTCCCATTTGAATTCAACACATACTTTTGGGTTTCACACATCAAATAGAGAGAAAGGTCCAGAAAATTGAAGCATAGAGGACAACCAGAGGACTCATCCCATTTGAGGGGGACTTATAGCCATCATATGATTCTCCTTCACCAGGTGTAACACAGTAATCACAATATATCATTCATTATTTTAAATTTCTTTTTCCATGGTATGGGGTTTTACATTAGTTAAAGCTTTTGTTTTTTAATATATTTTGCTGCACAAATCTATTATTTTGCAAGTTTCTTCTAACTTTATGTTGCCGATCTGAAGAATTAGACAACCATATCTCTTGCTAGGGCCATTAGACACTCATGGCTTAAGGAAAGCCTTTTTGGTACACATTCCAAAAGATTTTATGCTAAAAACCTTACTTTGTGATCTCGATGTCGAAAAATGACACAAAAGTATTAGAAATTTTTTTATTTTTCAGGGGTTGTTAGTTGACCGCACCACCCAGAATTGTCGAATTTTGGGTCTTGAGACTTTTCTCTAGAGTGAAACTCTCTCCTAATTTCTCGATCACTCGATGGGTGTTAGAAAAAGATGTTAATGGAAAGGTCTCTGTCACCATTTATTAGTGCACACTTTGAACATGCCCGAAGTTTGTAAGTATGCTTCGTTATATCGCATTTGGCTCTTATAAGGTCAAAAATCTGAATTCCATAGTTGTTGATAAGGGTGACTCTATAGTCTCTCTCCATGGCCACTCAAGGTTTCTTTGGCCATGCAAATTATCCGATTATATCCTTACTCATATGCGAGGATTAGACTACCTTTGCACACAGTCGCGAAACTCACCCTAACATTGAAATAATGATTCGCACAAGCACAACATTCACAAGACAATTTACTAGTTCCAACACACACAGATGAAACACAACTTGGAGAATAATATCACACATATTTTTTATTAAAAAATAGATATATACAATCGTTGTGCTTACATAGTAGCTGGCCCACTCCCTCTCTCCTATACATATCCCAATCCTCAGCCTCTCTCGATTATTATTCTTCTCTATTGTATCCTTGCTACCTACCAAATCAAACCCTATTCCTTAACTAATTAAAATATTCATTATCGCATGGAGGTTGCTCTATAATGGTTCTCCTTCTAGAAGTTACAAAATATCTCAGCCCAATTATTTGGCTCTTTTACAATGTGCTAGATAGCTGAAAATACCAACTCATCAAACTTCTCTAATAACCTAGATTCTTTCTAGAACTAGAACACTTACATTTACATAAAATTTCTTAATTTATACAAAATTTAAACCAAGGGAATTCACTCTCATTTCTTTTTTCAAGACCTTTAAATCTAAACAATAATAATGGACTTTAGGTTTTAAACTCCTATATCTTGGAAAAAAATTGTTAGCCTCAACACTTAAATTTAATTCTTACATATAAAATATTTAACTTATAATAAATATATTATATTTTCTAAATTATAAATTTTTATTTTGTTTTTTATATAAATTAATAAATTCTTTTATATTACTTGTAAATATCATTTTACATATATTGTAAAAAGACACTTTCATATTGTTTGTGGAGTCTTTATGAGGTGGGCTATTAAAGCGGTTAAATGGTGATGAGGTGGGTTATTAAGGCACTCATCACAGGTTCAATTCTCTTCCTTGATTAAGATGATGTATTTGGACATGCTAGACTAAATCAAATTTAATAAATTCAGTATTTTAAAAATAATGTAAGTCCTTTTCCATAGAACCATTGTCATTGAAGAGATACTTGTTTTAGCATTAACTTCTTTTTCACAAGAAACGTCTTTTTTTTTCCATTGATCTTCACTCCACTATTTTTTTTTCATATTTTCAATTTTATTTTTTTAATAATATTTGGAAAATTCACTTATAAATTTGAATTTATTTTCAAAATATTATAATAATATAAAATAAATATTATTAAAATGTAAGCTTTGCTATAAATAGATATCCTTTAAATCTTACTAAGAACATATTTGAAACACCTTGCAGTCAGAATCTGTATTTATGAGTTCCCATCTGCACAATCTCACAGTTTGAAGCTTCCTAGTCAAATAAGAAGATTTTGATACTTACTGCCTGTGTTTAAACACAATCTCACAGTTTGGAGGAAAATTTTAATCTCATCAGGGAGGAAAATTTTAATATGCTGCCTCACTATCACAAGAAAACAATGCCATAGAATCTATACCCACAGTGATTTTTCCACGAGTTTTCAACTTTTTTAATCACTAAAATACAGAACGACTTTCCTGTTCTCTTTAAAATCATGGAGCGTTGTTTTTGTTCAGTACAGCTAGCAAACAAAGCCTCTTTTTTGTCAATTACTTCGAAGAGTTTTAATGTCAAAAGTAAGACTTGGGGTGAGCCTAAACAAATGAAATCAAGAGTTGGTGAGAGAGCCGTAGTTGAAAGGTATGAATATCAAATATGAGGACTTTCAATTATTTCAAAAGTCCAGATTAGAAAAGAAAAGTCAAGTCCGTTGAAGTGGGCGAGATTTGAAATATCACATGAGAGTAAGACTTGAAACCTCAAGTTTTGTTTATTTCAAAAATATGGACTAGGAAAACAAATGAAATCAAGTATAATTGTAAATACTATTTACAGAGTTAACATGATGAGAGGAAGACTTGAAATTTCAAAGTTCCCTTTATTTCAAGTGTGGAATATGAAAACAAATGAAATTAAGTATAATTGTAAATAGTATTTACAGAGGAAGATTTGAAATTTCAAAAGTTTAGAATAGAAAATCTCAAATTAAATTTATGAAGTATGAAGTGTAGATTAGAATAAAAAACTTCAAACTTATAAGTTAATTGGTTTGTATGGGGTTTAGTTTTGTCACTTTTTTTTCTAGTTATAAGCAAAAACCTAAAATGTCAAATTTAGTTATCTTTAATTTAAAAATTAAATAAGAAAGTTTAAATTTCATTAAAAAAAAAGTTGTTGATAAAAATCACTTTATTGAATTAAACTTTAAATTCACCAAAAATCATCTAAATACCACCAATATTTATTAGAAAATAAAGCTAAACAAATAACTACACTCAACCTAGCACCCAAAAAAATAAAAAAAATTCAAATCAAACCTAACAATAAATATTATCTATCAATATATCAAAAGTTGAAAATTTATTAAAATGTTAAAAGATAAAATCAAATAAAAAAATGTATATATAATAGCAGGTAGAAAAATGTATATCTAATATTATTTTGTATAGCTAATTTTATTGATATTAAAATATAAAGATCTTAAATAATAATAATAAAATATTTAAAAAATTTAAACAAGATAAAAGAAGTATATATAATATTATTATGTATATACAATATTATTGATATTAAAAAGTAAAGACCTTAAAAAAAAATACTGAGGAATTTAAAACAGAAATAAGATCAGAAAAAAAAGTGTGAGTATTAATGAATTAATGCTAAAATAAAGGAGATAGATTGGATGACGCACAAAGTTTAATATTAATTATTTTATGTAGATAAAAAAGTAATTATTTAAAAATTGAAAATAAAATTTTATAAGTGGTAATGGTGGTGGTGATGAGGATGATGATGGTGGTGGTGGTGGTTAACGTCCACTGAGACCAATCTTTGGTCTATCAGACCTAAACAAAAGAGTTATTTAATTTGATTTAAAATTTTATTCCTATGCTCAAATCCTAGCATGGGGGGAGATGTTCTTCTCAATGTAGCAAGCTATGCCCCCAATGCCTCTACTCGAGGATCGCTTGTTCCAGGTAGACCATAGTGAAAATTCATCTATGTTATGGACCTTAGATTCTTCATGCTCCCAAGTTTCAACAAGCAATATAATATCAACATCATTTGAGATCCAACTTAGCTTGGGGCCTTTGTTCCATGGAAAGCCCCGACAGTTCCAAGAAAGAATTTGGAGCATATTGAATTGCTATTTATTACTATATTTTTGGTTTATATCTCGAAAAACACCTTTTCTATTTCTAATTATTGCCCATTTTCCTTCCTTCCTAGCTTCTTTTACCTTTTGAACCTCCTTTCTTAATTTTTCTTGATCTTCTGGAATGAGATCTTCATTTATAAATATTCCCATTCCTTTTAGACTTGAGGTTTTACTACGTATGTCATACTTATGGTCAGTAGAGCTCACCTTTATTCCGATCATCCTTCCTTTATTCTCAGTTAATTTCCCTAACCTTGTTGCTTCTGTGAGACACGTGGTTTCAATTTGTAATCTATTATGTAATTCTGTCTGGGCTATGGCTAAAGTATCCTTGTCTTCCTCCTCTTTCAAACTGAAGATTATAAGGTTCAAGGCCCTTTTATTACGCTCATGGTCTAATTCGATCAATTTTTTCATTTCATCTTTAATTGGTTTGATATCTAATTTACCTGCCCCACTATTTAGGGTGAGATTGTTGTTAACTTTTTTCTTCTAGTTCTTTAATCATGTCCTTCATTTTAAGTCTTTCTATATTATCAACATCTCTCTGCTGGGATGTTTGGTTAGTATCTTGGTTTTATTTTTCTATGACCTACAACCTAGTTTCCATTATTTCCATTTTATTCAACAATATATAGATAAGTTAAAAGTAAATAAATAATGAAAAATACTAAAAATTTAACAGAAATATTTAAAAATAAAAAAATCTTATAATTTTTATGAGACATGTTTAATAATCTGAACACAAAAGTTCAAATAACATATAGTAAACAATATTTACTAAATTAAATTAAAAGTTTTAATTTGATAATCTTAAGTTACAACTCAAGTAATTTATAATAAATAATATTTGTAACATTAAATTTAAATCAATATTTAGCCATTATTATAAATAAAAATAGAAATTAAATTGTACAAATTAATTTATGAGTTAAAATATACAAATAACATGTCATTAAATGCACAAAATTCCATTTAAACTACAAAAAAAGTTATATATTATTAAGTATTATGAAAAAATAATATTATAAAACTTTGAAGTAATACTTGTGATAATGTAAATTATTTTTTATAAATATAATTAAAACTTTACATTCATTCAACATTATCGATTGATAAATATAAATAGCTTACTATAATTAATATTCAACAAAATTTCTACAAAATATTGACATATTATCTATACATTTTAGATTTCTTATTAGTGAACATGCAACATTCTCTTATTTTTGTTGAGATTCAGTCGACCAAACAAAGATAGAATAATTGTTGGCAGGAACATAATCATTCTTTCTTGTTCCTTTCGATACCTATCAAAATTGTATTTTTATGTCAAAATAAAGCTAGCTATACTGGTCCAGTAGACTTCAAAGATACCCTTGGTATAACATTGACAATCGAACAAGGATTGGAGAAGATATCATTAGTTTTCCATTTCTTTATCTTTATATTTCATGGGATCAATTCCCCCGTGGCGAACTTTACAATAATATATGGAGTTGAGCATGTCTGGGAATATGGGAGAATGCTCCTTTCCTGACATTAGTACTAGTATTAAATATTGGGTTATCCATAGCATTGCCATACCTTCTCTATTCATTGTAGGTTAGTTATTTGTCAGCACGGGTTTGGCTTATGATGTGTTCGGGAGCCCCCGACCAAATGAGTATTTCATAGAAAGTCGACAAGAGGTTTCATTAGTAATTGGCCATTTCGATCCGTTAGAGAAACTCGATGAATTTACTAAATCTTTTTAGGAGGCACTAATGACTTTAGATAGAACTTATCCAATTTTTACAGTTAGATGGTTCACCATTCACGGGCTAGCTATCCCTACAATTTTTTTCTTGGGATCAATATCAGCAATGCACTTCATCCAACGATAAACTCTATACTAAAGGAAAATGAAGTATGTAGATATGACACAACCGAACCCAACGAACCCGAAAAACCAAAATGTTGAATTGAATCGTACCAGTCTCTACTGGGGCTTGCTACTAATTTTTGTACTTGTTGTTCCATTCTCCAATAAGAACAATGAGAATATTCTCACTCCATTTGAAGAGATCCAATACACATAATTATCTATGCTATGTCTGTTTATGTCTCGAGTATGATCACTTAAGAAAATGTGAAAGGGAGTAAGAGAAATTTCTGATACCACTAGAAGGATCCCTCTTTGGTTGATAGGTACTGGAACTGCTATTATCGTGATTGGGCTAATGGGTATCTTTTTCTACTGTTCATATTCCGGATTAGGATCATCCCTACAGTAAGGGAAATGCACTTACTATGGGAAATAATATACATGCGAAAGTGAAAAATCGATAAGGCCTTACCCTTCGAAGGGTAAGGCCTTATTGAAATCTCTTTTTGAGATTATTTCTATATTAATATGAATTAGAAGAGAAGATATGTACAAATACAATGACTCTTTCATTTACTTCATTTAATGCCTTTCAGTTAAGTGATGAGCCAATCTATTCTTCCACTATATGATCGGGAAAAAAGAAATTGGATCGATCCAATTTCAATCTCTGTCGAAGGAACAACAGAAAATCAAAGAATATTAAGTACTAAATATTTTCTCATTTCTCTGATGGGATATTATGCAAATTTTTTGTAAAAACCTCAACTATGAGAACCTAAATGTGTAGATAGAATCGTTTCTTCTCTTATTTTGGCTTAAAAAATAAAATATGAGGATAAACACCTTTTATTCATTTTCTCTCATTAGGAACGAACCCTATAAAAAAATTTATAGGGTTGTTTTTTTTTAATGAGTGATATTGTCCCTTACTTGTATTCTCTTCCTTCTTTAGGAATTTTAAGCTTCCTCGGTATAACATAAAAAATAATCTTCAATTTACGAAGGAATTGAAGAATAGGACAAGCTCAGAAACCCAATTAGTTCCTCTTATCCTAATGAAAACTGGAAAATTTCGTCGAATATTTTCAATGAAGAATAATGGAATAGGATAAAGAATGGAATTAGAGAAAATATTAATCTTCTCCAAGATTGCTTAGTTATTCTCCTCATCTCTCCTCCTTGCGAACTATATCAATTTTTTGGATCGTTTCTTTTTAACATGGAGCAAGGAAAGGAGGGAATGGAATGTATATAGTACACGATATAGCATATGTGGATCGTTGAACAAGTAGATATGTTCCAGTGCTTACGGAGTCACTTCATATTTCAAATTTATTCATATTTAGATATATCTACATGAATATTTTCTCAAGAATATATGAGGGAGAAGAAGTATAAAATGTCGTCAATATTTGAAGAGGTATTAATTTTTGAATCAATCAGTAAACTTCATGTTCAAAAATCTATGGACCTAAATATTAATCTCAGCCAATTGAACTTTTTCAAATTGTTTTTTCTTAAGGACCAAAAATATATGTGCTAGAATGACAGATGCTAAGAATAATAAAAGACCTTTAACACATAATGGATCTTGAAGTACTATCTCTGAATCTCCTTGACCAATTCTAGCCACATTAGGGTTATTTGTTAATGGATAATCAACCTTGATCAATTCTCCTTCTCAAATAAGAAGCTATGGTCCTGGAGGTATAATGTCAACCACTTGTCCACTGTCTGATGTATTATTGATAGTTATCTCATATCCACCCTTTTCTTTACGTAAAATTTTTCTCACTCTTCTTGTTGCTAAAGCACTATAGACCATATTGTTTCTCTTACTCCCGTCATGATAAATTTGTCCTCTTCCTCTATTACCACGCACACATATGGGATATTTCAAGAAGTAAGCTTCTATATCAGCAGCAAGATCTGGTGAAATGATGGGGAATACAAGTTCACTATATTTTTTACCAAGAACAAGACGTATTACAATAATGTTTTTTTTTTGTGGGACGATAGTTATGAAAATAAATATTACCAATATTTTGTCTAATCTCAGGGGAAAAATGATCTGGAGTAGCTAATTCAAAGCCCTCGGGTAAAATTAGAACAACTCCTACATTTAAAGCCCCTTTATTTCCATTAGCAAGAAATTGTTTCATTTGTGTATCATAGGGGATCTTAACAATTGCTTCAAATATGGTATTGGGAAGCATAGACTGTGGAACCTCAATATCCACATGTTTTTTTTCCAAGTGACAATTGACATATCCAATACATCTAGTGGTCGAGGATTTTCATAACCCTATTGTGCAAAAATAAGACATGCATTTGAAATGGATTTTTGAGTTATGATATGTATCATGACCAAGACGGAAATTAAGCAAGTCATATTTTTCATCCATTCATAAGTATTTCTATTTTACATGGTTCAATTATTAGTTCCAAATAATTTTTCGGGTGAGAGTAGGTAGTTCTCATAGTTGCCTGTCAAAAATTCTGCTACTATATTGATTCCACCAAACCTAAAAATAAGAACTTAGAAATCTCACACCAGGATAAGAATGAAGGGGAGGAATAGATAATTCCTAAACACAGAAAACACTTTATTATTATTCTGTTTCAATTGTTTTGGCTGGAGAAAACAACCTACCTATTCTTTATTCATTCATCGAATGATAAATTACTACAAGTGAAGGAGATATATAATAGTAAATTAATTTATAAAATTTTTAAATGAAATTATTTTATTAATAATTCAGCTATCAATACAAATATAGATGAAATAGGATATGCGAATCTCTTTAAATTTACATCCCATTGTGCAATTGGCATTTAACTATGGCCTTTTACCATAGCTCTCACCAAAATGCTTCATTTCTAAAGAGCTTTACCGATTTGAGTTTAATTCTTCCATTAAAGTTGCTACTTGGACTATTATAGAAATATTCATTTAATATTTCTATACCCCATTTGATGCAGGAGCATCGTCCCTCGAAGTTAACCTTGTAACTAAGACCCAAGTGGTCTTTAGAATTTTACCAAGGGGGATGATTCCTTTTAAAAAAATTCTTTCATTGGTAATATTTTAGTCTAACATAATATGCATTTATCATAAGGTGTCCCTTAAGGATAGATGTAGGAATCATGTTAGGATAGAGTGGCACTTGACTTATAGAAGTATGGAAAACTGTAGTTAGGAGAGAGGATTGCTACTTAAGAAACCTCTAGTTTATTGTGGGGTATTTTTCCCTTTTCTTGGTTAGATAGTAGCTTGAGACAGCTCAAGTAGAGCAATGTGAAGCAGTTGTAGCGAGACAATGAGGAGGGCTTGAGAAAAAATACTATGGTAGGGGATGCCCACATTGTAAAATTAGGAAAACAATCATGTATGTTGAATTTTAATATTGAAAGCCATATTTTCATGTGTCTTCCTCTTGTGAAATATCTTTGCCTCTATCTTTTGTAATGTGTTCAATATTTCAGTTCAAACATGATTGATGAACTATTAACTGATCGCTCAGGGGAAAGTACGATCTTCCTATAAAGAGGAGGGAGAACACCTTTGAGAATGGGGTTGATATTAATCATTAAAAATTGAATCTCCCCTATTGGTGTATGTTGGAAATAAGTCCTTTGAGAGGAATCGAATCGTGGGTGACTAAACTAGTGAAGAACTCACCATTGCAACTTGAAAATTTACCAACGATTGGGGTTCATATAATAAACCCCTACTATATTTCATGAAGCATTCAAGGTTGACCTTCACTAGAGCAACATTAAAAAATGAATATTTAACAGAAGCCTAATTTTTTTGAAGTCTTGTAAATTAACGAACAAAGAATCATCCATCAAAATATTTTTGTCTCTTTCCCATTAGTTATTGGAGTTTGCGTAAAGTTGGATGAGAGAAACTTTAGTGTCAAATCAATAATTTTCAACTAATTCATCAATTGACGGGTCTTGGTAGACTAGATATTTCCTATCGAAAGAATTTCATATTTCCCATCAGGATTGTGGTAGAAAGTTATGGAGTTGAGTAGTTGACACCCAAGAAGACATCAAGATAACATCATTCAAGACCACAAGGGAAAGTCACATAGTTAGTGGTAATGGAGTTGTTGAGACCCAATGGGGGTGATACTTGAGATAAAGTTAGATTGATGTCATTCGAGACTATGAAAAGTCATGTAATTGAGCCTGAGTGATCTGTACATGAAAACTTGAAGGTTTTTGATGAAATTTCCAAGTGAACTTTTTAGGGTTTTAAAACAATTAGAGGAATTTTGAGGTCTAAAACGGGCCTCCTAAGAAAAATGTACAAACAAAATAAAATTTATAAGAACCAATAGGATTGAAGATGATTATGTCAACCACGGGGGATGATTCACCATTTTTTGGAGTTAAAAAGTAAAAATATTAAAAAATAATAAAATAGTAAAACTATTTTTTCAACTCATATTTTCAACTTATCTTCCTATGGGTTTACTCAAATTTTGAGTAGAAACACTCATTGGATGCAAAATTTAATTCCTCATCCAAGGAGTACCCATGTTGCATACTTTTGATGGACCCTGCTACACTACAAATGAGAAATACATTTAAAAACATGATTGCAATCACAATTTTTATGTATTTCTCATTTTTCATGTAGTAAGTATTCAACATGGATACTACTTGGATGAGGAATCAAAATTTTCATCCAAGTGTTTCCACTCGAAATTTGAGTAAACCCATAGGGAGATAAGTCGAAAATATGAGTTGAATTTTTTTTTTTTTCCCTCTAAAAGTTGATGATGTAATCTAATATTATTTTATTATTTCCACTATTATTTTATAATTTCCTTAGGAGGCTCATGTTAGACCTCAAAATTCCCCTAATATGATTATGTAAGTTGCATTAACACATAAATGATGAATTTAAATTCATTTTTGCATAAAATAACAGACGCAATAATAACATAACAGAAACACAAGACAACAAATGATGAAGGAGTTCACCCCTCCTAAACTACATCTCCTGGTCTAGCTTCCAATGGCGTGCCTTTTTCATTATGCTCAAAAATATTTGTTTACATAAACTTCAAATGCTCAGAATGCAAAAAAATATTGTCTCAAATGGCTTCAGAACAGTCAAAAACCTTTAGATGGGCTCTTTCTGCACTCAAAAAGGTCAAAAAAGGACTGATTTATGCTCTAGAACAGTATATATGCTAATTGTCCTCCAATTCACACCCACCTTCTATCCATTCTACAAATTCCACAATTTTTTGCGTCATGGAGCGACAATTTCGCCCTGCACCAGCAAGATTTGCGTTGGTTTGGGGGAAAATTGTCGCTTCATTAAATTGTGCAGTGACCCCCACAAATGAATATATCAGGGCCACATGTCAGGTTTTGCACCATGAGATGCAGAGTTGGTTGAACAAACGCGCCATTGCCTTGACCACATTGCCACCGTAGTTGTGTTTATATATACCATGGTCCCACCAAAGTTTTCGAACTACGCGTTTAATTGTGGTTTGATTAGTGTGGTGTGGTTGAGTTCTGAACTCTCACCCAAGACCTTCAACTTAGTTGTAACCATTGGTTCAATTCAAACTATGCACCAAAATCTTTGACCCTAACCCTGCGATCATATCGTGGTTGTATATATCGTGGGTTGGGGTTTCATCCTACCAGTTTCAAACTTCTCTTAGACCATGTGGTTGACATTTTTTCTATGGTTTGGGGCTGAGGCTAACCATGTGCCCTAGTTTCCTAGCTGCGGTATCATGGCATTGGGTGTACCGAGGGCCACGAGTTAACCCTGGCCTCGACCCCCAACTGAAATTGCATCAAAATTTAAATAGGGGTTGCGCTCTATGGTTTACAAGGAACACTGGTGGTACAGTGGTGGAGCATTATGTTGCCACCACGAAGGTATTTGGTTCGATTTTCATGGAGTCAGTTCACCAATATTCCAAAATTTTACACCACCAGTGAGATGCCATGTGGCATCCATCCATTGGCCCACGTGGCCTCCACTCATTGGTCCAACTCAACGAACCATTCAACCAATCAAACCACAAGAAATTTGACTAATATAAATTGGACACTTTTCGATGAACTACTAGCCCAAAAATACACATTCAAATGCTTAGTCACCTTCCTATTAAGAATATAGAATGCTGATTGGGCGTACGTGCAACCCAACTTTAAATATTTTAGTTTTTTGAGAAAATGGTGAGAATGCGATATCAGGAGAATATGATATCTATTTTGAGTGAAACGAGTTGTGTTGGATTTAGGGCGATGAGATATTCATTTTGGTACTAGTTTCAAGCACTTTGGAAAACTTTACTGATCCCCTGGATCATTCCTCCCAACTGGAAGCTTTTGGCCCTCCAAAAACTCATTTTTAGTCAACAAACAGATGAGGGTACAATTCCCTCACCCTTCCAGTCTTAGTCGATTTGGCTTTGCTTGGATTTATCACTTTGAGCCTCTTATGAAGGTACTTCACTTTCCCTTGTTTTGAAGTCCTTGTTTTCCTGTCAAGGATGATGTCTTACTGCAATTTTTCAAGATTTTTAGAAAAGGAAATTTCCCTTGAAGGAATTTGAACATTCCCTCCTCGATCTTCAATCAAAGGAGACTTATTCAATATCAAGTTCACTTAACCTTGAAAATTTTAGTCATAACGATGCTTAGATTTTCTAGCCTTACACTTGGCTTGACTCTTTACCAAATGTGATCGCCATCACCATGCACCATCCTTCTTAAAATCCAAAACATTACGAAACCCACAAGAAGATGTCTTATAAAAAATTTCCTCTTTCGGATGTAAAACTCGGATATCCACGATGGCAATCATTTTTAGTATTCGGATCTCACGATGATGAGTCTTGATTTAGACTTGAAACATAGACTAAAAATTGACTGCGTAGATATTCAGTTTTACATATGAAAAAACTACACCACAAAAAACCTCCGTATAGCAATTTCCTCTTTGTCAAATATATTTTTCATTTTCTTTTTGACCCCTGCATTCTCTAATATTGACATCTTGTTCATACCAATTTTCAATAATGATGCATCATATTGCAATTGCACTTCATGTTGTTTTCCTCTTTTAGAAGGAAACATGTTAGATTCCTAAAACATATTATCTCATGGATTAGAAACCTCAATCAAATCAGATTTAAAACTTGATTCATATCCTTGAAAGGCTTTAGACTCCTCAACATATTTTTTCTTGAAGATTAACAATGCAAAATCATGACTATCATTAACAAGCGTCTTCATTTGTCTAGCATTCACAAGAAAGAAACTCAATTTATTTCTATGTGCTTTAATAGTGTACTCAATCCCTTTTTTGAACAAATGATATTTATTCTCATGGTGATGAAAAATGTCTCTCCTATCATATAAATATGGGATTCCCAAAACAATACCACATATGTCAAGCAGAACTACATCAAGTTCTACCTCATCAAGGAAGTTTGTAGTGATGGAAAATCTACATGTGCTTTTCCTTGTCACTTGTAATTTTTCATTCTCACATACCCAACCTAAAGGATAAGGTTTATGATGAGGAATGGTTTATAAATTCAATTTCTTGACAATGTCATCTGAAATGAGGTTCTCTTGTGATCCATTATCAAACAGTGCATCTATGTTGGTATGTTTTGAAATAACTCTAATGTGGAAAAGCTCTATTCTGGTTTTTTCATATTGAGTTTCATTGAGACTATTTGAAGAACTAGTACTTGCAATGTCTATACCTTTAAATCCCATGGTTGTGATATTTGTTTCATCCTTTGAATCAAAACCTAAAGCTTGTTGTATAGTTGCAATGACCTTTTCTTTCTCCCTGTTAAACGTTTTGGGTCTCATTTGAGGATGAACTTTCCAGCAATGGCCTTCATCATGGCCTTCTTTGGAAGAGTGTTTACATGTGATTTTTTCTCTCTCCTTCTTGATGGAAGCATTATTATTCCCTTTTTATTTGAACTTCCCTTTGCATTTGTCAATAGACTTACTATGAGTTCTCACTAGTTTCTTTAGAAACATTTTTCCCTCTTGCTTCTAGATGTGTTTCCTGTACACAAATTGTTTTTGCTGAACTTAGTGTTCCTAAATTGAGTTCATTAATTGTCAACCAGGGTTGGTAAACTGCTGAAGTGTGGTGCACTATATCTGCCTAGGTATTTGTTTATTACCACGTTGTGTTTAGTGTTTTCTGATGTTTTTGGTTTATGGTTTTATGTTTGGAAAGGGAAGGAACTAAACGCTAGTGAAAAGAAGCTATTGGCCTAAACTATGGATGGAAAATAACAAATGCAAATACTAAAACAGAACAAAGCCTAACTATGGCTAGCAAACAACAAATACAAAGCTTGATAATGACTTCAAGGAAATAAATCACAACATGAGCTTAAACTTGTCCAATTCATTCATTAAAGATGTTTTGGAAGAGCTTGAGAAATGGGAAAGTTAAGTGTAAATGAAGTTCTCCTAACTAAACAATCAAACAATCAACTTACAATGTTACAACATCTCATCCATGATTAAAGGTCTATTGGAATATATTTGGAAAAGAACATTTGTAGCACCATAAGATTTCTATTCTAAACTAGCTTCTAATTATGTTCTGCAACTCAATCTAGCACCACTAGGCCTCACTCAAAAGTTATAGATTTCTTTTTTTTTAAATAGTCTTTGAGAAAAGGCTTGTTTGTGAAATGGTAAAAAAAGTTTCAAAATACTCCAGGCCTTTAGACTAATACTAGCTTCTGTCCAGAAAATTATGTATTAATATGAGTTTGGAACAAAAGAAGTTTTGTAAATAATGAAGACCGTGGTATTTAAATTTAACAACTAATACAATTTAAAAATGCAATGGATAACAACTAAACTGGAGTGCTAATACAGTGAGCTAAGACTAAAATAGAGTGCTACTAGTATACTTGGAATACAGTGAACAATGTTAAACTAAAATGCCATTATCAAGCTGAAATGTAGTGATAGAGCTGAACTAAATGCATTCTACCTCCGGAGTGTTGTAACTAAATTAACATGCAACTAATCCATGGAATTCTACAGCCTATCTCGTTCAGGATGAATGATATTTTGGAAGAGTTTGTGAAAACAAGTATGGTTGTATTATTCAATGCAATTGAACATAAACATAAGACTAAAAGCAAATACAACTAGAATCTAAGACACCACAGTTGTTTCTTATTCGTTGTTCATGATATTTTGGAAGAGTTTGTAAGAGTAAGACCAACTGTGACACTTAGTGTAAACAAGCAACTAAAACCTACAATACCACAGTTATGCCTTATTCATCATAATGATATTTTGGAAGAGTTTATTAGAGTAAGTCTAACTGTGATAATTAACGAAAGGAAATGAAACTAAAACCTACAATATCATAGCTGTGCCTTATTCATCGTCATGATATTTTGGAAGAGTTTATTAGAGTAATTTTAGCTGTGATAATTAATGTAAACAAATATGAACATAAGCTTCAGAAATCTACTTAAGCTAGAAATGAAAATGAGACTAAAATACTTATCTAAACAGTATAAAAAAGGCTGCTCAAGAGGCAGGGGCCCTCTACCACCAGAGTAGCACGAAATCTACTTCAAGATCGACTTCAACGCTTTCAAGGAAATTCTTCTTCTTTCATTAAAGAGAGATTACTTCAAAACAGAGTGTTTTCGGACTTCAGAAATCTAACAATCAACCATAAAATCTAACCTTGTCCCTCAGTTTCCCGAGCATATTTATATCAAAATTACATAACCGTATCTGAGATAACATAGGAACAATTGTCTTTCCTAATAAAAACCAAACTAAGACTCTGATCATGATCACGTAACAGAATTAAGGACATCTGGACTGTCCTTATCTTGTTAGGAGTCTACCTCCTAGTTTGAGTTCCCACGTGCTTAACCACCTACAAGATTCCGTTCAAACTTAGTGGAGAGAAAAAAATGATGAGGGCATGATGTGGAATACACCCATATGTGTTTTTCTCCAAGATGACACACAGATTTTGTGTAGACATGAAGGTTGCTGCCCAGGAATTGGCAACTAGCTACGAGATCGGAAAGAATGTCTGCATTACGTAGCTAGTTTTTAGTTCAAGAATTGCTCTTTTGACAAAATCATAAAAACATAGCAATTTTAGTCATGATATTCATTCTTAAAGCAATTTTGACTAATTCTATTGATCACTTAAGCCTGAGATTAACAATGAACAAAAGAAATGGAGTGGAATGTGGTGGAAGAAAGAACATTCTTGGAGCTCCACCACAAACCTCATCTAAATTTATAGGGTTAAACATGAGAATAGTGTGTCTCAAGTAGATATGTAAACCTCCAATGCATTTGAGTAAAGTGTCTTGAGAGGATAAATATACACCCAAAATCAATGCCCTCCTTCTAAAATCTTGGCTATATAACTTTGCACACTTTGACCCTTTAATTGCCTAACATTTTTCCAATCCATTATAGCTTTATGAATTTATGCTAAAGGATAAAACCATCTTCTTAATGCGACCAAAAAATCATTCCATGAAGTTATGATCTTACCTCTTTTCTTGATGTCCTCTTGTGTTTTGGCTTCCCGCCAAATGAGTGTTGCACTTTCCAACCTTAATGAAGCAAGTTGAATCTTGGTATCATCATACTTGATCCTTTGTATCCTGCAATACACTTCAAGCCGATGAACCCAATTATCTAATTTCTCATCATTTACCTCTCCATTATACATAGGAAATTCAAACTTTATGTCAAGTTTTAAAAATGGAGTTTTACCATGTCACTTTGGAGAATGTGGATGTGTTTGTGAAGGGGTTGATGTAGAAGATGAAGGTGAGGAGAAAGGTTGAGTTAGAGGTGGCTTATCATGATTCCCCCCATTCCCTTTTGTAGGCTTGTCTCCATTTCCTCCATTCCCCTTTGGACGATTTGAGCTCTCACCTTGCAACCTTGAATTCCTTTCCTCATAGATAATTTCACCATCTTAGTCATGTCAAAGAATTATTTCCTGAAAGCCTTCTCATCCTTAGTCATATTTTCAAGCTCTCCTTCATGTGCCATGACTAGTGAGGCCTTTGGTGAAACTTGAGGTGAAACATTTGGTGGATATTGATGAGAGTTCATAAATTTTGTCAAAATTCAAAGTTATAGGATTGGGTTGAAACTAGGATGGTTGCATAGATCTCATCTTCCTGATTTTGAGCGCCACAAGCAGTTGAAAAACCGATGTCATATGAGGGAGATATCGTGTTCTGATCAAAATGCCAAACAGGTAAATTATGCGACAGTTTGACCAGGGTTGACTGGGATGCACAGTCAGCATGGTGGAGGTACAGTTAGAAAAAAAATGAATATTTTCGAAATATTCTTTTTCACTGGGCCAATCATGGGATGACAAGTTTCATTGTTTAATTTGTTGAAATTACGGTTTGGAGGACCAATTAAAGGGTGCCACATGGCTAACCCTAAGGCTACCATGTGTCCCCTAAATGGTGTGTTAAATTTTTTGAGGGTCTGCATGAATCGAACCTTGGACTTCCTGCCCAACAAGCGTACTACATACCACCCAATCTGCACATTGAATCTTAACATTCATAGGGTGCGGATTAAATCTATGTTGTATTGAAACTATATTTGGGGGTTGGGACCACTAGCGTCCCTGGTGGTATCACATGGCATTAAACATTAAATATTAGAACTTGCGGTCTATACATTAACCTGGTTGTTCAATCCGTCGACGGTTTTGCACTTGTCACATGGCCACGGTTTATTGCCAATGTTATCTCTACAACGATTAGCGCTAGCCACACAAATCAACCCGCAGATCAAACATCCAACCAGAGTTTAAGCCTAGAGTTCCACCCGATGGTTAGAAGACCGTGGTTTGGGGTTGGCATGTGGCCACCCCAACCACTCAAACAAAATTTTTTGGTCAAGTCGGCAGGTGGTTTGGCGAGCTATTTGGAGTGCGCCTAAAAATTGGCAGGATTCACTATTTTAACTCTAGATAAGTAGAGTTCTCCACTTTTAGTGGAGTTTTTCTAGGTGTAACTGGGAAAAAGAGTAGGAGACTCAATTTTTGCCCATTCTGAGTGAATGAAGAGTCATTTTTAACTAATTGGAGCATTTTGGAGCCATTGGTGCAGAGAAAAAGACATTAGAGCACTGTAACTACATTTATTTGCAAAATTCCGAGCATAATGAAGGATGGACATACCATTGGGAGTTGGACCAGCAGATGTAGCCCAGGAGGGGTGAACTGATTCATCATGCCTGCTATGTAAATTTCGTGTGGTGACTTATTTCTCTGTTTAACACTATTGTTCAGTGTTATTTAAGCTTGTTTTATGCTTCTAATTCACCTAAAATCATTTATAGTTCATGGAAAAACACCTCAATCCTTAAGAAAACTAATGAACTGATTATGCACATGTTTATAAACTAAAAAGACACTTTGCACAACAAAACTAATACATTCATTAGGTTGGTATTCGAGCTATAGTTTTATTCTCTGGTGTTGTTTAGTGCAAAGAATTGTTTAATTGTTTGCAAGTTTTAGATGCTTACAAGGCTCAAGCTCAAGAGAGGAGAAGGAAAATTGGTGGAAGCAGAAGGGTCTCAAGAAGAGCCAAAGCAAAGGAGAGAAAGATTGCCACAATCTCCACCACCTAGTTCACCTCCTAAGGAAGAAGAAACTACATTAAGAATGCCTCATGAGGAAGGAGAAATCCATGAAGAAGGTAATCCCAAGGAGGAAGAAAGAGTGTTTAGGAAAGAATTTCTTGACATGACTGAGATGGTTAGAATCTGTTATCAAGAAAGGAATGAGAGACTAGAAGGAGAAGGATCCAAACTTCACAAGGAAGGACAAGGATCTTTAGGAGGTAACCATGATGAAGATAAGTCACAGAAGGGAAATGTAGGAAATGGAGGCAATGGAGAGCCATCATCCTCACCCTCATCATCATCATCCTCTACTTCTTCTTCAGTACATCAGCCACACAAGTCGAAGAACACTAATAAAAGTCCTTTTTTAAAAATTTATGTTAAGTTTGAATTGCCAATGTTAATGGTGAAGTCAATGCAGAAAAGCTTGATAATTGGATTAGACAATTGGAGGTCTATTTGAGAATCCAAAACCTTCAAGATGATGATACCAAAATCCAATTAGCTTCATTGAGAATGGAAGGTGCAACACTTGTTTGGTGGGAAGCCAAGACAAAGGAGGAAATCAAGAAACATGGTAAGATTATTCTATGATGGTCAGATTTCATTACTTCTATAAAACAATAGTTTTATCCATTAGCTCATCTGTAGAAATACATAATGAAATGGTAAAACTTTAGGTAATTAAAGGGACAAAATGTGCAAAAGTACACCCAAGAATTTAGGAGAAGAGCTCTCTTATTAGGGGTAGATTTGCAGAGCCAAGATACTTTGCTCAAATACATAGGAGGCTTACATAGCTACCTAAAACATACTATTCTCATGTTTAACCCCACCAGTCTAGATGAAGTATGTGTTCAAGCCACACATCTAGAAGCTAGAGGGCAGAACATTTCTGAAGAGGGTAGAAAGAAAAATTTTAAGGGTAAATCCAAGGAAAAGACTTCAAAAGGTAAAAAATAAAATAAAATAATGCATCTGTTAAGAAATAGGGAGAAAAATTGGTTTGCAAACATTGTTCAAAATAATACCATGATGAAACTCATTGTTGGAAATTACATTCTGAAATGAGGCCAAAGAAACCCAATAACAAAGGGAAACAAAAAACTGTTGCTACAGCTCAACATGATTTAGGATCTGATTCAAGTGATGAATCTAAGATTACAACCATGGGATTGAAGAACATGAAGGGAAAAGAAATTGAAACTAAACCCAGTACCAGTACATCAAATTGTCACATACATGCTCCAAATAAAGAAGAAAGAATAGAACTGTTTCATGTGAGGGTCATACCCAAACGTACCAAGATTAACACATTGTTTGACAGTGGGTCACAAGAAAACTTAATCTCTAAAGAATTGGTCAAGAAACTTAACCTTGAGATCATACCACATCCAAAACCATATCCATTAGGTTGGATTTGTAAGGATGCAAATCTACAGGTTTCAAAGAAATGTATATTGCGGTTTGCAATGATTGCAAATTTTGTTGATACAGTTGAATTAGATGTGGTTCCGCCTGACATAATAGGTATTTTGTTGGGGATTACTTACTTGTATGATAGGAAAGTGATCTTCTATCACCATGAGAACAAGTATCATTTATTAAAATATGTCAAGGAGTTCATTGTTAGAGCACATCGCAATAAGACATACATTGCTATGGTAAATGCTGGACAGGTAAAGAGGCTGGTAAATTCAAGTAAGAATTTTGTTCTTCTTATGATTAAGCCTAAAGCTGATGTTAATCATGAATAATTTGAGGGATGTGATCCTAAGTTGAAATCAAATTTATATGATGTAGTTAATGTACATCATGAGATGTTTCAGGAGCCAAGAGGATTGCCTCCAAAAAGAGAGATTCAACATGAGATTCAGTTGCAACAAGATTTTCCTCTTCCAAACATCAGTATGTATCGCATGTCAATAATGGAGAATGCTGAAATAAAGAGGAAAATCAAAGAGATGTTGGACAAAGGAATCATAAGGCCAAGCACCTCGCCATGCGGTTCACCCATAGTCTTGATACCAAAGAAAGATGTGACTTGGCGCATGTGTGTAGATTTTCGAGCTTTGAACAAGATTACGGTGAAGAATCGTTACCCACTCCCAAGAATAGATGATTTGATTGATTAGCTGAAAGAAGCAAAGTTTTTCACTAAGTTAGATTTATGAAGTGGATATCATCAAGTAAGAATTGCAAAAAGTGATATATGGAAAACTGCATTCAAAACCAAACAAGGACTCTTTGAGTGGCTAGTTATGCCATTTGGTTTGTGTAATGCACCGGAAATTTTCATGCGTGTTATGGATAGTGTTTTGCGTCCATTCCTTGATGACTTTGTTATTGTGTACTTATATGACATATTGATTTTCAGCAAAACAAGAGAAGATCATGTCTTGCATGTGAATAGAGTGCTTGATATTTTTAAGAAAGAGAAATTGTTTCTTAAGATGTCAAAATGTGAGTTTGGAAAGACTTAGTTGGTCTATTTGGGACATATTGTAGGAGGAGGATAATTGAGGATTGATCCTTCTAAAGTGGAAGCCATTGTGAATTGGCCCACACCCAAAACAGTTACGAGGTAAGAAGTTTCTTAGGTGCAACTCAATATTGGAGAAATTTTATTGCTAACTTTTCTTCCATCGCAGCTCCTATGCATGCAGTGACAAGTGTGAAGAAAGGCTTTCAATGGGGAGGCAAACAACAGAAAGCTTTCGAAGCTTTAAAAGACAAGATCAGTTCAGCTCCAGTCCTTGCATTACCAAATTTGAGACAGTTATTCGAGATTCAAAACGATGCTAGTGATTATGCCACGAGCGCAGTACTTTTGCAGCATGGTAAGCCTATCGCTTTTCATTCTGAAACTTTTAATGGTGTTGTAACTAATTATCGTACATATGACAAAGAACTATATGCATTGGTACAAAGTGTCAAGAAGTGGAAACACTACTTGATCGGTAAAGAGACTATTGTACACACCGATCACCAACCATTACAGTACTTGCAGTCACAAACAAAATTGCAACAATCAAGACATTTCAGGTGGATGGGATTTCTTCAACAATTTCACTTGGTTATAAGGTACAAAAAAGGTATATTCAATAAAGTTGTAGATATGCTTTCGAGACCAATCATTAGTGCTTCTACTTTACTCAAAAATGATTATGTTTTACATGAGAGTTACATAGAACAATATGCACATGACATTGATTTTCAAGATGTATATGCTAGTTTGAGTGAAGGGAATCAAGTTGAAGAAAAATATTATCACATGCATAACAATTTGTTGTTTCATTTGGGCAAGCTATGTATTCCACAAGGAGAGAGGCTAAGTGTTATGAGAGAAGCTCATTCTTCTCTTATTGTTGGACACTTCGGGGTAAGCAAAACAGTGGCGCATCTATAAAGGTATTCTTATTGGCCTCGCATGATAGATAGTGTGTCACGTTTTATAAGAGCGTGTTCTATGTGTGCAACAAGTAAGCCTAGTAATAGGAAGCTTGGATTGTACACGCCACTACCAGTACCATCAAGGCCATGGGAGAGTGTCTCCATGGACTTTGTTGGAGGTCTACCTATGTCAAGAAAGCAACATGATTATCTTTTTGTAGTTGTGGATAGATTCAGTGAAATGTGTATACTTATGCCATATAAGAAAACCATTACTGTTGAACAAACTGCTGAATTTTATTTTCAAAATGTTTGGGTTCATTTTGGATTGCCCACTTCTATTGATTGTGACAGGGATTCCAGGTTCACTAGGAATTTTTGGTCAAATCTATGGAGAATGATGGACACATCGCTGAAAAAGAGTATCGCTTTTCATCCACAAACAGATGGACAAACCGAGGTGGTGAACAGAACAATTGTGCATCTATTGAGAGGATATTGCAGCAAACATCCTAAGTTGTGGGATGAACAATTGCATTACATTCAACACGCTTACAACCAGGCAAAGCACTTTTCAACACAAACCTCACCTTTCGAAGTATGCTTTGGGTATTTGCCAAAATCGCCATTAGACTTCATCTTTGGGAAGGATGTTGCAATTAATGGCCATAGTGATATTGATAAGGCTCGAAAGTCCATTGAGCAAATTCAGATGATACATCAACAAGTTCAAGAACAGCTTGAGAAAAGTCAAAGCAAATACAAAGAGAGGCATGACAAACACCGGGTTGATCACAAGTTTCAAGAGGGAGATGAGGTATGGTTGCACATTAGCAAAAAAAGGATGCAAGGGGAAGGTAAAAAGCTTAAACTCATACGCTATGGTCCTTTTAAGATCATAAAACAAGTTGGTAATAATGCATTCCAACTTGACTTGCCTTTGATACGAAATTGAACTTTTAGTTCTAACTCAAATTAAACTTTAAAACATGTATATGGAAAAATGATTAACAAAATCATTTAATTGAATGCTTTAATAAAATATGTTCAATAACATAAGCAAACATTCACAAGAAAGAGAACAACACAATTGATAACGGAGTTCACCCCCTCCACTAGGCTACCTCTCTGGATTCATCTTCAATTGGACGAATCGATCTATTGTCTTTCTGAATAGAGATAAATATACATTGACTTTTACATCAAGGTGGCCAGCCGATAACTCTCAACTATACATCCAAACTCTGAAAGACTTATGAGCTATCCAAGCTCTGCTCGAAAATGACTCTTCCAAGCACTAAAAATCTCTCCTTACTCTTTCTCCTTCTTGCCTTCCTATACATAGAATGGCATTACATAGCTCTTAAGAGCCCAAAACTAAGGAGGAAATATCTCCTTATCTATGATTGTAAGGAGGAAATAATTCTCATATCCCTTAAAATTTTCTCATGAGATTTCTATGGAGGTAATATCTCAATCTCTACTTTCAAGGGCCTTATCCCCAAAACCTTAGGGATGAGAATAACCTATCAACTTCAATATGAAATTAGAAATTGAATTTTTGAATTGTTGAGGATAAGTCCTCTCAACATTTCAATTTCTATTTTACAAATATATGAGCACATTTAATTAAAAATAAAGAGATCCTCAACCTAGGATTGACATGAGTATATCTTCATAATGCTCCTTGGGTTGTCTAGATCCTCCTGGATCAAACCTCCCCATTCAAAAAAAATTGTCCTCAAGTTTGTCTTCTTCTTTTCTTTTCTTTTTCTTTTCTTTTTTTTTTTTTAATTGAAGTTGATTCTGAATGAAGTCAATTCTTCCTATGAATCTTGAGAACAATTTTGTTTGCATTTGATGTAATCTTGCATGCTACCTTGTTGGAATCGATGTTGGACTTCTGCATTGATTCTCCCTTCTCCATAACATGCTTTGAATGTTGCACCAAATCTTAACCAAACAAGAAGATGAACTTGAATTTGTGTCCAATAATTTGTGTCATGCTGGAATTATACTAGAAAACAACCTTGACTGCCCATAAATTCGTGTCAAGAGTCCATACCATTAATCCAGCTGACTACCAAGAACGTTCGAAAGAACATTAACACTGACGAATTGTGCATCATATTTGCAAGGCCAGAACCGACGATATTCTTCAATGCATATCACTTGTATTGAAAACCAAGCTCGTGAGATCATTCTAATGATCGACTGAACAGTGAAATTGTTTGTAGACGCTTCAGAATTTCTGGTACAAAATAATATGTACTACCCACAATATCAGATAATTCATGTCTTGATGAATCTGTTTCTCGGTGAGTAGCCCAGACATTCGATGCTGCTATTGCCAGAGCAAATCCAGTTACATCAGATCCACTACCTGCAAATTGAGCTACCACAGCCCATCCTAAATTTGGAAACCGCTTTACTGGCTGGTGTAATGGATCAGCGAACTGATGACAAAATTTCATGATCATTTTCCTTGTAAATTACATAGAAACTTTAATATAACATAAAGCAATGTCACCAGTTGTCCATAGCTCCTTGTTACAAATTCCAAGACTAGCATAAGTGCACATAAGAAATTCAAGTAGTGATCTTCACAAACGGAAAGATTGCAGAATGGAAATTCAACTCCATCCTAAGCAAGAGCAATCATCATCAAAAACTTGCAAAACGCTTGAAAATACCTGCACTAATCAATCATGTCTTTACTGAGGCATAAAGAAGCTATTCAAACTCTGCGCTTTCATTCGGAAAAAACAATCTCATGCATCCGTTAAATAGAGTAAAATGATGGCATGTCTTGATATACCCCTCCACCGGGAACTCTTGGTGCTAGTGATTACCCTGATTGCTGATGTTGATTTTTATAGGATGACAATGAATGTTGGCTTCGTTTTGGAAATCCACCTGACTGAGAAGCTCCCGAAGTCGATGGTACTCTCCATACAGAGATCCGAATTCTGCATGTCAGTCTCCTTACACAGATCTGAATTCTGCCTCTCGACCTCCTTACGCAACAATGACAGCCACGCATTCTAACAGTAGCAGCCATTATCTGCAAATTGAGCTATCACATGCATTCATTCTGCTTTTCACACGCAGACTTTCAGTCTTTGAACACCCTACCTTCCCAGTTGCTCTTCTCTTAACGCACAGAAGCAACATCTATGGCTTATTCGAGCAATAATATAACACCAACGATTCTCATTACCGCACCAAGATTTTGACCATCCACTTACTGCTCTTTATCACATCTTCGCCCATCTTATCCTCCACTATTTGGTTGCATTCCTCCCATTCGCTATTCACATCTGCCTTCAACGCTTGTTTCACGGCAGTCTGATTGAGGAAGTCGTACAGGAAATCGGTGCCATCCTCGGAGGTATAATAGGGGAGCGTCCTCCTAATGTCATACAGAGTGGCAAGGCCTGTAACATTGTTGAGGCGTCCAAGGGCATGATTTCTGGCAATTCGGGCATCCTGCCATTTCTGTTGCCTGGTGAGATTCACCGCCTCCTGCTGCAGAATTTCAAGGTGCAGCTTTTCTCGAGAATTGATGAGCCCTGCAGTGTAAGCAACAGAAGCGTGCGACTGGACTTGCACAATGGGATGGGTTAATCCATTGCCAATGGCCAATCCATCCAGGAAAGGTCAGCCAAACACACAATTCCAAGGCGCTGTATTTTGATGCAAACGCAGATCTGGGCCTTCGATTCTTTACTATTTCACTTCCTCGTAGACGTGGCCCGCCTTTTGGATTGGTTTCCAACGTTTGCGGAATTATGCATCCGGACGTACCGCTGAACCTTCATTTCGTTGATGAAATCATGGAACCTTGGCCAAACTCAGCGACGAATCCAAAGAAACTGCTTCCAAAACTTCGAAAAGACAATCTGACTGTGCCATCTGTGTTGTCTATGATCATATCTTTGTATCAACCGCCATAGAAGGACGGGAAACGATCCCGCCTTAATAGACGATCTTATCATGGTGGAAGCCGTTGTTGTACATGGATCGCAGGTCGATTTTTTTTTATTGCATTTGCTTTTATAACCTCATATACATCAGATTTGCTTGCTGACTGCTACAGATATCTTGATCCAGTTAATGGAAAGAGAAATTACAATTACATGGTTGTAGTGAAAGCAAATTTAGGAGCAGCACAGACATGGTTCTACGGTCTTGCCCAATATAGCAATTTATACGGAACTGTAATTGGATACACAATTACTGCATCTACAAGCATGGCGGCAATCAAAACTGCAGGTCCAGCGATCCATCCCAATTGAGCCATAGACCATGCCAGTGACAGAACTCCAGAGCCAATAACTGTCGTAATAATATGAGCGCTTGCAGTCCACACAGTGCCTGTCCGCCGAGGGCGCCCATCGTCATCAATTTTTTGCAAATCTAAGCTATGTCCATTCCGCCTCTGAATATCTGATGCAGGATAGCTTGAAGATAATTCCAACTATACAGCAGTGTGATCATTTTCCCGATTCTCATCGTTCCCAAAAATATCATCAGAGTCGTTATATCATCAACAGAGTCATAATCAAATTCTATTCATCGACTTCAGCAATCAATGATTCAACAACAACAACAAAAATGATACCACGAATTACAACCTGCAATCTGTTGAGGATCGAATTTGAAAAGGACTTTGTTCTCATCACAGTTCATATTATTCCTTTGATACATTTATAATATCGTAGTTTTAACAGCCTTTTCATGCAGAAACAAATCTGAGAAGTATTTTTTTAATTAAGGAGAAACGATATCCATTGCTTACCCAACCAGGTGAATGGATTTTCTTTGATTGGCTTTGTTTCATCACGAATACTGTTTGCTTATGCTTTTGTTGCAGGTTCCTTTCGCAACTTCAGAAGATATATTTGCGAGAACTGTTTATTCTGCTTGTGTCGAAGCTCTGGATGTAGATCCCAACAATTCTCCTTCCGATGCCCATTTCTTCCACAATGAACACAAAAATGCACTCGTCGATTCCTTGGCATAAATGATTTCAAACCTTGATCAAGAGAAATAATTTAGCTCTTCTCTTGAAGTGCTCATCTCTTCGTGGCGACTGCTTTCCATCACCATTACCACCATGATTCGACTTTCTTGCCCTGCAGATTTGGAACTCTCTCCAATTTTTGTATAGCCCAATCCTGCCTTGTGAGGTTGTCTCTTCACATCAATAGGATTAATGATGCCTTGACCATTAACCCCAAGGCCTCTTCCATCGTATCCCATCTTAGTCAACAAATTCATACCAATCCCCTTGGTATGATTTTCAAAATCTGCAAACGATACATCATTAACATCATTATCAGAAGGTATAGAAAATGAAATGCGTCGTACCTCCTCAGACACTTGATTATCTTCTTGATTCTTTGTCGATGACAAAGTAGAAAATGATGCTCCATGAGAACTACATTGCTCACATGGCTGATAGAAAGAATCCTTCACTGGCTCTTTCAAAACATCTTTGTCCTTTGTGGCTTCGAGCAATCTTTTCAGCTTGAGATTCTCCTCTCAAAGTGTTGAATTACTCTCTTCCAATTCATTTATCTGCTTACGCAACTGAAAATCCTTGTACATTTCTTCTACCATTTCTTGCATGGTTAAGAAAGTTTTCCAATTTTGTTGAAGAAAGGAATCAAGAGATGACATTTTGAATCAAAACGATTGACCTTCTCCTTCTTCTGCTTGCCTGAGCTGAAATTGGAAGATGTACCCACTAAACCAGATAATGAACAAGCTCTGATACCAACCTTGATCTGAAATTGAACTTTTAGTTCTAACTCAGATTAAACTTTAAAACATGTATATGGGAAAATGATTAACAAAATCATTTAATTGAATGCTTTAATCAAATATGTTCAATAACATAAGCAAACATTCACAAGAAAGAGAACAACACAATTGATAAAGGAGTTCACCCCCTCCACTGGGCTACCTCTCTGGATTTGTCTCCAATAGGACGAATCGATCTATTGTCTTTCTGAATAGAGATAAATGTACATCAACTTTTACATCAAGGTGGCCAGCCAAGAACTCTCAACTATACATCCATAATCTAAAAGACTCATGAGCTATCCAAGATCTACTGGAAAATGACTTTTCCAAGCACTCAAAGTCTCTCCTTAATCTCTTACCTTCCCTGTACATAGAATGGTATTATATATATAGCTCTTCAAAGCCCAAAACTAAGGAGGAAATATCCCCTTATCTCTGATTTTAAGGATAAAATAATTCTCATATCCCTTAAAATTTTCTCATGAGATTTCTGAGGAAATATCTCAATCCCTACTTTCAAGGGCCTTATCCCCAAAACCTTAGGGTTGAGAATAATCTATCAACTTCAATATGAAATTAGAAATTGAATTTTTGAATAGTTGAGGAAAATTCCTCTCAACATTTTCTATTTCTATTTTACAAGTATATGAGCACATTTAATTAAAAATAAATACATCCTCAACCTAGGCTTAACATGAGTATATCTTCTTCATAATTCTCCTTGGGTTGTCTAGATCCTCCTGGATCATTGAGGCCGACATGATAAAATGGAGGCTGACTTGTTAAGTGACGAAGCCAACTTGCAAGGAGACCAAGGCTAACTTGATGGAGGAGATGTAAAACAAAAATATTTTTCTCTCTTGACCTTAAAGAGCCCAAAAAGGATCTCTTACAAAAATAACTTTTGACTTTGGCTTAACAAAAATCCTACAGCACTCAATGGGTGTGTTGACCTATAAACTATTGACCCAAGCATGAAACCCATGCTTTAATAAGTCAACTTTAATAATATTGAAAATTTATTTTGAAAAATATATTACATCAAAACTCAAGTACAATTATGAAGACCAACACCAGTTACATTCTTCAACAGAACATACACTTGAGATCGATTTCCTTGGGCAATTCGATTTTTCCAGAGAGTAGCAGTTGTCTGAAAAGTTCAAGTTAGAGAAGGAAGCATAGATAGATGGGGGTAGGGGCAGTGATCCGGAGAAAATTTGCCAAATTTGGAGAGGCAGCGAAAAAGGCCGAGTTATACCCAGTGAGGCAGCGTAGAGGACTGCGTAAGCAACTTCAGAGGGCAATTCGATTTGGCTGTGGGAATCATCAATTCAAATACCAAAGGCCTGGAAAGTCTTTCGGAAGGTCGCAGAATCGTTTCCACCAACAGAGACAAGGAGAACGACTTGATCAGAGGCAGTTTCGGGCTAAACATCAAAGGCCCTGCGCAAGCACTGCACAAGGGGTCGAGGATGACGTGTTTCTGAAGCAGAGTTGGGTCGGGTTGCTTGTGGAGGAAGGGAAATTCCCTCGGATAATTTCAACTAGATTTTCTTGTTGAGGATTGCCAATTTTTGGCATCTGGATTATACTCAGAATTTCACTATTGCTTAATTATATATAACCCTCAACTGTTGCACCGATTTTCCCAAGTTAGGTTTTTCCGAGGACATTTGTCCCAAAATAATTGTGTTAACTTTTATGTGTGCACTAGAATATTTCGCAATTTCCAGCGATATTATTTTCCGCAGTAATTTTCTGAGGATTGCAGTGTGTTTATTCCGTTGTTGTCATAACAATAAACTGCTAAGAAGAAATAATACTAGTTGTTGCAATAGGATTTCAGTAGTGAAATTTTCACATGGTATCAGAGTGCGATTGATCAGGCAGAAAGCTCAAAAGTGAAAAGCAAAAATCGTCCAGACTCGGAGGGAGTTTGGCAGCACGATTTCCAGATTTGCGTAGAAGTTGGCTTAGTAGGTCGAACTGTTGGGCAGAGGATTCAATTTTTCCAGTGCAGGTGGTAGGAAAAATTCGCAGAGCCTAGAAGCAGTTCCAGCAAGCAGTAGAAAAGTCGGAATGTAGTTCTGGTGAAGCAAATCAGATTTTTGCTGAGCAAATTCCTTGCTTGGACGCAAAAGGTTTTTGCAGCAACAGAATCAGCGTTGAGTGGAAGAGAAAAAACACACACAGAGGGAAATTTCTCTAAGGGGATTTCAAGTTTTTAGAAATCTGATTTTCCAGTTGCAGGTTGGCAATAACTGTGAGCAGATATTCTCACTCCAAAAGGGAGTGCGAGTAGCAGATTTAGCACCCAAGCAGAGGGAAAGAGGGATATTTTCGATTAGATTTAGAGATGGCCACCATTGGGCTTAAAGATCAGGATAAGTTGGAGGGAGCCTCCAACTTTGTCATCTAGAAGGCTAGGATGTCCTTCTTGTTGGACGAACATGGCCTGAAAGCCTATGCAGAAAATGTTGTAGCAATACATCAGGATGCAGATCAGCTTAAGGAGTACAAGAAGGAGATGGTGAAGGCGAAGAGATTGATTCTGGATGGAGTCCGAGACCATGTAGTCTCACATGTGGCAGAAAAAGGAACGACCAAGGAAATATGGGATGCTCTCATCCAGCAATATAAGAACACTTCTGAGCAGTGGAAGATGTTCCTATAGGAAAAGATGAGAAGCATCAGGATGATGAAGGGCGAAGGCATAGACTCCTTCCTCACGAGGATTCAAGAGGTCTAAGATCAGCTTGCAGCTGTTGGGAGGCACCTCAAACAACAGAGCTTATACGGTTGGCACTGAACAATGTCTCAGTGGAGTGGCAGGTGTTTGTCCAAAGTATCTTGGGTAGAGACACATTGCCTAGATGGAGCAGGATGCGGTCCAACCTAAAGCAGGAGGAGTTGAGGCATGCTCTATTGAAGAGTACCATCAGCAGGAGCAGCAACAAGGGCACGAAGGGTGAAGAAGAGAATGTGGCCCTAGCATCACAAGGTCTGAGCAGATATTCTCACTCCAAAAGGGAGTGCGAGTAGCGGATTTAGCACCCAAGCAGAGGGAAAGAGGGATATTTTCGATCAGATTTAGAGATGGCCACCATTGGGCTTAAAGATCAGGATAAGTTGGAGGGAGCCTCCAACTTTGTCATCTGGAAGATGTTGAAGCCTAGAAAATCTCTGCTTCAAACATTGGGGAAAACCACCCGGTCGGGACCTTAGGACAGCTCCTTTTCCGTTTGGTATGGTGGCTCCGACTGGATTTAAAGGACCAGTTTCCTTATAACTAAATGAGGTTGGATCTATATATACTTAAGGAAAGATAACGTTTCAATTATACTCAGAAATGATATATAAAAAGAAACGTTGTGAAAAACAAATATATATAAATGATAGCAAATTTTTAAAGCGAATATCATAAGACAAAAGAAATCAACAGTGAACAGATAGAAATACCTTATTCATCTTGAAGACTTTCAAATGAAATCTGATACTCTAATCCAGTAACTCTGATGCAAAATCAAATTCCAAGGTACAGAAATGCAACACTTCAAAGATAATTCCGCATAAAAATCACCAGATGTGATCCTTTTAAAAAAATATATAAGACAATGGAGTACAGAAATGCAATCTACAAGTCAAAAATATCAAGATCCAGGACCCTTCTCTAAATGCATGAGAAGGGTTTAAATACTACTTAGCTAAATCTAAAAATAGTCTATTACAAAAATTAAGGATTCGGTTCAATGACCGTCCCTTTCCTAGGCTAAAATACAGTAAAATTAAAACTAAATCTAACTATCTATGAACTTGATCTTTAAACTTGCAGGCATCTAGCATAGTTTTGATAAGATGTGGTTGACTGACTTCAGAATTCAACTGTCCTGAAAAGACAGAGTCGGAAAGTGTAGGCGCAATCTTCTCTGTAGAATTGATGATACAATTAAGCGCATTGTGTTGACTATGTGGCTTCACCAAGCACATCCAGTATGAGTCCCAATTTAATTTTGTCAGCCCTTGGATTGATTTTTCTCTTTCTTCTGCCTTTTGCTTCCATTCTGTTTGCAGTTGATGTGCCTGTGGGAGATATCCTGTAATAGTTTCTGAAATCAAATTAGCTTTGTGTAAATTATCATTTACACAATCAGTAAGAGTGTTTGCCACTGTAGCCGCCTCCTCCGCTGCCTTTTCTGCCCTTCTGATTTGTGCATCCTAGTTATTAAAAAGTATTTCTTTATGATTTTCATTAATAATGGGTGCACCAGCTTTTCTGCCTTCTTCTGTTTTTTGCCATACTAAATAATCATTGATCTTTTCATTAATCAAATCATAATCATTTCGTAAATCTACGACATGATTTGTGATTTTATCACTCTCTTGGCAAAAAGAATTCCATTGCAAGATTTTTTGGCATAAATCTTCCTCTTGTTGCAGTAGTTGATTGTTTAAAGAGATAGTTTCTGAAATGAATTCTGGAAGCTTAGGATTATCTTTATGCTGATCTTGGATAATCTGTATTTGTTTGTCTTTATCAGCCAAGCTTTTTTGATGTCCTATTTGCATTTCTTGAAGTTGTTGTTGTAATTCTTCAAGTTTCAATTGTGCTTCCTTATTGGCTTGTACCTGTTGCAATTGTTGTTGTAGAACTTTTATCTGTTCTTCTTTTTCATTCAACAAAAGTTGTATCTCAAATGCTTTGTCAATTGTTGCAGAAGCATAAGCTCCTGTCATTTGAGATAACTTAGCGAGATTATCAGTAGGTTCTGTGACAGGATCCTTCCACAAAACATCTACTTGTTCTGCTTCAGTAGCAATTGCACCTTCTAACTTTCTCTTTTTTCTCTGTTTCTTCACTACTGCTTTGTATTTTGGGCTGTAGAATACATCTAGAGGAGGAATGTCCTCTACATTAAGTACAATTTCAGAGGATGGTGTTACTGGTATGTGCTCAGTCACTGTGACGGTGCTGCTTGTTCCTATGTTCAAAACTTTGGTTGTTTGGACAGGGGTCTGTACATTCTGTCCTTCTACATTAATCAATTGGTTAAAACTTTCCCATTCTTTGTCTAACTCAATGATGACTGGTTGTTGCTGTACATTGGTTGGGGGAGGATTTGTCTGTTGAGAAGTCAAAACTTGCTGTTGAGTAAGTCCTTTTGATTGTGCAGAATCTTTCATGGATTCTTCCATTTTATCTTCCTTTTCATTAGACTTATTGGAATGTTCAGAAGTCTCTCTGTCAGATTTTGATTTAGATTTATCTGTACTCGAACTGCCGTTAAGACTAACACTAGGAGTTTGCTCCCTTGCGGGCTCTAAGCATAGATTTTCCAAAGGAATAGGAGTTAGTCTTCTTTCTCTGTAAAGTTTGAATTCCTGGAATTCCTCCGGAGATAACTGCATTTGAGCTGAATTCAAAACTTCTTTAAATGAATTTCTTGCTTGGAACATATCATCAAAAAGATCCTGTTCCCCGGAAAATTCCCTTACTCTGATTGCATTGGTAAAATTCTTAACAATATCATTTGGGTCAAATAACCTTCTCGAAAATTTGAACAGCTGTAGGCATATAATGTTGCCTATCTCTTGGAATGCATGACCAATATCGAACAGTGAAAATGTTCCACATTTTACGGGAAATTGTGGCCAAATGCCTTTTTTCTTCTCTTTTAATTCCTTTGTTAAACCCCCTTGGCCACAGGTCTGATAAGCAATTTCCCGAGCTACAAGTCTATCTGGAACATATAGGGGTAAAACATGGGGGGAAATAGAACTTCCAAAAACCCTAATATAAGTGAACAATTCTTCTCCAAACCATCTCGCGACGGGGAGAATGTCAACCTCTGTTTCTGGGGATAACCTTGGGGCATCCTTATTATGCAATGTTCTGTACAATGGCAGCATTACACCATGGCAAATTTGATAAAAATGGGGGACAAACTTAGACTCCCACAGTTCCTTATGATACACATGAATAGGCAAAGGATCGTGGATAGTCCATTGCCAACCCATCACAGGAAATTTAGAGACATAACAGATAGTGTCCATGACATATGCAGATAAATAAAAAGGCGGATAAATCCGCTGAGAAACACTTCACTTGGACCGGTAGTGAAAAATGGCAGTGGTCAAATTATCAGATAAGATTTTGGCCCAGTCTACAATTGTAGAATTAACGGCCGCATTCAACAAAGGGAGCCATTCAGGCAAGATCATATTTATGTCAGGCTTTCCAAAAAGCCTGCATAACATGGCAGCAGTGAAACAATAAGGAGAGGTAAGTGAACCCATGTTGTACATACCTTGTTTGTTTTTCTTCAATGATTCACTTCTTTTGGTCCACTCCTTTGTGCATTCTGACAAATTTGCATGTTCTCTGGCAAAATCTTCCATGAATTGCTTATTATAGGTCGCCTGAGGTTCCGGCAACTTATACATCAGCCTCAAATCTTCCGTGGTGAATGACCCGATTAGCTCTTGAGCTGGAGTTCTGAATTGCCTGTCTGAAATATCGGTGTTGTCCAGCACCCATTTCACCATGTCCGTATATGGGAGAATCCTTGGCCTTGCCGCTATCCTATGCAGAAATGAACAAGCCAGTTCTTTGAGGGTTGCTTCAGATGTATTACTAGAACCTGCTGTAGCCGCAACTTTCATCAGCACAGGATTTTCTTCTTCTAACAAATTATTCTTTGATGAATTTCTTATTATATGTCGCCTGAGGTTCCGGCAACTTATACATTAGTCTCAAATCTTCCGTGGTGAATGACCCGATTAGCTCTTGAGCTGGAGTTCTGAATTGTCTGTCTGAAATATCTGTGCTGTCTAGCACCCATTTCACCATGTCCGTATACAGGAGAATCCTCGGCCTTGTTGTTATCCTATGCACGAGAAATGGCCCGAGCCGAGTTCTTTGAGGGTTGCTTGAGACCCCGTACTATTTGAACCTGTTTGTGGCCGTAACTCTCAATACACGGGATTTTCTTCTTCTAACAAATTATACATTCCTTCCCAAGTGGATATACCGGCATCCTTATTGCAAGCGGTGTCTGCATACAGTGAAGCCATTTCTCTATTTTCAGAATTCGAGCTCTTCTCCTTCTTACCCATAATGTTCTGTGAAAGCTTTGTATAGACGTTTGCTCCTTCGTGCCTGCGTTTTACGAGTTAAATGAGAGTAATGGCATAAGAAAGGTGATGAGATAGTTTTAAATGCAAAGGCAGATGAAATATATTATTATAACGTGAAATGACTTTCAATCAAAACAAAATCTCATTTACCATTAATTGACAATCCATTCATTTAATCCAATCATTAAAGCGCATAAAAGATATTGATATATGGGAAGATTGCCTTTGAACAACGTGCCTTTATGAATCTGCGACATTGCGATCTGCGATTTGCTGCGCAATATCGCAATATCGCAATGTCACAATATCGCAATATTGCAAAATGAAACCATCGCAATTTTAAAAATAGCGCAAAAGCAGAAATTGCGAAATAGCGCAAAAGCGCACATCGCAAATCTTACAAAAGCGCAAAATTGTAAATAGCGCAAAAGGTATTCGTTTAACATTTCTGTTTTCTGCGCTATGCGATCTGCGACCAATATGTTTTTTGTATAGGCTTTTTGGGATCGCATTATCACAAAAGCGCAAAATCTCATTTTCAGTTTTACAAAAGATATACACCATTTTGCGATGGATGCGCGATTTTGTTTAAAGAACAATTTTTTTGTAATCTATCATAAACATTAAGTGTTTCTTAAGGTTTCCTTCTATGGGATTTCCCTAAGTTATGATAGAAAGTTTTATTTGAAAAAGGAAAACAAATCCTAATTGATTTTTTTGGATTTTTTAACTAAGGGTCCCCATTTATTTAGTATTATTACAAATATTAAATAAAAAGGAGGGGTTGTTGCTGGTCACAACAATTCACATTCACCTGAAGAAACAAATATCTCTGAAAAATAAAATGAATACTATATTTCTAGTAAATAAAGATTTTTAAAGATAATGAAAACTATCTTAGGATATTTTTAAATAAATCTGTTTTATAAAGCAAAATAAAAATCATTCACAATTTCTTTCTAATTTCTTAAGAATAAAAACATTTTTTGGGTTGTCTCAAGCTTTGATTGGTGTTAATAATGAAGTAAGTGGATTTCTCCAAGTTTTGGTTTTATAATATACTCTATTGCCATAGGTATTGCCTCTCGCCGCCTCGCCAATGTTCATAGTCTCGACAGGTTACCTTTAAACCATTAACCATTCATTGTCCCATCCAACTAAAATTATGACTTTTTAAAAGATAAATTCATAAGACCTATTATCTCATGTTTTTGTTTTCTTTTACTTATTTTTTATTTTTAAGAGCCATTTTTTCGGTTTGGTAGCCAGCTAATAAATAATGCCATTCACTAGCTATAATTAAACCGAACAAGCCGTTCCGTGATGAGACCCCGTCTTATATTTATAAGCGATTCTGTTTTGGTATGCAACATTGGTAATGTTAGTTTTATTACTCCTTATGAACATGGTAAGTCGGCTCACAATGAGACCTCTTATCTCTTAAATTTTCATATAATTTCTTAGAACCACATTCTCTAAAAAATCACAACTTAAATGGATGGGGTGAAATAGTTTTATCCTTAAGAATCAATGGATGACAATTTTCAGAGTTTTTTGAGTACCAAGACTTTGAAAAATCTTTACTTTTATAGATAACCTTTCTCTCGCTCAATAAAATTATAATGACTTACATTCTCCTCAAGTTTTCAAAAGATCATGCAAATGATTGAATAATCTTTCAAAGCTTAACATCTTATTTTAAACTATCCAAAAAACTGTGGATCATCTCTTTAAAAAATTCTTATTTACATAAAAATAAATATTTATAATATTTTTCCTAAGAAATTTTCCTAAATAGTAAACAAATAATTATAGACTTATTAACAACCTTTATTTGCAAAAACAATCAAAATTTTTTGCATAAAGGAATATGTGTAATAGCTTAAGAAGGGGGTTACTCTCCTTATGAAAAGAATTTCTTCAAGATAAGCCCATTTCCCACAGAAGAGATTTTCTCTTACCCGTTAGATATTGAAGTATGAATGTATTTGAGCCTATCTTTCAATGATCCGAAATGGTCCAAGCCACATTTTCTCGAAACTTGGTATGTTTACCTTTTTCTTCGTGTGCTTTATCCCATTTCGTAACAAGATCACCAATTGACAAAATTTTTGAGCCAAAGAGAACTACATCAAAAGAAGATTTTGCTAAGCCGTTGATGTTTTTTTCATGAATAGTTTTTGCTTTATCTCTATCTTCTTCTAGTTTAAGGATTTGATCATATCTCACAATTGAATGGATGAAGAAGGATTTTCTTCAATAAATTGCACTAGGGCTAATGATGGAAGAGTTAAATTTGATGGTATCACAAATTTTTCCATAAACTAAATTGAAAGGTGAAGTTCCTATTGAAGCTTTTTCAGTGATACGATCAGCCCATAATGCAAAGATTAAAGACTTGTGCCAATTCTTTTGATTTTGATCAACGATCCTTTTAATGATTTTGATAATATTTTTGTTAGTGGATTCATCCAAACCATTACGTTGTGGATAATAATTTGCTGAATATTTTAATTTAAAACCTCTTTTGACTACAAATTCTATTAAACTATTTCCAGAGAAGTAAGATGCATTATCAAAGACAAGAGCGTAGTACACCAAACCTGGTTATGATGAATTGATCTATGAAATCAATAATTGCATCAGAATTGGCTACCTTCAACTAGATTGCTTCTACCCATTTTGTAAAGTAATCAACAGAAGGGGATGTACTTGGCTGCTTGGAAGAATGAGGTACTATCTCACCAATAATGTCAAGCCCCCATCGTTCGAATGGTTGCTCAATACTCACCGGTTGCAAAGGAAAAGCTGGTTTCCTTTGTCTTCCGCCTGCGCTTTGACAAATTTTGACTTTACGTAATCATGCGTATCTTTAAAAAGGGTAGGCTAGTAATAACCAGAAAAAATTATTTTGTGAGCCGTGGTATCACCTCCAAAATGACCTCCTCGTCGGTCCATCATGCAATTCTTGCAAAACCTTTTCAAATTTTCTTCAGTCTTTTCAAGACATCTTAATAAGATTGAATCATATTTTTTCTAAATAACACATTATCAATGATCTTATATTTAATACCTTTAACCTTAAAACATGTTTACTTTTATAACCGAGATTAGAAGGAGCATATCCATTTTTTCAAGTAATAGATGACATCAAGATACTAAGATTCAGAAATCGTAGCACTTATCTAACTTACTTGAATATCTTGATTTGGATCTTGATTTTCCGGTATGTTATGAGCCCTCGCCAATAATCCGCAAAACCTTGTCCTCTAACAATCTTATTTGGTTTAATATCAATATCATATTCTTGCAAGGTCAAGTACTCAGCTTACTCCTCTTTTCTCCTACTTTTTGAATTAATAATTTCCTCACCGCAGAGAATAGGACAATGATTTTTGTATGTGTTTTCAAGAGAAAAGGTCGTAAATGTTTGATTGATTTAAACAATGATACATTATTATTATTTCATCAAAAAATACCCTCGCAAAGGCTTTTTTTTCAACATCGAATAATTAAGCTCGCATCCCGCATTTGAGCTAAAGAAAGAAATTGGTACCTCACTTTCGATCATTGAGTCAGTAATAAACAAAATGTGATAAGATGTTTCGATGGCCAATGTATACAAAGTAAAATCTTTAGAAAAATCTCGGGGGTATTCAATGCGCAGTGCATTAATGATCGCTGTTTGATTGGCCTCAAAGGCTTATTTCTCTTTATGCCACCATTTGAATACTTAATTTTTCGATCATATTTTTCATAGGTAAAACAATTAAAGAAAAAATCAGGAATGAATCTTTTAACAAAATTGATCCGCCCAAGAAATGATTGCATGGATTTTTTGTTATGAGGTAAAGAAATATCGTAAATTTCTTTGACTCTATCTCGATCAATATATATACCATCTTTTGACACAAAAAACTTAAGAGTTTTCATCCAAAGCAAAGAAAAGATTTCTTTTGATTTAAGGAAATACCAAACCTTCTACATCTTTCAAATATTTGCTTTAGATCATGTAGATGATTGGCTCTCTTTTGGAAAATATTGTTATGTCATCAAGATAAACAACAACCGATTTATTGATCGACTTTAAATGCTATGTCCATGGCTCTTTGGAAAGTTGTTCGCATGTATTATACCAAAAGGCATTTCTCGATAAGCATAAGTTCCCCATTTGTTCGAAAGTTGTTTTCAAGTCATCCGGATGAACTAAAACTTGATTATAGCCCGAAAATCCATCAAGAAAGGAAATAAGTTCGGTAAACTGCCTACCTTTTGAAGTATCCGTTCCATGGTTGGCAATGGGAAATTGTCTTTTAAACATGCCTTGTTTAAGTTTCTAAAATCAATACAGATTTTTATATCACCATTCTTCTTCCTTGCTGTGCACCATATTGGAAACCCAATTGGAGTGCCTTACAGAAAAATGATTTCGCTTTTAAAAGTTTATTAGTTCGATTTGATTTGTCCTTCGAGATTTGGATGAACCTTCCTTAACTTTTTTTGTTGAACAGGGTTTAATATCGTGAAGCATTGGAATTGTGTGTTGAATAACTCAAGTATCATACGTTTTTAAATCATCATAATTCCAAGCAAAAACGTTTTTATATTTTTTCAAGAGTTTAATGAAAGAATTCCTTTCCGGTGTTAAATTGAGTCCTAAATTAACGTTTTGAGGTTTAGAATCGAACTAAGATTTACTATTCAAACTTCAAAGTGGAACTTTGAAGTTTAGCATTAGTGACTTTGAATCTCGTCTTTAATATCATATAAATCCTCTAATTTAACAACAAATTTTGAATGGGATTTTCATTACCTTTTGAAGAAATTTGTAAATCATGATCATTCTCATCAATAATTTGTTCATCATATGATTTCTCTCGAAGTCATGAAATTTAAAATATCTTGATCATGATAGAAAACTCTCCAATTTGTGACATTATTTGGGACAGATGGGCGAAAAATCAATTATACAAAACCTATCATGACCGCAATATTCAGCAGTGTGAGTTTAGATGCAACATTAGCTAACAAGTCACCGATGTATTTTGATTCCTAGGAATACGAGAAATATTGAATGCTAAAAAAATGAGTGGTAAGATCTTGTACTAGGGTTTGATAGTGTTTAAGATGTCCTGAAGGCAATGAATAGTATTCCTAACTTGTTTTATGGCAATTTCTAATCACCAAAGACTTTTAAGTATTTAACGTCTAACCCTATAGCTTTATAAATTTCCGTATCAAGGCTTCATATTCTCGCGGTATTGTTTGTACACTCAAAATCTAACCTACATGACAAAGATGGTTTTCTCTCCATCCGGATCAATTAAGATGCACCCCGCTCCAAACCTCCATCTCTAGACTTTGATCCATCAAAATATAATGACCAAAATAAAGATTTATCTATTGGCTTATCTACAATTACATCGTAAATATTTGCAATTCCGGGAAGAATCAAACATTGTGAAAAATTTTCTATTTGAGAAACAAAAGTATTTATAGAAAAAAGGTGATTGAGGTGCTTTGAAGTTTCCAAGAAATGACTCCGAAAGAGAATAACCTCCAAGAATATTGTTGTTGAATGCCAACAGACTCATTAGGTTGTTCAAATTCCGGCGTGATAGTGTGCATCATATGTTTTTCTCCTTCAACTTTGATTTGATTTGGTTTCCCTTTGTAGGGAAGCCACATATGTGAATAATCAGCTTGAGATATAACCATTAAGTTTCATGGTACTGGCCCCTCGCAAAATTAATCCATAGAATTCAAGAATATCTCGCAATCAAAATATCAATTCTTCGGACAACTTCTAGATCTAAGCTAATCCTCGATAGTAATCTTGATTTCTCCTATAAATTGAACTTTAGAGCGATCCAATTGAACAATATGAACTCGCCGATTTCTATGGTTCGATATTCAATTTGGCACAAACAAGTTTAAGTAGGCATTATATTAGAGGAAGCTCCGTAATCAATTAAACAATTATGCAGATTATTATTGTACATTTCATAAGTCAAAAGAAAAGGAGGAGTCCGAGAATTTGATTTTTCTCCAATGAGAGCACCGTACGTAGCATCTACCTTGTTTGGTGGCTTACCACTTCCTTTGGTCGTTTTTGCAACTACACCACTTGCTAAAGGAGAAATTGGTGTAGTTTAATTCTTTCAATAGCAACTTCTCGCTAGTGTTTTAGTTTGTTGAGTTCATGTAAGGAAATGTTGGCTTTAATATTTTTCATGTCTTTAACAATGTTATACTCCATAGATCTCGACACCACTAAAGTCTTTGTTGTTGATGTAGGAGGATTAGAAGAAGATGACCGATTTTGAGTAGGTAATGGAGAAGATTTTGGCAGGGGATTTGTCTTTGGTACTTGGAGTTGTAATTTTCTTTTTTAGAGCCGTTTGTATTGTGCTCCGATGTAGATTTACCCTTAGTACTTACAGCATAGCTTCGTTCTACCTCACTATCGAATTAGGAGAATAAAATCCCACATTCCATGCAATTCAACCATTTCTTCATTCCTTTTCATCTTCCTCATCTAATACTAAAGATGTATCTTCGTCTTCTTCCTCTTCTTCGATTCGCATTAGAGATTGCATTAGGAGGTTTAGATTCAACTCGGTTTCTTCTAAAATTTCGGAATGGTTTTTGCAGTAGTTTCAAATACTTGTTTTTTCAATTTCAACCATTTCATTTGACATGGTTTTAAGAACTTTCGTAAACCTTCCATGTCGTATGGGTCATTGGCCTTTTTCTTTGAATCATCTTTGAAGCCGACTTTCTCAATAGCATTTTTCTTTTCTAGAGAAATAATTTGTTTTTCTACCGCAATAGCCTCTTTCATATTCTCGGCTAATGTAGGTTTTGCACCTCTATCTATGAAAATTTCTATGTTTGAGGGTAAGGCGCTATGTACCATTCACTTCCTCGACTTCACACTAGGCCTTGAATCTCGTGTGAATTTTTTTCAAGAGTTTGTTGAATCTAGCGTTGGAATCTTTAATGGGTTCCTTGGGTTCGCTTTCAAATTTGAGAGATCATTGATTAAAGTAGCGCTGATCCGTCATCTCCAAATTTGGTTAAAAAATGATCTCAAAAAATGGCCCAACTTGTTATGGATCCCGATGGTAATGAAAAGTACCAGGATCCCGCCCCTTGAAGAGTATAAGGGAATAGTTTGACTACAACATCTTCATGTACGACTCCATTCAAATTCACAACCAAGATAAAGTTATTGATGTGTTCTTCAAATTGAATGTCAAGATCCGGACTAAACTTTGGAAGCCATTTTCTAGGATTGTCAAGTAAATCATAAAGGTGTGCATGTTGACAACGCCCCGGAGTAGCCCATGGTCTAGCCATTATTGGAACAACTATTGAGGAGTAGTAGAGGTCGGTGGTGTCCGAATAGAGGTTGTTGGAATAGATGATGTTGAGATTGATGATGATTGAGCAAAGATTATGATCGAGGAGATGATGATTGAGGAGATGATGTGGAAACAATCGTACTTTGTTGAGTTGGGATTTCAAATGTAATTGAATATTAGATGAAGAAATTATATCGCTATCGATTTCGATTGAGTTTTTCTTGTCTTAACTCTACTAGGTAAAGGGAATTTTCTCTGAGAAATACCAAGTTTTTTTCACTTTGAAGCCTAAAAGAGGTTTTGAAGAAACAAATTTTTGAAGTTACACTACCTTCGTATATTTCGACTCATCTAAAGATAATGAGAATCCTTTCAATTTATGGATTAAATCTTGAACTTCAGGAGACTTCGTGATTTTGATTGTCCGAATGTTTTGAGATTTTGGTAGTGGTTGTATGAATATTCTTCTCAATTTCTTCTATAGGATTTCGTATTTTAGAAGAAATTGAAGAAGTCGATGAGGGTGTTTTGGTTTCTAATGGGATTGTGGGTAAAGATTTACTTGCCATTCAGGCTTGTGCCCTCCTTCTAGCACCAAAAATGTTGAAGCCTAGAAGATCTCTACTTCAAACATTGGGGAAACCACCCTACGGACCTTAGGACAACTCCCTTTTCCGTTTGGTATGGTGGCTCCGACTGGATTTAAAGGAACAGCTCTTATAACTAATGGGTTGGTGATGGGTTTATTTGGATGAGTGAAAGTGGGACTAAATTGACTGAAATAAAACTATCTAATTTAAACTAAATACCGATAAATAAATTCTAACACTAACCCGGGCAATCATATGTGAATACAACTTAAAAATTATTCCGATTCAACAATAACCATAAAAATGTATTATTATTTAAATCAAAATGTGCAGAACAAATAGAGATAACTCGTTTAAGAAATTAAATCGTAGTTGTATTAGCATATTGCATTCATCATAATATATCATCTACATATACTTATGAAAGATAACATTTCAATTATACTAAAAAATGATATATATAAAGAAACGTTATGAAAAAATATCCGTAAATGATAACAAATTTTTAAAGTGAATATCATAAGACAAAAGAAATCAACAAGGACTATATAGAAATACCTTATTCATCTTGAAGACTTTCAAATGAAATCTGATACTCTAATCCAAGAATCGATGCAAAATCAAATCCAAGGTACACTTAAATGCAACACTTTAAAGATAATTCCGCATAAAAAAATCACCGTATGTGATCCTTTTAAAAAATATATAAGTCGCGGGAGTAAGCGTAAATGTAATCTCCAAGTCAAAAATATTAACCAGGACCCTTCTCTAAATGCATGAGAAGGGTTTAAATACTACTTACCTAAATCTAAAAATAGTCTATTACAAAAAATTAAGGATTCGGTTTAATGACCGGCCCTTTTCCTAAAGTAAAATACAAGAAATTAAAAACTAAATCTAAAAATAAAGACTATTAACTAACTATTTATGAACTTGATCTTTAAACTTGCATCTAGCATAGTTTTGAGAAGATGTGGTTGACCGACTTCGTATTTCAACTCGTCCTAAAAAGACAAGAGTTTCCAAGAAGTGTAGGCGCAATCTTCTCGCAGAATTGATGATACACCAAGCGTACCCAAGCCACCGTGTGGCTTCACTAAGTATGTCCAAGTAAGAGTCCCGCCTTAATCTTGTCGCCCCTTGGATTGATTTTTCTTTTCCTCGCCTTTGCCTCCATTCCGTTTGTAGTTGATGCCTCGTGGGAGATATCCTGTATCAGCTTCGATATCAAATTAGCTTTGTGAAAAATTATCATTTACACACCCGCAAGACTCGTTTGCCGCCGTAGCCACCTCCTCTCGCTTCCTCTCTCCTCGCCCTTCCGATTTGTGCATCCCAGCTTATTGAAAAGTATTTCTTTATGGTTTTCATTAATAATCGGTGCACCAAATTTTTCTTCCTTCTTCTCCGTTTTCTCGCCATACCAAATAATCATTGATCTTTTCATTAATTAAATCATAATCATTTCTAAATCTGCTACATGATTTGTGATTTTGTCACTCTCTTGGCAAAAAGAATTCCATTGTAAGATTTTTTGGCATAACACTTCTTCGTTGCGTATTGGATCGTTTAAAGAGATAGTTTCTGAAATAAAATCAGGAAGCTTGGGATCATCTTTGTGCTGATCTTGGATAATCTATATTTGTTTTTCTTTATTAGCCAAGATTTTTTGATGTCCTATTTGCATTTCTTGAAGTTGTTTTTGTAACTCTTCAAGTTTCAATTGTGCTTCATTATTGGCCCTCCGTAGCCGTTGCAATTGTCATAGAACTTTATCCGTTCTTCTTTTTCATTCAACAAGAGTTTTATCTCAAATGCTTTGTCAATTGTTGCAGAAGCATAAGCCCTCGTCATTTGAGATAACTTAGTAAGATTCTCGCAGGCTCATGGAAGGATCCTTCCACAAGACATCTAGTTGTTCTACTTCGGTAGAAATTGCACCTTCTAACTTTCTTTTTTTCTCTCGTTTCACTAATCGCTTTGTATTTTGGGTCAGCGTAGAATACATCTAGAGGAGGAATGTCCCCCACATTAATTACAATTTCGCAGGAGGGTGTGATGGGTATGTGCTTAGTTATTGTGGTCGTACTACTTATTCCCGTGCTCGTAACTTTGGTGGTTTGTGCATGTGGGTCTCGTACATTCCGTCCTTCTATATTAATCAATTGGTTAAAGCTTTCCCATTCTTTGTCTAATTCAATGGTGACCGATTGTTGCCGTACATTGATAGGAGGAGGATTTTTTCTGTTGAGAAGTCAAAATTTGTCGTTGATGGTTCTTTCGATTGCGAATCTTTCAATCGATTCTTCAATTTTATCTTCCTTTTCATTAGACTTATTGGAATGTTTAGAAGTCTCTCTTTCAGATTTTGGACTTGGATTTATCAAGACTTGAATCGTCATTAAGACTAACACTAGGAGTTTGTTCCCTTGCGGGTTCCAAGCGTAGGTTTTTCCAAAGGAATATCAGTTAGTCTTCTTCTCGTAAAGTTTGAATTCTTGGAATTCCTCCTCGATATAACTACATTTGAGCTGAACTCAAACTTCCTTAAATGAACTTCTTGTTTGGAACATATCATCAAAAAGATCCCGTTCGTCAGAAAATTCTTTACTTCCGTTCGCATTGGTAAAATTCTTAACAATATTATTTGGGTCAAATAACCTTCTCGAAAATTTGAATATTGTACATGTAATGTTGCTTACTTCTTTGAATGCGTGCTCAACATCAAACAAAGCTGAAAATGTTCCACAAACTTTTACGGGAAATTGTGGCCAAATGCCTTTCTTCTTCTTTAATTCCTTTGTTAAACGTCCTTGGTCATTGTGTCCGATAAGAAATCTCCCGAGCTACAAGTCTATCGGAACATGTAGGGGTAAAACATGGGGGGAAGCAGAACTTCCGAAACCATAACATAAGTGAACAATTCTTCTCCAAAACCATCTCGTGACGGGGAAAAATGTCGACCTCTCGTTTCCGGGGATAACCTTGGGGCATCCTTATTATGCAATGTTCTCGTATAATGGTAGCATCACATGGCAAATTTGGTGTAAAAGTGGGGGGGACAAATTTAGACTCCCATAGTTCTCAGGTACACATGAATAGGCAAAGGATCGTGGATAGTCCATTGCCAAACCATTACAAAACGGAATTTAGAGACCAAAACAGATAGCATCCATGACATAAGCGTAATAAATAAAAAGGCGTATAACCACGAGAAACATTTCGTTTGGACCGGTAGTGAAAAATCGCAAAGGGTCAACTATCGATAAGATTTTGGCCTAGTCTACAATTGTAGAATTAACGGCGCATTCAACAAAGGGAGCCATTCATGCAAGATCATATTTATGTCGTTTTCCAAAGCTCGCATAACATGTATAAAACAGCGCAAAACAATAAGGAGAGGTAAGTAACCCGTATCGTACATACCGTGTTTGTTTTTCTTCAACGGTTCATCTCTTTTGGTCCACTCTCTGTGTGCATTCCGACAAATTTGCATGTTCTCTCGGAAAAATCTTCCATGAATTGCTTATTATAAGTCGCCCGAGGTTCCGGCAACCGATACATCAGCCTCAAATTTCCATAGTGAACGACCCGATTAGCTCTTGAGTTGGAGTTCTAAATTGCCTGCTCGAAATACCTGGCAGGCTGCCTAGCACCCATTTCACCATGTCCGTATACGTAGCTAGTCCTCGGCCTTGTCGCTATTCTATGCGTAAATGAGCAAGCCGCTCTTTAAGAGTTGCCTCGCATGTACACATCGGAACCTCGTTGTAGCCGCAACTTTCAACACCACAGATTTTCTTTCTTCTAGCAAATTATACATTCCTTCCCATGTGGTTATACCGACATCCTTATTGCAAGCGGTCTCCGCATACAAAAGAAGCCATTTCTCCGTTTTCGTAATCTGAGTTCTCTTCTTACCCATAATGTTCTGTGAAAGCTTTGTATAGACGTTTGCTCCTTCGTGCCTCGCATTTTACGAGTTAAATGAGAGTAATGGCATAAGAAAGGTGATGAGATAGTTTTAAATGCAAGGCGATGAAATATATTATTATAACATGAAACGACTTTCAATCAAAACAAAATCTCATTTACCATTAATCGATAATCCATTCATTTAATCCAATCATTAAAGCGCATAACAGATATTGATATATGGGAAGATTTTCTTTGAACAACGTGCTTTTATAAATCCGCGAGATTAGGACTGCGATTTGCTACGCAATATCGCAATATCGCAATGTCGCAATATCACAATATTGCAAATGAAACCATCGCAATTTTGTAAATAGCGTTAAAGAGCAAATCACAAATAATAAAAGCGCAAATTTGTAAATAGCGCAAAAGGTATTCGTTTAACATTTCTCTTTTTCCTCACGCTATGCGATCCGCGACCAATATGTTATTGTATAGGCTTTTTGGGATCGCGTACGTAAAAAAATCGCAAAATCGTATTTTCGCCTTTACAAAAGATATATATCATTTTATAATGGATGCGCTATTTCGCTTAAAGAACAATTTTATTGTAATCTATCATAAAATTAAGTGTTTCTTAAGGTTTCTTCTAAGGGATTTCCTGGGTTGTGATAGAAAGTTTTATTTGAAAAAGGAAAAATAAATCCTAATTGATTTTTTTGGATTTTTTAACTAAGGGTCCCCATTTATTTAGTATTATTACTAATATTAAATAAAAAGGGGGTTGTTGCTAGTCACAACACCGTGATATTAGTTAATCATGATGGACGCAATTTGTGATAGATGTGAGGTGATGCTTAGTGCATAGGTGCGCAAGACTCATCCTCTCATCATCATTTCTAGTTCGTGGGAGTCATGAGTGGCCAACGCATTTGGATCTCAGAGTGCACAGCTCACGTGTAGATCTCATATCCGGTGGGAGTGGGATGTGATTGGTTGCGTGTCAATTATGTCACCCTCATCTAGAGAATCCTCAGGTTTATTAATCTCTTATCTTTAAAATATTAAATCTATTTTTTATTAAAGTTTTAGGTTTTTCTGTACTTTAAATTATTAATTCTTAGGGTATATTAATTTCTTTAGTTTAAAATATTAATTTTACGGTTTATTAATTTCTTGGTTTATAATACTAATATTTATCCCTTTTTATAATATAAAATGTTTCATTGAGTTTACTTTAATTTTTTGGGTTCATAATATTAAATGTTTGCTTATTTATAGTCTTTAACTTTGTAACTTTAATAATTCCTTTGGTTTACAATATTAATCACTTGGGCTTATTACTTATTTTGGTTTACAACATTAATAATCCCCTGCGTTTATTAATCTCTTGAGTTTAAAGTAGTAACTCTTAGGTTTATTAATCACTTGTATTTTTAATATTGATCCGTTGGCCTTATTGATCCCTTATGTTTTTAATATTTATCCTTGGGTACACCAATTTCTTTTTGTTTATAATATTAAATTGTTGTATGATTAGCTATTTGTTTATAATATTAATAACCCCTTGGGTTCATTAATGTCTAGAGTTTAAAATATTAATTCCTAGGTTTATTAATTTCTTGGTTTAGAATACTAATATTTATCCCTTAGGTTTATAAAATGTTTCCATTGGGTTTACTAATTTCTTGGGTTTATAAGTTAAATGCTTATGTTTATTTGTTCCTTAACATTATAATTTAATAATTTTTGGTTTACAATATTAAAAACACTTGGGCTTATTACTTATTTTGGTTTACAACATTGATAATCCCTTACGTTTATTAATCTCTTGAATTTAAAGTATTAATTCTTAGGGTTTATTAATCTCTTTATGTTTTTAATATTGATCCGTAGGCCTTATTGATCTCTTAGGTTTTTAATATTTATTCTTTGGTTCACCAATTCCTTTGTTTATAATATTAAACCCTTGGCTTATTAGTTATTTTGGTTTATAATATTAATAACCCCTTGGGTTTAATAATGTTTTTGAGTTTAAATTATTAATTCTCAGGCTTTATTATTTTCTTAGTTTTTGAGTTTAAAATATTAATTCTTAGGGTATATTAATCTCTATTGTTTTTAATATTGAGTCCTTTTCTTTATTGATCTCTTAGGTTTTTAATTTTATCCCTTGGGTTCACCAATTTTCTTTCATTTCTAATATTAAACCCTTGACATTAGTCCTTTCTGGTTTATAATGTTAATAATTCCTTGGGTTTATTAATATCTTACGTTTAAAATATTGATTTTTATGTTTTATTAATTTATTAGGTTTTTGAGTTTTAAATACTAATTATTATTGTTTATTAATCTCTTGTGTTTCTAATTGATCCCTTAGGTTTTTAATATTTATCTCTTGGGTTCACCAATTCTTTCGTTTATATTATTTATACCTTGGGTTTATTAGTTATTTTGCATTGTATTATTAATATTAAATTTCTTGGTATTAATCTCTGAGTTTAAAATATTAATTATTAGGGTTTATTAGTTTCTTAGGTTTTGGATTTTAAATATTAATTCTTATGTTTTATTAATCTCTTAAATTTAAAATATTAATTTATTTTTTAATTTTTTGAGTTTAAAATATTTATTCTTGGGTTTTTAATTTCTTGAGTTTAAAATATTTATTCTTGGGTTTTTTTAATTTCTTGGTTTATAATATTGATATGTATCTTTAGCTTCATCAATTTCTGGGTTTATAATATTAAACCCTTAGAGTTATTAGTCTAATATTAATAATCCCTTGGGATATTGTAAGAGATATATATTTGTTGTAAATAAAAATAAAATATTATTATTTTGTTATTTTTGAATTATATTATAGTTTGAGTTAAAATTATTAATATATTGAAAAAAATTGATAATATATTACTATTATACATTTTATTATTAAATAATATAATATAATATTATATATTTTAATATATATATATTAGATTAATTTATAGTATGCATATAGTTAAAATACTTGTAGTGGGTGGCGGGTATAGGTCTATAGACATATATCAACCATATTGGTAAATATGCTTGTGCTAATATAATTACAATCAATATTTATATAATTCAGAAACTAATAAATAATTAAAATTTTATTATTAAGATACACTTCATGACTATACACAATTTCCTAGATTATTGATTATTAGAATATATTTGAGCATATAATGTTTGCCTTTAAATTTAAATTGTAACGGTAAAAGACAGCATTTACTATCCATAGACAAGGAAACAATGTCTGCCCTCTATGGTTTAACTTATTTCTTTGAATGATGCTCAGTGTTCTCCTTGATATTTACAAAACTCTGTATTTACAAAACCTACCACATTAACATGAAACCGACAAAACTGGAAAACAAGCTATATGACACTATCCTTCCATTTGATGACAAACATGGGAGTTTACAACGTTTGATTTTAAGTAGTCAATCTGGACTCGGGGGAGTTTAACAGATTATATTTTAAGTAACTGGAAACTGAATGCCCTAACTTATAGGATATTTCAAAATTTATTATCATAAATAATTTTTATGTTTTAAAGAAGTAAGAATTGTATATCATTTACATGTATGTATTCTTCATTGACACGTTAATACTTTTTTAGCTCAATCCATCATTCATAGTAGTATATCATCATAATCCTTTCCTCTAGGAGTCTCGTGCGCTTAATATTAATATAATTACGGAGGAGGATAGAGCTATTGGTCGGAGACGAGGTTCAGCTAGCAGAGTTTCTGTTGCAAGAAGTGAACGCGATAGTTAGCTGTCGAGTAAAGATTTTAATTTTTTCTTTCGAATTGGCATCATCAATGACGACTTTTTCTTTCCAATCGGCATCATCAATGACGACACAAGGAAGTGATTGCAAAGATGGCATGTCGTGTTTAAAGAAGCATGACCTCCTGTGTTGAAGGGATGTATTGCTGGACCGATCTCCGTCTTGTTTGTCAAATCTGAATTATGCACAGGTGCTTCCAATTAGGCACACCGCTTTCTGTCGGGGACAGAGGTCGACACATTGGTCTGATGTAAAGGTAAACTATCACAATTTTAAATGTCACTTTACATCACCCACTGTAAGTTTACTAATTGCTGTGCAGTTATATCTTTTATTGACTGCTGGATAGGAATATTGTATATTTTAACAGTGAAATTTATCATATGTTTTTTAAAAATAAAAATAAAATATTTATTAAATAGAAAAAATAATATAGATTATGGTAAAATAAAACTAATTTAGTTTTAATTAAAAAGTGTGATTTTTTTCCTTTCAAAAAACAATGTTTCTTTTAAATATATTCATACTGAATAATATGAGTTAAAATAACTTATACTTACAATAACATGTGATCATACAGAATTTTACTTCTCCAAGGAGATGCCTATTATATTACAAGAGACTAACATGTTATTTGTGGGATTTGAATTTAGGCGGGGAGAAGATCACACTCCACATTCTTACTAAAAGAAACCTTTTCTTTTAAGGATCATGTCAATCTTTCTTGGAATAAATTTACTGTGTTGACTTCCTTTCTCGATCCCAAAAGTTGGCAATGAGGAATGACTTCTAGAAATACTTATATATTAGGTAGATAAAGAGCAATCTTGTATACATCCCGCATGATAGTAGCTCAATCATATATATTTCATAGAAATTAATCCATGATAAAAACACTTACGTTATAATACATCTACATTGCCGAGATTATATTGCCGAGATTAAAAATCGAAAATTAACTAGATTGTAATTTTATTATTATTAATTACCAAATTAATTAATAAATGAGTTTGACTTACAAATATTAAAAAATCATTTAACTAGATTGATATAAAAATTTGTAGTCGTATTTAAGTTAGAATTTTTTGGAGTTTTTGGCAAGAAGGCCACATCTTGATTTGTGTTGTTTAAACTCGGTTTTTTGAGTGCATATACACACATTCATCACCCTCAAACACCTTAAAAGAACTTCCATTGTGAAGAATCCGTTTCATGCCAAACTTGTGATTTCAATGAATACATGTCTCATTTTAGACAAATTAAATCTAAAAATAAACCAAAATATTTTCCAAAAAATCACACTTCAAAACTACTAATAAAAAATATTTTATTTAGAACAAATATAAAATATTTTAGTTTTAGCAATATTATTATATTTTTTTCATTATGACATATCAATTTCATGTTATTATACATTTATTTTTTTCTATTATTAATATTTTTTTTCTTAAAGTTGAATCATTCACTCCATATGAGTATGGAAATGATTAAACATCTCCATGTGTATGTGTCTATATTTATAATTTAACTATGTTCATGTTTTAGTTTTTTTTCATCCAATCAAATTATACAATTATTCACTAGATTTTTTGTTTTTTTATAATTGCATTTTTTTAATGCGCAATTGAATACAAGGGTAATTCAATACAAGGGTTTGTGACACTAGAATTGTACATACTAAAAAGAAAATATGATCATTAAAAGGCAAAAATTTAAAACATTTAGACTATACTTTATTAATAAAAAAATAAACTTTTAGAGTTTTATATATAAATATCAAAATATGTTGTTTATAATTGATATTGAAATTTTTTCATATTATTATTTTTTTTCAAATATTAAAAAAAATAAAAATTTATATCATTATAAAATTATTTTAATTAAAAAAGATATTGAATTAAATAATTTATTTATAAATAATATTTAAATATTTTTTATTATTATTATTTATTTTGTTTTCTCAATAAGATTAATTTTACTAAGAAAGTAGATATAATAAGAGATTACAATCAAGCAAAGTTGAATAGTAGGGGAACCCGAAATGATAAACTATCAACCCGTGTCCCGAATAGCAACCATGGAATAAGAAAATAGATCACAAAGGATAACAAAAATTTGAGGGCTAGAAAAAAGAGTCTACCCGCATTGGGTCGAAACTTCCAAACGACATTTTTTTCCGTTTTCCTTACTTAATTTGACCCAACCATTATGGTGGCCGGGCATGAACCACTTGGTAGACTATTGTGTTCGGGAGAGGAGTCTCCTTGTCCGACCGAGGTAGTAGACTCATAGAGCGTTTCTACAAAATTGGAGTGACCGCAGGGATCTTTGTATGGTCAAGTCAAGTTTCCATCGTGTGTTCAACGTCCCCCTTTTCCGCTTCAACCTTCTCTTTGTTAACCACCGTTTTAGTGGAACGAGTGGTTAGACTTTTTTGTTTATTTAATTAAGACTGATGTTTATTTCAATTAGAATATTGAACAAAAATTAAAATTTACATTGATAAAGATTTACTGTGAATTAGTTCATGAGTAACAAATGATGGTAAAAAAAACAAAAGTAAAAGTAAATCAAGATCTGGTGTTAGTTGGAAAAACAGTTCCCACAGTTACCCATAGAACTCTGGAATAAATAGAAAATCCAGAGGAGAGTTTGGGGTTGGATCTGTGGAGGAAGGAAGAGGAACTCTGTTAACCTGGAAGAGGTATTTCAGAACAGAGGGTGCTCTGGGTTGGAGATTGGACCGGTTCGTCCCGTGATCTCCCCAGAACTTCCTGTTTTTCCCTGGAATGGAAGGACTGGACCGGATTGTCCTAAGTTTCCGTCCAGTGCTCTGAGAACTATAGAGACCCAGACTTGATGCACGTGGGGAGCTAGGTGACTGCTCGTCAGCTCATGGAAGGGAGGAACATTATTACCATCAGTTGATACAAGATCCAGATGAGTAAAGAATAAAAAGAAGTAGAATGTTTTGTTGTTTTTCTTCTGATTTTAATTTCTGAAGAATGCTGTAGTCAGTAAACTTAACTTTGTTACCCTGAAAGGATGAATCTTGTTTCTGTTACCATTACAGTAGGGTTTGTTGGAAATAAGTATTATATTCTATAAAGACAGTCTACAGATGAGATTTTATAGTAGCCAGAAAGATCAATAGTCTACCCAGTATTTTATTTCTTTACTTCACACTATTATATCATGTACAGAGGTAGGTTAAATTCCTGTGGAAGAAGCATTTAATAACAGATCCCGAAAATTTAATTACTGGCCATATCTCCCTCACTAGTTAAGACAGTACTGTAGAATAAATAGTGGAAAATAAATATAGACAAAGGAGCGGGAGAACCGTTAACCCTTCAAGCCAGAATTCTGTGCTAAAGGGTTGGTCGTTCTCCGCCTTTGAAGAAACACGGACATGAATGGCGGTCCGGACGCCTGTACTATTTAGGGAAAGATTAAACAGAATAAGGAAATACCATGAGCAGTAAGAAATGCAGAACGTTCTGGTAGTAGTAACATAGAAATATTAACCCTCCAACAGATAATAAAACTCTTATCAGTAGATACAGAAAAATTCTAGAAATCGAAGCAGTGAACGATGAACCAACAATTCCAGTGATACATAAGAACCCATAACTTGGTGCAAAGCATTTGTAGATACCATTGGAAAAGATTGTAGACACAGGAAATAGCCTCACGGCGGTATACACACAGTATATATAAAGACAATAACGAAACTCATTTGAGAATGCCGCGCTACCACTGTAGCTGGTATAATCATAATAAGAAGCATACATACATTGTGTGCGAGAAGTTTTAATTCAAATAGAGAAGTAGTCCGGCGAATAACCGTATGACATATTCACAGTTATATCAAAGTAAACCCCACTTAGGAGTAGTCAAACAATATACAACTGTCGGCTTGAGGCCGCAAATGACATCAAGAAAACCTGAACAAGAATCTATCCTGCACGGCATAACTAAAACATATCAGGCTAAACCCTGAACTGGACTTAGACAGGATTATCATCTAAACATTTCGCCAAAGGAAGACCAAGGGTACAGACCCTGTCGAAAACGGAGTACCTGTGAAATGCATGCAGGGGTTAACCCTTTTTCTGCGAGCAAGCATGGAAAACGACAAGAAATCCGAGCTGGAGCAGGAGGTATGGCAATACCTGTCATAAGAGATAATCCTTTAGGCATGTGGGAGGAAATTCTACAAATAGAAACAAAAGAATTAATTAACAATGCTGAAGAACAGGGTCACCCCGGAACGGAGGCAAGTTTGTTTATTTAAAGAGAGATTACCTGTCATTTTTCCGAACCTGTGAGTTTCTCTTTGAAGCACCGGACCTCCACTGTCCAAAACCCCCAAAACGAAAATAATTTTAGCAATTTGGAGAACATAAGAGAGCAACAGCCAGAAAAGAAAACGTAAGCTTCAGGGTTCGAATGACAACCCGAATCCTCCATTTGATTCACGCAAGGAACTCAACCCATTCCACGAAAAAACGCAGAAAAATTTATGAACAGTCAGGAGATGTTTACCTGAGTCGAGAGGCAAGCCCTCTGGCCGCTGCGTTACCACCATCGCCTCGGAAGGTCTTGAAAACCCGTGAAAGAAACCCTGGCAGAGCCACACCGCCTCCAGAACTCTCAGCGCAAGGAGTAACAATGAGACCTGAACGGTTAGAGCGCCGAGGGTCATTACTAACCCTAGGCACGAGAGTCGTGCGATCATACCAAATCGACGGAGAAAGGCTTGCCAAGTGTCGGGCAGATAGGCCAGCCGGTCTACTCAAATGTCGAACCCAATTTCCAAAGTTGCTAATTGACAATTATAAATGCGGAATGGATAAACATAATTACCGGCACTTAATAGTTCTGAGATTTATTAATAATATGAGCCATGATGGTAAGCGAAATCCATTATCAATATATATATGTAATCCATAGTGCAACAAACTCCAGTGTGTGTAGTACCAAACAACACGATAATCCAAGAACGATGCCAGCAGTGCAAACATATGGGACCGTATCATATAATATTTTTATTTAATGCTAGTTGAAATTCGGTAATGATAAATTTTTTTTTATGATGGTAAGTTTTATGATAATGTTGAGTGTTACAAGTGGTATCAAAGCAGGTTACAACTATGGAGCCCTATTGGGCCAACTAACGTTAAAAATTGTATGTTACTCATGCACAGTCAGAAAATTTGTTGGAAGGACAGATGAGACGGACACCTTCACAATCACAATTGCTACAGCGAAATATCGGAGTAATGCAGCCTCCACCAGAGGGAAACCCCGAAATGTGGGTCCAGTTGGGGATAGAGCAACATAAGAGGTCTAATAGATTGATAGAAGAACAACAACATCAGACTTGCATTTTATTACATACATTACAACAGTTGCAGGAAGAGATGGAGAGGGTACGGAAGGAAAATGCTAGGATGATGCAGGAGCAAGAGAGGATCTTAAAAAGCCTCTCCGAAAAACAGAATCAAAGAAATGAGAATCCCAGTGCTGGCAGGGAATTCCAGGAAAGGGACGATCAGCAGACAGGTGAACAAGATATAAGCCAAAGAGAAAGAAGTATGTCGCAGCGAAGTAATCCTCACAGAAATTTTAATGAGGCTGAATCTGAGAATTAAAACGAACGGAAAGACAGTAAAAGGCAGAAGGTGGAATTACACAGAGAATTCAGAAAGATAAAGCCACCTACGTTCGATGGAGAAAAAGAGGAGGTGGCGGAAGCCTGGCTGATTAACATGAACAAATATTTCCAGGTGTATGATTACGACAGTGGTCTTAAAGCACGGCTGGCCATTTATCAGTTAAAAGACAAAGCCACCTTATGGTGGGAAGAAGTGAAGAATGTGCAGGGATTAGAGGATCAAGATGTGACATGGGAAAAGTTCCAACAGTACTTTAAGGATAAGTACCTGACTGAGCGTTTTTATGATGAAAAAGCCCGAGAATTTCATGATTTAAGTCTAGGACAACTGACCATGGACGAGTTCATCACCAAGTTTACTGCATTACTGCGCTATGTACCATACTTAAGAGAAGAGAAAGCCAAAGTTCAAAGATTTCTGAGCAGTTTACCTGTCCATATGAAGGAGCGTATCGAATTTGAAAATCCTAAGACCATGGATGACGCTATCAGAAAAGCAAGGTTGTGCTATCAGCAAGCGAAAAACAAGATAGATCCCGGAAAAGGATGGCAAACAAGGAAGGATAACAGAAACAATGCTGGTTCCAAAAGGGGAAAAACCAGTAATTTCCGAAATACCGCCAGAAATTCAATCAATAAACAATTCGGTAGGAACCATCAGCGGGTTAGATGGCCTGGGGAAGAAAAAACGGTGGAAGCTTCAAGTAAACCTGAGCAACCACAAAATCAGAGGCCACCTCTGCAGTGTTGGGGCTGCGGGGCAGCGCACTACTATCGAGATTGCCCACAGCGGGGTAAAACTGAGGCAGTAAATAACTTGCAAGAAGCCTCTATTGTGGGAGATGTTGCTCGGAGTATACCCGGAATTAATGCTGCATTGGAGGACCGGCAAGCGGATTTTCAGCCTACCATGATAGAACTAGAAGGTAAATTGCTATCCCAAACTGTTTCTGTTTTAGTAGACCCGGGGGCAAGTCTAAGTTATATAAGTCCTAAACTAGTGGAAGTTTGTAAACTGCCAAGTCAAAAGTTCAAAAAGACCTGGTTGGTCCAGTTAGCCACAGGAGCTAAAAGAAGGGTTAGTGCCAAAATATCGGAATGTGCACTGCAAATTGGCGGACAGCAGCTGGTAGTGGATTTAAATATTCTGCCTCTGGGATCCTATGATATATTATTGGGTATGGATTGGTTGGAGAAGCATTGGACTCTTATAGATTGTAAGGAAAATATAGTTTATTACAGAGATCATAATGGTATTCGTCAAGAGATTCAAGGCATAAAGAAGCCTGTAAATCTGCGCCCAATTACAGCTTCCCAGATGGGGAAATGTATAAGGAAGGGATGCCAACTGTATGCTATACAAGTTGGATTATCTGAGTCTAAAAATAAAGCTGCTGCGTTAGAAAATATACCGGTAGTTCAGGAATTTAAGGATATATTTCGTGAAGAAATACCAGGTTTACCACCAAGAAGAGAGGTTGATTTTACAATAGAACTGCTGCCAGGAGCCTCGCCAGTTTCACGGACTCCTTACCGTATGAGTGTACCAGAACTAACTGAACTGAAGATGCAGCTTCAGGAATTGCTGGATAAGGGGTATATTCGACCCAGTGTGTCACCCTGGGGAGCACCCGTATTGTTTGTTAAAAAGAAGGATGGAACCATGCGCATGTGCATGGATTACCGACAGTTAAATAAGCTAACTGTTAAGAATAGGTATCCTCTACCTCGTATTGATGACTTGTTTGATCAGGTGAGAGGGGCCACGGTGTTCTCAAAGATCGATTTGCGATCTGGTTATCACCAGATCCGGATTAAAGATGAAGATATCTACAAAACTACCTTCCGTACAAGGTATGGCCACTACGAATTCGTGGTATTACCTTTTGGGTTAACTAATGCACCAGCCACCTTTATGAGGCTGATGCATAGTGTTTTCCATCCTTATTTGGACAAATTTGTGTTAATTTTCATTGATGACATACTGATTTATTCTAAAGATGCGGAAGAACACAAGGCACACTTGCGAATGGTGCTGGAAATGCTTAGGAAGCACCAACTGTATGCGAAATTCAGCAAATGTGACTTATTTAAAGAAAAGATACAGTATCTTGGACACGTAATATCTGAAAAAGGCATAGCTGTAGATCCGGAGAAAATCAAGACTATTATGGAATGGAAGGTGCCACAGAATGTGGCAGATATACGATCTTTTATGGGTCTCGCTGGCTATTACTGGCGATTTATAAAAGGATTCTCAAAAATAGCTTTTCCTATTACCTCCTTGCAAAGGAAAGGGAAAATCTTTAAATGGAAAAAAGAATGCCAGGATAGTTTTGAAAGATTGAAGCAGTTGCTGACAATAGCACCTGTGTTAAGTGTGGCAGATCCGAGTAAAGAATTCGAGGTTTGTACAGATGCATGCAAGGAAGGTGTTGGGGCTGTTTTATCACAAGAAGGAAAGGTAGTTGCGTATGAATCCCGCAAGTTAAAAGACCATGAACAGCGGTATTCAGCTTATGATTTAGAGCTGACTGCGGTTGTGCACACACTCCGGGTGTGGAGACATTATTTACGTGGGAAGAAATTTGTATTAAGGACGGATCATAGCAGCCTAACTAGCTATTTTAAACAAACTGATTTAAACTCCCGACAAGCAAGGTGGAATGCTTTTCTGAGCGAGTTTGAAATTGATCTACAGCACGTGAAGGGAAAGGAGAACAAAGTTGCGGATGCATTGAGCAGAAAAGTGCATAGCATTTATGAGTTATACGTTAATCAGGTGGAAACCAGATTTCTAGATCAAATCAGAAAAGAAGCAGACAAGGATCCAGAGTATAAATATTTGTGGCAGAAAACCCAAGAATCTGAAGGACGGGGGGAACAAGGGGGATATGAGATCAACCAGGACGGGTTGCTGGTTTTTAAGAAGAAAATAGTCATTCCGAATAGAGTGGAATTAAAAACTATGATACTGGATGAATATCATAGAAGCAATTACGCTGGTCATCCAGGATATCAAAAGATGCTGACAGCCATAAGAAAGGATTACTGTTGGCCAGGCATGAGGAGGGAAATAGCAAGCTATTTAACCAAGTGTTTAGAATGCCAGCAAGTAAAAGTGGAGCATCGACATCCAGCTGGATTAATGCAACCTATACCCATTCCTGAGTGGAAGTGGGAGGTGATTTCATTGGACTTTATCACCGGGTTACCAAAGTCAAAGCGAGGTAATGATTCCATAATGGTAGTTGTGGATAGAATAAGTAAGTCAGCACATTTCATACCTGTCCAGTCCACCTATAAGACAGTACAAATAGCAGACTTATTTATGCGTGAGATCTTCAGACTCCATGGCATACCTAAGACCGTCATCTCGGACAGGGACGTAAAATTCACATCAGCCTTTTGGAAGACACTGTTTACAGGGTTAGGAACTCAAGTACATTTTAGTACTGCATACCACCCGAAAACAGACGGCCAGACTGAGCGGGTAAATCAGGTACTGGAAGACATGCTGAGAATGTATGTCATGCAACAACCAGTTAAATGGGAAGAGTATCTACATTTGATAGAGTTCGCCTACAACAACGGTTACCAAGAATCATTAAAGATGAGTCCGTTCGAAGCGCTTTATGGTCGGCAATGTAGGACTCCCATCAACTGGAGCAGCCCAGAGAATAAACTCATGCTAGGACCAGACATGCTAGCAGAAATGGAAGCTGAGGTGAGGAAAATTCGACAAAATTTGAAAGCAGCACAGGACAGGCAGAAATTATATGCGGATAAGAAAAGGTCTTATCGTGAATATGCAGTTGGAGATCATGTATATGTCAGGATTAAACCAAAGAAAAGAACATTAAGATGGGCGTCTTGTGCAAAATTAGCACCCCGATTCTGTGGCCCTTTCCAAATTCTGGAGAGAGTGGGACCGGTGGCGTATCGTTTAGCTCTTCCTAGTCATATTCGGGTGCATAATGTTTTTCATGTATCGTTATTGAAACGATATGTCCATGATACAAGGCATATTATTCATTGGCAGAACATACAGGTAGTGAATGAGTATGAACACTAAATAATAACGCGATATTATAAACTTATTTAATTAACATAAGTTTATTTTGTGCAGGTAGAACCAGACGGGGAATTTCTGGTCGAGCCACACAGTATAATCGACCGGAGGGAAATCATGCTCCAGAAACGAGTCATCGCCCAGGTTAAAGTGAAATGGAAGCACTTTGGACCTGAGGAGGCTACCTGGGAAGACGAAAGTTTTGTTCGTGAAGCTTATCCTGAGCTTTTTACTGAACTGGAATAATAACACCGAGGACAGTGTTCTCTTCTAGAGGGGGAAAACTGTAACCACCGTTTTAGTGGAACGAGTGGTTAGAATTTTTTGTTTATTTAATTAAGACTGATGTTTATTTCAATTAGAATATTGAACAAAAATTAAAATTTACATTGATAAAGATTTACTGTGAATTAGTTCATGAGTAACAAATGATGGTAAAAAAAACAAAAGTAAAAGTAAATCAAGATCTGGTGTTAGTTGGAAAAACAGTTCCCACAGTTACCCATAGAACTCTGGAATAAATAGAAAATCCAGAGGAGAGTTTGGGGTTGGATCTGTGGAGGAAGGAAGAGGAACTCTGTTAACCTGGAAGCGGTATTTCAGAACAGAGGGTGCTCTGGGTTGGAGATTGGACCGGTTCGTCCCGTGATCTCCCCAGAACTTCCTGTTTTTCCCTGGAATGGAAGGACTGGACCGGATTGTCCTAAGTTTCCGTCCAGTGCTCTGAGAACTACAGAGACCCAGACTTGATGCATGGGGGGAGCTGGGTGACTGCTCGTCAGCTCATGGAAGGGAGGAACATTATTACCATCAGTTGATACAGGATCCAGATGAGTAAAGAATAAAAAGAAGTAGAATGTTTTGTTGTTTTTCTTCTGATTTTAATTTCTGAAGAATGATGTAGTCAGTAAACTTAACTTTGTTACCCTGAAAGGATGAATCTTGTTTCTGTTACCATTACAGTAGGGTTTGTTTGAAATAAGTATTATATTCTATAAAGACAGTCTACAGATGAGATTTTACAGTAGCCAGAAAGATCAATAGTCTACCCAGTATTTTATTTCTTTGCTTCACACTATTATATCATGTACAGAGGTAGGTTAAATTCCTGTGGAAGAAGCATTTAATAACATAACCCGAAAATTTAATTACTGGCCATATCTCCCTCACTAGTTAAGACAGTACTGTAGAATAAATAGTGGAAAATAAATACAGACAGAGGAGTGGGAGAACCGTTAACCCTTCAAGCTAGAATTCTGTGCTAAAGGGTTGGTCGTTCTCCGCCTTTGAAGAAACACAGACATGAATGGCGGTCCGGACGCCTGTACTATTTAGGGAAATATTAAACAGAATAAGGAAATACCAGGAGCAGTAAGAAATGCAGAACGTTCTGGTAGTAGTAACATAGAAATATTAACCCTCCAACAGATAATAAAACTCTTATCAGTAGATACAGAAAAATTCTAGAAATCGAAGCAGTGAACGATGAACCAACAATTCCAGTGATACATAATAACCCATAACTTGGTTCAAAGCATTTGTAGATACCATTGGAAAAGATTGTAGACACAGGAAATAGCCTCACGGCGGTATACACACAGTATATATAAAGACAATAATGAAACTCATTTGAGAATGTCGCGCTACCACTGTAGCTGGTATAATCATAACAAGAAGCATACATACATTGTGTGCGAGAAGTTTTAATTCAAATAGAGAAGCAGTCCGGCGAATAATCGTATGACATATTCACAGTTATATCAAAGTAAACCCCACTTAGGAGTAGTCAAACAATATACAACTGTCGGCTTGAGGCCGCAAATGACATCAAGAAAACCTGAACAAGAATCTATCCTGCACGACATAACTAAAACATATCAGGCTAAACCCTGAACTGGACTTAGACAGGATTATCATCTAAACGTTTCGCCAAAGGAAGACCAAGGGTACAGACCCTGTCGAAAACGAAGTACCTGTGAAATGCATGCAGGGATTAACCCTTTTTCCGCGAGCAAGCATGGAAAACGACAAGAAATCCGAGCTGGAGCAGGAGGTATGGAAATACCTGTCATAAGAGAGAATCCTTTAGGCATGCGGGAGGAAATTCTACAAATAGAAACAAAAGAATTAATTAACAATGCTGAAGAACAGGGTCACCCCGGAACGGAGGCAAGTTTGTTTATTTAAAGAGAGACTACCTGTCATTTTTCCGAACCTGTGAGTTTCTCTTTGAAGCACCGGACCTCCGCTGTCCAAAACCCCTAAAACGAAAATAATTTTAGCAATTTGCAGAACATAAGAGAGCAACAGCCAAAAAAGAAAACGTAAGCTTCAGGGTTCGAATGACAACCCGACTCCTCCATTTGATTCACGCAAGGAACTCAACCCATTCCACGAAAAAACACAGAAAAAATTATTAACAATCAGGAGATGTTTACCTGAGTCGAGAGGCAAGCCCTCTGGCCGCCGCGTTACCACCATCGCCTCGGAAGGCCTTGAAAATCCGTGAAAGAAACCCTGGCAGAGCCACACTGCTTCCAGAACTCTCAGCGCGAGGAGTAATAATGAGACCTGAACGGTTAGAGCGCCGAGGGTCATTACTAACCCTAGGCACGAGAGCCGTGCGATCATACCAAATCGATGGAGAAAGGCTTGCCAAGTGTCGGGCAGATAGGCCAGCCGGTCTACTCAAATGTCGAACCCAATTTCCAAAGTTGCCAATTGACAATTATAAATGCGGAATGGATAAACATAATTACCGGCACTTAATAGTTCTAAGATTTATTAATAATATGAGCCATGATGGTAAGCGAAATCCATTATCAATATATATATGTAATCCATAGTACAGCAAACTCCAGTGTGTGTAGTACCGAAAAACACGATAATCCAAGAACGATGCCAGCAGTGCAAACATATGGGACCGTATCATAAAATATTTTTATTTAATGCTAGTTGAAATTCGGTAATGATAATTTTTTTTTTATGATGGTAAGTTTTATGATAATGTTGAGTGTTACAAATTTTTAATTAGATTGTGATTTGTTGTTATTTAGAATCTATTTTTTTAATGTATAAATAGATTTAACACCTTCAAAGATCAACTAAAAATTCACATTATGCAAATTAGATAGCTCACCTTTATGATTCAACAAAATCAAATTATATTTTAAACAATATTAAATAAAAAATAACCAAAAAAACCAAACTTATAAAAAATAGATTATAAAATAATATCTTCTCATCTATAGTCATATAATTAAATGATCAATTAATAAAAAAACATAAATATCAAAAAAATAACATTTTATATTACCAAAATTAAAATATATAATAATTTTTAATAAATATACTATTATGAAAAACAATTTACTATAAACATAAATTTTAAACCATACATACATATATATATATAATTACATATAATATAATATAATATAATAAAAATAAGAATAAAATTCACCTTCTATCCTTAATATTTCTGTGGGATGAAACTGAAAATTATCATCACCTTCGATCATTAATATTTCTGAATGTGAAGAAACTGAAATATTTCAGGTTGGTGGGTTAAGTCAATAAATCTCTCATCGTCTGCCAAGTGACGAGCGCAAGCTCCCAAACCACAAGCATATGTGATCTGAGCCACAATATTCTAACACGAAATGTTCTCATCTGGATGTTTCTTTAGTATGAGATTTACCATGATATTTTGGATGGAAAGTCTATAGCATTAAGCACAACTAAGCTTGAGTATGGTGTTGCTAGAATGGCTAGTTGTGAGAGATGTTTTGATCAGGTTATCAATGTGACAGTGATACATTATGATAATAATGAGTGGGATTTGATTGGTAGATAATCCCATATATAGTTGGGAAATATATATCTTCATATATTGAGACAACGTTGTTGTAAGAAACAAGATTAGGCTTGTGGTTGTTGCCTCCGTGAGAGGGAGGATGAATAAGGTATCCTTTTATGATATATATTTGTTCTAATATATATTTGATTTGATGTCCTACATGAACATGAGACTGTTTCTATTGAGACATTATGATTGAACTCTTCAATGACTTGTTTAGGCTGGTACTAGGTATGAGCACAATTATATGCTTTTTATCTACAAAGAGCACGACTAATCGAGGACATCGAGCCAACTCTTTCCCCCTGCTTGAGCTCACAAGGTGAGGAATTTATATGGAGGGCTCCTGGGGTTGAGGGATCTATGGAAAACAGGGTATCACTTGAGATGTTGTTCCGCTATATTATTCAATGTATATTGTAACAGCCCCAAGGTAAAAAAATCATGTAATAAAGTTAATAAAGGAAAAAATAAGACCATGGTCATGGGATACGTATTCCAAGTTGAATGTTGAGAAAAAAAATCCTCGTGGGTGTTCATTTGGTTTATTATAGCTAAGGGAAATTAGCAAAGACAATGACAAAGGCTTTGGAAAGGAAAGATGCATTAATTGGAATTTTATTTATGAAAATAATGGAAAATATGAGAAAAGGAAGGTGGAAGGTCACAGGTTGCATGTGAGGAGGAAAATGAAGGAAAATAATAGAAAATTGAAGAAATTAGAGGCCTCACTGATAAAAATGCTTCTGAATATCACTTCACATCTTTTGTCAATGTTATTTTTTATCAATTCACTTTAAGCTATTTCTTTATTCTCTCTACTCTCACATACCCTTGCATACTTAGAGTTTTCTTAGAGTATTCTAGCATTGGATCAAGAAAATAAAAGGAAGGACAAAGAATGAAAAGGGAAGCAAAGATAAAACAAGGAAGAACAGGATCAACTGGATACAGTGGGATTACTTGTAGGTATTGTATTGCATGTGTGATTTCCTTGATAGATTTGGCATGAAAGTGTGTCTTTGGTTCTCTTTCTATCATTGGCATGGGTTTTCCAAGTGTGAAAGTGGTTTTCAAACTTTCGTTTCCATTTCCAGATAGCCATGGTGGGATGGGGTTCTATTTTACATGGTTGAGTTGGATTGTTAGATGGTTTCAAAACTTAGTAGGGTGGTTGAGGGAGAACAACACAAGGCCTAGAAATCCATGGACCGATGAAGGTAGGATCGCAGTAAATTTTGATTATGTGTACCTCGGTGGGCCTAGGAATCCTCGACCGACGAATGAAAAGATATACGGTAAATCATAGAGGTGCGTGCCCTCGATTAGGCCTAGGAATCCTCGACCGATGAATGATGGGATATATGGTAAAGCATAGAGACTAAATACAAACAAATTCCTCATGATTTAGGTGGAGAGATCTGGAGGCATCCATGCTAGTATAGGCCTAGTGATCCATGTACTGTTATATGGTGGGATTGTGGTAAATCCCATTAGTTTAGTTGGATGGAAAATCTGTAGCATTAATCATGACTGAGGTTGAGTATGGTGTTGCTAGCATGGCTAGTTATGAGATATGTTTTGAGAAGGTTATCGATGTGACAGTGATACATTGTGATAATAATGAGTGGGATTGGTATATAATCCCATGTATAGTTGGGAATTATATATCTTCATATATTGAGACAGTGTTGTTGTAAGAAACAAGATTAGGCTTGTGGTTTTTGCCTCCATGAGAGGGAGGATGAATAAGGTATCCTTTTGTGATATATATTTGCTCTAATATATATTTGATTTGATGTCCTGCATGAACATATAACTATTTATATTAAGACATTATGATTTAAATCTTCAACGAGTTATTTATGTTAGTACCAGATATGAACACGATTATATGTTTTTGATCTACAAAGAGCAGGACTGATCGAGGACACCGAGCCAACTTTTCCCCCCTGCTTGAGCTCACAAGGTGAGGAATTTCTATGGACAGCTCCTGGGTTGAGGGATCTATGTAAAATAGGGTATCACCCGAGATGTTGTTCCCCTATATTATTCAATGTAGATTGTAACATCCCCAAGCTAAAAAAATCATGTAATAAAGTTAATAAAGGGAGAAATATGACCATGGTCACGGGATACGTATTCCAAGTTGAATGTTGAGAAAAAAATCCTAGTGGATGTTCATTTGGTTTATTATAGCTAAGAGAAATTAGCAAAGACAATGACAAAGGCTCTGGAGAGGCAAGAGGCATAAACTGGAATTTTATTTATGAAAATAATGGAAAATATGAGAAAAGGAAGGTGAAAGGTCACAGGTTGCATGTGAGGAGGAAAATGAAGGAAAATAATAGAAAATTGAAGAAATTAGAGGCCTCACTGATAAAATGCTTCTGAACATCACTTCACATATTTTGTCAATGTTAGATTTTATCAATTTAGTTTAAGCTCTTTGTTTATTCTCTCTACTCTCATATACTCTTGCATACTTAAAGTTTTCTTAAAACATTTTAGCATTGGATCAAGAAAATAAAAGGAAGGACAAAGAAGGCAAAGGGAAGAAAAGATAAAATAAGGAAGAAAAGGATCAACTGGATACAGTGGGATTACTTGCAGGTATTGTATTGCATGTGTGATTTCCTTGATAGATTTGGCATGAAAGTGTGTATTTGGTTCTCTTGCTACCATTGCTATGGGTTTTTCCAGATGTGACAGTGGTTTTCAACCTTTCCTTTCCATTTCTAGATACCCATGGTGTGATGGGGTTCTATTTTACTTGGTTGAGTTGGATTGTTGGATGGTTTCGAAACTTAGTAGGGTAGTTTAGGGAGAATAACACAAGGCCTAGAAATCCATGGATGGTGAAGGTGGGATTGCAGTAAATTTTGATTATGTGTACCTTGGTGGGCCTAGGAATCCTCGACCAACGTATGACAAGATATATGGTAAATCCTAGAGGTGAGCTGATTCATTTTTGAGCATCCATTTTGTGCAATACATCACAAATAAGGAGCTCGTTGAGGAGAAGGGATGCCTTTGATTTAGCTGCAATAAGAAGGCAAGGACAATGAGGGAACAAGGATTGTTTCAAGGGCATTGTAGGGTGACCGAGCCACTGTGAGGACGGTCGAGGATCTAGGCTAGAAGGCTGAGGCAGAGAAGTCTGTTTGAGGGTCGTTTGGAGGAAGTGAAAACCCTTGTCAAGGGTATCGTAGGATGGAACAACACTGCTTTGGGATGCCGCACTATTTTGAGGGCAGGCCAAGGTGTTTGTGATGGATGGAATATCCCAGCATCACAACTAAGGGTCAATCCCCTCAAGGGTAGGCATCTACACTTCTAAGGAGCAATTTTGGGCAGAGTTTTAGGGTTGTTAGGGGCTGAGTTTTGCACCCTAACCAGGCCTAGGTTGCAGCAGTGGAGCAGACCTCAATCAATGAGCATAGGTATGCATTTTCGTGTATGTTTGTAGGTGTTAGATCCATTTTTTGGATCAGTTTTGGATCGGTCTTATTTGCATCCTGTGGGAGCCATTTAGATATATATAACAAGATATATTAACATAAATAAATATATGACAACATATATTAACATAAAATAATTAGAAGGTGCTTCGAAAAATTATCTATAGCGTTTTCATCTCTATTTATATGTTTTTTTGGAAAGAAAAATTAACAAATTTTATACTAAGAAAATTGGTTTACATAATAATATTTTTTTCCAGATTTTTATTAAAAAATATCAATTGTCTCATATGAACATGGGATATAACAATTAAAACAAAGCATAAATTTGGCAGATTTCTTAAGTGAGATTAAAACTATCAATAACATATAGAGAAGTGCTTATGAATAAGAAATCTTGTGAGAGCTAAGTAAATTGCTATGACAAAAAGCCGAGTAGTTTTTCTTGCCTATGGTAATATATCTCCTTCGCCAAAATAATACCTTGTAGTGTCTTCCCATCCCATGTGTGTCAATTTGGAAGCTCAATGACTAATTCGATCAAGCCTTAAATATTGATCGAGCCTTAAATATAAATTGAGCCTTAAATTTGATCGAGCCTTAAAGATCGATCAAACCTTCTCTTGCCAAAAAGTGTAACCCAACTCTATGCACTCACCCAAATGAAAACAATTTGACACTTTGATTGAATTTGAAGAATTTATGAAGATATATTGTTGAAATTGACTTGGAAACCGATAGTTGATTGGAGCATTGATGTTACATGTGAACACCTATCCCTACATATCTGTGTGTGTGTGTGCATGTGTGTTTGTATGTTTTGCATAGAATCTTAGTCAATTCATACACATTAGGTTGTCGCTAAGCTCACTTCGATATATTTGCATGGGACAATCAATTTTTTAGTCTAAGATATTCTTCCTATGATATGTGACTGCATGGATGTACTAATGTTTTTTGGTATCATTATTGATAATATGAGCACATCTGGGTGTTTCTTTAGTATGAGATTTACCATGATATTTTGGATGGAAAGTCTGTAGCATTAAACACAACTGAGGTTGAGTATGGTGTTGCTAGCATGACTAGTTGTGAGAGATGTTTTGATTAGGTTATCGTTGTGATAGTGATACATTATGATAATAATGAGTGGGAGTTGATTGGTAGATAATCCCATATATAGTTGGGAATTATATATATTCATATATTGAGACAACATTGTTGTAAGAAACAAGATTAGGCTTGTGGTTGTTGCCTCCGTGAGAGGGAGGATGAATAAGGTATCCTTTAGTGATATATATTTGTTCTAATATATATTTGATTTGATGTCCTACATGAACATGAGACTGTTTCTATTGAGACAATATGATTGAACTCTTCAATGAGTTGTTTAGGCTGGTACCAGGTATGAGCAGGATTATATGTTTTTTATCTACAAAGAGCAGGACTAATCGAGGACACCGAGCCAACTCTTCCCCCCTACTTGAGCTCACAAAGTGAGGAATTTATATGGAGGGCTCTTGGGGTTGAGGGTTCTATGGAAAATAGGGTATCACCTAAGATGTTGTTCCCCTATATTAGTCAATGTATATTGTAACAGCCCCAAGCTAAAAAAATCATGTAATAAAGTTAATAAAGGAAAAAATAAGAACATGGTCATGGGATACGTATTCCAAATTGAATGTTGAGAAAAAAATCCTAGTGGGCGTTCATTTGGTTTATTATAGCTAAGGGAAATTAGCAAAGACAATGACAAAGGCTTTGGAAAGGCAAGATGAATTAATTGGAATTTTATTTATGAAAATAATGGAAAATATGAGAAAAGGAAGGTGAAAGGTCACAGGTTGCATGTGAGGAGGAAAATGAAGGAAAATAATAGAAAATTGAAGAAATTAGAGGCCTCACTGATAAAAATTCTTTCGAATATCACTTCACATATTTTGTCAATGTTAGTTTTTATCAATTCACTTTAAGCTATTTCTTTATTCTCTCTACTCTCACATACCCTTGCATACTTAGAGTTTTCTTAGAGCTTTCTAGCATTGGATCAAGAAAATAAAAGGAAGGACAAAGAAGGAAAAGGGAAGCAAAGATAAAACAAGGAATAACAAGATCAACTGGATACAGTGGGATTACTTGTAGGTATTGTATTGCATCTGTGATTTCCTTGATAGATTTGGCATGAAAGTGTGTATTTGGTTCTCTTTCTATCATTGGCATGGGTTTTCCAAGTGTGACAGTGGTTTTCAAACTTTCGTTTCCATTTCCAGATAGCCATGGTGGGATGGGGTTCTATTTTACATGGTTGAGTTGGATTGTTAGATGGTTTCAAAACTTAGTAGGGTGGTTGAGGGAGAAGAACACAAGGCCTAGAAATCCATGGACCGATGAAGGTAGTATTGCAGTAAATTTTGATTGTGTGTACCTCGGTGGGCCTAGGAATCCTCGACCAACGAATGAAAATATATATGGTAAATCATAGAGGTGCGTGCCCTCGATTAGGCCTAGGAATCCTTGACCGATGAATGATGGGATATATGGTAAAGCATAGAGACTAAATACAAACAAATTCCTCACGATTTAGGTGGAGAGATCCGGAGGCATCCATGCTAGTATAGGCCTAGTGATCCATGTACTTTTATATGGTGGGATTGTGGTAAATCCCGTTAGTTTAGTTGGATGGAAAATCTGTAGCATTAAGCATGACTGAGGTTGAGTATGGTGTTGCTAGCATGGCTAGTTATGAGAGATGTTTTGAGAAGGTTATCGATGTGACAGTGATACATTGTGATAATAATGAGTGGGATTTTATTGGTATATAATCCCATGTATAGTTGGGAATTATATATCTTCTTATATTGAGACAGTGTTGTTGTAAGAAACAAGATTAGGCTTGTGGTTGTTGCCTCCATGAGAGGGAGGATGAATAAGGTATCCTTTTGTGATATATATCTCTTAAGTCAATAAATTGTGCAGTACAGTGCAAAGGAGATGGATTAGTACATTTCATTGACAATTGAAGCACAAGAAACATTATGGATTAGTACATTTAATTGACAATTGAGTACCAGAAACAAGATTAGAATTTGAATAGAGAAACGTTAGGTTGTCAAATTTGTTTTATTCTAACTTATTTCAAAATATTCTTATTTGTTTTATTCAGTACTATTTCAAAATATTCTCATTTGTTTTATTCTATAACTTTATAAATATTATTTATTTATTCATATCAATTTATAAATAAATATTTAATAAAATTTATATAAAATGTTTAGGCTTATCTTAACAGGCAGATAAATCCCATGCGTGTTAAAGCCCGAAGATGTCCAGTGTAGTGAAATCTATATGTGTAAGTTTTATTGAAAGTAGTCATAGCCATGCAATAGAAAATAAATGGCCCAGCCCAAATATTAAAGGTTTGTTGATTTTTAGTTTTCCTTGAAATTGGTAACATAATTATAAATATAAATATGATTTATTCATTCATATATATATATATATATATTAACATAAAAATAATTTGAAGCAGATGCTTCATAAAATTATTTATTGGGTTGTCATCTTTATTTATATTTTTTTTAAGAAAGAAAAATTAACAAATTTTATATTAAGAAAACTGGTTTGCATAATAATATTTTTTTTTAGCTTTTTATTAAAAAATATTAATTGTCTTATATGAACCTGCTATATAACAATTAAAACAAAGCATAAATTTAGCAAACTTCTTAAATGAGATTAAAACTATCAACAACATATAGAGAAGTGCTTATGAATAAGAAATCTTGTGAGAGCTAAGTAAACTGCTATAACAAAAAGCCGAGTAGTTTGTCTTGCCCATATGATATTATAAACTTGTTTTCAATTGGGCATCCACAATAGTGTTAAGCTCCAGTATATATGGGAAAAAGTGAGTTCTTTGAAAAGGCCATTGAGTTAGTTAGAAGAGGAGGGTCAAATAAGGACTTATAATTGACCCAATCAATAGCGATTTTGGAGTCCTCAAACACATATAAAGTCTCAATAGAAAGCCAACGAGCACAAAATATAAATCTCCAAACAGTCATGATCTTTGCCCTGGAACTTGTTCCCACACCACTATTCCAACTAAAGCGATAATATTGTCCTGAGGATAATACGATATATGCTCCACAACTGCATACCTTTTGTTGTGTATCCCCATCAAAAAAACCAACAGGATATTTTCCCCAACAATCTATAGGTTGAAAACTTTTGTTCATCCCCTTTTTAGCCACCAATTCATATTCCTTGATGTATGATCAGATGTTGTTGCAATTTATGTCAATATCTAAGCGAATATTTTTAAAAATGAAAGCATTCATGCATCTTTAGATTCCCCAAAATATAAAGAAAGGGAGTGTTTTGACTTTCATCTATTTAGATTTCCATTTCATAAAGCATTCATCAATTGATGAATATCCAGTCAACATCAATGTTTTGTCACTATAAAACACCAACCCAAATGGCCACAAAAAATGGAAATTTGATGAATAAGTGAAACATTCTTGAAATCACCCTGACACATATGACATTTGCAAGGTTCATAGAAACCCCTCTTTCCCAGATTCTCCCAAGTAATAATCTTGTTTACCCACACCAGCCATCCGAAGCATTTTAGTTTCAATGGTATATTCCAAGACCAAACTTTTTGATACCAGCTTTTCACCAAGGAAACCATATGACAAAGAGACAAATGTTAACATATCTCCTCCACTGAAATAATACCTTGTAGTGTCTTCCCATCCCATGTGTGTTAATTTGGAAGTTCAATGACAAATTCGATCAAGCCTTAAATATTGATCGAGCCTTAAATATAAATTGAGCCTTAAATTTGATCGAGCCTTAAATATCGATCAAACCTTCTCTTGCCAAAAAGTGTAACCCAGCTCTATGCACTCACTCAAATGCAAATACTTGGACCCAAATGAAAATACTTGGACACTTTGATTGAATTTCAATAATTTATGAAGATATTGTTGAAATTTACTTGGAAACCGATAGTTGATTGGAGCGTTGATGTTACATGTGAACACCTATTCCTATATATGTGTGTGTGTGTGTGTGTGTTTGTTTTGCACAAATTCTTAGTCAATTCATACACATTGGGTTGTCGCTAAGCTCACTTTGATATATTTGCATGGGGCGATCAATTTTTTAGTCTAAGATATTCTTCCTATGATATGTGACTACATGGATGTACTAATGTTGTTTGGTATCATTATTGATAATATGAGCACATCTGGGTGTTTCTTTAGTATGATATCTACCATGATATTTTGGATGGAAATTCTATAGCATTAAGCACGACTGAGGTTGAGTACGGTGTTGCTAGTATGGCTAGTTGTGAGAGATGTATTGAGCAGGTTATCGATGTGACAGTGATACATTGTGATAATAATGAGTGGGATTTGATTGGTAGATAATCCCATATATAGTTGGTAATTATATATCTTCATATATTGAGACAATGTTGTTGTAAGAAACAAGATTAGGCTTGTGGTTGTTGCCTCCATGAGAGGGAGGATGAATAAGGTATCCTTTTGTGATATATATTTGTTCTAATATATATTTGATTTGATGTCCTGCATGAACATGACATTGTTTCTATTGAGATATTATGGTTGAACTCTTCAATGAGTTGTTTATGCTGGTACCAGATATGAGCACGATGATATGTTTTTGATCTACAAAGAGCAGGACTGTTCAAGGACACCAAGCCAACTCTTCCCCCCTGTCTGAGCTCACAGGGTGAGAAATTTATATGGAGGGCTCCTGGGGTTGAGGGATCTATGGAAAATAGGGTATCACCCAAGATGTTGTTCTCCTATATTAGTCAATGTAGATTGTAACAACCCCAAGCTAAAAAAAATCATTTAATAAAGTTAATAAAGGAAAAAATAAGAGCATGGTCATGGGATACGTATTCCAAGTTGAATGTTGAGAAAAAAATCCTAGTGGGTGTTCATTTGGTTTATTATAGCTAAGGGAAATTAGCAAAGACAATGACAAAGGCTTTGGAAAGGAAAGAAGCATTAATATGAATTTTTTTTATGAAAATAATGGAAAATATGAGAAAAGGAAGGTGAAAGGTCACATGTTTCATGTGAGGAGCAAAATGAAGGAAAATAATAGAAAATTGAAGAAATTAGAGGCATCACTGATAAAAATGCTTCTAAAGATCACTTCACATATTTTGTCAATGTTAGCTTTTATCAGTTCAGTTTAAAATCTCTCTTTATTCTCTCTACTCTCACATACTCTTGCATACTTAGATTTTTCTTAGAGCATTTTAGCATTGGATCAAGAAAATAAAAGGAAGGACAAAGAAGGCAAAGGTAAGCAAAGATCAAATAAGGAAGAATAAGTTCAACTGAATACAGTGGGATTACTTGCAGGTATTGTATTGCATGTGTGATTTCCTTGATAGATTTGGCATGAAAGTGTGTATTTGGTTCTCTTGCTATCATTGGCATGGGTTTTTCCAGGTGTGATAGTGGTTTTCAACCTTTCCTTTCCATTTCAAGATAGCCATGATGTGATGGGGTTCTATTTTACTTGGTTGAGTTGGATTGTTGGATGGTTTCGAAACTTAGTAGGGTGGTTTAGGGAGAATAACACAAGGCCTAGAAATCCATGGACCGGTGAAGGTGGGATTGCAGTAAAGTTTGATTGTGTGTACCTCGGTGGGCCTAGGAATCCTTGGCCATCGAATGAAAAGATATACGGTAAATCCTAGATGTGCGTGCCCTCGATTAGGCCTAGGAATCCTCGACCGATGAATGGCAAGATATATGGTAAAGCATAGAGACTAAGGATAGACAAACTACTAATGATTTAGATGGAGACATCTGGAGGCATCCATGCTTTTATAGGCCTAGTGATCCATGTACTGTTATATGGTGGGATTTTGGTAAATATCGTTAGTTTATGTTTCTTGTTTGGGCCTAGGAATCCCTTGGTGGGATTGTGGTAAAGCTTGAGGAATCCTTTATTGGTTTTGTTGTGAGTCCTACATTCATTCTTAGAATATGACACAAAGGTGACTGGTTGAAGGAAATATTTGTTCTAGCCTAATCTATGGTCGGGTGGTACGTGGAAGTTCCTGATCTGGTTGCATTTTGACTATGTTAATAAGAGAAATTTTCCTCTTTTGTATTATGTGTAATGTGCTTGTTATTATGTGATCTTAATGATTCTTCTATCATTGTTATTATATTGGTTATATGTTGGTTAAAAGCATGGTTTTATGACAAATCTTAGTCATGGATCTCATTACGTTTTTCTTAGAAAATGAATGAAAAATGAATGCATGGCCTAATAGATGGTAATGCCACTATTATGAGAGGGCATCAAACCTTCTTGACGATTCTGAGATAAGTATGAAGTCTCTATGCTCATATGTCATTAGGGGAATTTTGAGTTCTAAAATGGATCTCCTAAGAAAATTGTACAACCAAATTAGACTTTATAAGAACCAATAGGATTCAAGATGATGCTGTCAACGATGGGGGATGATTCACCATTTTTGGAGTAAAAAATAAAATAATAGTAAAATAGTAAAATAATAAAACTATTTTTTCAACTCATCTTCTTAAGGTTTTATTCAAATTTTGAGTAGGATTACTCACTGAATGAAAAATTGAATTCCTCATTTAATAAATACCCATGTTGCATACTTTCGATGGACCTTTCTACATGGCAAATGAGAAATACACGAAAAACGTGATTGCAATCACATTTTTTTTGTATTTTTCATTTTTCATGTAGCAAGGTCCATCGAAAGTATGGAACATGGGTACTCCTTGGACGATGAATCAAATTATGCATCCAATGAGTGTTACTGCTCGAAATTTGAGTAAACCCTTAGGGAGATAAGTTGAAAATACAAGTTGAAAAATCGTTTTTTTCTTTTTTCCCTCTAAAATTTGATGATGTATTTTAATATTACTTTATTATTTCCACTTTTATTGTATAATTTCCTTAGGAGGCCTATTTTAGACCTCAAAATTCCCCTAATGGTTTATATCACTTGTAGATTACATTTTCATGATGTGTTTGACATAATGTCTGTCATGGCTAGGCCTTAAAAGATTAGATCCTTGTCCAAGTTTTGCATTAGATGCCTTTTCATCATGTTATTTATTGTTTATGGAAGTTTCATGAAGTTCTTGGTAGTGGCGTGAGTCTTGACCCTAATAAAGTGGCTCATAATTCGAGGTCGTTGGCACATAACTATTTGAAAAATGTTGCAGTCGCATGGATTCCTTGTTGTGCATGCGAATGGAGGATTTTAGTTGCATGGAGGGCTTGTCATCAATGCGACTGGGGCTTTAGTTCAACAAAATAGTAATTTATCTCATGGGTTGAGCACTTGGAAAGGTTGGTTGGAACCCGAATGTCCTGTAGCATTTGAGGAAGGTTAGATTTGTCTTGTCTTGTCGGTTCCACTTCCTTTACTATACTTGGGAAGTTGAATCATATCATAGTAAATCTTCGTCACATGTTTACCTCAGTGGACCGGTTAGTCTGGGTAAATGTGGGAGGAGGGTGTTATAGAGTGGTATCAAAGCATGGTTCACATTTTAGACTGGATGGGAATAATATGACTATCATGCATGCATGTTTATTGTACCTATTCTTTTTATGTACACAAGGTAATGGTCACTGTTGCAGTTGTGCTTTAATGCAGTTGGTGATGATGTTGTTGTCGAGATGTGTTCATCATGATTGCATGTTGATTGAATATTCATTTATTGTGAATGTATGTTGTCCATGTGGATGTGTGCATGCATTTTCATGGCTATAGTTGTCGTGTGTGAGGTCATGGTATGCAGTTGGTATTTCATGCATGGTAACTAGATACCGATTAAGATAATATTAGTACATCGATTATGATTATTGGTATACATGTATCGTGTTAATCTGGTTGATCTTGCATATGAGATATCCTCCCCTAAACTAAACTGAGGTATGTTGGTTATGTTTATGCTTTGGTTTAGATGACATGATATACTTGCAGGAAGAAGGTCAAAGATGACTAGCAAGATGGTAGACTACAGTTCACGAGATTCTCCCTATAGATCAGATGAGCAACATGGTGATAGGTACTCTCTTGATATAGCAGACACTTTGAGAAGTTTGATTAAATTATATAAATAAACCCTTTAGTATATGATTTCCTTAGTTCCAAAATTTTTAGATATGAATTTCGAGCTTCCCATTGTATTGTTAAAGAAGTTTTAATTTATTAAAATTTAGACCAATGGAAGAGGTTCATTATGGAAATATAATTATGATATTTGTTTTTATTTATGAGTTATTTTTATTTTTCAACAAATAATTAAATATCAATAATGGGAAAAATAATTCGATTAAATGAGAATGATAGTTACTATTGCTAATGACAACCTTGGTGAAACAAAATTATTCCATCCCCAATCTCGCATTAGACGGGCCAGTACAAAAGACTGATATAACATGGAACAGAATTAACACAATAGAAAGTACAAGAAATTTATGGTCGCAAAACTTTGTGGACAATTAGTGATGAACCAATGCCACTTTATGTAAACTAATATGGAGAGGTGGGCCCAAGTAGCCACAAAATAATCAACAATCTGGATAAGGGTTGTTGTCTATTATACATTGACCATAATAATCCCTCCTGAACCTTAACTTCAAAGTATTTAGTCATATTTGGTTGCAATCAACTATGGTCGACTAATCCTCCCTAGAGTCAACCACTATATACACCCCTTCGTGTATATTGACCATATTTATTAATTTGATTAGGATTGTTTGAAAGGTTTATTAATAATTACTAACTTTATTATATTATTTAAAGCTTCGTAACTTTATAATTATGCATTAAGATATATATTAGCATGCTCAATTTATACATGATAAAACACTAATAATACATTAATTTACACATTAACATATTAATCTATACATTATAAAATGTGGAAAATGTGCCTATCCATTTGTTTCAACTACTAATTTCTTTGAAAATTGTGCATCATATTTTTGGCATAATAATATGTACATTATAATATATTAGCATATGAGATTCTATGCAATGAACTTTAAGTATTTTATGTTTTATCTTTTTTAGTTAGAATATGATGATATAAATTTTTATAATATTTTTTTTTATTTAGATTATGATGATATAATTTTTGATAAGATTGTGATTTTTAGTTATTTATATATATTTTTTAAATGTACAAATAGATTCAATACTCTGAAAATTTTATGAAGAACTCTATATATGCAAATTAGATAAGCTAAATCTATAACTCCAACAAATTTTACCATATTTGAAAAAAAAAAAAAACCACAACTTAAAAAATATATATTATAGAATATTACCTTTTATCTATAATTATATAAATAAATATAAATTAAATGACCCATAAATAAATAAACATAAATATCAAAACAATTACATCTTACATTACCAAAATTAAAATCTACTAGCCTAGATCCATCTTAACCCTGGATCTATCAAGCGCCGAGAGGGATCAAATCTCTAGAGGTGCAAACCTCTTTTTTGAGTGTAAAACTTGAGGAAAGGTTTGCACCTCAAGAGATTTGATCCCTCTTGGCACTTGATAGATCCAGAGTTAAGATGGATCTAGGTTGGTTTCAATCGTGTGCGGCCAAGGAAAATCTATCGATAATATGACGAACATATGATTAATTTCATCAATAATATCAAAATACATCTAATATTAATATAACCATTTTAAATATGCCAAATATGTGTGAGATTTATCGATTCATTTTAATTTTAAATTTTCTTAGTTACCTCAATCTCTTGCGATGATAAATATTGTAAAATAACTCTAATGATGAAAAATGATGAAATAAAATTTTTGAATGCAAAGTGACAATGTAATAATATTGAATGACTGAAAATGTGAATAATAAGAATGTAGTAAATTACAAATAGCCTTCATTGTGATCAATCTCAAACTATTTTCTTCTACTATCCTTATTGTCACCCTTGTTATTTTTGTCATCTTTTCATATCGATTATATGAAAAAGACAATTGAAATCATAAACCATTTAAATATTTAGCTCGAGTTGTTGTAGTAAACATCATACCTTATCTCTCTTACTCTCCAATATTATTAGGTTTAATTACTATAACACAAAAATAAATCTACATTGTCAATAATTTTTTGTGCTTACACTGAAATCAATGCACACTATTAATCCAATGACTTTAAAATTAATGTCCCGTCATAGATCCAATCACATCAAATATACAATAAAAACAATGCATCTAATGCAAAAAATCAAATATGATTAGAAAACAACATCTACACTGAAATCAATGCATCTAATGCAAGTAATAAAATAGGATTAGAAATCACCATCTACACTCAAATCAATGCATCTAGTGCAAGTAAACAAATAGGATTATAAACCAACATATACACTAAAAGCAATGCATCTAGTGCAAGAAATCAAATATGATTATAAACCACCATCTACACTGAAATAAATTCATTTAGTGCAAGCAATCAAATAGGATTAGAAATCATATATTTTGAAATTGAATGCATCTAGTGTAAGGAATCAAATATAATTAGAAATCAAAATCTACATTGAAACTAATGCATCTAGTGCGAGAAATCAAATAAGATTAGAAAACACCATCTACACTGAAATCAATGCATTTAGTGCAATCAATCAAATAGGATTAGAAATCATCTACATTGAAATCAATGCAGCTAGTGCAAGTAATCAAATATCATTAGAAATCAAAATCTACACTAAAATAAATGCATCTAGTTCAAGCAATCAAATAGGATTAGAAATCACCATTTACATTGAAATCAATGCATCTATTGCAATAAATATTCTTCCCTCTCTCCCCCCTCCATATATATCTATATGTCCCTCCATATCTCCTTCTTTGTCTCTCTATCTCACCCCCACAAACACACACACTCTCTCACTCCATATTTATCAATCTCTTTGTCCCTCCCTCCCTGTCTCCATCTATCTCTTCTTTCCCTTCACCTTCCATCTGTATCTCTTTCTCCATTTGTCTCTATATATCAACCCCAAAACATACACTCTCTTTCTAAAATCTATCTATATATCACTCCCTCCTCCTCTCCCTCCCTCTCTATCCATCTTCCTTATCACTCCCTCTCTCTCTCTTTGTATTTCACTCTCTATGTATTTATTATTACCTCCCTCTCTCTCCCCCTCCATCTCCATCACTATTTCCATACCTCTCTCCACTCTCTCTCTTTGTTTCTCTCCCACCTCTCTCTCTCTCTCTATCTTCACCTTCCAAATTTGTTAATATATTCCTCTCTCTCTCCTTATCTCCTCCCTTCTCTTCATCTCTCCTTATTTTTCTCTTTATCTCACCCCCAAACATACACACTCTCTCTCCATATCTCACTTGTCACTCCCCCTCTCTCTCTGCTTGTCACTCTCTATGCATTTATTCTTCCCTCCCTCTCTCCTCCTATCTCCCCCCCTCTCTCCTCCTATCTCTCAAGCTGCCTCTCTTTTCCTTCCTCTCTCCCTTTCTCTCGTACCTCCCTCTCTCTTCCCCCATCACTCTCTCTCTCTCTCTCTCTCTCTCTCTCTCTCTCCCATACAATCCTCTCACTTCCCCCTCACTCTCTTCCTCTCTCTCAAGTCCTCTCTCTCTTCCTTCATCTCTCTCCATTTCTCGCCTACCTCCCTCTATCTTCACCCCCCCTGTGTGTGTGTGTGTCTCCCTTCCTCTCTTTTCTATTAAATCATCTCTCTCTCTCTCTCTCTCTCTCTCTTCCCCCATCACTCTATCTCTCTCTCCAACTATGTTACTATATCCTTCCCTTTCTTCTTCTCTCTCCTTCTCTCCCCGCTTTTCTCTATCACTCTTTCTCTGTATCTTTATCTCACCCCTAAACATACATACTCTCCCTCCACTTCTCACTCTCTATGTTTTTCTTCTTCTCTCCCTCTCTCCTCTCATCCATCCCCTCTATCCCTTTCTCTAATACCTCCCTCTCTGTCCACCCCCCCCCCCTCCTCTTCTCTCTCTCTCTCTCTCTCTCTCTCTCTACCCTCCAATCCTCTCTCCTTCTCTCTGTCTCTCACCTCCATATTTATGTCTCCCTCTCCCTCTCTTACCCTTATCTACCTCTCTCACTCCTCTCCCTCTCTCTCTCTTCATTCCCCCTCTCCAGTCTTCTTTAGTTTATCTCCATCTCTCCTTTGCCACTCCCGCTATTTCTCCACCACTATCATATGTCTTTGTTCTTCCCTCCCATATATATATATATATTATACTACAACAAATTTAATATTACATCAATATAAGGTTATTAAATTTAATAATATTAATATTATAATATATTAATATTAATATTTTAATATTAATGTTAAGGTTAATAATGTTCTTTTTTGCATGTTATTATTATTAATTTGGTCCATATCCTTCATATATATTTAGATGTTGATTTCTACTCCTATTTGATATATGTTTATATATTTAACTTATCTTTTTATATCTCTTTTATTTGGCCCATGGTATTAATAATAATTTGTCCCATGGTATTTGGCTCATAGGATTCACCTAAATTTTTTGAGTTTTTGTAAATATAAAGAGGTTTATGGAGTAAATATAAAAAGAGGTTTTATTTATTTGCCATACCTCTAGTTATTTATATTTTTATTTATTTACCATACCTCCCGAGTAAGTAGAAAAATAGGTTTTATTTATTTACCATATCTCTTTTTTGAGTGTTCATAAAACTCTTCATATTTTAATTTTATATTGTTTAAATTTATTTTTAATTGTTTATTTATATGGTTGTGTAAGTTATTCTTTAAGCCGACATTATTTAGATTTTATTTTTATTTTTTATTTTGGCTTCTGACATATTTACACATCGGGGTCATACTAGGCTATAAAATAAGCATCGCGGCACAATAATAAATTATAATAAATATACTACTATAAAAAATAATTTGTTATAACTATAATTTTTTAACTATATTTTCTAAAAAAACATTATAAAAAAAATTACATATAATAAAATAAATATATCATTCACCTTCTATCCTTAATTTTTCTTAACTGAAGACCTTATAATAAAATATTAATATTGTTCACCTTACCTTTAAAATAATAGTATTGTTCACCTTATATCTTGAAAATATCATAACAAAACTACTGGTTTTTTAATCTGCCCTTATTATTCCGTGCATGCAAGATCACGTAAAGAGTGAATCAAGAAATGGAAGCTCTTTTGCGAATGAGAAGGGCAACAACCACGTCGATTTTATCAGGAACGAACTCTTCATATTTAGCAGCGACCCTCTTTGCAATCCTCATGAAAATTTCATCCACAAGACGCTCAATTGACCCCAAGTGACTTCCCACAATATTCTCAAACGCGGCTATGTAAAAGTTACCTATTATTGTCCCAATCCTCTCCTCTTCCCCTTCTCTAACCTCCTCTGACAATGGATACGAAGGAAAACTAGTGAGAAGCCACATGTTCTCTATTTCGAAGGACTGTTCCGCCTCCACAATGCTCTGTAGCTCCTCCACACTTGGATTGTAGAAAGGAATGTTAAAGGAGTCTAGTTTTTCCTTCTCAATCAAACCCTACCACAAATATATTCAAATGTTGGATTGTGGATTTAGTTTGGATTTAGTCAAAATCAAACAAATGTATTCAAATGTTGGATTTTTGGGTTAGTTTGGATTGTTGGGAAAAATAGCTATTATTCTCCCACCCATGTTCAAATTTGTTATCTTTCTCACTAACAGAATAATTAAGTATCATTTAAGTAACATGTTGATCTAAACTAAAACAACTTTGTTGCGCTTTTAAGTAAATTGGTCTATAATAACTTTTCTTTTCACCCCAATGCACAAATAAATTTCATATTCATCCCAATGCCCAAATAAATTTCAAATGTAATTTTAACATATTATATATATCAACTTATCTATTTTACCTCATTCACTAGCTCCTGAAATGATGCTTCCAAGTGACCATCATAAGCTCCTAACCCACCTTGTTGCTTTCTGTCGCCAGAATTATGAGCCGCGAGTGCTATGAACATGCATCCTCCAGCAGCAATTTCCTGTGCTTGGGCTTCTAAAAAGGAGGAAAAGTCTTTTTTAATTGGTTGAGATAGGCAATGGCCACTGTATCGCTGGATGTATAAACATGGTCGTCGTTCCAAGCAACAGAATTTCTTTCCTCAACGATAACAGGAACTTGAAATTGAAATCCATTTGTATGCCATCTTAACCACATGAATAAATTTGTTCATAGTCGTCGTCTTCTTTCTCTTTCTTCAAAAAACAAAAAACTTAATTTTATTATCAAGACATAAAATCATGAAATCAATGTATGTATGTTTATTCAAAAATCATACATGTATGTAGATTTATTTAAAAATAATAAAAAATATTTGAAAATATGTTATAAGGAAAGACAGCCAGGGCTACTATGTAATTTATCATATATATATAATGGGTGAAAATGTGAAGTTGGGTTACACTTTTTGCCCTTTTTTGAGAAAAAACTTTCATTTTTTTCAGTTCTTCAACTTTCTGCAAGCTAAAACAATTTTTATGTTTAGAATTTCATTTTGCGATAAAAATAAAAGTTGTCAGAAATTTTGTTAGCTTTCTATTACTTATTTTTTGGAATTTTTTTATACACATTTGTTATGTCAATTTAGCATTTCTTTGAGTGTGTGTTTTTTAACAATCAACGAATTCATAAGAAGTCATGTTAATACACAATGTTGTATTCTTTGAAAATTTGTGTTTTGAGAAAAAAAAGGTGTTACAACAATCTAGACAGAGTCTACTTTGGTTTCGTCATATTTACAAAGCCAATGGATGCATATCATAATTACTAGAATTTTTTGAACTGGTCCAATATGAAAAACCGCATATTTTGAATATGTTTCGCGACGTAAGAAATTTCTTAACATACAAGTTATAAACTAAAAATCTAAAAGCTACCCATTAGAGACAACAGACCAATGTAATGTACGATAATTTTTTCAATTTTCCTTACAATGTATTTTGGAAGATACAGAATTTTGATTTCACTGAATCAAAATGACCTTCAGAAATTGTTTACATCCGTTTTATTACAAAATTAATTAAAATTAGTAAATATTTATGAAATTCCATGAAAGTTATATTTCCTGAAAGTAGATTCAATTCTGAAAATGCTTGTCTTGGTTCTAACACTTAATTCAGAATGTTTCATGGAGTTTATTCAGTCCGAAGTTGCAGAAACATATTCAGGGCTTGGCTCTGCGTCACTAGTGACGTGTTAGTTCGGTTGAACACTTAAAAAAAGTTCGACCGAACTATTTTTTGCACCGACAGCATGTTAAATTAGACAACAAAGCAGTTCGACCGAACTATTTATTAAAAAGTTCGGCTGAACTTTTACTTAACTTTCCGTCAGCCGAAAAGTACCACCGAACCCCTCTAAAAAAAAATTTCATGACAATATAAATTTCCGCGAAACCATTCATTATTTTCGCATATTTCGCACTTTTGGTCTGATTTTATAGCATATTTTGCACTTTTGGTATGATCTTACAAAAGTCTTGATCTGATTTTGCAAAGAATTGTTTTGGGATTAAGGACTTTTCTTGGAAGTACATTCAAAGGACTTCAAAGGACTTTTCTTTGAGACACATTATTTTCATACATTTGATCTGATTTTGCAAGGAAATTTTTTGGGTTTAAAGAATTTTCTTGGAGGTATGTGATACCGTTTTTTGGGCTTTTTTTTTTTTAAGTATGGATTTGGGATTAATTTTGAAAGGACTTTTTTTGGTTTTGGGTTGAAGTAAATCTTTTATAATGATTTTTTAAAATGAGTTTTTGTGTAACTTTTTAAATGGAATTTTTTTGTAGGACTTGGAAGGAAATATTTTGAACTTCGTTTCATTTTTATAAGACATTTTTTTCTTGAATTTTTTAAAGTAAGTGTTTTGGATTGGAGTATGTATTTTTTGCAAAATTTTTAAAATGAGTTTTTTTTTTTAAATTAAATCTTTTGTGATGTTTTTTTTAATTGAGTTTTTGTCTAAATTTTTGAAGGAAATTTTTTGAACTTCATACTCTATTATCATGGGAAATCGAAGAAATTGTACGAGAAAATATGATCGAAAAAGAGACCCTGAGGAACGTAGAGAAGAGACGAGACAATCTCACAAAAGAAGGATAGAAGCACTCTCAAATATTGAAGGGGAAAATCAATCTCAACTAGAAGTTGAAACAGGTATGTAAATGTAAATATTGTGATTTTGATATATTTAAAATTTTCCTAGTGTAAAATGTGAAGCTTAATTTTTATTTGATGAACTAATTTGAAAAATATTTTGCAATGTAAACAGAGTGAGGTATTCCTCAAAAAATTGATGATGAGATACAAAATTTTGAAAGAGAAAGTGAAAGAGATATTGAACCAATGATTGAAGATGGTGAATATGATGAAAGAAATTCAAGTGAAGAAATTGAATCACAAGGTGTATATATATATATTTGTTGAACACATGCACGTATTATTGAAATTATACATATATTTATTAATTTAGTTATTTATTGAATATGTAAACTTATTATGTACTATTCATTCGAATATGTACAGATGAAATCAATGTCGATGACGAGATGTTAGAAAATGTTGACACTCACACATATGGAGATAAAAAAGCTGACCATTATATACGATATCGTGTTAACCGCATTTTTTAGAAGTATTTCATAAAGGAAATGTGACAGTTCAAGCTGAAAGGTTGAAAGGTCTCCTATCATTAAGGAAATTAAAACAAGGTACGAATTTATTGGGTATTCGAAAATCAACCAAAGATTAAAAAAAAAAAAAAAGAAGGAAAATGTGATACAAAATATAAATAGTGCTATAAATTCAATGAAAAGATCTAGACAAAAAAATGTTTTAGTTGTGCGTAGATCAATACATATGGTAGTGGTTTCATCAAGTATTAAAGAGAATCACTTGGTAAAATCTATGACACGAGCATTAGGAACCTCGCGAATAACTTTTCACAACATCGAAAATTTTGGTTGCAAATAGCTGTAAATGATGAACTTTCTTGTTGGAGAGCTACTTGTAAGCAACCATATAAAGATAGACTTGGAGAAGATGTTAAAAAAATAATATATGAATATTGGAAGAACAATTCGCGTGTTTTTCCAACTGCAAGGCATGTGATGCAAAGAAGAATAGCACGAAATCAGTATGAAAAACATGAAAAACATTTCTTGGAAACCACTCAGATAGAGTTTTTCAACAAGTTCAAAGAAGAGAATCGTGAAATTCATGTTTTGATCGGTGCTTTTGTTCAAAAAAAACCATGGTGTGTAAAACCTATCACTGTATGCGACACTTTTTGTTGCCGTTATCATGTGGAATTTGAGTTATATTATGACACATTCCTTGATTTTGGTAGAACATTTTGGAAGGATTCACCTCCTCCTTCCACTATCCATGATTTCATATCTCAAATTCTATGTGAAAGAGAAAGCGATGAACTATTTTATGAAAAGAAATGTGTTGGTGGTAAAAAATGCGATGATTGTGGAAATTTGACTAAACTTAAAAACAAATATCGTAGTGATATAAATGATCAATCATTGTCCAACATGAAAGTGAAATGGAAGAGATATGAATATATCCATACATCGATTCAATGTGAAAATAGTGTTAAAAGAATTGAATTACGAGAAGAAGAATTGAATTAACAGTGTATTGCGGCTGATTAATAAAAAAAGGTTGAACAGGGGCAGAAGGAGACTCGGGTAGATGACTCGACACAGAGCAAAGGAGCAGAACACTGAACACTGCGGTCAATAGATATAATAGGCAGAGTGGGTCAAGTCGGGCAAAGATGGTTATCCTGCACAGTTAGAAATATAACAGCAGGCAGAGAAGACAAAACGAACATAAAAGTAAGAAGATGAAACGACTGAATTGAAATATTGTTGTAACTGTAAATGTAAATTCATTGATTATTGAAATGAGTGTATATATTGTTGTAACATCAGGAATATGTTGAGTGAGGAAATGAGTGGGTGGAAGGCAAAGAGTCATGCATTTTCACTTCTATAGAATGTAAAAAGCCATGAAGTTATCTCTATAAATGATGTTATTGTAATGTGCATAGTGAGGATAGAGTGTGGAAGAATGAGAGTGAGCAGATAGAGATGATGTGCACATCCAGAGCTGATATGAAGGCTGAAAAGGCATCAGTGAAGAAGGAGTAAAACAAATTTGATATCTAGGTAAATCAACATATGATTTTATTATAGTGTGAGGGAGTTAGAGATTCCATATCAATTTTCATCTTGATAGATGTCCAGTTGTAGCTGGTTGAGGCAGGAGCCTCCCGTGGGTTGTAGCCTGCAAAAAATAGATGGGAGTTGGAGCTTCCGTACAAGTTGTAGCTTGCAGAAATTGAGGTAGTAGCCTCCTGTAGGTTGGAGCCTAAAGAAAATTAGTTGTGAGAGGGAGTTGGAGCTTTCCTTTGCATCACAAAAATAATAAGATGTGGTTTTCTCCCTTATGGGTTTCCACTTATATCTGTTGTCTATGTGCATGATGATTATGTGTTGATGTATTGTATTTAATCTGCTTAACACTTGCTGCTCACATATTAAGTTTGTTGATTCATTATATATTAAGTTTCTTATGAAATGGAGGTGTAAATAAGTTTAAATAAAAATTATTAAAAGTCCATGAATGTACTAAATTGATTCACCACCCCCCCCCCCCCCCTTCTCAGTTTAACTAAGGGTTCATAAAAAAGGAAGCAATAAAAATGAAACTTGCTAAATATCAAAGTGAAATTTCCAACCCATTGTATGAGATATAAGAGGAACCTATTATCAGTCTAAAGGCTCAATCAGAAGATTCAATAATAGTTGAAGATGTATGGAGGGGTCAACCAAAAGATATGAAATTTTTTCAAGATGAGCTCACTACTTCTCTACAAGAGATAAGGAGACTCATAAATATTAACAAAGAACAAAAGAAGATATTGGAAAATAGGGATCATGATGTGGCTATTATGAAGAAACAATTATAAGAGTACAAATAAAATGAGGATGCTTTGGTTAAAAAACTAGAAGAAAAACTGCAGGAATGAAAAAAAAATTGAAGATGAAGTTTTTTCTACAAGGAATTAATTAGAGGAAGCAAATTAGAATTTGAAGTTAGGAAATGGGAATAAAATATTAGACACAATTCTCAACAATTAGAGATCTCCCCTCATAAAAATAGGCCTTGGTTATGATCATGAAACATTCAAAGCTAAATCACGCTCAAGGGTACCAAATGGAGAACATATCAAGAGACATTCCATTACATTCATTGGATCCACCAAAAACACAATTGAAGATTCCAAGCAAATGATGGATCATCCAATAAACATTCACTTCAACATCTAAAATGGAAAACATAAAGACACCGGGAATTAACAATATTCTCAAGATAAGGTTGAAGTAACTACCATAAGCCATTATAATCCTCTCAAGGGAGCTAAAAGAAACAACATAATAGGAGATAAGGATTGGCAAGGAAATGAATCTTTTCAAAGGTGGAAATTTTTTACAAGAAATGCCTCATCAAGATAATATCACTCATCTAGGTATCAAAATATGTTTTTTGTTTATTATTACTCATGCACTAAATTTAGACATAAATGAAAGGGTTACATAACCTATGGCATATGATTATGAAAGATATAGAAGATGTTATTGGAATTCCATGAATAGGTTCATGAGAAATCAAATAAGAATTTATGGCAATATGTCATTCCTATCAATATTCAAGCCTAGTATAGAATGTTATAAATGTCACAATGAAGGACATACAACATGTGATTTTGGAATCAACATAAGATGGTCCAAAAATAAGGTTTCTCTACAAATAAAAGGAATATCACTAAGGTATGGAGAAGAAAGTAGGAATATACAAAGGTAGATCTGACCACTTATATCTAATATATTGGTGAAGGATTCTTCAAGTACGAGAAATTTTGAGATTGATATGTAACTTGAAGAAGTAAGAGAAGATTGAAGAAGCACAAGGGGAGAGACTATCAAAAATAGAAATAGTTCAAGTGTGGATATTAGGATACATATAATGGATCAAATATTTGCTCAAATATCCTAATTGACCCTCACTAAGTGGAAATAACCTAAAAATATATTTTTATCTACCTAAAAAATTTGATCAGAATGAATAAATGTAGTAGGTTGTTCCCATTCCAACCTCCTTTTTCTTTTCTTTTTTAACATAATTGGTTGCTATTTATATTCAAAAAAGAGAGGGGAGACAAAGCTCCATTGTTATATGATGTAATACATGAAGAGCGTGAAGGGTGTGGCAACAACAAATAACTACAACCCTTTTGCTGCTAGCTTTCCTAGATTTATGAAAAACAAAGATTGCATAAATACAAACAAACTGGAATAGAAGTAAGGATAATTTTCATGACATACTTAATCTATATTTATATGGTTGATTTTCCGAGCAATGGAGTCTTCAGGATTGGCTTCAGTGCCCACATTTCTCAGATTTGGAGAGCTGGAACTTGGAGCACTATTCTTATCCAAAATATATTTCAGAATTTCAATTGACTCTTTAGCATGACCGCATCTGTTCAAAAGCTCATTGAACTATTCCTGGAGCAAGGAGACCTTGTGGAGGAAAATTTTCAGATCAAATTCATGTTTCTCATCAGCCATCTTAGCCTGAGATTGAAGTTTAGTGTCCAGGATCTTCTGATGGGCTCGAATCTGTTCCAGTTCAGCCTGGAGGTCTACACAATGCAGGCAGTCCTCACTACGCGCCATTCTGGGGAGAAAATGCAAATCTTCAGTATTTAGACACTGCAACTGGAGTGTTAGGTCCCTATATCACTATTATAGTCCCTTATTATTGTTAGTGTAGACCCCTTATTGTTATTATTTTACCCTTTTAACCCCCATTTTGATATTATTGTGCCCTTAAATTATTATTGTTAGGTCGGCTAGGATTACATTGTGGCCCACTAGGATTACATTATGGCCCCATGGACTCCTATATATAGAAAGGAGGTTTTGTGAATTGTATCATCCAAGAATTGTTCATTTATGTAATGTATTGGAGGTTGCTCCCTCGAAGTGGCTCATTTCTAAGGCGTTTATATCTCTTTTCTTCTCTTTTTGAGTTGGTTACACAACATTTGGTATCAGAGGTTTGGGATTCTAGGGTTTCGCTGCTCCAAACAGGTCATCGTGGCATTTTCGCTATAACTTTTTTTCTACGAAGCTTCAGAAGCTGAAATTTTTAGGGTACGAAGCCGAAATCCGGAGGAAGTTTTTCTAAGAATTTCAGAGCTTGGTTCGCAATATTTTCGGAGATATGATCTGTGGAAGTTAGGTCTTTTTTCAGGCTCCTAAACAGATAATCGTGGAATTTGCGCTATAAATTGTTTTCTACGAAGGTTCAGAATCTGAAATTCATAAGGTGCGAAGCTGACATCTTGAGGAAATTCGTAAAAAAATTTCAGAGCTTGGTTCGCAACATTTTTGGAGATATGATCTGTCGAAGGTAGTGCTTTTTCAGGCTCCTGAATTGCATCTCAAAGAGGTGATCGTGGGAAAAGTTCAATAAATCTCTCTATGGGCATCGGATTGGAGTTCCGTAAAAAGTGGTCGCAAGTAAACAGAATTTAGTTTCTTGGCTATCAATTTCAGAGACAAAGGACAAAAAAGTGACACGTGGCAAGTCGTACAAGTTCGCTCCACTGAACTAGTCCAGAATTAGGTCATTGTGAGAGATTGGACACAAATTTGTCTTGGAGAATCCAAAATAGGTCAGACCTGTGGCATTTGAAAGAAGCTTTAGAGGGCTACTAAAGGGCTGAATTTCAGATATCGAATATTTTCAATTACAGAGATAATTCAATTTCAATATAGAGCTCCTCAAAGCAAGTAAAAGGTGTGTATTTTTTTTTCCGAATTGCATAAATCTTGTTTGAAGAATCAAGTTGAATTGATTCCAAGGGCATATTGTAGAATAGATATTAGTATTGGATTCTAAAATGGCTCCTAAAAAGAATTCAACTCCAATTAAGCCTTTAGAAGGCTCTACTGTGACTCATGAAGACGAAGAATGGAAACATGACATATCAAAATTACAAGAGCAAGTGCAACAAATTTCGCTCTCGCAAAGAACAACAAAAAATGAAATGGAAGTTTTGAAGAAAGGCATGGAAGCTAAGATTAATGGTTTGGAAGCTAAGATGGATGGCATGGAAGTGGGCATGGAAGCTAAGATGGATGACGTGAAAGACAACATGGAAAACATGAAGAATGATCTAAAAGCATACATGGAAGGCTTGATGACAAGCTTAAAACAAGAAATGATTCCTAATGGAGGAAATATAGTAGAAGAACCTCATGATTAGAACAAAATAAATGTTAATCGTGATTTCATAAACTCTAATGTTGGCGTGAAGAACCACCATATTCCAAAAATGGATATGAGGAAGTTTGATGGAAAGGATCCTGTAACATGGATACTACAGATGGAGCAATATTTTGATCTCCATAACGTGCAAAACACACAAAAGGTATGCATTGCAACTTTACATTTAGAACAAAATACATTTGTATGGTATCGATGGCTTTGCTCCCGTAAAAAAATTGTCACTTGGTCAATTTTTACGAGGAAATGATAGCACATTATGAGGATACAAAGAGCAACACCTTCTTTAGCCAATTGATAAATCTCAAACAAAAGGGTTTAGTGGGGCAGCACATTGAGGACTTCCAAAAATTGAATATAAGGGTAACCGATATTCCAGAGGAACACAGGATTGATCTCCTCATAGGCACTTTAAAGGATAACATCCAACATGAAGTTCGTGTTTTGGAACCTGATTCATTGGAGAAGGCATTCAGGTTGGCAAGAAAAGTTGAATGTAAAATTATGGCGACAAGGAAGCCTACCACTCAATTCTATAAAGAAGGAAGTGTTGTTACGCCTAGATTTCCACAACCTACAAGGTTGACACCACAAAAATTGGAAGAAAAAAGAGCAAAAGGGCTTTTCTACAGTTGTGATAGAAAATACACTAAAGATCATAAGTGTGCTGAGAAGAAATTATTTTACATAGATTGTGAAGAGGAAGAAGAAAATGAACAAGAAGAGGATATACACCAGGAACCAGCCCTAGAAGAGGAAGAAATGAATCCGACCATATCGTGTAATGCACTGCAGGAATTACCACTCCTCAAACTCTCAAGATAAAAGGACAAATCAAGAAGAAAAAGGTAATAGTGTTGATTGATTCAGGTAGCACCCATAATTTTATTCATTGTAAGGTAGCCAAGGAATTAAATTGTTTCCTATACCCAGCACCAGAATGTCAAGTGATGGTTGCGAATGGAGGAACTATAAATTGCTCGGGAAAATGCCATAATATCAAGCTAACCATGGGGGAATATGTATTGACTAGTCCAATGCTTTCCATTCCTATGGGAGGTGTTGATGTTGTACTAGGAGTACAATGGTTACAATCTTTGGGGACGGTAGCTTTTAATTTTCAAGAACTTTTCTTGAATTTTTTTTTCAAAAGGAAAGGAAGTCAAATTACGGGGTATTGCAGGGAAGCCAGGAAAGATAATAAGCTCTAATGTCATGACAAAGCTTCTAAAGAAAGAACAACGAGGCATAATTGCACAATTATGCTCACTAGAAGTTCCAACATCAAAATCATCTATTCCTGCATATCTCCAACAAGTATTGGACAATCATTCCAAGGTGTTTGAAACTCCCAAAGGACTCCCACCTATTCGTGATCATGATCATGCTATTCATTTGATTCCAGGAAGTGTTCCTCCAAACATCAGGCCTTATAGATATCCTTACTTCCAAAAGAGGGAAATTGAACGTATGATTGCAGAAATGTTAGAGGCGGGTATAATTCAACCTAGTCAAAGTTCTTTCTCTGCTCCTGTAGTATTGGTACACAAGAAGGATGGATCATGGCGAATGTGTCGGGATTATAGGGAGCTCAATAAGCTCACCATTAAAGACAAATTTCCCATTCCTGTGATTGATGAATTATTGGATGAATTACATGGAGCAATTTATTTTACAAGTTGGATCTTCGTTCAGGATATCATCAAATTAGAATGAAGACTGAAGATATTCCAAAAACAACATTTCGAACTCATGAGGGTCATTATGAATTTTTGGTCATGCCTTTTGGCCTTACCAATGCACCTTCTATGTTTCAAGGGTTGATGAATTCCATTTTCAAACCCTTCCTTAGAAAATTTGTGCTAGTATTTTTTGATGATATACTAATCTACAGCAGGTCTTGGAAGGATCATGTCGAACATGTTGACAGGGTGCTCAAACTATTGCAGGAGAAACAATTATATGCAAAAAAATCCAAATGTTTCTTTGGAGTACAAGAGGTGGAATATCCGGGTCATATTGTATCTCACGAGGGTGTTAAAGTAGACCCTAACAAAATTAAAGCCATTAAGGAATGGAAAGTCCCCACAACCATAAAGAAGTTGCGAGGATTTCTCGGGTTAACAGGGTATTATCGCAAGTTTGTCAAGAATTATGGGAGAATAGCAGCACCTCTAACAACATTATTGAAGAAAGATGCATTTTCATGGACTCCTGAAGCAACTAAGGCCTTTGAACATCTTAAAGAGGCAATGTGCCTAGCACCGGTCTTAGCTACGCCAGACTTCACAAAACCTTTATTGTGGAATGTGATGCCTCAGGAAATGGAATTGGTGCAGTTTTAATGCAGGAAGGAAGACCCATTGCTTTTGAAAGTCGTCCAATCAAAGGAAAGTATTTACAGAAACCTATTTATGAGAAGGAAATGTTAGCAATACTGCATGCACCAAAGAAATGGCGAACTTACCTAATGGGAAGACACTTCAAGGTAAAAACTGATCATGATAGTCTTAAACACTTTTTGGAACAAAGACTATCTTCAGAAGAGCAGCAAAAATGGGTCACAAAGATGTTGGGTTATGACTTTGAAATAATCTACAAAAAGGAAAGCTTAATGTTGTTGTAGATGCACTCTCAAGAAATAATGAAGAGGTGGAAGCATTGCTTTGTGCCATTTCTATTATCCAACCAGATTGGATAACCGAAGCAAGAGATGAATGAAGAAGGACAAAGATGTATGGACACTCATTCAAAAGTTGCAGCAAGATCCTAGTACATCTGATACATTTAGTTGGAAAAATGATTCCTTATGGTACAAAGATCGCTTATATCTTTGTAAGAATTCCCAACTAAAACAAAAGATTCTTCTGGAATTGCACACTTCTCCTTTAGGAGGACACTCAGGATTTTTTAAAACTTACCAAAGGGTGAAGAAAGAATTTTTTTGGGATGGCCTTAAATCTGATATTCGAAAGTTTGTGGCGGAATGTTTGGTTTGCCAGCAGAATAAAGTGGAAACAATTAAGACCCCAGGACTTCTACAACCTTTATCCATTCCAAGTCAACGCTGGGAGGAGATTTCAATGGATTTTATCACAGGTTTACCTAAGTCCGAAGGAAAGAGTGTCATCATGGTGGTAGTTGATAGACTTACCAAGTATGCACACTTTTGTGCATTATCTCATCCATTTAAAGCAAGTTCAGTTGCTACTACATTTATGGATAGAATTCAAAAGCTACATGGAAGCCCAAGGGTTATTGTGAGTGATAGAGATCCCATTTTTACTGGAAATTTTTGACGGAGTTATTTTCTTGTTTGGGTACTCAATTAGCTCATAGCTCATCTTATCATCCTCAATCTGATGGTCAAACTGAGATCGTAAATAAATGTTTGGAAGGATATCTTCGTTGTTTTGTATCTGATAAACAAACACAATGGGTCAAGTGGTTACCTCTTGCTGAATGGTGGTATAACACTTCCTTCCATACTACAGCGAAAATGACCCCATTTATGGCACTTTATGGATATCATCCACCATCCATCACATCATCTTTAAGAGAAAATTCGAAGGTTCAAGCAGTGGAAGATCACATCGAGCATCAGCAAGAAGTTCTCCAACTCTTAAAGGATAACTTGACTTTGGCACAAAATCGAATGAAACAACAGGCAGATCAACATCGCAGTGAGAGAAGTTTTGATGTAGGAGATTGGGTATTTTTACGGCTACAACCATACAAACAAATGTCCTTCAAGCAAGCTAAGAAGGATAATAAATTATCGCCAAAGTACTATGGTCCTTACAAGGTGTTGCAAAAGATTGGTACTATGGCATACAAATTGGAGCTTCCTGCTTCTTCGCGAGTACATCCAGTTTTCCATGTTTCATGCTTAAAGAAGGTTATAGGTGAAAATATTCCAGCTCAAACAATATTGCCAGAACTTGATGAGGAAGGAAAAATCATATTGGAACCTGAAGCGGTCACGGAAACAAGAACTCGACAGCTACGGAATCGATCAATTTCAGAGTATCTCATCAAGTGGAAGAACTTACCCACTGAAGATTCTACATGGGAGGATGAGAATTTTATACAGAAACACCCGGAGCTACTCAAGTGTTGAGGACAACACTTTTTTTGAAGGAGAGGGGCATGTTAGGTCCCTATATCACTAGTATAGCCCCTTATTATTGTTAGTGTAAACCCCTTATTGTTATTGTTGTACCCTTGTAACCCCCATTTTGATATTATTGTGCCCTTAAATTATTATTGTTAGGTCGGCTAGGATTACATTGTGGCCCACTAGGATTACATTATGGCCCCATGGACTCCTATATATAGAAAGGAGGTTTTGTGAATTGTATCATCCAATAATTGTTCATTTATGTAATGTATTGGAGGTTGCCCCCTCGAAGTGGCTCATTTCTAAGGCGTTTATATCTCTTTTCTTCTCTTTTTGGAGCTGGTTACACAACATGGAGGCAAGGATGAACCATATGTTGCTTCAGGATGCAGAGCTCGAAAAAGAGGCAAGTAGAAACTGAAAGATAGTCACTGATACAAAATAAAAATGTCGACGCTGAGGAGGGCAAGCAATGGTCAAGGCGGATTTCCAAAATAGAACGCCTGGGAGAGCAGAGGGAAATGCAAATCCAAAACTCTGCAGAGGGGCAGCACGAAGGGGGATAGAAGGGTGATCTCCAAGGAGGGAGGTTGGCCTGATAAATAGGGAGGACCGAGCATAAGAAGGTGGGACGGAGCGAGGAAAGAGTCACAAGGAGGGTGAGGGATATTGTGTGAAATATTCCATAGAGGATAGAATCCCCTGCAGGAGATATCAGAAGATATTTATTTAGATTCATGGCAGATGAGCTTGATATTCAAGATCATTGCAGAAAAGACGTCCTATGGTTCTAGTACATGCTCTTTTGGCACGAAGATCCGCCTCCTTATTGAGGTTGCGGAGTATGTATAAGAATCTTATCTCCTTCATCTTAAAAACAAGAGATTGGCACTTGTTGGTGGTCTGACGGAGCACCACCCCATTCCAACCTCCTTAATACTTGTAAGAGCACTCATTTGAAGAGGATAGTAACAAAATCATTATGATGGTTATACTTCAAAAATATATATACATGAAGAAATTAGGCTATGTTTACTATGAAAAAAATAGGTCATAAATTTTAAGAAAAATAAATAAATTATTTTCCAAATCAATCTTCAAGCATTACTTTAAATTGTCATAATTGGCTTGATATATTACGTAAGTATACTTAGATGGTTGAAATCGAATGTTATATCTAGAGTTATCGTCTACAAAATCGAGTGTTATATCTAGAGTTGTCGTCTACAAAATGCCATTGACATAGGACGTTTGCCACATAGAGTAAGATGATTCTTCATTCTTGTACTATCAAGTGCATTTACTTAAGAAACTATGATATATATTATAATTAAGAGACATCATAATTGAAAATTTATAGCTATGAAAATGTAATTAATAATTGTGGCACAATAGCACTCTTATAAGTTGTAGCATTATAAATAAAAATTTTGTAAAAGGAGAAGTTTTGATGTTGGAGAGACCCGAAAATTAACACCTCAATGGTTGCTACGCCACATGTATTGAAAAAATAATATGTGGCATATAAATTAATGACATATAAATACCATACAATAAGAATATTCATCATGCTCTTTTATGGAAAATGTAACCATAATAGGTTTCATGTCCATTGCACAACTTACATGTCCAATAGTAGTGTTGAAATGTGCTAAATCTTATTTGATTGCAACATAAGTGCTGGCATAAGGAGATGGAGGAGATCTGCATGCCCACACAACCTATATTATTATATACTAGAAAAATACACTCTTTTAAACATGTTAAAGAAATAGAGACTGACTGATAAATGGTGACCTATTTCTTTTGGACATTTCCATAGAAATTCAAGTATTACCGGTGTTTAAATGGCATACATTTTTTTTGTAAAATTATCCTCAGTGAGGACCTCAAGGTAACGAGGTTTGTAAATTATTTATTAGTGTAGGTATACAATGTTACAAAACCACAAAATTCTCCATGTAAGGATGTTCCAAGTAAAATAACTTTAGGAAGCATATAAAGAAAATTTGTTGCCATTCAAATATTGAAGAATGTATAAATAATTCTACAAATTATTATAAAACATACAAAAGAACAACTTCCATAGCCCCAACAATGGACATGAAAGAATATATGCAATTATTGATATCTATTTTTGTTAGACTAACTATAATTTGGATCTCAAATTTATAGTTCCCTTGCGATGGGTCAATCTTCATGTGCGTTCGTGGAATACTAAACAATACCCTTAATTTGACTACATATTGAAAAATAACTCTAAAAATCACATTTTTTAACCCCCCGCCAATACAAACCCAATACACCTTCCAAATTTAAAAAACCCCTACTTTCACTAGATATCATAGGTATCCATTTTTTCATTAACATTTTTTATACCCCTTTATATTTATTCATTAAATTTGAACTCCATTTTTTATACCTTCCAATATAAAAACTTTTTACCCCCTATTATATGTTCAATATATTATGTCATTTTTTCCTCAATATATGTCCCCCAATATGAACGCACGTGATATGGTATTTCTCCCCCATTGAAGTCCCCGTGTTTATTTTTCACCTTATAGTGTGAATGAAGTGCATATGATGCATAACCTTGATAATTTGAATTGTTGCGTGATGATTCATATCTCATATAAGTTCAATCACCATGTGTACAAGCATAGACAATACTATAGGATAATTGAGTCAACACTAAAGGGCTTGCACTTGGGTTGAGCACACACCATCATCTAGGAAAATATTTAACACCCTTGGAAGAAACCAATGCCATCTTTTCTCCTTATCTTGAAAAATTGATTGCATATTTGGGCATCCCATCATACTAGGAAATGCTCCAAAGCCTTTCAAATTTATGTCAACATGGTGAAAAACTTTTTTCATCTTCATCAACATGACTAAACAGATAAGTTACAAAATTTAGATGTCATATTATTATACCTTAACCATTTGTTATATGCTTCGAAAATCTCTAATTGAAGCACTATGCATAATTGATGTTTCCATTCTTATCACCATATGTTGGCCAACCAACTTCTCCACAAGTACAACCAAAGTAGAGAACCTTGACTTCTTGAGATCCTGAAACAGTATATCAAGAGCTCCATCAAACACATTTACAATTAGGAAAGACAAACTCAACATGAGAGTTCTCATTATTGTACAAACTTAGAAAAAGGTAGATATTAACTATAAAATATCCACCATTGTTAACTAGAAACTAACAAATATGTATCATGAGACATCAGAAACTTCAACCTAGTATTGTTTCTTATATGCCATTGTATATGGAATATAAAGAAAATGTATGATACCAAGATAGATATAGAAAAAATAATTCTGACGTGGAGAGTTGTCCTCGAACCCACGGCCATGATATTTAGCTTTGTTGTACTAAACTCTTAGAAAAAAATGAAATAAGAATACAATTGTAAATCAGTACTAATGTACTAGGGATAGAAATTTTGAATGGGAATAGTGATGAAAAATCTTGAATTGCACTATTTGGGGCGTAAAGAATACCACATTTTTGTGGTAAATTAATTTAAACATATATTTTTTTTTTTTGGTGGTAAATCAATTTAAACATCATTTTAATGGAGATTTTTTTCTCAAATAAATACTTGGCTAGAGTTTTTTTTTTTCAATCTTCTTACCAAATTCTACATAAGATGAAATTGAATCAAACTAGAACAAAATTTACTCAATTACCATACATCTTGTAAATATCTTCCTTCTATTTGTAATTTCTTCATTTTAGCCTATGCTTTCATGCTATCCTTAATTCCTGGTAATTGATACACACACTTACACACTGTCCATCATTGAGTTCCTACATCTTCAGCAAAGAAAATAAAAATTTCCTAGACTCAGGAAAAAAGAAATTTTTTGCGAGAGTTCATCTTCATAGAATCTTCTTACTGTTCTTCAGATTCTACTTTACATTTTTCCTCAAAATTATGACAAGGTACTACAGTAATCAAATCTACTATGAGGAAGAGCATTAATCATAACTCTTTGTTCATATCCAGAAAAGTAGAACTTACCTGGTTCCTTATCAATTTCTCTTTTGGAAAATAAATCCGTCCTCCTGTTTTACTCCTTATATATGTGGTGGAAATTGATATGTTGAAATCTACTCACTAGCTTTCTGATGGGCTTCATCCAATTATTTAATATGGGTGAACTGAAGCTATTAAAGCCCTTAACCCAGTTTATGATGCCCTTGGCTTTTCCATAAACTTGAATGTGCTCCATACCAAATCATTTTACAGCAATCAAGACTTCCCACACTACTATGATCTTTGCTTTACTATTTGCGCCTTCTCCACCTTTCCACAAAAAATGGAAAAAAAATTGTATACTTCACATGTTGCTGCATATTTTAGGAATTTGATAGATAGCAGAAGTAAATTGCTTGACCATTCTCTTGATGGTTTGCAATGCAGATAAGTAAAGTATTTAACAGACTAAATCAGCCTTTATATGTTTCCATTTTTATATCCGCACTTTTCTAAGCTATTCCAATTTTTTTTTTTGAAATAGATTACATAGTAGACCTGATTGTCTTTCCTTGTAACAAATTTTCAAATATTTTTTTCTATTTTTAAATAAATCTACATACATGTATGAATTTTAAATAAATCTACATACATGTATGTTTTTTAAATAAATCTATACCTACATTGATTTTATGATTTTATGTCCTGAAAATAAAATTAAGTTTTTTTTTTTGGAAAAATAAAGAAGACGACCACGACTATGACCAAATTTAGATGGCATACAAATGGATTTCAATTTCATATTCCCGTTGAGGACAAAAATTCTCTTGCTTGGAACGACGGCCATCTTTATATATCCAGCGATACAGTGGCCGATGCTTATCTCAGCCAATTCAGAGAAGACTTCGCCTCATTTTTAGAAGCCCGAGCACAGGAAATTGTTCCTGGAGGATGCATGTTCCTAGCACTAGCGACTCGTAATTCTGGCGACAAGGCGGGTTAGGAGGTTATGCTGGTCACTTGGAAGCAACATTTGAGGAGCTAGTGAATGAGGTAAAATAGATAAGTTGATATATATAATATGTTAAAATTTTATTTGAAATTTATTTGGGCATTGGGATGAATGTGAAATTTATTTGTGCATTGGGGGTGAATAGCAAAGTTATTATAGATTGATTTACTTAAAAGCGCAACAAAGTTATTCTAGTTTAGATCAACATGTTACTTAAATGATACTTAACAATCCCGTAACAATTCCGTTAGTGAGAAAGATAACAAATTTGAACATGGGTGGGGAGAAAAATAGCTATTTAGTCTAACAATCCAAACTAACCCAAAAATCCAACATTTGAATATATTTGTTTGATTTTGAAAAGCAGAGTTTGTTTGAGAAGGAAAAACTGGACTCCTTTAAGATTCCTTTCTACGGTCCAAGTGTGGAGGAGCTACAGAGCATCGTGGAGGCGGAACAGTCCTTCGAAATAGAGAACATGAGGCTTCTCACTTGTTTTTCTGCGCATTAAGAAATATTAAGGATAGAAGGTAAATGATATTTTTATTTTATTATATGTAAAAAAATTTATAATGTTTTTAAAAAAAATTATAGTTATAACCAATCATTTTTTTTATAGTAGTATATTTATTATATGTTTTAATTTTGGTAATGTAAGAGGTAATTGTAATACTTTCATCTCATTTTCATCGGTCTGTGCCATGAGGACCTTTAATTTACTAGAAGGTTCTTCGGGGAGAGAGTCATCAGAAGAGTAGTCAGATTCAGAATCTGAACAATGACAGTTTGCTGAATCAGAACAATGACAATACAAATTGACTTCTTCATCAGAAGAGGTAGAGGAAGACTCAACAGAGGAAGACTCAGTAGAAGATTGCTCAGCATGTTGCTGAATACGAAGAGGCTGGGAACGATTATGACAATCTGCTGTTTTGAGAAAAGAGGAGTGACAATGAGCACATCTAGGTTTTGTTTTGACAGTAGTGCTGGTAGATGGCTGTTTGTTCTTTTCATATTTCTTACCCAGACCCCTTTTTTATTCTAAGGCTGTTGGACATATATTGGAAGTATGACCATGCTGACCACATAACCAACAGACAACTTCATTCATTCGGGCGATCTTGACATCTTTAGGACGAATGTCATGCGGCTGATAATAATGGGTCTTGGGGTTAGAATGATAATACCCTTTTCTTCCCTTATGTTGTCTTCTTTCTCGTGGCTTTCTGTGGGAGGATTTGAGCTCGCATCTTTTTCCTGAGCTCAACCGGTATGTAGAGGCTCGACTTCATCTCTGAGCCTTCTTAGCATGTCTCTTGGTCTTTCTGTGAGTAACCAACGGATCATCAACAGTTATACCATATTTGCTGCAGAAAGATTTAGTACCAGGGAGTCTATTTAACTTATCTATAGACTTAGAAATCTTATAACTAGTACATAGGGTTATCAAAACTTTAGTAATGATAGCATAAAAATCTCCCCAAAGATATACTTCAAGTGGCAAGGGGAATGCTTCTTGCAATTTCAGAATGTCTACCAGCTTCGATGGTAGAGCTGCAAGATATACTTGCTTCCATAAAATATTCTTTGGCTCTTTAACCAAAAATATCCTTTCAATCCAGTCTCTATGGAAGTCTTCAAACTGATTAATGTTTCTGCACTTCAGATTCATTAGAATTAATTCATTTTTGTCTGAAAGTGCAAAATCAGCTCCACAAAAATGTTCTTGGATTAATGCAGTAGGTGCACCAATCATATTATTTTGTGGAGTGCCATCAGTATGGAACATAACATCACCATGTTCATCCTTAAGCACTTCTTGCTCCATTTTGGTGAGCATTGTAGGGGATGATTCAAGTTCCCACCATGTCGCCAATGTGCCTGTGAAACATCGAATGATTGTTTTGCAGGCTTCCACTTCACTTTTTCCTGCAACACACATGAGATTATATTCCACAATCATCATATCAAGCAATTGTCTAATCTGAGTTGCTGACAGGTTATCTATATTCCACTCCTTATGACTCCCTTCAAAAAAGGTATCTCTGGCTAGAATTTTCCCGGCTCCATACAAGTCAGGGGCAGCATGTCTTGTGAACTATGGCTCTAGAGGCTCATAGATAGGAAAGGCATGTTTCTCTGTGTCTGACTCTTCTTGAAGAGAGGCTATATTTATTCTTTCAGATCTGTCCTCTGGTTTGGACTCAGACTGTTGGGATGACTTTTCAATTTCTCTAGGGAAAAGCTGAGGGAACTTAGAGATTGGGCTGCTAAGTTCATGAGTATGAATACTTTTTCCCTTTGTCAGAAATGAAGTCGAAATTGGTTTTTCAGACTTCTTTAAACTCAATCTGTCCATTTTATCAGACAGATTAGAAACCGTATCCCTTGTAGAGATAGACTGCTCAACTATACAATTCTCTACATCATTAAACTTCCTAAAAGATTCTTGGGAAATATGTCTAACAATAGATAAATCACACTGTACATAATTCAAAACTCTATGTACATCATTGACTGAAACTTGGACACTATCCATCTGATCCTTTACCAGGGCAGTTTTGGCAACATTCTTTTCTAGTCCAGTGAGAGCAGTATTTGTCCAATTTACTTGCTCACTGACTTTTTGGATTCTACCTTCAACTCCTACTGCTGCAGTATCTCTTTGCATCAAAAGATATGCATTTGCTGAATTTTGTCCTTCCCCTAGGACAATACTTTTGAAGGGAGGGTATGAGGTAGATGTTTCAATTTTATTGCTGTCTGGGACATTTAGAATTTGAAGTTTCAAAAGTTGTTGTTTGTTTTGATTCACGTTGTGTAAAGCTTTCATTTGCAGTTGCTGACATTCCCGTTGATTGCATATTGGGAAATGTCTTTTTAGCAGCAGTTGAGCCCCATGGTTCTTTTAGATTTCCTGACAACTCTGCAGGATATTTTATTACAGTCTCTAGAGAGAGGATTGAAATTCCATACATATCTAAAACCAGAGTTTCCACCATGGTTCAAGCTATGCAGGAACTTCAAAAGGCAGAAAATAGTCTGGAAGAACTCAAAGATCATAAGTGCACAATCAGAATAGAAGATCAACTGAGTTCTCCAAAAGTTCAAAAGCAGATCTCTGAACTTCAAAGAGAATTTGAGAACACATGTTGCTCAGGGGAACCTAATGCTTTCAGGCATCGAAAGCAACATTGTGTAAAACTGCCCTACAAAGAAGGATATACGGGCAGACCATGTAAACCCAAAGCTATCCCAATGTCAGCAGAATACAGACAGCTCTGTCAAAAGGAGATAGATCAGCTTCTACAGAGAAAGCTGATAAGAGAATCCAGCAGTCCCTGGAGCTGCTATGGGTTCTATGTCAATAAAAGAAGTGAACAGATTAGAGGGGTTCCTAGACTTGTCATAAATTATAAACCTCTAAACTCTGTTCTTGCAGATGACACATACCCAATCCCTCACAAGGGAGATCTAATGAGGGGAATATCTAGAGCCAGGATATTTTCAAAGTTTGATTTAAAATCTAGTTTCTGGCAAGTAGTAATTGTTGAGCATGACAAATGGAAGACCGCATTCAGCATATTAGCAGGGCATTACGAATGGAATGTTATGTCATTTAGGTTGAAACATGCACCTTCTAAATTTCAGAAGGTAATGGATTCTATTTTCAGGCCTTATGATGAATGGCTGCTTGCTTATATTGATGATCTCCTAATTTTTTCCAAGAATCTGCAGGACCATTTTAGACATTTGAAGATATTCATGAAATTGGTCCAAAGAAATGGTCTGGTTTTAAGTAAGAAAAAGATGGAATTGTGTCAGACCAAGATCAAATTTTTAGGGCACACAATAGAAAATGGAAAAATTGCTTTACAGAGCCATGCACTTGAGTTTGCAGACAAATTTCCAGATGTCATCCTGGATAAAACTCAGTTGCAGAGATTTTTAGGATGTTTGAACTATGTAAGAAATTTTTATCCTTCTTGTGCCATTGACAGGTCTCTGCTCAATCAGAGACTGAGGAAAAATCCAAAACCTTGGACACAAGCTCACACTCAGGCTGTTAAAGAAATAAAAGCCAAGGTTCGTAATCTTCCCATTCTTTATGTTGTTGATGATGTTGCATTTAAGATTGTTGAAACAGATGCCAGCAATACAGGATGGGGAGGTGTACTCAAGCAGAAGCCAAGTAAAGAGAGTCCGAAAAATCAAGAACAAGTAGTACAGTTCGTCTCTGGAGTATGGATCAAGGAAGAAAAGAATTATGCTCCAATAGAAAAAGAAGTCAAAGCAGCATGGAACTGTATTAGTAAGTTTTCGATTCACTTGGCTAATAAACATTTCTTGCTAAGAACAAATGCAAAGGCTCTGGCAAAGGTAATCACTAAAACCATCAAGAATCCTGAAGATGCAAAGTTTGCAAGATGGCAGGCTTTGTTTGCCTATTTTGATTTTGAAGTAGAACATATTAAGGGTTCTGAAAATTGTCTGCCAGAATTTCTTAGCAGAGAATTTATCCATCATCAAGAACAGGTTGATGACCCAGAAGAGGATGAGACACATGTAATGGTCATCATCACAGAATGGGACCAGGCCCATCAAAGAGAAACATTAAGATATATATCAGACGAAGAATCATGGCCGGTCTATCAAGAAAAATGGAGTCCCACATGGCAACTCCGTAACACCAAAGTGCTAGACGCAAATGTGCAGAATCATAATGACCTCCAGCACTTTGTTCCTGAGAGAAGAGTGTACCCCAAAGGAAGTCGTTGGATACATGATATGATGTATTCACACAGTATGATAGCTTCTTATGAAGCTGAAAGAGCACTCTCTCAAGACTTTTGGGACATGTCCGTCATTTGTACTGGAGGTGGAGATAGAACAAGAGTCTATTATAAGACATATCACATAAACAGGACAAGAAACCCTGGCCAATACACTGGTGGCAGATTTCAAACTTGGCCCGGCAATAATCCTAGTTTAATTTTTCCTGACACTGTTTATGATTTTGCAGGTTATAAAAATCTATGGTGGGATTTGTTAAACAAAGATGGACGTGAGGAAACTCACTATACTAAGTTAAAATTTTCTCCCACATGGATCAACTCAAGAGAGCCAGCCGCACCTTGGTTAGAAAATTGGTGGTATGACTATGGTGTTAGCCCATTTAGCATGGATCCGCACTACTATGAAGCCTATTTTCATGGACAATGCACTGATTGTCTTGAAAGTCCAGTAGGAGAATGTTTTCACTATCCATGCCAAACCTGAAAGAAATAGCAGGACTTGAACATAAAATGAGAAATCTTATTTTAAAGTCCTATATGGAGATGCATCACCAATGGTTAGTAATGACCAAGATAAAACATCAAATCATCCTAAATAAGCCCATGATTGTCCGACGTATCTATACAAAAGCATGGGATGATGAATTCTATGGCAAAATCAGATATTCGGATGCTCAAATCTTGGATCCACCTGCAACAACCAGTACAAGTGGTCCACGGGAGCCCCACTAAAATAAAGGTCTTCCCTGTGTAATGATACCTAGTCACGGGTTTACCATGACAGAGCTTTTCTCGAGGGCTTTTCATCTGTCCGAAAAAGTATCCTCTCTGTAGATAAAACTTTTGTTTCCTCATGGGCCTTGTACTTAAAGGTATCCACAATGTAATAATCACACACCTTCACATGTGTATGTCGGAAGGCTCGAATCTCTGCGCGGATGTCACTTCAGTGTTACCCGAAAGCAATGATCTACCTTCCAAGTGTCAATAATCCGATGGTTCTACAGGAATGTTTGTTCCCTCTTCTATCCTATATAAATAAGAGTAAGGCTCATTCAAAGGCATCGACATTTGGAGTGTTAGTTTTTGCATTTGTGTGTTTTGAGTCTGAGTTTGAACTCCCTGCTCTGCATCTGCACGAAATTTCGTGATCTGCTTGCATCACGGAGAACTGAATCATAGTCCTTAGGGGAACTGAGAAGCCTGCGTGTCTATGTGCTCGGCATAGGCAAGAACCTAAAGTGGCCGGTTCTATAGATTGAGTCTGTCTATATATGTTTGTGTGTTTTATGCTCTGAGACAGAGTCTGCAATTTGGCCAGGAAGCCTTCGGTATCGTTCGCTCATTCATTGAGTAGCAAAAGTCTGGTAAATGCCATTGCAGTCAATCTCTGATAAAGAGATCTGAGTCTGTAATCTAATTGTAAGATCATTCTGAGATTAATAAAAGAGAGAATGTTCATTTTTCCGCATCATTAAGTATTGTTACTCTGTGCATTGTTAATTGCTGCTAAGACACTGTTTATCTTCTCATACTCTTGAAATTTCGTTAGAAGTTCGCCATAGGTTTGCCAAACCACCGAGGGACGCCAAGGCCGTAAAAGGCGAAGGGAAGCCGCAGAATAGGCCGCTAGTTGCGTGAACGTGGGATTAGGTTCGTGTATGGGTTCATCGCTGGGTTCACATAAAGTTGTGTTGAGAAGATAAAGAAGAAACTTAGCAAGGCCAAGTCTGCCAGTGAGCAGCAAGCAGGATTGTTGAGAAGCCTCTGCTAGAAATTGGTATCAGATCAGTAAGTCGGTGTTTGCGACTGGTTCGAGAAAGTTCAGTACTTAATCTCTCTCTCTTTAATAGAAAAAGAATTGTTTGAAATGGACTCTTTAATGAACAAATCAGTTTCATTCAGAGAATTAGAAGAGAAGGTGGAACACCAAGCCATCAAATGGGAGGATCTATCTTTTCTCGAACACTGGACTGTGCCAAATCCAAAGCCTCTCTCTATTCAGAAAATCACCTCTGCTAATATAACAGAAGATCAATCCACAGCCACTTTGTCTTTTCCCAGAAGGTCCACAATTGACAGACGTAGGATTGAAGCAGAGTGTAAAAATTCTCCCAGATACATAACTCCTGAATGTACAGATACTAGTTTTTCTTCTATTGTTTCAAATTGTTCTCATGTTGCTTTATTTGAGTTTGCCCAGATTGTAAATTTCCAGCCCCTGGGTGTAGAATGTCCACAATGTCGCCAGCAGGTAAATTTACGGGATCTAGCCTATCTGGTCATTCATAAGAACCATAATTTTAGGACTGGTGAAGCCCCTCCAGCTACTTCAACCAACCCTTTTCCTAATCCAAAATGTTCAGACATTCCATTCCCTCATGAAGATGAACATGTTCTTATGATGCATCTAGTGCCTACACTAGAAAATGAAGACCCTCGGCTAACAACAATTTTTGCCAATATGAGACCTGCAAACAGTCCCAAGTATGGACTTGGATATGTAGAACAAGCAAACAAACTAATCCCTGAATGCAGATTCAAAGATCTGCCTCCAGAATCTAAAAAACCATCAGTCCCTGAGATCCACAAGTTCTATACTTTGATGGATGGTTGTCCCAAGCACCAGATCCCTGCTCAGTGGATGAAGCAGATGCTAAAATGGGATCTGTATACTCATCCTCAGGCTGATGAGTTTTCTCTTTCTTTTCCAGTTGAAGAAAAGAGAAAAATGGCAGATGAATGGAAAGCATATATGGAAGAAGAAAATGTTTGGATTTCATTTTATTCTTGGAAAAAGAAAATGGAGTTAGAAGTTGTTCTGATGGCTGACTCCACATCTTCTTCTTCACATTCCTGGCAAGCCCCAGATGGCAGTAAAATTGAAACATCTACCTCATACCCTCCATTCAAAAGTATTGTCCTAGGGGAAGGACAAAATTCAGCAAATGCATATCCTTTGATGCAAAGAGATACTGCAGCAGTAGGAGTTGAAGGTAGAATCCAAAAAGTCACTGAGCAAGTAAATTGGACAAATATTGCTCTCACTGGACTAGAAAAGAATGTTGCCAAAACTGCCCTGGTAAACGATCAGATGGATAGTGTCCAAGTTTCAGTCAATGATGTACATAGAGTTTTGAATTCTGTACAGTGTGATTTATCTATTGTTAGACATATTTCCCAAGAATCTTTTAGGAAGTTTGATGATGTAGAGAATTGTATAGTTGAGCAGTCTATCTCTACAAGGGATACGGTTTCTAATCTGTCTGATAAAATTGACAGATTGAGTTTAAAGAAGTCTGAAAAACCAATTCCGACTTCATTTCTGACAAAGGGAAAAAGTATTCATACTCATGAACTTAGCAGCCCAATCTCTAAGTTCCCTCAGCTTTTCCCTAGAGAAATTGAAAATCCATCCCAACAGTCTGAGTCAAAACCAGAGGACAGATCTGAAAGAATAACTATAGCCTCTCTTCAAGAAGAGTCAAACACAGAGAAACATGCCTTTCCCATCTATGAGCCTCTAGAGCCACAGTTCACAAGACATGCTGCCCCTGACTTGTATGGAGCCGGGAAAATTCCAGCCAGAGATACCTTTTTTGAAGGGAGTCATAAGGAGTGGAATATAGATAACCTGTCAGCAGCTCAGATTAGACAATTGCTTGATATGATTATTGTGGAATATAAGCTCATGTGTGTTGCAGGAAAAAGTGAAGTGGAAGCCTGCAAAACAATCATTCAATGTTTCACAGGCACATTGGAGAGATGGTGGGAACTTGAATCATCCCCTACAATGCTCACCAAAATGGAGCAAAAAGTGCTTAAGGATGAGCAGGGTGATGTTATGTTCCATACCGATGGCACTCCACAAAATAATATGATTGGTGCACTTACTGCATTAATCCAAGAACATTTTTGTGGAGCTGATTCTGCACTTTCAGACAAAAATGAATTAATTCTAATGAATCTGAAGTGCAGAAACATTAATCAGTTTGAAGACTTCCATAGAGACTGGATTGAAAGGATATTTTTGGTTAAAGAGCCAAAGAATATTCTATGGAAGCAAGTATATCTTGCAGCTCTACCATCGAGGCTGGTAGACATTCTGAAATTGCAAGAAGCATTCCCCTTGCCACTTGAAGTATATCTTTGGGGAGATTTTTATGCTATCATTACTAAAGTTTTGATAACCCTATGTACCAGTTCTAAGATGTCTAAGTCTATAGATAAGTTAAATAGACTCCTTGGTACTAAATCTTTCTGCAGCAGATATGGTATAATTGTTGATGATCCGTTGGTTACTCGCAGAAAGACCAAGAGACATGCTAAGAAGGCTCAGAGATGAATTCGAGCCTCCACATACTGGTTGAGCTCAGGAAAAAGACGCGAGCTCAAATCCTCCCACAGAAAGCCACGAGAAAGAAGACAGCATAAGGGAAGAAAAGGGTATTATCGTTCTAACCCCAAGACCCATTATTATCAGCCGCATGACATTCGTCCTAAAGATGTCAAGATCGCCCAAATGAATGAAGTTGTCTGTTGTTTATGTGGTCAGCATGGTCATACTTCCAATATATGTCCAACAGCCTTAGAATAAAAAAGGGGTCTGGGTAAGAAATCTGAAAAGAACAAATAGCCATCTACCAACACTACTGTCAAAACTAAACCTAGATGTGCTCATTGTCACTCCTCTTTTCACAAAACAGTAGATTTTCATAATCGTTCCTAGCCTCTTCGTATTCAGCAACATGCTAAGCAATCTTCTGCTGAGTCTTCCTCTACCTCTTCTGATGAAGAAGTCAATTTGTATTGTCATTGTTCTGATTCAGCAAACTGTCATTGTTCAGATTCTGAATCTGACTACTCTTCTGATGACTCTCTCCCTGAAGAACCTTCTGGTAAATTAAAGGTCCTCATGGCACAGACCGATGAAGATGAGATGAAATTATTTGCTCAAATCCGTGCCATGGAGGAAGGAGATCTTAAAGCTGCATTAGTCAAAGCTTTTATGCAGCATGGTACTGGTTCTTCCAGCAGTTCCTCTGGTAAGAAGCCCAACTTTGTTGATGCTTCTTACGATCATAACACTAAATCGTATCTCCTTCATAATTCCAGCAAAGCTCGTGCACTCACTTTGGGGGAGGTGAGTAAGGAGATACACTCTCTAAAGAGTGAAATACATAAAATGAAATTTGAAATTTCTCTCCTGAAACAACAAGCAAAACAAGTTTACTTATTTATGGGTCATTTAATTTATTTATATATATATATAATTATAGATAAAAATGTAATATTTTATAATAGAATTTTTATAAGTTAGTGGTTTTTTTTGTCTTTTTTATTTAATTTTGTTTTGTTTAAAATATGGTAAAATTTGTTGGAGTCATAAATTTAATCTATCTAGTTTGCATATATTGAGTTTTTCAAAGATTTTTCAGAGTATTAAATCTATTTGTACATTTAATATATATATATATATATATATATATATATATATAATTAAAAATCACAATCTTATAAAAAATTATATCATCGTAGTCTAAATAAAAAAACAATATTATAAAAAATTATATCATTATATTCTAACTAAAAAACCTAAAACATAAAATACTTAAACTTCATGTACAAAATCTCATATGCTAATATATTATAATGTGCATATTATTATGCGAAAAATATGATGAGCATCTTTCAAAGCAATTAGTATATATGTTTTATTTGTAAGTAGAAGCTTATGATACAAATTATGTAAAGATTAACACAACTACATCTTGGATAAGCATCCATAACGTTGTTGAAACACATAGATAGAATTCATTTTCCACTTTTTATAATGTGTAGATTAATATGTTAATGTGTATAAATTAATAGATTATTAGTGATTTATCATGTGTAAATTAATGTATTATTAACATGCGAATATATATCTTAATGTATAATTATAAACTTATGAAGCTTTAAATAATATACTAAAATTAGTAATTATTAATAAACCTTTTAAACAATCCTAATCAAATTAATAAATGTGGTCAATATACACGAAAGGTGTATATCTTGATTGACATACAATCTAGTTGTGTGGGAGGATTAGTTGACCATAATTGATTGCAACTAAATATGACTAAATAAAGGTAGGATTGAGAAGGAATTATTATGACGAATGTATAATAGACGACCACCCTTATCGAGATTGCATTCCCTAAATAAGCTTTGGTGGCTACTCGGGCCCACCTCTTCGTCTCAATTTACATAAAATGGCATTTGTTCATCACTGATTGTCCAAAAAGTTTTTCTGCCAGAAATTTCTTGTACTTTTTATTGTGTTAAGTTTGTTCCGTGTTATATCAGTCTTTTGTATTGGCCCGCCTAATGCGGAGATTGAGATAGGGGATCGAATAATTTTGTTTCACCAATGTTGTCATTAGCAACACTAACCCATTTTGTATCATTCTCATTTAATTGAATTATTTTTTCCCATCATTGATATTTAAAAATTATCTTTACAAATTGGTTTTAATAAAATAATAATTAAATAAGTTTGATTGATGCATTTAATTAGTAATACATATGAAAATGCTTGAAAAGTCAAACCAAATAATTTGTATGTTAAATATATAATTATTTGTTGAATAATAATAATAATAATAATAATAATAATAATAATTCAATTTTAAGGTCATGGCCAAGCCACACACCAAATTGGTGCATGAGGCCCCCTTGTTTGTGTGACAAGGGGCCCACCTCCTCGCAGCGATTTGACTGCTAAGCCTACGAAGGCATACATACTCTACCCCCCTCTGGTTTTGAACCTTTGACCTCTTAGGAAGAAACACATGCTCTTAACCATTAGACCCACTCATTATTATTATTATTATTTTCCAATTTTAAGGTCACCGCCAAACCAACCACTAGATTGGTGCATGATTATTATTATCAAATTTTAAGGTCACGGCCAAGCCAAACACTAGATTGGTGCATGAGACCTCCTTGTTTGTGGGACAAGGGACCCACCTTCGCGCAGCGATTTGACTGCTAAGTCTACAAAGGCATACATAATCTACCCCATACTCTTAACCATTAGGCCCACTCAACTAATAAATAAAAAATAAAGCTCATAATTATATTGCCATAATGAACTTTTTCCATTGGTCTAAAGTTTAATAAATTAAAACTTCTTTAACAATACAATGGGAAGCTATAAGTTCATATCTAAATATTTTGGAACTAAACCATTCATATACTTAAGGGTTTTTATATAATTTAAGCAAATTTATCAAAGTGTCTGCTATATCAGGAGAGTATCTATCACCATGTTGCTCATCTGATCTATAGGGAGAATCTCGTGAATTGTAGTCTACCATCTTGATAGTCGTCTTCGACCTTATTCCTGCAAGTATACCATGTCATCTAAACCAAAGCATAAACATAACCAACATATCTCAGTTTAGTTCAGGGGAGGATATCTCATCTGCAAGATCAATTAGATTATCACGATACATGTATAATAAGAATCATGATCAATGTACTAATATTATCTCAATCATTATCTAGTTACCATGCATGAAAATACCAACTGCATACCATGACCTCACACATGACAACTATAGCCATGAAAATGCATGCACACATTCACATGGACAATAAACATTCACAACAAATGCATATTCAATCAACATGCATTCACAATGAACACATCCCGACAACAACATCATCAATAGCTACATGAAAACTTAACTGCAACAGTTACCATCACCATGTATACTTAACAAGAACATGTACAAAAAACATGCATGCATGACAGTCATATTATCCCCATCCAGTCTAAAGGGTGAACCATGCCCTGATACTGCTCTATAATGCCCTCCTCCCACATTTACCTAGGTTAACCGGTCCACCGAGGTAAACATGTGATGAAGAGTTACTATGATATGATTCAACTTCCCAAGTATAGTTAAGGAAGTGGAACCGAAAAGACAAGACAAATCTAACCTTCCTCATATGCCACAGGACATTCAGGAGCCAACCAACCTTTACAGGTTTTCAACTCGTGAGATAACTTACTGTTTTGTTGAACTTGATCCCTATTTGCACTGATGATAAGCCCTTCACGCAACTAAAATCCTCTAGTCACATGCACAACAAGGCATCCATGTGACTGTAACCTTTTTTCAAGCAGTTATGTGCCAACGACCCCAGGTTATGAGCCACTTTCTTAGGGTCAGGACTCATGCCACCACCCAGAACCTCATGAAACTTCCATAAATGATAAATAACATGATGATAAGCCCTCTAATGAAAAACTTGAACAACGACCTGATTTTTCAAGGCCTAGCCATGAGAGACAGTCTCTCAAACATATCATGAACATGTAATCTACAAGTCATATAAGCCATTAGGGGAATTTTGAGGTCTAAAATGGGCCTCCTAAGGAAATTATAAAACAAAAGTGGAAATTATAAAATAATATTAAAATACATCATCAAATTTTAGAGGGAAAAAAGTAAAAATGATTTTTCAACTTGTATTTTCAACTTATCTCCTTATGGGTTTACTCAAATTTCGAGCGGCAATACTCATTGGATTCAAAATTTGATTCCTCATCCAAGGAGTAGCCATGTTCCATACTTTTGATGAAACCTCCTACATGAAAAATGAGAAATACATGAAAAATGTTATTGCAATCATGTTTTTTCATGTATTTCTCACTTTTCGTGTAGCAAGGTCCGTTGAAAGTATTAAACATGGGTACTTCTTAGATGAGGAATTAAATGTTTCATCCAATTAGTAATACTGCTCAAAATTTGAGAAAAACCTCAAGGAGATGAGTTGAAAAAATAGTTTTTTTAATTTTTTAATTTTTTACTCCAAAAATGGTGAATCTTCCCCCATGGTTGACATCATCATATTGAATCCTAATGGTTTTTATAAAGTTTATTTTGGTTGTAAAATTTTCTTAGGAGGCCCATTTTAGAACTCAAAATTCCGCTAATGACATATGAGCATAGAGACTTCATGCTTATCTGAGAATTGTCAAGAAGGTTTGATGATCTCTCATAATAGCAACATTACCATCTATTAGGTCATGCACTCATTTTTCATTAATTTACTAAGAAACATAATGAGAGCCATGACTAAGATTTGTCATAAAACCATGCTTTTAACCAACATATAACTATCAGAAAGACAATGATAAAAGAATCATTAAGATTACATAATAACAAGCACATTACACATAATACACATGAGGAAAATTCCTGTTATTAACATATGAAAAATGCAACCAGATCAGGGACTTCCACGTACCACCCAACCATAGATTGGGCTAGGCCAAATATTTATTTCATCCGATCACCTTCATGCCATATTCCAAGCATGAACATAGGACTCACAACAAAACTAATCAAGGATTCCTTAAGCTTTACCACAATCCCACCAAGGGATTCCTAGGGCCAAACAAGAAACATACACTATCGGGATTTACCACAATCCCACCATATAATAGTACATGGATCAGTATGCCTATATAAGCATGGATTACCCCAGATTTCTTCACCTAAATTGTGAGGAATTCATTTGTCTCTAGTCTCTAGACTTTACCGTATATCGTGTCATTCACCAATCGAGGATTCCTACACCTAATCGAGGGCACGCACCTCTAAGATTTACCGTATATCCTGTCATTCGCCAGTCGAGGATTCCTAGGCCCACCGAGGTACACACAATCGAACTTTACCACAATCCCACTTTCACCAGTCCAGGGATTTCTAGGCCTTGTGTTCTTCTCTCGAGACCACCCTACTAAGTTTCCAAACAATTCGACAATCCAACTCAACAAAGTAAAAGAGAACCACCATCACACTGTGGCTATCCAGAAATGGAAAGGAAAGTTTGAAACCAATGTCACATCTGGAAAAACCCATGTCAATGATAACAAGAGAACCAAATACACACATGTAATACAATACCTACAAGTTATCCCACTGTATACACTTGATCATGTTCTTCCTTGTTTGATCTTTGCCTCCCTTTTCCTTCTTTGTCCTTCCTTTTCTTTTCTTGATCCAATGCTAGAATGCTCTAAGAAAACTTTAAGTATGCAAGAGTATGTGAGAGTAGAGAGAATAAAGAGAGATTAAACTGAACTGATAAAAGCTAACATTAACAAAAGATGTGAAGTGATCTTCATAAGCATTTTTATTAGCGAGCCTCTAATATTTTCAATTTTCATTTATTTTCCTTCATTTTCCTCCTCACATGCAAACTGTGACCTTTCACCTTATTTTTCTCCTATTTTCCATTATTTCATAAATAAAATTCCAATTAATGCCTCTTTCCTTTCCAAAGCCTTTGTCATTGCCTTTTCTAATTTCCCTTAGCCATAATAAACCAAATGAACACCCACTAGGACGTTTTTCTCAACATTCAGCTTGGAATACGTATCGCATGAACATGGTCTTATTTTTTCCTTTATTAACTTTATTACATGATTTTTTTAACTCGGGGCTGTTACAATCTACATTTACTAAGATTAGGGAACAACATCATGGGTGATACCCTATTTTCCATAGATCCCTCAACCCCAGGAGCCCTCCATGTCAATTCCTCACCCTGTGAGCTCAAGCAGGGGGGAAGAGTTAGCTCAATGTCCTTAATTAGTCCTACTCTATGTAGATCAAAAACATATAATCATGCTCATATCGGGTACCAGCGTAAAAAACTCATTAAATATTTCAATCATAATGTCTCAATAGAAACAATCTCATGTTCATGCAGGACATCAAATCAAATATATATTAGAGCAAATATATATCACAAACGGATACATTAATCATCCTCCCTCTTACAGAGGCATCAACCACAAGACTAATCTTTTTTCGTATAACAACATTGTCTCAATATATGAAGATATCTAATTCCCAACTATATATGGGATTATCTATCAATCAAATCCCACTCATTATTATCGCAATGTATCACTGACACATTGAGAACCTGCTCAAAATATCTCTCACAACTCTAGTTTTGTCATCTTTGGATCTGTTGTTGTTCCAAGTTAACTCTTTACAATATAGGTATTTCATGTATGTTTTTGACCCATAATATAAATATTTTTTTGTGTTTCTTTCTCCATACTTTAAGAGTTTAAAAGTCTATTTTTTAGAATTGATTGTTTGTTTGTCTGATTTTTCATATTTCTAATTGTGACCTACTTATCTCGAATCACAAGGTGTACTTCATTAGTTTTAAGCTATGTTACCCAGGATCTTCCCAGGCCCTAAAAGCCCTTCCCTTTATCAATTAAATAATCTCTCCCCATTTAAAACAATTCACATATATGAGCTTCTCATAAGTCTACATTTCTGAGTTTTTGAAAGTAATTTAGACTGAAATATATCTGGAGATCTAAATTTTCAGTGGTTTTATTTCATAATTTTCTACAGTGAATATCTATCTATATCCTTGAATCATGACTTTCAAAAGCTTTGTGATCTGTAAATAGATTTTCATTCACAATACAATGTGATTGTGAATACAATTTATACGTTATCGATTGTTTTAAATAAATCCATTGGCAAGTTGTCTCATCTAGAGAATGAGGCCTCATTTAAGGATATAGAGCTTCAACGAGAACTCAATCATCCAAGGTTGAAATTATTGAATATTTGTACAAACCATTTCCCTCGGGAAAGGATGTGGGCATGATCAACTAGTTTTAGGCATGTTATTTCATTGGAAGAATTGTTTTATCCTGCAAATCAATATAGGTAGAGAATGATGATTTTGAGTATGTAATAAGTTGACTAACATATCATTATTAATGTAGAGACATAAAGATAATAATTTATTGTTTCATTTAGCAACCCCTTTGACCTATTTACAGTAAGTAATTGGACATTAATAAAACTATATTATTTATTGATTACACAGTGAGCTACTGGTGGAATTTTACCAATCATGCAATCCACCACCTAATGTAGAACAAAAACCACAAGAAATGATAGTATTTAGGTTTGTGGTCAATGATAAGGTATGTTGGTATCCCAAGGCAGTATGTCTTCTCTATCATATTTTAGCTAAATAGAATAAATACATAGTTATGGTTACCCTGTAACCCTAAGACACAGAGTATTATTGAAAGGCTTAATCAATTTTTTGAAAAGTTAATATAGAATAATAGTATTTGTCTATTACATTACAGAACATCGATTAGGAACATTGATTGAATAATAATGTAGTTTTAGTGTCTGCCCAGAGCGTGCCCCAATTATAGTGTGTAACCATAGTATAAAAGGCTATTGATGGAGTGCTTAATGAGGGCACTTGTGGTCTTCAAAGAGTGGATGCCTTGACTAAGAGTCAAATTCATGTGTAGGGTCTCCATAGTGAAATGTTTCCTCCAAGTGGTGTAATTATTCAACCAAAAAGTGGTAAATCATTTCCAAGAGGTGCAACATCCCCTCAAAAAGGTGCCAAGTCCTCTCTACAAGGGTGCTATGTCCTAAAGATGCCCAACATCCTCCAAAAGAAGTGGAAGGACCTCCAAATGAAATGTAAATGCACACATCAAGCATATATGTGGCCTCTCCAACATCCTCCAATTTAGTAAGGTTCAATCCAAGTCAAGGTCATGCAAAGTGAATCATCCCAAAAGGTGCTCAAGTGAGCCAATGTAGTTGAACACAAGTTCAATGCAACCTAAATATTAAAAAATGAGTCATGTCAAATGTAAGTGCCACTAGGTATATCTTGTTAAACATTTCCTTCAAACTTCACAATGACCCATATAACTCATACAATTTTCCAAGATTAGGCATAGGAAGGTCATAATTAGCCCATATTACATGTGTGTGTACCCTCGGAATAGAAGTGTTTCCAAAGAAACCCACCAAGGCATATGTGTACTGATAGATGGTATGGTTTGGGGGAAAAAATCCCATGATAGACATGTGAGGCTATGTATTATACATCCACATGAGTGCCTTTGTTGGGGGAGCACTTATGCATTAGTTTCCCTTTCTTTGGAACCTTGGTTTTCCACCTCTTATTCACCCTTTTCCTTGCTTATTTAACCTCTTTTGGCTTTTGAATTTTATTTTGCTTCACTTAACCCTTCTTTAGTATGCATTCATTGCACATAGTACTGGGGTGATGTCCTCAAAACAATGGTGCATTTCTCATGCTCTAATTTCCTCAGAGTTTTTAGCTTTTCTTTCTTTATTTATCATGTTTTGTAATTTTTTTTTTTTTTTGCATTTTGATTTTCTTTCTTTTTTATTCATTTTAGGTACATCAACCTCACATATTGAATCTTATTTTTTCATGGTATTATGAAGCATGAACCTATATGTGTGACATATGACAACCAAGCCATGTGTGGGGAAATGGAAAGCATCATCAACCTATGGAGAACCATGGATTTTATATGTGGAATTGTTTTTTGTGTTTAGGATGATAGGAGAACTTTTTTTTTCTCTAGTTACCCCTAGATGTGAAGGGTAACATGACCAACATTCTTGCAATTGTGCCTTTATGACTATGGTTTGGGGGAACCTTCACACTCCATTAGAAGGCTTTCATTCTGAAATGCAAAGTGAAACTTTTACTCCACATTTAGTTCTTATCCTCCTAGTCTATAACCTTGAAAGGACAGTAGACTTTATTGATAATAAGAGGGAAAAAAAATCTATGTTTCTAGGTTGTTGTGAAGGGCCCATGGTTTCCTGTGTTTTCTCTTGGTTGTTGACATTCAACAAAGGTGGCAGTGACTATGTGTATATAAGAGTTCCCCATTATGGATGTGAAACTTTGGTGTTCACCCTGAGGGGTTTTTGACACATAATGAACTAGATGTGATGGCCCTTGCCCAATGTAGACAAATTAGCCCATGAGGCTAGCTACTGTTGTTTTGATGCTTACTACCCTTTCTTTTTATTGTAGTCCAAATATATTGGCTAGCATTGATTATGTGTTTTAGGATTTAGTAACTTAAGTAGGTGTTCAACATATTGATATGCCTCAAAAGTTGGTGCAGTAGGTTGCACTTGCAATTGATTGCTTGATATGATCGAAATTTGTAGCTTGTACTTTTGTTTGGAGTCAAACACTTAATATTCAAAGAACAAAAGAGAGGGTTGCAGAAAAGACAAACAATGTTCTATTATCATACTATATATATATATATATGTATGTATGTATGTATGTATGTATGTATGTATGTATGCAAAAAATATTGTGTGTTTGTTTGGAAAATCCCTTTCCAAATATTTTCAAAGGAATGAGTCTTATGAAAACTTTGTAGCCATGTTTTTTAAATTCATAATGCAAACAGGTCATAACATTACATTCTATTAGTTATAAGTCAAGATCCTGATGATGAGAACCATACTCTAGAATGCCTTCAAAATATATAAGAACTCTCAGATTGATTGTAATTGTACTATAGATGAATACAAGCTGAGAAATTCTCCATATTGTGACATTAATCCATAGATGGAGGGAATTTTGCATTTCATCCTCTCCCCATAAAGAGCCACTTGGGACTATGCTAGTGATAACTCACCATAGCATTGGAGTTGTACTAGCTTCATTATAAAAATAAAAGACAAGAAACAGTAAAAATAAGCCTTACTTTGACACTCCCAAGTGTAATAATAGGTTCCAATCATGTGCAACATTGCCTCTAGGTTCTCCAATATAAGCCTAATTAAGAGAACAATAGAGCGTTATTTCCCCCTTGCTTTTGTTGATAAAACTGTTCTTTAAGTATGGACATAAACGATGATAATATAATTTTTCCCATAAACAACTTCTTTGGGGAAACCCTCCAAAAGTTTCTTCACATTTTGTGAATGTTGCTCTGTTGTTGGTAGACATGTGCCAACCCTGAAGTGACCCAAGTTAATGTGAATGGTGTTGTTATACATATGACAAACCTCAAGGGACCTAAGCGGATTATACCTTGTGATATTTGTGGTCCTTATGGCTTTGACATGGCATGATAAATCACTTGAACTAACCATTGGGGCTATAAAAAAAATTTATCTATCTTCCTATCTAGATATATATACACATTTCTTTTCTTTTCCAAAGAAACCTCATGAGTATTTTTTTTCTTAGGAGAAAACCTCATGGAAAACCCTTCAATTACTTTTCCATGATCCATGGATAATAAATTTGGTAAAGCATTTACCCTAATTAGTTTGCTTAATTGCTAGGGGATCAAGAGAGTTGAATCTGTAACATCCCTAACTTTGGGTGAGAGGTCTCACATTTGGCTCATGACAACTTTGCATACATGGCTTATATATCAGTGAGCTAATAAATAAATAAAATGTTTCTTGAATTAAAAGAACATATATTAGACCTTTCAAAAGAAGGCTTCGAAAGTTGTCAACTATCACAGAACCTGTGAGCTATATCAACAACAGAAAATAGATTTTTGATGGCTTTAAAAAAAAAAATACATCATTGTAGAAGTCAGAGTATCTTTCTGTAGAGAATTTTATAGCTAAGGTTCATGAAGCAAATCATTTGTATGCCCATGATGAGAAACTGAAATGGTCCAAACACCCCGCTATAGCCCCAATGCCTCTTTCAATGGCCATCAGCTACCTTGTTCTTGTCCCTGTATATGTGAGACAAAGAATTTTGTGGGAAGGTTGTCATTTAGTGTTGTATATGATCATGGAGTGGCTATAAAATGAAATTTATGAGCGTTGATATATATATATATTATTTTTCCTTTTTTTCAAGGAAAACTTCATGAGGAAACCCACAATATTCTTCTCAACAATTATGGGTGACATCCATAGTAAACTTGTTGACAGACTAGTGCAGCTTACATAAGGGGACTTGTTTGCATAGCCAAATACCCAATAACATTGGAATAAATTGGTTGAGTTAACCCCTCGTGTGTGTGTGTGTGTGTGTGTGTATTTAACACAAAAAATAGTGCACCACAAATGCAGTGGCCTAGGAATAAACACATGGCAGGAAAAATTTAGCAGCAATGAGTAGAGGACACCATTATATGGTGGATCATCATGGTTTCTATCAGTTGGCCCTAGCTAGTAACATCAAGCTTTGGGTTAATAATGATTGACTCCTAGCTATCAATGTTGGACCCAAATGGTTTCTTGTTAGGGAGCCAATGGTTTCCCACCCCTTTTCTTTTATAACTTTTGTAGCCCAAAGATGAGGTTAGCCTCGCAAACCCTGAGATTGTTGAGAGTAGTGTGGGCATGTTGGAGAGGATGTAGGTTTCTCCTTACTCATGGTACATGGGGTCCCTTTGTAGCTTAAGTCACCGTGTTTGCATTATTTCAAGGATCAAGTTTTAAATTTGACGTGTTTAATTGTAGCCACACAGATTCGATAAGATTTGGCCAATTAATTTGTTGTTCAATGCAATTTTCATTTATTAATTAATTTCAACTTTGGTTCTAAGAATTTTTTCATATGGTGATGCATATCTATTTACCTACACAATAGTTCACATGTATCCTCACAGGTTCTTTGTATTGAGTATTGACATTACTAGAATGGTTGTCATTTCCACAGTGCCTTTGCTCATTAGTGCATGGATGGAATGTCTTGGAATGATTGGAAAGATGCCTTGGCTCTCTTCCCACTAGCCAAGGGACACATTACCCAATAGACTGAGATAATGATGTTGCTGGTATATGTAAAATTTTATGTTGTGATTAACACATGAATTGATTTGCTAGTTTTAATTTGATATCACATTTATAAAATAATATAAAATAAAATGACATTTTATGCTCATTAGTGCATGAATGGAATGTCTTGGAATTATTGGAAAGATGCCTTCGCTCTCTTCCCACTAGCCAAGGGACACACTACCCAATGGACTGAGGTAATGAGGTTGTTGTTATATGTAAAATGTTATGATGTGGTTAACACATGGATTCATTTACTAGTTTTTATTTGATATCATAGTTACAAAATTATAAAAAATAAAAACATTTATGTATGATACAATTCGAAGACCTTGTCGTGAAACAACATCATCTTGTGCAAAAAACCTAGTCACATCAAATAATCCACTAATGGTCTAAAAGGGGACATTTTCCCACATTTTCCAAATGGCTTTGAGTTTTTGGTTGTTAATTTGTTTCCTTACATTTGAAAAATATAAACTCTTAGCCAATCAGAGAAAGTTTTAGTTCATACTCCGAGACCAAAAGGCGGTTTCAACCAAGTTAATATTTGCAAGAAAGCTAGTATCTTCTACTATAATTATTGAGGCTACGACAATGGGGTCATAAGCTTTCAATTAGCATTTATCCTTAGCCCCATACATGAGACTAGTTACTACCCCTAGTTACAATTTAACATCATGGCTGACAAGATTTTGGTATTTGTTTTTATTATAGAGTTAATTTTTTAGTAGTAGCAGTAGTAGTAGTAGTATTAGTAGTAGTAGTAGTATATATATCTATATATATATATATATATAGAGAGAGAGAGAGAGAGAGAAAAGATATAGTTTCTAATGACAAGGTTGGGTAGTTGACAGTTAGTCAAGGATAAGAAGCTAGAAAAACAAGATAAAATAAATCAGGACTGAACTCAGTATGGTAATGGGCATTAAATTATTGGAGCTTTCAATGACATAATGGATTGATGCAATTCCATCTGATACTCTGTTTGATTCTAAATATTTATAAAATATTTGGATTTATAGCTCAATATGGTAGTGGGCATTCAATTATGGGTACTTCCAATGAATTTTTATATCACTACAGCTTTGGCTCCTACTCTTTCTAGCCCTAACCCTTAGATTTAGTTTGCTTTATAGAATTAATGATATTTGGTTATAAATTAAACTTTTTACAGAAGTAACAATTGACACTCTTTATTGTCCATTGTTGTGGGCAGGTATTGCATATGCCACACAAACTTGTTTTATATAATGTAATTTTAGTAGGGAATTTATTATATATGTGTGTATATATATATTATTTTATTTTATTTTAGTATGAAATTTATTTTATTTTTTTGTATATATATGTTTTGCTAGTAATATTAGTAGGGCATTTATTTTATGAATAATTGTGCGGGTTGAGAAATTTTGTGTAGAACTGTCGAGCAAGTCTTTCCCTAAGAGCAGCGAGCAGCGAGACAAGTTTTGAAGCAACAATGGGAAAACGTGTCCAGATTGGAGAATGAAGATAAAAGATAGAATTGGCCATCAAATAAATAGAAGAGTATCATGTACAGTGATTCAAAAATGGCACTGGATACTATTACTTTCAAAAACAAAAAACCAAAAAAAACAAAAAATCTAGAATAGACTTTGATGCTAATCTCAATATAATGAAGTTGGCACATTGGTAGGAAACAATCATGACGATGATTGAGAATGACCAATTACTAGATGATTTCTAGTGTAGTGAAGTGTGGATAGGATTGGACACTCTTTACTGGCTACTTGTTAAGCCTCTTGACATCGCTAATCATAATTCTTTAAAGGGTGCTAGCTCATTATTTTATTTTATTTTAGTAGGCCATTTATTATATATATATATATATATATATATATATATATATATATATATATATATATATATATATATATATATATATATATATATATATATATATATATATATATTTCTAGTAATATTAATAGGTCATTTATTTTATGAATAATTGACATGTGGGTTGAGAAATTTTGTGTAGAACTTTCCAACAAGGCTTTCCCTAAGAGCTGTAGGACAAGTTTTGAAGCAACAATGGGAAAATGTGTCCAGATTGGAGAATGAAGAGAAAAGATAGAATTGGCCATCAAAGAAATAGAAGAGTATCATGTACAATGATTAAAAAATGGCATTGGATACTATTACTTTCAGAAAAAAATAAATAAAAAATAATAATAATAATAAATAAATAAAATAAAATAAATAAATAAATAATAAAAAATTAAAATTAAAAAAATAAAAAATAAAAATTTCTAGAATAGACTTCAATGATAATCTCAAAAGACTTAAGTTGTTAGGTTGGTAGGAAAAACTCATGACTATGATTGACAATGACCAATTACTAGATGATTTCCAGTGTAGTGAAGTGTGGATAGGACTAGACATTGGACACTCTTTATAGGCTACTTGTTGAGCCTTTGACATCGCTAATCATAATTCTTTAAACGGTGCTAGCTCAATGGAAGAGCACCTTCATTATAAGAAGGAGGTTAGTGGTTTGATTCCATTGTGCCCTAACATGAATTAATCAATGATATTGTAGTTATTGTAGTTTATTTTTGATTAAATATTTTATATATTGATTTATTATGATGGTGAGATATTTTTATAGATTCATTATTTTATATTGTCTCTAAAGAGACAAAAGTGATGTTGTATTATCGTTGAATGACATTTTTTATTGTCTCTACAGAGACAATAGTTAGAATCAAAGACATTGTCTCTTTAAAGACAATATATTTTTAATCCCAACTATTGTCTTTGAAGAGATCAAAATGAAATTGTCTCTGGAGAAACAAAAATGAAATTGTCTCTGGAGAGACAAAAATGAAATTGTCTCGAAAGACAAAAATGCTTGTGTTATATATTGTCTTTATAGAGACAATATTTTAAGACAATTTAATTTGAGACAGCCTCTTGAAGACAATACACAATTTTTCTTTTGTCTCAAGTTAAGACAATTTACCACAAAATTGTCTTAAATATTGTCTTAAAACCCCCCTTTCCGTTGTAGTGATGCTATGTATTATAGTCATAGGTCATTGAGGGTTGTTTAGTGTGTTGAGAGGCACATTCTACAACTCAATATGAGGGAGATGTGTAATTACTTTTGTGCTCAATCTAGAATTGACACATGTCATTTATAAAATAAAAACATAATATTATCTAAATTGAAAAACGATGTCCATTTTAATATATATGTTTTATTTCTTTTAATTAAAAGCAATATAAAACATTAATAATCTCATACTTAGTGTGCTCACCAATATTACAATTATGAGGAGACATAGTAAAATTATTTTACTTTCTCTCTCATTCATAAACAAAATATATTGATGTGAATATGAAGCAACACGATTTTATACAACTTTAGAAAGAGATTAAGTAATTAAAAATAGAGAAGATATTATATTTTCACTTTTGAGAAGAAGCATAATTTTTATATTTTAAAAAAAGTTTGAATACATAACTTAAATAAACTATTTGAATATTCATATTAACTAAAATAATTATTTTAATGTTTTAAAGGAAAAATGTAATATTTTAAAAAAAATTAATTACATTTTTCAAGTTTAATTACATTAATATGTTTGATTTTTGTGATTTGCGGAGGGGAACACGCATTTTGGCCACCCGTCGACCCTTTATATATATATATTTTGTTTTAAATAAGAAAATGAGCCTTTTTGAAAATTCGTTAATATGACGGAAGGAGTCAAATTAACGACCCCATAATTTCGCAGAATCTGACCAGAGTTGGCCGGAATCGGGTGGCCAGAAAAATTCCAATTTGTGTCCTCCTTAGTGTGCCACATCACCAAGTCAACCCTTGAACTTTGACTGCACCTAACTCCTTCATATGGACTCATAATTGAGTGTTGTTTGCGTCGTTGGAATAAAAAAGACAGGATCTTCAACTTGACATTAAGTTTTCCACATTCCAGACACTTTGATTTTTGAGCCTTTGTACTCAAGCCAGTTGTACTTGGACCTATACGATCCACCTGGATCATTCCTCTCCACTAAAGAAAGTAGAGAAAGTAGGGGAGAATGTTTCATAAAGTCAAGGTTCAGGGCATGGAGATAATGGAGGAGATCCACCTCCTTCTCCTCCAGCAAGTGAAATTTCTTCCTCTTCTTCTCACCATCATCATAGGAATTCAGGAAATGCAGCTAATAAACATTTCTTTAAGTTCGATTTCAAATTTGTCTACCCATGTATAATGGTGAAAGTAATGCAAATAAACTTAACAACTGGATTAGGCATCTTGAAGTCTATTTCAGGATTCAGGTATTTTGGAGGATGTGGAAATGATCCAATTGTCTTCTCTTCGACTGAATGGCACAACTCTCATCTGGTGGGAGAGAAAACTTCAAGGCAGTAGTAATTTGGGTAACCTTTATTCCTCATGGTAAAATTTTATTTCCGCACTTAAAGATAAATTTTGTCCCTTGGGTTATAAGCAAAAAGCCTTAATGGAGTGGTAGTAACTAAGGCAAGGTAAAGGAAAAAATGTGCAAAGCTTTACCGAGAAATTTAGAAAACAAGCACTAAGTTTGGGAATTTCATTATATTCACCTGAAGTTGTAACTAAGTACATTGGTTCATTACATAGTTACATAAGACATTCATTATTGTTGTTTGAACCTCCTACCATCGATGAGGCCAGTCTGAAGGCCATGCACATAGAAAGCAAGCAGTGCATGAACAAAGTGACCACCCAAAAAGGATTGCCGCATCCAAAAGAAGGGTAGCAAAGCCCTCTTGCACACATTATGAAAAAGAGGGACATGAAAAAAAAAATTGTTGGAAGATGCACCCAGAGTTGAGACCTGAGAGAAATGAAAAAAAGGGGAAGCAAAACACTGCCACCACCATACAACAAAACCAAGATTCTGAATCCGAGGAAGATGAAAAGGTCATAGCTGCAGGATTTCCATGAGGTATAAAAATTGACCTAGGGTCTGATTCTAGTGATGAAATGAAGCTTGCAGCCTTTGGGATCACAACAAAAGGACCCACAAACTTCGGTTCTGATTCAGGCGATGAAACAAAAATATCAACAGATATTGTACCAAAGATGAAAAGGACACTTTCTGCGGCAGAGTTCCAAGAAATTGAAGAGATTAACTAAGGAATCCAAGCATAAAATGTTGACCTAAGAAGGCTCCTACAGGAAGAAATGGAAGAAAAACAAAGGTTACTATGCCAGTTACAAGCTAAGGATGAGGCCTTGGAAAAATTGCAACGTAACCAACCCGAGGTAAAAAGCAACCCTTAAATTTCATGTACTTTTCATGATGATGAATTCGCTGCTTTTGAAAAACATACTACAGGGATCAAATCCAAATCGCTGAAGAAGATGGGGTACCATGGAAAAGGCCTCGACATCCATGGCCAAGGCATCGTAAACCCCATCAAAGTCAAGGAATTTCCATGTCGTGCAGGACTCGGATACACCAGAAAGGAAATGGGAGAAAGCTCCAATACAACTAGTGACTAGCCAACAACAGACGAGGAAATCCTTTTCTCATAGTCCAGTGATAGTGAGGGCTCCATGAACACTTATCGGAGGAACACCAAGGGAAAGCGCCCCAAGGAGACCCGGAAAGTTTGGAGGAAAAAGAATCATTGTAGTCGTTGCAACGAAGTGGGACACCAACAAGCCATGTGTCCAATGATCCATGCTCCGAAAGCATCGATAGAGGAGCCAAAAGGTGAACATGTTCAAAAAATGAATCCACCACATTCACGGTGGTCTGCTTTATTAAGTTGGTTTTTTTAGAGGTAGTATCTTGTTATGGCCACCATTGTAAATCATACATTGCAAGTAAATGTAAAATGTGATGGTGTGTTCCCATCATTTTGAAACGCAATGATGATGTTTTGGCCTTTCCTTATGAGTAGTTGAGGTATTGATTGTTTTTATGTAATCTTTGGCCAATGAGTGTGTGTTACAAACTCTTGGCAAGGAGGGGTTGTTAAGTTGTGTGTGGTGTGACTGATTGCAAATGTTGTACCATTTTTGTGTACAGAAGATTGAAAGTGTGGCTTTAAGTGTGTTAATGCTTTTGGGGTCCAAAAGCTCTTTAGTGGGTAGGAATGATCCAGGTGGATCGTATAGGTCAAAGTACAAGTGGCTTGAGTACAAAGGCTCAAAAATAAAATTGTCTGGAATGTGGAAAAATTAATGTCAATTTGAGGGTCTCGTCTTTCTGATTCTAACGGCACAGACGACACTCGATTTCGATTCCATATGAAGGATTTAGGAGCAGTCAAAGTTCTGTGGTTGTCGTTATTTGTAGAATCCAGATTATCCATAGTATCATAAAACATGACATTTTGAATCCCAACGGGGATCCATATTCAGGAAAAGAAATCAAGATCCAACTGGTTGTAGTTCATTTCTCGTCCTGAAGATGGATCCCCATTGGGATTCGAAACATCGACCAGTGTTTTATGATACTGTGGATAATCTAGATTCTGTAAATAGTAGTCAAAGTTCGAGGGTTGACTTGGTGATGTGGAAAACTAAGGAGGACACAAATTGGAATTTTTCTGGCCACCAGATTTCAACCAGCTTCGGCCGGATTCTGGGCGAAATTGTGGGGTCGTTAATTTGACTCCTTCGATAAAATTAACGAATTTCCAAAAAGCCTCATTTTCTTATTTAAAACAAAATATATATAAAAAAATGGTCGACGGGTGGCCAAAACCCGTCGACCCCTCCACAAATCACAAAAATCATACATATTAATGGGGGTCGATAGCCATGACCCTGCCGGACCCCTTGCTCACACTGCGGCCACATATTACAACAATAGTGGTGGGTAGCGGTCGTGACCCCACCGCCCAACCACTCACCAGAGTCCACGACCCTCGGAATTTCACAACCGCACCACATATTGAATAAAGGTTGGTGGGGGTTGTTAACCCACCACCCAACCCTCCACCCTCTTTGCCACATGTAAATGGAGGCCGGCGGGTATGGGGGTGGGCCGCCCAATGTGGGCCTAACCCCCCCAAACATACACCTATTAAATCTAAATGCGGTGGATTTTAGAATTGGAAATATGGAGGTGGTTGGCACAGTTTTTTAAACTAATCCAGCTTAAAAAAAGGGAGGGGCAAGGTTTGACCACCTGACTCCCTCCCTCATAATACGGATCCAAACCAATCCGCCCAACGACTTCCTTTGGGAATTCCACCAATACTTATGTATAAAATCTTTGCATTTCAGAAGTGCGCCCAGGCAGCCAGGAGTGGGCACAGAAATCGAGATGGTGGAACCTTGAGTACTGTGCAGGAGGGGGGGAGGAACTATGATCTGAGCCATTTTCCAGAGGGGGAAGATTTTCACTTTATCAAATTCAGGAAAATTTTATATGGATTCTGCACCTCTCGACGCCACGAATCCAACGGTGTTGTCCATTTCTTCATCGGAGGTCTTTAATTTTCAGGAACTTTCAGCTATGGAGGTATAAGGATGTAATTTCTCATTTTATATGTGTACTTTAATTTTTTTCTAGTTAATGAAAGAAGGCCTCCCCACTATTTGAGCAGGGCCTGAAGACGTAGTCCCTCCTAGATGAACTCCGCTATCAATTCTATGTCTTCTTTCATGATATTAATTTCTTCTCTCTTCTTCTGTTTATGCCTTTAAAGTTTCTTGTTTAAGCTACAATTTTCACATGTAATTTTTTAACACATCTCAAGAAAAATATTTTGGATCAATTTCCCTATTACTTTAAATCCTATTCATTTGAGACAAATCTTTGTTCAATTTGTGTTTCCTCCATTTTAACATTTATGATCTCCTATTGGATAAATGGGGGGTCCTGGATCTGATAAATATTTTTTGAATTCGCTGCTATGCTTGAGATGAAGAGGGACCATCTCTATTGAGACAATATCTTCTACAAGCTCCCCTACCTCTAGCCATGTCACTAAACTATGTAGTAGCTAAGGTAGAGGAGATACGTTAGAGAGAGTGAGGACCCTATAAAAAGAAATAAAATAGTCACTGATAGGAGTAGAAAACACTTTGACCAATGCTATAAGAGTTTATGAGACATAGTAATTGGAGGAATCAAGAGACAACCATGTAAGCCAATTCTAGAAGCCACAAATTTCCTACTGGTACTGAAGAAATAAGATACAAAGGAGAAGAAAGTAGCATTGAGGAGCTAGAGTCCAATAGCAAGGATCTAGAGCAACTATAAGAGTTGACACATTCACTGGGATCAAAGCAGAGAATTAACCAAAAGTCAAAATAGGAGCAACCAAGGCCAAGCTAGAGAGAGGAGGACACAACTGATGTGATAACTAGATAACAATTCTTAAAAAAGGAATGAATTACTACTATCTAACCATATAATTTTGAGAGGATCCCCTTGGAAGTAGAAACCACAACTCATAATGCCATCACCAAACCACTGGAGATAACACAATAATGGAAGCATTTGATGAGAAGGAATGGAAAATTTCATGAAATTCAAATCTTCCCAGAATAGAGTACTATCACTCCATGCCCCTCTAGATCTAATGATATAACTATTTCTTGACATGATTTGTGGGTATCGTCTCACCCAATTGAGCTTCATCCTTCCCTCCCTATTCGCCTTTGTAATTTTTCCTCTGTTACATCGCTAGTTTCCCTCATTTCCTCCTTTTTCTTTGATGATGATAAATAAAACTCACATCAATCTCATTGATTGCTAGGTTATTAAATCTCATATTCCTCGATATCCTACATGTTGACTCCCTATACTCATAAATTTCACCACCCTTTGATCAATAATCATGCGAAATTTTATAAAAATTATATTAATAGGTTATAATATTTATTAAACTAAAATAATAATAATATCCCTAAAATGTTAATTCAATATTTTGATATTTATAATTGTATAAAAAAATATAAATATTAACATAAATAATTTGACCAAGGACATAAGTAATAAACATCATTATTACATCAATAGGTGTGTCTATTTTGGAATGGGGCTTGCAGAATTTTAATTTAATTACCAATAACTATTAGGTGGATGGTAGGGATTTAACCTCCATGGAATATTCATAATAGTATACACAAATCAATGGCTGAATTTTTTTTCCAAAGTTGTTATGTCATTTTACCATTTTAATTAAATTGATTAGTTTAAAAAAGTGACATATGAACAAGTCTCATAAGAAGTGAGTTATGGAATTTTGGGAATGTGGTATTGATAAGCCATGGCTTTTCCCTATTATAATGGTGCTTATTATTAAATTAATAAGTAATAATGATGATAATAATAATATAATAAACAATAAAATTGAGAATATAAATAGATAAAATAATAAATTGAAAATTGAAAATAATAAAATAAAGCTCTAAATAAAAAAAAATAAAAAAAACTAAATAGTAAGAGTAAAGTCAGTTTTAATAAAAAGCAAAAGAATAAAATAAGTGAGTGTTAATTCTAGAAAAAGTTGAGTTAAGAAAAACTTAAGACAAATAAATAGGAATTTGCATGATGACATACCAATTATGTGCATGAAGATTATCTTTTCATTTTTGGAACAATTGATTCCATTTAATGTATGAAATGAGGGTGTTGCATTATTATTTCCATAGAAGAATCCTAAGAGAGAATGATTACTGGCTAAGGTAGTTAATTGAGGGCTCGAAGGTGGCCAACTGTAGATAGACTTAGTGCAATGGAACCTACAATTGGGTGAATAGTCGTTGGCAAAACGTTGGTTGTGATCAACTGGATTTGAATAGTACAACACTTCCCAAATTTCAAGTAAGCTAATTCTTCATTCTATAGATAAGTTCCTTATCTCTCATGATTTTTATAGACTATGTACTAACTAGATGATTTTTTTTTTATGATTAATGGTTTTAATTTATGTAAGTAATTTGCATGTTTTATTTTTGGGCCATTATACATAGTACTCTTGTGACCTATGAACCCCAGGTTTCCATTGCAACTGTAGGAATTTACATGGTAAGTTCCTTAGATCAAACACCAAAGGTCATCGCTCACAAACAAATCAAAAATCAGTACACCAGTATTTGACGTGGTTAAAACCCTTGAAGAGGGAAACAGCCCACGGCCTGAGCCAACATGACCACTTCAGGCAATTTATTAAAATAAAAAGGAAAATTTACATAAACTTCTCTCATAAATGGTTACCAGACAAACGACCCTCCATGCTCTTTAAATAGATATCATGGACCAATTGAGTGTTAATCCATGGATCAAGTGTCGGTAATACCGAGGAGAGAGTGAACATCCAGATCACTACATATCGTGACCGTCGGATTATAAGTTACAAATTTACATAGTAAAGAAACACATTTTACTTAACTTTACGGTAGACCAAGTTATACTTAACTATTTCCTATGTGTCAGAATATCCTAACATCCCCCCTTAAGAACAACTTGGGATAGGATTGAAGGATTTACAAAGGTGATGCAAAAGGAGACTATTTCCTATGTGTCGAAATATCCTAACATCCCCCCTTAAGAACAACTTGGGATAGGATTGTAGGATTTACAAAGGTGACACAATAGGAGAAGGAAGGAGGCATTAGAGCCTATCCCCCCTTAATGATAACTTTCCTGAACTCCAAGCATAGAAATTTTGGTAAACTGTGCTTCTGCGAGAGCCTTTGTAAAGATATCAGCAACTTGATCATTGGTTGAACAATACTGCACTTCAATAACACGATCATGAATGAGCTTTCTGATGAAGTGTATATAAAGCTCAATGTTTTTCATATGCTGATGCTGAACTGGATCTTTGCATAGCTAAATGGCACTTTGATTATCACACCAAAGTGTAGTTGGATGCTATTGATGAAGACCAAATTCGATCAGGATCTGACGAAGTCACAGGGCTTCCTTGTTGGCTTCAACTACACCACGATATTTTGATTCTGATGAAGAGAGAGAAATGACACTTTGTTTCTTACAAGACCATGTAATAAGTCCTGAACCAAGAGTGAATACATAACTTGCAGTAGAATTTCAATCATTAGGGTCACCAGCCCAATCAAAATCAGTGAAACCAATCAACAATGGAGATGCTCCTGCACTGTATTGAATTCCAAACTGAATCGTACCTCGAATATATCAAAGTATTATTTTAGCTTCTTTCCAGTGACTTTCATGAGGTTGGTGCATAAATCGAGCAACAAGACCAACAACAAAGGAAATTTTAGGACATGTATGGGTTAAATAAAGAAGTTTACCAACAAGTTGATGGTATAAGGTAGCGTCAACTTCAGGGGTAGTACAAGTGACTGAAATATTGACTCCAGACTGAAAGGGAGAAGGGGATGGCTTACAGTCTTCCATGTGAAAGTGGCATAGAAGATCACAGGCATACTTGGATTGAGAAAGGGTAATACCTTCTTTGGATTGCAAGACTTGAAGACCAATGAAATAATTCAAGTGTCCTAAGTCTGTCATTTCAAACTTCTTTTTGAGGCTAGAATTCACATGGTTTACATGGTTGGGATCACTACTAGTAATGATAAGATCATCAACATAAAGAACAAGGATGATGAAGGACTTACCCACTTTCTTAATGTAGACAGTGTTGTGAGAATGACACCTAGAAAAGCCATTATCTAAGAGAGAGCGATCCATTTTGGCATACCAAGCCCGAGGAGCTTGTTTGAGACCATAAAGAGACTTCCTAAGGTGAAAAAAAAGGCTAGAGTCATTTGGATAAAGCCAGGGGGTTGTTCCATGTGGATTTCTTCATGAAAATCTCCATGTAAGAAGGCAAATTTAACATCCATCTAATGTACTTCCCATTTAAAGGAGGCAACAAGGGAAAGAACAAGGCGGATAAAATTCATTTTGGCAATAGGGGAGAAGGTTTCAGTATAGTAAATGCCTTCAACTTGTGAAAATACGTTAACAACAAGATGAGTTTTATGTTTATCCACTTTTCCATCTGGTCCAAACTTTGTTTTGTAAACCCATTTTCATCTGACAAGTTTTCTTCCCTTTGGAAGAGGAACAAGATCCCAAGTATCGTTTTCCAATAAGGAACAATGTTCTTCATTCATAGCTTCATCCCAATATGGCTGACTTGAAGCTTCTTCAAAGGTGTCTGGATCAGGATTTTCTGGAAATTGAGCCAATAAGGAAGAGGCTATTTCAAATTGAGAACGTGTATGACATTGATTTGCAGGGTCACCTGCAAGATAACCTACTACATCTCGAGTAGAGCGGACTCATCTTGGAAGCCGTGGAGTTGAAGAAATATCTTGAGGAGGTGGAGGAGGATTTGCATCCTCGCTGTCATCATCTGAACTAGAAGGAATGTTGTAAAAAATAGAATAGATAGAGAGAGGTGGCACATATGTCGAATCAGGCTCACAGGCCAAAGGTGGCACACCCACCGAACTAGGCTCGCAGGCTGATATATTTTCATCAAATTTTATATCTCTTCTAATGATTATATTTTAATATTTTGATTGAAGAAGTATATATCCTTTGAAATCTTCAGAATATCCAACAAAAATGTATTTTTCACTCTTAGGTTCGAAGGCTTTATGTTTCACATATGGAATATGGGCCCAAAATTCACTTCTAAAAACATGAAAGTGACTTACATCTGGTTTGATTGAGCTCCATGCTTATTCTGGAGTTATATTCCTTAAAACCTTAGTAGGAGTGTGATTTACTATGTAATTTGCACAGTTAATTACTTCTGCCCAAAAATTAAGACTAATTCCTTTAGATTGAAGCATACAATTAGCCATTTCTTTTAAGGCACGATTCTTCCTTTCAGCTACACCATTTTGTTGTGGAGTATATAGAATAGTATGTTGTGATTGAATGCCATGCTCAATGAAAAAGTGGATAAATTTGTTGTTAACATATTCTCTTCCATTGTCAGTTCTTAACTTAAGAATGTGATGTCCATATTGTTTCTCAACAAAGGCCTCAAAGGCCAAGAACATGTGAAAAACTTCACTCTTGAGTTTTAAGAATTATACCCAAGTGCGTCTGGAAAAATCATCAATGAAAGTTAAGAAGTACTTGCAGCCAGAGAAAGAAACAACAGGAAGTGGACCACATAAATCACTGTGCACAAGCTGCAAAGGGGCTAAAGTGTGCAAAGAGGCACGTTTTTCAAAATTGTCCCGATGATGTTTTCCGAGTACACAACCGGAACAAACACCATCTCAGAAAGATATCATAGGAAGACCTGTCACCATATTTTCTTTACATAGAGTTTTAAGAGATCGATAGTTTCGGTGACCAAATTGCTCATGCCAAAGTTTGCTCACTTCATCATTATGAGCAACAAAAACGGAGGGAAGATATGATGACCCAAAGTTATTAAACTTATACAACCTTGTAGAATAATCAACAATTCGAGTAGCCAAAATATGTTTAAGATCTTTGAGGTCCTTAATTACATCATGAATTGAGAATTCTACTGTTTTCCCTTCACCTGAATGATTTATCTGATAAACAGATAGAAGGTTACATGACAAGGTAGGAACACATAATACATCATTAAATTGACCATTATCTAGATGAATGGTTCCAAAGCCTACAACACTAAGAGATCTATCATCACCAACATAAATGTTTTTGGTGTTACATTCATTTAAAGAAGAAAACATGGCTTTATTTTTGGCCATGTGGTAAGAGGCTCCAGAATCAATGAGCCACTCATGAGAATGAGAAGAAGAAGATACATTTAATTCATAACTAGATCTTGATGCTTAACAACCACAAGCATAAAGTTCCATTCCTGAAGATGAAATTGAAGAGTTATCCAAATTGATGTTGTGCTTCTTCATTGCTGCTTCCAAGGCTTCCATCTTCTTAAAACATTGGACTCTACATGGCCATCACGATTACAAAAGTTCCAATATCTATATATTTTCTTCCCTTTGTTTTTATTTTCCTTATCAGTTTGTTGAGTTGCTTTTTCAGTTTGCGGCTGAAATTGCTTAAGACCCTTGTTTGGTTTAGGACCATTCTTTTTAGGATGTTGCTTCTTAGGATTCTTTTAGGATGTTGCTTCTTAGGATTAGTTTTGTTAAGAATAACTGGGCATGCACTTTTCATTTTAATATTTTTTTTTAACTGAAGCTTAAAAGGTGGAAACTAACTGCTCCAATGGAAAGATCTCGAAAAATTAGGTTGGTTCAAAAAACGGCTTCTGGATGAAGAAGTTATGCCTTTTTGAAAAAAATGTGTTGTAGATGCCGAATAGTTATGTGAAAGGTTGAAAGTTGATGATAAAGTTCTACTTTTAAAAAAAAAAAAATCCCCTTTTCCAAACTTAATACAATAAGTTCACTTTATAAAATAACTACTTTATGTGACCCACTTTTTTAAATAAGTGAGAGTCACTTTTACATGCGCTTGTTAAATAAAACCCTCCTTTTAAATCTGGAAACTTGCCAAAGGGCTTTATAAGAAAAAGTAACTTAACAAAAAGATTTTTAGAAAAAGAAGCTTGAGAAAGAGACTTGAACCCAAGACCTCTTCTCTCATAAACTAACTCTACACCAAGTGAGATAGTAAAAGGATTATCTAATTGTTTGAAAGGAGGAATGGATTTTTTTTATTTTTATTTTTTATTTTTTTATGTATGTGACCCACTTTTATAAATAAGTGAGAGTCACTTTTACATGTGCTTTTTAAATAAAACTCTCTTTTTAAATCCGACAACTTGCAAAGACATTTATAAGAAAAAGTAACTTAACAAAAAGATTTTTAGAAAAAGAAGCTTGAGAAAGAGACTTGAACCCAAGACCTCTATTCTCATAAATTAACTTTACACCAAGTTATATAGTAAAAGGATTATGTAATTGTTTGAAAGGAGGAAGGGATTTTTTTTTTCGATGTGTGTGATTTTTCCTGCACAAAAAAACACAAAAACCCGTGAAAAAAAAGAAGCCTTGCGGCGGAACGCTAGATTTCTGGTTAGTTTTATAGGAAACTATCTATTTTTTCATTATTTCTAATTTCCTGAGATCGCACAAAGACACAGGGAAAGAGCATATGTAGCAAAAAATCTTGTGTTCCTATTTTTTATTGTCCAAGATCGCACACAGCATGGAGCAAAGAGCATACACAAAGAAGAGGGTACAGATCCAACAATAAAAAATACATAAACCGAAATAAACAAAGGAAACCAAAATAGACATAAGGATTAATAAATATAACTATAAAATAGATACTTTATACCTCCATATCTAAAATGGCATAACTTGGGCAACGAGAAACCTTTTCGCATGAAACGAAAGGGGTTCCTCACTGTAACAGACACCCCGGACACAATTCTCTCGGCTCGAAAGTGGTCAGAAAGTAGATCTGGAAAATGGCAGTCGCATGTAGTCAAACCGACTTCGGACTAGGATCAACAACCAATGCGGCCCTCAAAATGGCTCTGATACCATGTAGGAATTTACAGGGTAAGTTCGTTAGATCAAACACCAAAGGTCACCGCTCAAAAAAATATCACAAATCAGTACTAGTGTATTTGACGTGGTTAAAACCCTCGAAGAGGGAAACAGTCCACAGCTTGAGCCAACGCGGCCACTTCAGGAAATTTATTAATATAAAAAGGAAAATTTACATAAGCTTCTCTCATAAATGGTTACTAGAAAAATGACCCTCCATGCTCTTTAAATATAGATTATGGACCAATCGGGTGTTAAGCCATGGATCAAGTGTCAGTAATACTGAGGAGAGAGTGAATTGTGGGATCACTACATATCGTGACCGTCGGATTATAAGTTACAAATGTACATAGTAAAGAAACACACTTTACCTAACTCTGCGCTAGACCAAGTTATAATTATCTATTTCCTACGTGTCGGAATATCCTAACAGGAACTCTAAAGACTTATAGGACTTTGTACAACTATATATATGGCTCATATAATTTTTTTGTTGAATAAATAATATGATTTTCTAATTGATGTTCCTAATACCTATTATGTAGTAGTAAATTCTAAAATATAGACAAAATCTATAAATTTATTACTTTTAATACTTTATTCCACATAAAAATAATATTAATTAAACTTTTCATTAAACTCCCAAAAAGACTAAACTTCAAACTCGAAAAAACTTAAAAATAAAAAATCATATAATAAAATGTTCAATTAGATCACCAAACCAATTTAAAAATACCCTTGTGACATAATAATAATGTTGTATTTATTCTTATTAATTTTTAATACCTTATGGTATTTAAACATAATATCATATAATAACGATATGATTTTTAATTTCATATCTCAATTATTGCTAGTTATCATTAATAAACATCTTTTAAATTTGGAATTTTTATAAACATGAAGTAAAAGGAATATACTTGTATGATTGTATGTCTCACTGAAACAATAACACCCATTCTATAATTCTTATGAACTTCATGAATTATTTGAAATATTGATCCAGGTGGATATTGGTGGCCACCCGCATATTCCACTTGTACCCCCACCATTGTTTCTTTCATTTTTTTCAGTTTCCTTAATTGTAGCACAATTTACTGTTTTTGGCAGTTTTTGGGTCCTAGACTTCTAGAGCCGTTTTGAGGCCCTAAATGACGTTTTTTTATGGGAAAATGTGACTCATTAACTCAAATTTGTAGTCCTTGGATATATATTTCTTACGAGGTATCATGCACGTCAAACATAGATCGTATGCCAAAGTTACGACCCCAGAAATGATGTACCAATTTACCCCAACGGGGCCGAAAATTTTGGTGCTTCATCTCCTAGGGTTAGGTTTTTATATGTCTAGGGTTTTCCATTGTTTCTCAATAATAAATAGGCCTTCGAGCCTCATTTTAACAGAGTTCAGAGGCATGTAGCCGCCACATCTCTTCTCAAAGATAAGCTACCATCGTCTGAGCTAGTTTATTTCCATTTTGTATGTAAACATATTTCAATTCTTTGATATTAATGAAATGAAGTGTTATTTTTTATGCAATTCTATATTTATGGTTATATATGTATTTTTTTTTGTTCCTGTTTAAGTTTGTATCAATGGTATCAGAGCAGTCTGCTCTTTTTCTCTTTTTCTTTGCATGCCCCCAACAAGGTCAGGGTATAGGGAGTTAGGGCTTAAATTGGTTGAACCTTTGAAAGATCAACCTCGCAAACCCAGATGACCTCCCATGGTGGAAGAAAAGAAATATGAGGGCACGGGAGATCCTTTCAAATTATTGCTCGAAAAATCCCCCAAGCGACAGAGGAACATGATGATGGACAACTTTTTCTAGATCCTTCGGCGACTACCCACGGGAGACACATCTCCTTCCAACGGCCACTCTAGAAGCATCACACCCTTTAAGGTACAAGTTAACTTTGACATACCCATATTTTAAGGTCAAATAGATGTGTATGTCGTAGATAAATGGTTAAATATCCTAGAAGGATATTTTTCAGTTCATGGTTTTTCCAACCGGGAAAACATTACTTTTGCACTCCTCAAAGCTTCCCCCCACATCCAAAACTGGTGGGAACCCTACTGTGAGAAGAGGGAAGAGATTCAACCCTCACTATTTTCAATCGCACCCACTTGGAATTCTTTTCGGGATTCCATCAAGGAGCAATATTACCCTATCGAGAGCTATCAGGATAAATGCATAAAGTGGACCATTTTGCGGCAAGGAAGGGACCAAGATGTGTCAGAGCTCACAAATTTTTTTCATGCCCTTTGAAAAAAGTTGGGTTTCAAGGATTCTGAGTGGCACTTGGTGCTCAAGTACTTTGGTTTTCTACACAAGTACATCTAGGATGAGATGGATTTCCTGTACATCTCCTCGCTCGGCACGACCTATCGATACACTATCAAGATTGAGAAGAAATTCAAAGAAAAGAAGTGAGACTTTGGATATGCGAATCTGAAGCAAGGGAAAGGCGCCCCCAAACTAAATAGCAAAGAATAAAGCCAAGAAGGGGTAACTCAGGACAACTCGCTGAAGCCACAATAAAATAACAAAACCACGAAGACAAAGAAGGACACGGGAAAAGAGTGTGAGTTCCATAAGAACCCTACTCACAACATAAGTGAGTGTCAGGCCAAGCAGTCATTGGTGGCAGATCTAAATGCTTTTGAATCAAATGCATGCTCTGACTCTGAGTTGGAACCCAACAAGGGGAATGAAAAATGGAAGAATATTATTCACGCGAAGCCCAATGCCACCGTTTCCACCACCAAGATCTAGAATAATGAGCCCGAAGATCCAGAGGAGGGGGGCGCCTCTTCCACTCACAAATGTGGGTGAAGGGTTCTACGTTGTAGTTTATTGTCAACAACGGGAGCCAAAAGAACCCCATTTCAGTAGAGCTCATGAAGCGGCTAGGCCTACCAACCAAAACACACCCATAGACGTACACCATCAGTGGGCTTCACCAAGGAAGAGATCTTTGCTTTAGCCAACAATGTCACCTTCCCTACAACATCAAGGCCTTCCCAGATGAGGTATTTTGTGATGTTTTTCCTCTTGAATTTTGTGATATATTATTAGGACAGCCATACTTATGGAAACGTCATGTTGTGTATGAGTCTAGGCCTCACACTATTATTATTACTTTGGGAAATAATTCGTAAAGGATACTAGAGGTAGCGCTGCCTACCACTATATATTTGATCACTGCAGAGTAATGCAGTAAGATCACTTCCCAGACTAAGAAATTTTCTTTCCTTATGATTCACCCTCGAGGAAAGAAGAATATTGTGGCCACAACCTCCAGACAAGTCTCTTCAACACGAAAATAGCAGATGGACAAGGGCGTGGAGGAGTACAGGGAAATTTTCACCTCACCCAAAGGGGTAACTCTACACTGTTAGGTCAAACACTCCATCGATCTGACCTCAGGAGCCGCTACCCATTGGAACGATCTATCGACGTTATGTTTTTTAGAATGATGAAATCAAGACGTTTATTCAAGGGTTGTTGCAGAAATGGAACATCAAGCCAAGTTCATCACCCTGTAGGAGCCTGATCGTGTTGGTACAGAAGAAGGATGGGACCTAGAGACTCTGTATTGACTGTCGGACACTAAACAAGGTCATTTTCCAAAATAGGTTTCCAATCCCACAGATTGATGACCTTCTAGACCATCTTAGGGGGGCCAAATATTTCATCAAGATTTTCTTGAAGTCTGGTTATCACTAGGTACCAATCAAACCCTTTGATGTGTGGAATATTACCTTCAAATCCAAGGAGGGCCTTTTCAAATGGTTGGTCATGCCTTTCTTGTTGACGAATGCCCCCAAAACCTTCATGAGGCTGATGGATGACTTCTTGTGGCATTTTATCAACTCATTCGTGTTAGTTTATTTGGATTACATCCTGATCTTTTTCTAGATCTAGGAAGAGCACCTCCACCATATTCGACAGGTCCTCAAAACCCTATGACAACACAAGTTGTGTGCCAATTTGGAGAAATGTACTTTTGGTATCACCTAGGTTTGAATATCTGGGGTACATCATTGATGACCAGGGTGTGCAAGTGGACCCGGTCAAGATATAATTCATTCAGGATTGGCTAGCCCCAACCACTCTAAAGGGCTCTACAGATTTCTGGGTCTTTCCAATTTCTACAATAGGTTCAAGTTGGGGTTCTCTCATATCAGTTGGAATTTAAGTCAAGTCAACAAGGGTGGAGTGAAAGCAAATTTATTTTGTTATGAATCCTAACAAAAGTCATTTTCTAGGTTGAGGCATCACCTCTGCTCTACACCAGTGCTCACATTACCAGACCTACAATAATCATTTGAGATTGAGAAAGATGCCTATGACTATGTTATTGTTGTAGTTCTTACTCAGCATGGGCATCCACTGGAATATCATAATGAGAAACTTTCGGAGACTACCTCAGCCGAATGTCGGTCATGGTGGTGATAACTATGCTTGACTCTTGTGGGCACGAGCTTTTGGGGTGGCCACATCTTTACAAAAACGATCCAGAATTCAACAACACATACTAGAAGCTCCTAGAAGGCAGGCAAGTTCCAAATTTTCACCTCCAGGATGCACTGTTATGCCACCTGGGACACAACTATGTTCCTTCACGCAAGCATACGAAGATTATTTTGGAGGCGCACTACAGTTAGGTTGCTTTACATTTCAGTGTAGAGAAAATAGTGACAACGTTGCATAAGTATTTTTATTGGTCGAACCTTTTAAAGGATGTTTGGAAGTACATCAGATCCTACACTTCCTGCACCATTTCAAAACCAACCATAAAAAAGAAAGGCTTATATACTCCTCTTCCTACTCCTAGTCGACCTTGGGAATCCATCTCCATGGATTACATGTTAGACATTCCTTCTACTAAGCATGGCAATGATTTAGTTTTTGTGGTCATCAATAGATTCTTTAAGATGGCCATTCTAGCGACCTGTGAGAAGATTATCACAACATAAGCCACTGCTAAGCTCTTCTTTGAACGAGTCTGGGTACACTTTGGGATCCTACATTCCATTATCTTAGATCGGGAAAACAGGTTCCTAAGTACATTTTGTTCAAGTCTTTGGTCGATGTTGAATACCAAGCTCACTAAGTCCACGTCTTTCCACCGCAAAACTAATGGCAAAATAGAGGTCATCAACAGGATGATCGTACACATTCTACGCATGTAAAACTTAAAGCATACACACACATGGGATGAAATACTCCCTTATGTCCAACACAATGACAACATAGCTCTCCATATCTCAACTAGACATAGCCCCTTTCAGGTGGGGTTGGGATTGCAACCACTATGTCCCATTGATATGGCCATACCATTTGCAGCTACTCAGGTAGATTCGACTCATGTCCAGTCTGAAGCAAATAGGGATAATAACTTCATTGAGTGCATTCAAAAAATCCGCCAGTTGGTCCATGACATATTGGATAGGGCCAATGCTAAGTATAAATAATAGCATGATTAACAACAGATGCCACACAAGCTCCAAGTGGGTGACAAAGTTTGGCTACATTTGAAAAAGGAGCCCCTCATTGGGTTGAATTTTAAACTTTGTTATCTCTCATATGGGTCGTACACCATCACCAAGGTTGTAGGGGATAATTCCGCTAAGATCAACATTCCACCGTTCCTTGGACCGCACCCAGTGTTCAATGTAGACTACCTTCAGCTAGACTTTCCACCATTACTTGACACATCCAACATTGCAGAACAACTCACACCAATAGAGTTAAACCCAGGTTACATTGAACAAGCCACAACTAATCGGATCATGGAAACGTAGATCAAGAACACTCTCTAGAAGAAGATACAAATGTATTGGATTTTCAACGTTGGCCAACTCCTACACCAAGGAAAGTGGCTCACTAAGGACCAAGTTCAGTAGAATTTTCCCCATCTCATGAAGGCACTCAACGCAATGGGGAAAATTTCTTCGTAAGGGGGGAGGATTGATCCAAGTGGATATTGGTGGCCACCCACCTATTCCACTTGGACCCCCACCATTATTTCTTTCAATTTTTTAGTTTCCTTAATTGTAGCACACTTTACTATTTTTGGAATTTTTTCAAGTCCTTAACTTCCAGAGCCTTTGTGAGGCCCTAAATGACGTTTTTTTGGAAAAATGGGAAAATGTAATTCATTAACTAACATTTACAGTCAAAATTTGTAGTCCTCATATAGAAATTTCTAACAAGGTATTGTGCATGTCAAACAAAGTTCGTATGCCAAAGTTACGACCACAAGAAGTTGATGTACCATTTTACCCTAATGGGGCCCACAGTTTTGGCGCTTCATCTCCTAGGGTTAGGTTTTTGGATGTTTAGGTTTTGCCATTGCTTCTAAATAATAAATAGGCCTTAGAACCTAATTGTAACATAGTTCAGAGACATGTAGCCACCACATCTCTTCTCGTAGATAAGCTACCATCGCCCGGGCTAGTTAATTTGATTCTATATGTAAGCATATTTCAGATCTTTGATATTAATGAAATGAAGCTTTATTTCTACTACAATTATGTATTCATGGTTATATCTGTATTTTGTTGCATTCGTGTTTAAGTTAATATCAAATATATAAATATATATTTCCTAAATACCGTGTGTTTTGAAAATCAAACGTGGAAAATTAAAACTAAACATTGGGAAGATGCATAAAGTTAAAGCTTATGCTAGGTAAATTTGATAACCAAAGTGATGTAGGATGCTTCAGGCTTGGACTGGGGTTTGCGGTAAGGATTTTGTGATTTTTTCACATTTGAGTTGACTACCATAGTGATATAGCATCACAATAATTTTCATTGTGACAAAATTAAAGTTAGCTCATGATTAGATTGAATTAAGGGAATCTGGGTTGAATTTGTTGGAAATGAGGATGAATTGGTTTGAGCGCTTATAACTACTATTAAAAAAAATAGATTTTATATGATTTTTTTTTTTTGGATATATGAATGAAAGATAGTTCAACAGCCGAGTATAATGGTTGTTGGTAACCCAAGGGACTCTATAGAATTTGAACTTGTAACTTGTAGCCTCTCTTTCAACAACAGGTAGATGGTCTAACAAATTGAACTGTCGAACTGATTGAACAAATTACACATGTGATTTTAAAATATATAAAGAAAACATAATTTAAACTTGTGACTAGTGACCTCCCTTTCATATATATATGTGTGTGTGTGTGTGTGTGTGGCTCAACATTGCACTTTTGCATTATGATATTATGCCTTGCCCCCATCTAGATAGGATATTGAATATTATTAAGCCTAGCGCATAAAATTACTATGATTTTCATTGGATAGATGCATGAGAGAGGGGAATTCAAATATTGTTTCTATTCAGATTCTAAAAATCAATAGTATTAAAATTATCCAACATAACACATATGGGGTTGTATTAGTGGAAAATTCATGGAATTTTAGGGGAAAAAAAAAATGATCCATGGATTTTTTGCAGAAATTGTAGTTATTCGATTTAACCCAACCTCATAATTCAACACGTCTAGGGTGGCCCTTGCTGGCTTGATATCAAATTGTGTGGTGAACCCTGTGGCCCCTCATCCCATCCTCGCCACATAGTTTGGCAGGGGTTTTGTGTTGATAAACTTTAATCGAGGTCAGGGAACAACTGATGCAGGAAGATATTTTATTGGCAAGGGGAGAATATATTCACATGAAAGAGAGCATATTATTAGGGGAGTGTTACAAGATATTTTTTAACATCAAACCAAAAGGCCTGAAAATCAGATCAATCAACATCCATTAACACTTGTTCATAATCCATTTGTAAATCCCTAAGCATCAATTCTCCACATTAGGGGAATTTTGAGGTCTAAAATGGGCCCCCTAAGAAAAATGTACTACCAAAATAAACTTTCTAAGAACCAATATGATTCAAGATGATGATGTCAACCATGGGAGATGATTCACCAATTTTAAGGAAAAGGGTAAAAAGATTAAAAAATAATAAAATAATAAAACTACTTTTTCAACTCTTATTTTCAACTTATCTCCCAAAGTTTTTACTCAAATTTCGAGCGGGAGTATTCATTGGATGAAAAATTTAATTCCTCATCAAAGAAGTACCCATGTTGCATACTTTTGATGGACCTTTCTACATGAAAAAACGTGATTGTAGTCACGTTTTTCATGTATTTTTTATTTTTCGTGTAGCAGGATCCATCGAAAGTATGCAACATGGGTAGTCCTTGGATGAGGAATTAAATTATTCATCCAATGAGTACTCCCACTCAAAATTTGAGTAATAAATTTGGGAGATAAGTCGAAAATACGATTTGAAAAAGTAGTTTTTTTTCTTTTTTCCCTCTAAAATTTAATGATGTAATCAAATCTTATTTTATTTATTCCACTATTATTTTATAATTTCCTTATGAGGCCCATTTTAGACCTCAAAATTTCCCTAATGAAAAGTCTAAGTTTCTAGGTCTATCTACTAAAAAAACATATTATTATGCACAACACACCGTATATTCTTTTCCACCAGCGTTGGGTGAAATTTGCATACCTTAGCATCAGCGTTGACTAGCGTAGGTTGCTCCATTTTGCAGGTGCGCTAATTCTAGAAATTTGGGAAAAATAAAAAATAATTTTGAATATTTTTCTTTCAGAAGCTTCTAATTTGGTTTTAAATATTTACCACGAATATAGATGTTGAATTCCTATTTGATCCTACTCAATTTGTCTTATCTCTTATCCATTGAGCTTATCATTCCCTCATAAGTGGATCTCAAGCCTAGATTGGTAAATCCTAAACTATCATGTTTACCCTCTAACTTTACTACCTCCCATGGAGTCTAGGTTGGATATTGGAGATTGCGAGTGCCCTCATGCTGCTACTTTGTGCTTAAGGAATCATCATCCATTTTCATTATGGTTTAGTTTTAAGGTTTTATTTGTGATAAGGAAGGAAAATTCAATTGTGGAGACATCTACAAAGTCAACTTATAAATATGGTTGTAACTCTCTCCTCTATTTATTAATACAAAAAGAATATTGTTTTCCTATACTTGTGTTATGTTTATGCTCTTGTATTTGAATTCTATTTTAACTCATTGAATGAAGATTCGATTATGAATTCCATTTTGACTCATTGAATTCCATTTTTTTTGTTTTAGTCATTGTTGCAAATTCCACTTATAGCGCGTGGAGCTAGGATTGGATCATACAAGCGAAGAAGAGAGAAGGAATTGTTACAAATTCCAAGTATGTTCCTTTTGCATATTCCAATATATTTAAGGAAAGAAGTGATTCTTTTTTTCCTATATTGTTCTATATCACACCACTAGATCTATGGAATTAATATTTGTCCATAGAAGTGAAATTTCGTATAATGGGGAGAAATGATTCACGAGGAGAATAGGTCCACAAGAAAAAACAAGAACAATTATGTAGCATTGAAAATTATTCACCTAGTAAGCATCCATCATTAGCATTTCCCTTTTCCATTGATGTAAAAGGGGGAGAGAAAACAAACATTGAACTAGTAGGAGGAGTTTAGAAGAAAGCAAGCATTGAAGGAGAAAGAGTAGAATTGAGAAAGAAGTCACGAATAAGTAGGGGTAGTTTCCAACAATTTGACAAGGCGAGTAACCAACAACATGACAAGGGGAGTTTAGTCCATTTCCATAAATGACCATCAATGTCTATTGGTGTTACCATCAATGTGAAATGGGGATATTTTTGGACACAATGTTTTCATTTATGACAACCGGTGTCATTGATGTTAAAGGGCGAGTTAAAGGAGGCAATAGTATCATGGATGGAAAAAGATAAGTCAAAGGAAGTAACATGATAGTACGATGTCTTGAAAATACATGTAACAACCCATGGTTGATTTTCTATGTAAATAAAAATAGTACCAAGGTCATGGGACACACATTCTAGGCTAAATGTTGGGAAAAACATAGTGATGGGTATCACTGGTTATTAATTAATGCCTATGGAAATTGGTGAAGGAATTAGCAGAGGAAAAGCGGAATTAAATGGAATTTTATTTATGAAATAAAGGAAAATAGGAGAAAAGGGAGTTGAAAGGTCACAAAATTGCATGAGAAGGGAACTGAAGGAAAATTAGAGGGAAATGAAGAAAATAGAGGCCTCAATGATAAAAAGGCTTCTAAGGATCAGTTCACAACCCTTTTTCAAGTTTATACTGGAGCTCTCTTCTATTCTCTCACTTTCATACTCTTTCTCACTTAGAGCTTTCTTGGAGAATTCTTAAAGCACTTTGACCTACCTTATATTTCGAGAAAGAAGGCAAAGGAAAACAAGAAAGAGCAAGGGAACAAGTGGATAAAAAATACAGTTGGATTGATTTTTAGTTAACAGATTTAATGTGTGATTTCCTTGTTGATTTATGGATGGATGGTATATGCATGCTATTATCTAGTTATGTTTTTTCATTGGCATGGAGATTTATCTCGATTGAAAGTAATTTTATCCTTGCATTTCCATTTCTTGGATAACCATGGTGTTGTGGATTTTTCCACTTGATTTTTTTCTAATTGGTGCTCATAATTCCTTATGGATATGGGTTGGAAAAAACACTTTGGAAGCCTTGGAACAAATTGGGTTGAGTTACTAGTCTCAGAGCCTAGGTTGGCACAAACACTCTAGAGTCGTTGGTGGGTTGAGTTACTAGTCCCTAGAGCCGGGATGGACAAACTCTCTAGAGCCCTGGAAGGTTGTGGGTTGAGTTACTAGCTCCTGGAGCCCTAGAAAGCTTAGGTAGAGCCCGATCTAGTTGGTGTTAATGATGTTTGACACTAAGGTGGAATCATTGGTTGAGGGTTGAGGTGGTATGGCCTCTTTAAGCCCTAGTTTGGTTTTGTTTGGTTTATTGCATGAGACCCCAAATTCACACTTGGAATATGGTGCAGGGGTGATTGGCCGAAAGATATATTTAGTTCAACCCAATATATGGTTGGGTGGTATGTTGAAGTCCCTGACTTGGTTGGTATTTTCATATGTGAAAAAGAGATCTTTTTCTATTGTGATTCATGTATATTTGTAGTGATTATGTTGGCGATATTACGTTGATTTTCCATGGATTATATGCTTGTTATATTTGTTCATATGACGTGTATATTCTATGGCTCTTGTCATGATTTGTTTAGTTATTGATCGATTGATGAATGTATGGAAAATTAGTGTTGTTGCAGCTATGTGGAGAGTTCATAGGGCCTTCTTGGTGATTCTGAGTTGAATCTCATAATTTTATGATCAAATATGCATTCATGGCCTGTAGCTTACATGTTTTCCATGTGTTTGGAAAAATTCCTAGTATGTTATGGTCAGTCTAGGTCAAATTTTTGAGTTGATATTGAATGCTTAGCTTTTTTTCCATGTTATTTATCATTCTGAGAAGTCCCAGGAAATTATGGGTATGGGTTTGGAGGTTAGCCCAAAATAGTGGCTTTGATCTCGGGACTGTATGAATTTTACTAAGAAATTTAGGTCACAACCACATGGATCAAGGCTTGTGGGTGCGGTTAGAGGCCTTCAACCCCATGTAGGCACTTTCAAGGTTGTAGTTGGTAGCCCAGGTTAGTGAAAAGGATCCCCAACTCCTGGTTTGGTCACCTAGGTAGTTCTTTAGCCCCCGAGTTTCCTATAGCCCTGAGGGTTGTTGTGAGTTGTCAGTTTGTGGTTAGGTTTTAGGCCCCACTTCCTTAACTAGAGCTTGGAGGTTAGGTCACGTCATAGTAACTCTTCGTCTTGTGTTTACCCTGACAGGCCGATGAAATTGGGTAAATGTGGGAGGGGTGGTTATAAATTATTATCAGAGCTCGCAAGTTCAACACTTCGATTGGATCAAAAAAATATTTTTGTCTTGCATGCATTTCAATTGTCTATGTGTTTCCATGCATGCATTTGGATGGTCACTTTGTGGTCTTGTGTCACCATGATGTTGATGTTGATATGATTGATGTGTTTATTTCATTATATATACATATCTTGTGCTAATACAGATTGATTTTTCATACGTTATAGCCTCTCTTGAACTTCACTTAGGTATGTTGATTATGTTTATATTTGGTTTATCTAACATGGCATGTTTGCATGAAGAATAAGATCAAGATGAAAAGAAAAATGATGGACTATAGTTCATGTGATTCTCCTTAAAAATCGAATGAACATCATGGTGATAAGTACTCCCCTTACATATCAAATAAATTGAGAATTTTTGAAGCATAGATCAAAATTTGTAAGGTAGATAATGACATGATCATTCAGTCACAGGAAAGACTTTCTAGCACACAGGAAAAACAAGCAGAGGTTAATGCAGCCATCCTTCAAAGTCTACAAACTTTATAGATACATGGACCACTTAGGATCAGTCATGGACATGAGGAAAGGACCAATGGGGAATATGGAAATGATTCTCAATAAAGATACAGGCTTGATAGGGATGTCACAATCAAATATGATAAGTTATTGGATACACCTAACAGGAGCAATAATTATGACCGTGGATTCTATTCTAGTTTTGGTTCAAAGAGACAACATCGTCATCACCACCACCATCTGTATAGGAGTGAGAAGCAGTAATTTCCAAAGGAGTTAAAGAAAGGAAAACCTCCTTCATTTGATAGAGAAATGAAGAAGTCACAAGATGCATAAGTTTTCTTGTTTGGATGAATAAGTTTTTCAAATTGCATGATTATTCATAAAATATGAAAGCCAGGATAACTACCTTCAGTATTAAAGGAAAAGAAAATATTGGTGAGAATACATGAAGAATGTCAGAGGAATTTGAGAAAGGGAGCTAACTTGGAGTGAGTTCAAGAGAATTTTCAAGAAGAAGTATCTATTTGAAATATACTATGATGATAGGGAAAAAGAGTTCTATGAGTTGAAGATGGGATCTATGACTGATGAGGGGTATACTAGCACATTCTTGGAGTTTTTGAGATATGTGCCTTATATTAAGGAGGAGAAAGAAAATATTCATAGATTCATCAGTGGGTTGTCGATATCATTCAAATAAAATATTGAGTTTGATGATCCTAGATCGTTGGAAGAAGCCATCAGAAAGTTGAAGCACTGTTATGATAAATCAAATCACAAGGCTGAGTCTAAGGAGGATTGGAAGGGTAATGATAAGAATAAGGAAAGTAGTTTAAGAAGAGAGGAAAACCTCAGGATATAGATCACAAGGATAATTCAACATTGTAAAAGAAATCCAATGTAGCTGATGAGGGACATGGATTTCAATCTAAGGATAAGAACAAGGGTGATGGTAGGAAACCTTTATAGTGTTGGACTTGTGGCAAGGATCATCGCAGGAGATATTTTCTAAAACATCAAGGTGGCAGACCAAAAATCTACAATGCTCAGGAGGAACAAAAATTTTGGGATGTTGGACTGAGTATTCCTCGGATTTATCTATCATTGGATAATAGATCATCAAGAATCTATTATCAATATGGAAGGTAAGCTTTGTGATCAAGTTATTTCTATTTTAATTGACCCTGGATTTAACTATATTTATATCAATGCCGACCTGGTGGATAAGTGTTGTTTAAATAAAGAAGTGCATGAAAAATCTTGGTTGGTGTAGTTGGCTACAGATACTACGAAAAGAGTTCATCCTTGGGTAAGATCTTCCGCATTTGAGTTGAAAAATATGTCTATCTAAATGTGCTTCCGTTGGGATCATACAATATGTTGTTGGATATGGATTGGCTTTACATTTACATGACGAAGGTGGATTTATAAGGCTATTGAGTTCTTGGATGATGACAGAGAGAAAATAATATTGCAGGGTAAGAAGAAGCCTACATCAGTGAGAATGGTTACATCTATTCAAGGGAAACAAAATAGCAGGAAAGTATGTGCATTGTTTACAATTCACATTTCAAGTGATAAAGGTAAGGATTTTGAATATGCGGAAGTTTTGAAGAGGTATAATTTTGAAAAGCTTCAAGATGCATTTCCGGAAAAGATCTCAGAATTACCGCCTCATATGGAAGTGTAATTTTCTATTGAGTTGATGCTAAGAGCAACACCAACATCAAAGGCACCATACAGGGTGAGCACTCTGGAATTAGTGGAACTAAATTTGCAGTTGAAGGAAATTCTTGAAAAGGGATACATTAGGCCAAGTGTGTCGCCTTGGGGTGCAACAATATCTTTTTTTTGAAGAAGGATGGTACTCTCAGTTTGTGTAGTGATTACAAGTAGTGGAACAAGGTGACGATTAAGAATAGGTACCCTTTGCGACAAATTGATGACTTGTTTGATTAGTTGAAGGGAGAAACAGTTTTCTCGAAGATTGATGTAAGATCAAGATATCATCAAGTATGCATGAAAGAAGAGGAAATATACAAGGATACTTTCCATAATAGGTATGGTAATTATGAGTTTGTTTTGGTTTCTTTTGGTTTGAATAATGCTCCAGACACTTTCATGTGTTTGATTAATAGTGTGTTGTGTCCTTATCTAGACAAGTTTGTGATAGTATTCATTAATGACATATTGATATATTCTAATAATGAGGAAGAGCATGCAGAACATCTAGAAACAATGTGTTGATGGTGTTGGATACGACCAACATACAAGGGGTCTCCCCGATGTGAAGTCCCAATTAGACCTCACACCGTTTGGAGTAGGAGCCCCATCCGGAGTATCAGCCCGGCCACCATAACACAAAGGTCTGTCTTGTTTTCAATGAATAACATAAGAGATTATACACATAAACCTTGAATAAGCAAGTAAGATGACATTGTGAAGCACCAATGCCAGGATATAAAAGGAAACCTTCACGAGGGGAGACAAAAAGTGAGTCTTTAAGAGGAAAGTAATATTATTATCCTATAAGAGGCACACAAGGGCATGGAAATATTCATTAGTTAAATAGTTCACACAACGATATTAAATACAACACACATTCAACAAGATAAGTACTGAAGCCACCGAAATAGTTCAATTTCTCAAGTACATATTAATACAACATATACCGTAAACATCCCAAGAATAGTCCTAAAACATTTGTGATATATGCATGAAAATGTATTGGCTCGTAGAGCTTCAATTATAAGGTGAAATATCCAAGTACATCAATTAAAATGGCAAACACTAGTTCCAATAGTGGAACATTAAGTCACTTCTTGCTTCTCCAAAGAATAGTTTTCTCTCCTATGCCAAGTAGAGAAGCCAAGACTAGTTCTCCAAAGCTTAAGCCTCCAAAATATGTTTGCTTGAGTTATGAGGTTTCTTTTATAACAAGAGGAATTACCTTTCATATCCTCATGACTCTTGGATTACCCCCACGACTCTTAGAGTCCTAGTGTGTCTTTTGGACTTTTAAGCAATTCCTGAACTTCTAAATGATTTTTGGACTTCTATACAATATTTATACATATATGGCTATGTAACTCCTCGCGTTCCACATATGACTCTTGGACTTCCACTTATTTGTCTTTTACAATGATTACAATACTACATCATGACCTCCACATCATCATATGATGATACTTGACATGTCACTATATTTGATGACTAAGACTGATAGTGATTGATGACATGGGCTTTCTCCAGTGGTGACATGACTGCCACTCTATCTTTTATCTTTGTTTATCTTTTGATTGTGGCACTTTCACCCTCCAGAGGATCTTCAATCTTAGATTCTTTGGGGTGCTTCGATCATCAAGTTTCAAACGCTTTATTGGTTCTTTTCATGCTTCCTTTGTTTATACCCTTTGCCTAATCTTCCTTGTGTGTGTTTTCCATGACATCCCTAGAATACCTGCTTCTGCAATCACCCACGATGATTAATTATCAACCTGAAAACCTCCTAATATACCATTTTTTATGCATATTTTCTAATTATTCCTTTTTGGTTCACTCAAAAGGGTCAAAGGGGCTTCTAGGAACATGGCCGCACTTTGAAATGTTGAAGGACTGAGAAGGAGGAGCTTTGAGGCTTCGACATCTGCTCATGCACTCAAAGTAAGAAAGAAGTAAAGGTAAGGCATATGTCGCAATTTCAAAGGATGAAAGGGAAAGCTTCGGACTTCCCAAGTGTGATATGCACTCAAGGGATAGAGCGAGGGTGCAGGGCGCACTCCTGAAGGTTGAAGGATAAGGCTTCACGCCTTCATGGTGCACTCATGCACTAAGGAGGCCTTAGGAAGGGCGCATGGTTCACTCTTGAAGGTTGAAGGCTGAAGGCTGGGGATTCGTGCCTTTAGGGTGTGCTGATGTGCTCAATAATTTCAGGAGGGTGCATGGTGTTAGCGTAAGGAGTCACTCCTTGATTGCATAAGGAGTAAGCCTTACACGTCATAGCTCATTTAAAATTTTAAAAGGGGTTGTTTGAGTGGTGGGATGGCTTCTCAAAGATTTTGAAATGATTTTTTATATTCTTTAATACTTTCATGCATTTAGAAAGTTGTGGCAAGTATAAATTTTGTGGTTAAATTGGTAGTATAGGGTGGAGAGTGTACAAACGAAGAAGATGGATAGTTGGTACCTATTCCAAGAAATATTCCTATCCAAAATTAGTCACACAGCTATGATAATGGCTCTTTACACAAACTTTGTTTATGTAAAGTAAATAACATTCATAAAATATATTGCATGTATAAATTATTCCACAAATCCTTTATGAAATCTTCACTAACATGTTCTATAACACACATATAAATTGCAGAAAACTGAAAGCAGATAATTTACTGTTAAATCCTTTAATAGTTTCTCGATCACACCTTACTAGTTGCTACAATTAATATTTTAGAAGAAATTAACAAATAAAAGAGACACAGCACACATTAGATGTTCCTTGAGTCACAAAATCCTCCAGCATGAAGTAAAAAGTCTTTTTATTATATTTTTTCTTCAAGTAGACCAACATCCAACTTGTAAATGGTATTTACAATTGTATATATAGCAAGAGAGGCACCAACTCCATCTCTTCTAAAAATAAGGAAACATTAATTCCAACATTACATAGGTGACAAAAAACATTATAACCTTACCCTATCGGAATATAACAGAAAGGACAGATGGAGAAGAAAGAAGAAAATAAATCTGCGTTGAAATGCTGAGTGTGTTGTCATGCTGTCCATTTTTCTGCTAATTTATCTCATTGTGTCTTGGGTATTTAGTAACCAAGTAGCTTCATTTAATAATACCTCCAACAACCTCATAACCACCTTTCACCATCACTTTTTATATCCATTTGGTTATGAGTTTTTATCCATCCTTAACTGGCCTAGAGAAATTTGCTGACAGGTGTCAAAATTCAGTTAAAACAGTTGCTACTGGAAATACCAGTAAAAACTTGTAACTGCGTAAAAACTGGAATGCTACCATAATTTCTGGTAGCATTCTATTTATTTTTAAAAAATACACAAAAAATGTTGAAAATATTGTGCAAACTTATATTCCTTGAATCCTAAGTTGATGTTCAAAAGTGTAACTCATAAGCAAAAAGGTACTTGTATCAAAAAACCTTTTTACCTTCCCTCTATGTGTGCTGCAGCTTCAACAATCTTATCCAAGTTTGTTTTGCTGTCAGCAGCTGATCTGGATCTAGTTTCTCTTGTGGTTGCTTCCTTGACAATGTTTTTATCCTCCTTATAACCCTTTTGTGTTTTTATTCTCTTTGAGGGCTCTAAGTGTTGCTCTGAAGGGGTTTTGTTCTTGTTTTTCTTCATGGATTTCTCTATCTTTGAACCTTCAGGTTTACCTTCGATATCACTAACCTCTGTCATTAGGCTTGGATTATGTAGATCTTTGGAATTAAACCTAAACTTATTTTTGTCTCTGGTATACCTATTTATAGTACCAGCAACATATTTGGCTTCTTCTTTCTTCTTCTTACTGTTGATGTCATATCCAACATCCTTAAGAAGTTATTCATATAATTGTGTAGGTTGATACTCTTTCTGAATCTTTTGTTGAATATATGCTTCTAGAATTTCTGGTAGCACCTGCGCTTTTGGTTTATCTGCAGTTGCAGACCTTCCTCTTCAGGCTCTAGTATAGATATTAGGAAAAGGAGGAACAGGGTGCACCATTTTCATATATTTGTATTTACTTGCTAAGGAACTCTCTCCCTTTTCCAACTTTATCTCAACTTTAACTGCAGGAACTTTCCCTTTCTTACCCTTGGCCTTCCTATAGATATTTTATTTTTTTGGCCTTTCTCTTTGGTCTTCTTTTTGCAGGCTGAGGGTGTGGTTGTGAAAATGGAGGTGTAGGTTCAGGTTGGCCTGCCCTCTAAAAAAAAAAGTGGTCCCAAGTTTGATTTCTCTTCCCTAACTCTTCTTCAACTAGAACTTTGATTAAGGCTTGATGGTACAAGCTAAAATTTGAAATAAAAGTGTGAGTTTGAACCCTTGCTCACATATTTTTCAGGATTTTCAACAAGAAATATGGCAGATTTAATGTCTTCATCCCTGCAACATGAAAAATAAACCTCATGTGATAAAGGAACACAAATGTATACCTCCTTTCACAAGTGAGGTATATCTTTCTAATATTAATAGCTTCTGCCCAGTCATTTTTAAGATAGCTGCTTGGAATTCCCTTGGCCCAATTTGGATCTTTGTGTGCATCTTTGAGGAAACTATTGAGATCTCCTCCTGTGATAACCTGCCCTTTAAACCAACTTTCTCCTTCCTATGGAAGGTTAAAGGCTTTAGAAATGGAGTCTTCAGAAACGTGCAAGGTAAGGCCATAAAATATGGCTTCCTTTCCATTAAAAGAGTTAGAAAACTCTTGAGCTACTTCTGAGTGAGAGCTCCCTAACCTGGTGCATAGAGAATACCACCCTGACTAAATAAACAAGCTTCTTACCCTTGAATTTTCATCCACTAGGTCTGCACCTTGTGGCTCAATTCGATTTATTTTCCACATGTTTTATTCATCTTCAGAAAATAAATGACTCTGTCTCTTGAAACTGATAGGTGAAAGAGTTGGAGGAGTTTTACCTTACAATTGTTTCTTGTATTCACCTTCGTAATCTTGTCTGAAATCCAGGATCCTCCTCAAACTATGAATCTAAACAATTTGATCTCCAACAGCTAAAACATCAAATGACAGTGCTCCTACTTTTTTTTTGGTTTTAAAACCAAACTATGGTTTATCACCCCATTCAAATCAACCTTCATAATTGAAAATATCCCTCACCATGATGTGCACCATGTGATAATCCATCATTACCTTCATTTGGCTGCATATTTTTGTATGGGTAACTCCAACTGGCTTGAGACAAGAGGATATGTGACTAATAGTCACCTCCGATCTCTTTTTTTTCTTTTTAATTAGTAGGGAAATTTAAGCATCAGCATTTGTGTGGCTCCTTAAACGGTTATGGAGTTAAGCACGATGACCACGATCTCCTCCATTCAGAAAAACATGTACTTTGACATACGTCTAATTGACTTGGGGTTGACAAGCAGATGGGATTAACGGTTAAGTGCATTACTTTGGTTGACACATAGGAATAATGTATATCACGACTTAACTTAAACTAGAGTGACTGCATACGACACCTATCATAAGATATGAAAAGATTTAAAAAATATTTGAGGCATATTTACGCTACAACACATGGCTTGGTAAAAGCGGATGTTATTTTTCGTTAATTAAAAAAAAACAGAGTTTGCTTCTGAAAATTCTAGTAGCATTGGAATAAAAATAAAAAGAAAGAAACATGAATATAACAAACTATCTGAAAAGACTAAAACTCGCACTTCCGAAATTTCCGATAGCGACCAAATTTTTTTTTTTTTTTGAAATTTTCGAAGTTTAATCCTAAAAATAAAACTATGGAATGGACTCGTGAATTTAGCAAAGAACTGCGCTAACACATGGCGCATAGGGGAAGGTTGAAGGATTGAGGTTCAGGGCTTTAGGGTGCGTCAATGCGCTCAAGGATGGTGCACTTCTTCGAGTCGAGGGAGTGTGCTTAAGGAAGAATTAGTCATTTTGGAGGGCGCAATTTAGAACAAGGAAATGAATTTGTTCTTTTGGAGTGCGCTCAACTCTCAAGGAGGGTGCAGGACACAATTTTGAACAAAGATTCTCCCATCAAGGCTTTCGAGTGTGCTCATGGGCTTGTTTTGCAACCGAAATTTGAACAAGTATAGGTGATTGGTCAAGAGGTGAGCAAGATGAGTTTTAGACATTATAAAACCATGTGAGACACATACTAAATCATCAATAAAACTTAGACAACCGTGATCAATAATGAATATATACCGAAACACCACTTTATGCACATTCCCCAAGTCTAACTAGTGAAGTGTGTGCAACTGTGACATGAAAGTGTCGTTTTACAACAACAAAGGTGTTATGATATTTCCAACTTAGCCCTGACTTGGAAAACTTAAACTTCTTTGTCTGGGAATAATTTTTAGTTAAGGGTCATATCTTCAAGAAATATTGATTTCCACATTTCGACTCGATTTTATAAATAACATCCTACTTTTCTCTACTTGGTTGAAATACATAAAAAAGTTACATTATATCACAATTTTTTCGATATAGGAAAGGGTAAAGTGCACAAAGAGCTTATGACTTTAAAAGTATGATTTTTCACCTCTAGTGTTACTCCACTTTCTTGACAAGCCCTGAAAAATGCCCTGTGAGTCACTTCGGAATAACAAGCATTGCTTCGCGACCGGCGAGCTTTGGACAGTACCCTGATGAAGTCTCTTGGTTCACCTCCTTGCACAAGAAACCTTTCTCTTCTTTCACCCTTTATTTATTTATTTTAATATAATTGTGCATTGACACTTATTATTTTCAATAGACGAAACAGGGATCTTGAATAATTGATACTAGAGAAGGTTTCCCCTTAATAGAATTATTTTTAAGAGCTCTAATATTGGTTTTCTCTCTTTAGATTTTCCCCTTATCCCTTCTCTACCAGATTAGACAAATGTTAAAACACAAGTAGATTTACACCAAGTTGAGCAGTTTAGATACCAACATAGGCATGGACCTAATAGGTTCCCTCAAGGTTCTCCTATTGGATGAATCGTATTTTCCATATGGACTTAGCTCAACCTATAAAATTTTCCAAACAAAGAAGGAGAACAACAGAAATCCAGTATTACGTATTTAACTACCAACTTGACTCAAAAATAGAAGAAAAGAGATATCAACATGAAAATAAGCCACTTCGAGGGGGCAACCTCCAATACTTTACATGAATGAACAATTATTGGATGATACAAATTACAAAACCTCCTTTCTATATATAGGAGTCCATGGGGCCACAATGTAATCCTAGTGGGCCACGATGTAATCCTGGTGACCTAACAATAATAATTTAAGGGCACAATAATAACAAAATGGGGGTTATGAGGTACAATAATAACAATAAAGGTTACACTAACAACAATAAGGGACTATATTAGTAATATAGGGACCTAACATGCCCCTCTCCTTCAAAAAAGTGTTGTCCTCAACGCTTGAGTAGCTCTGGTTGCTTCTATATAAAATTCTCATCCTCCCATGTAGAATCTTCGGTGGGTAAGTTCTTCCACTTGATGAGATGCTCTGAAATTGATCGATTCCGTAGCTGTGGAGTTCTTGTTGCCGTGACCGCTTCAGGTTCTAATATGGTTTTTCCTTCCTCATCAAGTTCTGGCAATATTGTTTGAACTGGAATATTTTCACCTATAACCTTCTTTAAGCATGAAACATGGAAAACTGGGTGCACTCGGGAAGATGCAAGAAGCTCCAATTTGTATGCCATAGTACCAATCTTTTGAAACACCTTGTAAGGACCATAATACTTTGGCGATAATTTGTTATCCTTCTTAGCTTGCTTAAGGGACATTTATTTGTATGGTTGTAGCCGTAAAAATACCCAGTCTTCTACATCAAAACTTCTCTACTGAATTCCGATGTTGATGCGCATTGTTTCATTCGATTTTGTGCCAAAATCAGGTTGTCCTTTAAGAGTTGGAGAACTTCTTGTTGATGCTCTATGTGATCTTCCATTGCTTGAACCTTCAAATTTTCCCTTAAATATGATGTGATGGATGGTTGATGATATCCATAAAGTGCCATAAATGGTGTCATTTTTGCTGCAATATGGAAGGAAGTGTTATACCACCATTCAGCGAGAGGTAACCACTTGACCCATTGTGTTTGTTTATGAGATACAAAACAATGAAGATATCCTTCCAAATATTTATTAACTATCTCAGTTTCACCATCGAATTGAGGATGATAAGATGAGCTATGAGCTAATTGAGTACCGAAACAAGAAAATAACTCTGTCCAAAAATTTCCAGTAAAAATGGGATCTTTGTCACTCACAATAACCCTTGGGTTTCCATGTAGCTTTTGAATTGTGTCCATAAATGTAGTAGCAACTGTACTTTCTTTATATGGATGAATATTAAAAGTGTGCATGTAAATCAGAATCTATCAACTACCACCATGATGACACTCTTTCCTTGATTTAGGTAAACCTATGATAAAATCCATTGAAATCTCCTCCCAACGTTGACTTGGGATGGATAAGGGTTGTAGAAGTCCGGGGTCTTAATTGTCTCAACTTCATTACGGTGGCAAACCAAACATTCATACAAACTTTTGAATATCGGTTAAGGCCATCCCAAAAAAATTATTTCTTCACCTGTGGTAAGTTTTTAAAAATCCTAAAGTGTCCTCCTAAAGGAGAAGTGTGCAATTCAGGAAGAATCTTTTTGTTTTTGTTGGGAATTATTACAAAGATATAACTGATATTTGTACCATAAGGAATCATTTTTCCAACTAAATGTGTCATATGTACTAGGATCTTGCTGAAAATTTTGAATGAGTGTCCACACTTCTTTGTCCTTCTTTCATTCATCCCTTGCTTCGGTTATCCAATCTGGTTGGATAATAGAAATTGAAAAAAGTAATGCTTCCACCTCTTCATACTTTCTTGAGAGTGCATCTGCAACAACATTTAGCTTCCTTTTTTTGTAGATGATTTCAAAGTCATAACCCAACATCTTTGTGACCCATTTTTGCTGCTCTTCTGAAGATAGTCTTTGTTCCAAAAAGTGTTTAAGACTATCATGATCATTTTTACCTTGAAGTGTCTTCCCATTAGGTAAAGTTCTCATTTGTTTAGTGCATTTGATGTGCTAACATTTCCTTCTCATAAATAGGTTTATGTAAATAATTTCCTTTGATTGGATGACTTTCAAAAGCAATGGGTCTTCCTTCCTGCATTAAAACATCACCAATTCCATTTCCTGAGGCATCACATTCCACAATAAAGGTTTTTGTGAAGTCTGGCATAGCTAAGACCAGTGCTAGGAACATTGCCTCTTTAAGATGTTCAAAGGCCTTAGTTGCTTCAAGAGTCCATGAAAATACATCTTTCTTCAATAATGTTGTTAGAGGTGCTGCTATTGTCCCATCATTCTTAAAAAACTTGCGATAATACCCTGTTAACTCGAGAAATCCTCGCAACTATTTTATGGTTGTGGGGACTTTCCATTCCTTAATGGATTTAATTTTGTTAGGGTCTACCTTAACACCCTCGTGAGATACAATTTGACCAAGATATTCCACCTCTTGTACTCTAAAGAAACATTTGGATGTTTTTGCATATAATTGTTTCTCCCCCAATAGTTTGAGCACCCTCTCAACATGTTGAACATGATCCTTCCAAGACACATTGTAGATTAGTATATCATCAAAAAATACTAACACAAATTTTCGAAGGGTTTGAAAATGGAATTCATCAACGCTTGAAATGTAGAAGGTGCATTGGTAAGGCCAAAAGGCATGACCAAAAATTCATAATGACCCTCATGAGTTCAAAATATTGTTTTCAGAATATCTTCAGTCTTCATTCTAATTTGATGATATACGAACGAAGATCAACTTGGTAAAATAAATTGCTCCATGTAATTCATCCAATAATTCATCGATCAAGAATGGGGAGAGGACTGTCTTTAATGGTGAGCTTATTGAGCTCCTATAATCCAAAACACATTCGCCATGATCCATCCTTCTTGTGTACCAATACTACAGGAGCAGAGAAAGAACTTTGACTAGGTTGAATTATACTTGCCTCTAACATTTCTGCAATCATACGCTCAATTTCGCTCTTCTGGACATAAGGATATCTATAAGGCCTGATGTTTGGAGGAACACTTCCTAGAATCAAAAGAATAGCATGATTATGATCACGAATAGCTGGGAGTCCTTTGGGAGTTTCAAACACCTTTGAATGATTGTCCAAGACTTCTTGGAGATCTGCAGAAATAGATGATTTTGATGTTGGAACTTCTAGTGAGCATAATTGTTACAATTACCTCGTTTTGCTTTCTTTAGAAGCTTTGTCATGACATTAGAGCTTATTATATTTCCTGGCTTCCTTCCAATACCTCGTAATTCGACTTCCCTTCCTTCTGAAAAAAAAATCAAGAAAAGTTCTTGAAAATTAAAAGCTCCCGTCCCCAAAGATTGTAACGATTGTACTCCTAGTACAACGTCAGCACCTCCTACATGAATGGAAAGCATTGGACTATTCAATACATGTTCCCCCATGGTTAGCTTGATATTATGGCATTTTCCAGAGCAATTTATAATTCCTCCATTTGCAACCATCTGGCAAACGTTACGGCGCTGGGTATAGGAAATAATTTAATTCCTTGGCTACCTTACAATGAATAAAATTATGGGTGCTACCTTAATCAATCAACACTATTACCTTTTTCTTCTTGATATGTCCTTCTATATTGAGATTTTGAGGAGTGGTAATTCCTTGCAGTGCATTACACGATATGGTCGGATTCATTTCTTCCTCTTCTAGGGCTGGCTCCTGGTGGATATCCTCTTCTTGTTCATTTTCTTCTTCCTATTCACAATCTATGTAAAATAATTTCTTCTCAGCACAGTTATGACCTTTAGTGTATTTGCTATCACAAGTGTAGCAAATCCCTTTTTCTCTTTTTTCTTCCAATTTTTGTGGTGTCAACCTTGTAGGTTGTGGAAATCTAGGCGTAGCAACACTTCCTTCTTTATAGAATTGAGTGGTAGGCTTCCTTGTCGCCATTATTTTACATTCAACTTTTCTTTCCAACCTGAATGCCTTCTCCAATGAATCCGGTTCCAAAACGCAAACTTCATGTTGGATGTTATCCTTTAAAGTGCCTATGAAGAGGTCGATCCTGTGTTCCTCTGGAATATCAGTTACCCTTATATTCAATTTTTGGAAATCCTCAATATGTTGCCCCACTAAACCCTTTTGTTTGAGATTTATCAATTGGATAAATAAGGTGTTACTCTTTGTATCCTCATAATGTGCTATCATTTCCTCCGTAAAAATTTACCAAGTGACAATTTTTTTAAGGGATCAAAGCATAGATACCATACAAATGTATTTTGTTCTAAATATAAAGTTGGAAGGCGTACCTTTTGTGTGTTTTGCACGTGATTGAGGTCAAAATATTTCTCCATCTGTAGTATCCATGTTACAGGATCCTTGCCATCAAAATTCCTCATATCGACCTTTGGAATATGGTAGGTCTTCGATCCAACATTAGAGTTCATGAAATCACGATTAATATTTATTTTGTTCTCATCATGAGTTTACTCTACTATATTTTCAGCATTAGGAATCATGTCTTGTATCAACTTTATCAAACCTTCAATGTCTTTTAGATCTTTCTTCATGTTTTCCATGTTGTCTTTCATGTCATCCATCTTAAACTTCCATGCCGGCTTCCATGCCATCGCTCACCGCTTCCCGCCTTTCTTCAAAACTTCCATTTCATTTTTTGTTGCTCTTTGCGAGAGTGAAATTTGTTGCACTTGCTCTTGTAATTTTGATAGATCATGTTGCAATTCTTCATCTTCATGAGTCATAGTAGAGCCTTCTGAAGGCTTAATGGGTGTTGAATTATTTTTACGTGGCATGTTTTAGAACCTAATACTGATATCTATTCTACAATATTCCCTTGGAATCAATTCAAATTGATTTTTCAAACAAGACTTATGCAATTCAGAAAAAAATACACACCTTTTTCTTGCTTTTGAGGAGCTCGATATTGAAATTGGATTATCTCTGTGATTGTAGCACTTCAATATTTTAATTTCAATACCGATGTAGCACTCTGAATTATATTTCAAATGCCACAGTTCTGACCTGATTTGGATTCTCCAAGACAAAGTTGTGTCCAATCTCCCACAATGACCTAATTATGAACTGGTTCAGTAGAGTGAACTTGTACGACTTCCCACGTGTCACTGTTTCGTCCTTCGGCTCTGAAATTAATAGCCAAGAAATTACAGTCCGTGTGCTTGCTACCACTTTTTACGGCACTCCAATCCGATGCTCAGAGAGAGAGTTATGAATATTTTCCCACGATCACCTCTTTGAGATGAAATTCAGAAGCCTGAAAAAGCACTACCTTCCACAGATCATATCTCCAAAAATATTGCGAACCAAGCTCTGAAATTTTTTAAATATTTTCCTTATGATTTCAGCTTCGCAACCTAAAAATTTCAGCTTCTGAAACTTCGTAGAAAAAAAGTGATAGCGCAAATGCCACGATGACCTTTTTAGGAGCCTAAAAAAAAGACCTAACTTCCACAAATTATATCTCCAAAAATTTTGCTAACCAAGCTCTACAATTTTTTTACGATGTTCCTCCGGATTTCGGCTTCGTACCCTAAAAATTTCAGCTTTTGAAACTTCGTAGAAAAAAATTTATAGCGAAAATGCCACGATGACCTGTTTGGAGCAGCGAAACCCTAGAATCCAAAGCTCTGATACCAAATGTTGTGTAACCAGCTCCAAAAATAGAAGAAAAGAGATATCAACGCCTTAGAAATAAGCCACTTCGAGGGGCCAACCTCCAATACATTACATAAATGAACAATTCTTGGATGATACAATTTACAAAACCTCCTTTCTATATATAGGAGTCCATGTGGCCATAATGTAATCCTAGTGGGTCACAATGTAATCCTAGCCGACCTAACAATAATAATTTAGGGGCACAATAATAACAAAATGGGGGTTACAAGGGTACAATAATAACAATAAGGGGGTTACACTAATAACAATAAGGGATTATACTAGTAATATAGGGACCTAACATTCTGGTTGTCACACTTATCTTTTATTTCACCACAAATTCCCTTTTGAGCCATGCACTTTTTCATACAAGGTCATATTAAGCAAACACAAAATAAAGGCATACAAAACCAAAAGTAGAAACATGAGACAAAGAAAATGGAGATTGAAGCCAAAACATCATACAAAAACAAAACACATGCAAAGACTAGATGGAGAGAAGGAAAGAAGGTGGATGAATGCAAAGGAAACTAAATGCAACTAGTCCTACTCCTAAATAAACCAATCATAAGGTCAAGGCTAAGTGTAATTATATTTCCAATGAAGCAAACATAATTTATCCCGACCTACAATAAAAATTATACAAGCACTGAAAACCAATAGATGATAATGTGAATCGGGAAAGATAAAAGCTTTAATAGATTTCACAACAAATATAAGGTATTTATTGAAGAAAGAAATATGTGTCATACCACTTGAATTTACCCAACCTTCCACCTTACATTTTCGATAAGAACAGAAGTCATACAAATCTCTACAACTCCCAGTGAAAGAACCGACACTTATATTGTCTTCCTTAGCAAACATCAAGATAAGTTGAAACTTGTTTCTAGAAAATGGGCTTGCTAATTAAGATGCCTCCAACTAATTATAGTTTGGATCATGAAATTCAAAAACATCCTCTTGGAAATCCTGAAATCCTTGGAGGGAATAATTTTCAATTAGTAGTGTGGAATCGGGATGAGAATATTGCGACAAAAAATAAATCTGATCATATTCAAAAATCTTGTCAAAATAATGATAGCTTGACGTAACCATCAATGGTGGCTAAAGTGCCTCAACTGCTTGAAAAGTATCTAAATATTTAGATGATAAACCGCGAGGATCAGATGATGTAAAAGGATAATCATAAGTGGATATATTAGTGGGAAAATGATCAATTAATTGACAATTGTTAAAACAAGAACCATGCTCAGATGGGTTAATTAAGGCACAAGATTCTCGATTATGAGACAACAAATATAGATCAGTTGGAGTATAATTACAAATGCTTTGAATGAAAAAATCATCTTCCTCATATCATAAATGTAAAAAACCATATACTTGTGATTGGATACAACCTGAAATGAAATCATCATCTGTAAAAAGGAATTCCAATATGGCAAGAACATGAAACTGATCGAGATGTAGCGAATGAAAAAGAGGAACTTGATTTAGCAAATAAGACAAGAATTTGTGCCATGAAGAAAATAATCAATATCAGAATATTCACAAGAAGGATTAGGATTTTATTACTTTCAAAAAATGTCTCAGGTATGAATCCTTCGACCAAAGATAATCTTTAGAATGATCAACTTCGTAGCTTCGCCCGTCCATGAAAGGTATACATTCCAAACTTGAGTTTGATATAAGAGATTTACATGAGGATGAGATAAATGTAACAAAATATTCAATCCAACCATAAACACGAAATTGAAATTTGAAAGAGACATATTCAAAATAACAAACATCTTTCAATAAAGGGATTTACATTTGGTTAAATCATGCAAAGGAAAGAATTATGTGAGAATATAAAGATATGACTTAGCTCAGGGATCTTACCAGAGTCACGAGAACCTGACATAACCATCAACAGAAGTTGGAGTGCCTTGAATTCCTGGTAATTCCTGGAAATTTCCAAGATTATAGAATGAGATGTTGAATATTGGATCAGATCATGCATGGTGTATGGTCAACTACCATCAATAATTCCATCTAGACCACTACTATCCAAATGGCACCCATCTAGATTTATGATTTGATCGGATGTGCCAACTTCAAAAAATAGATTACCCAATTCATAAATTTCTTCCAACTTCACATCTAAGGATGGATATATCGGATAAATATCATGAGTAACCTAGATAACGAATTTTTCTTCATGCAAAATTAGAAAGGAATGGAAAGGATACTTAATAAGTTGATTACTTCTTCATCATGGGTGACCTCACTTCATTGTGAAAATTCATATTTATGCTTATTGGGTGAGATATTAGAGGAGAAAAACATATAAGAAATAGTACATAAGGAACAAAGGATTAAAGAAATATTTTCCAGAGGAACATCTACATGGACCGAATTAGATTTAAGATCAAAATATTCCAAAACTAAATCTTCTTGAGAAACTGAAATAGTATTCAATACACTTGGGAAATAATCATCACATACAATAATGGGATCAACATAATTAGAATGATGGATGTCCAAGATTTCATATTGATTAGGAATATCAATTTCATTTGATTCATCACCGAGTTTTCTAGATTAAAAATCAACCAAGGATGGTGAAACATTATCTTGACATAGAGGATTTTGGAAAAGGGAGAAAATATCAAAAGAATCCTCACCTTCCTGCTCCTCTATTGGTGAAGAGTCACTACCTTGCACCTAATCACTATTTGGATTTGGAAGAGGTTGATCAAATAGTTCAAGGGGAAAGGTATCATGAAAAAAAGATGATAAACGATGGCAGGGATTCAAACCAAATTCAAGGCTCAAGTTATGAGTGATGATATCATATTTGGGAATGGAAAGATTAGTATCCATCATAGGCTTCATGAACCATTTTGGGGTTTCCTCCATTAGATATGAATCATGAAAATTAGAAGAAGGTTGAGGATATGGATTAGGAATTTGATTTCTAGACCTCAGAGAATCGATATTAATACATATAGGAACCCCAATTGGTACTGGAAAAGGAGAAGGACAAAGAAAAAATGGAATATTATATTCCTCTTATGGAATTAGAGGTGTCTCACAATTTAAAAAAATTTGCAGAACATAAACATCAGGGATTTTAGATTCGTCGTGTAAAGAGATTCGAGCCAAAATTTCAAACTTCCTTTTAAGGAAATCCCAATTCAAATTTCCTTCCACAAACTCATAACATAAGTGAAGATATCAACTAGAAAAATCCTCAAAAAATTCATTAGGATTCATTTTAATTTGATCAATCCTTTTCAAAAAATCTTGAAATTCATACCTATCAAAAGCTTGATTAAGCTCCTTAAGAAATTGACAAAGAGAATGAATGGAAGCGGATGGTAAGGTATGGCACAATTGATTCACACAACCTTCAAGAGTGAGGGTGAATAGAATACACATAAAATATTCATCATCGACTTTAAGAGATTTACAAAACCCAAGAAAATCATTTCTGTGTTTGCATACAAACATACCACCCTCACCATTGAACTTGAATTGAGACAAGGCATAAACGAGTTCTGTAGAGATTGAAAGTTTACCGAGAGGTAGGTTAGAAAAAAACTTAGGGATTATGATTTGGGAAAGATTAATTTAAGATAGGATATTAAATCAAACTCAATGGGAACAACTTGTCTTTTGGCCCTCCTTCTAGTGCTAAAATTTTGATGGTGTTGGATACCACCAACATATAGGGGGTCTCCCCAATGTGAATTCCCAATTAGACCTCACACTATTTGGAGTAAGCGCCCCATCTGAAGTATCATCTCGACCACCATAACAAAAACATTCGTCTTGGTTTCAACGGATAACATAAGATATTTTACTCATAAACCTTGAATAAGAAAGTAAGATAACATTTTGAAGCACCAATTGCGAGATATAAAAGGAAACCTTCACGAGGGGAGAAAAAATGTGAGTCTCTAAGAGGAAAGTATTAATACTATCCTAGAAGAGGCTCACAAGATCATGAAAAGATTCGTTAGAAAAAAAATTCACACATTGATATCAAGGCGAATACAATGCACATTCAACAAGATAAGTATTAAAGCCACTGGAATAGTTCAATTTCCCTAGTACATATGAACAAAACATATGCCGTAAGCATCCCAAGAATAGTCCTAAAAAAATTGTGATGCATTCATGAAAATATGTTGGCTCATAGAGCTTCAGTTATAAGGTGAAATATCTAGGTACATCAATTACAATGGTGAACACTAGTTCTAATAGTGGAACATTAAGTCACTCATTTCTTCTCGAAATAATAGTTTTTCTCTCCTATGCCAAGTAGAGAAGCCAAAAATAGCTCTCCAAATCTTAAGCCTCCAAAATCCATTTTCTTGAGTTATGAGGTTTGTTTTATAACAAGAGTAATGACCTTTCATATTCGCATGACTCTTAGATTACCCCCATGACTCTTGGACTTATAGTGTGTCCTTTGGACCTCTAAAAAATTCTAAATGACTTTTGGACTTCTATACAATCTTTGTCCATATATGACTATGTGAATCTTCATGTTCCACACATAACTCTTGGACTTCCACTTATTTGTCTTTTACAATGATTATAATACTACATCATGACCTCTACATCATCATATGTATTCCATGGATCGATAGTTATTGATGACATGGACTTTCTCCAATGGTGACACGACTGTCACTCTGTCTTTGATCCTTATTTATCTTATGATCATGGCACTTTCACCCTCCAAAGGGTATTCAATATTGGAGTCTTTTGGGTGATTTTATCATCAATTTTTAAGTATATTCTTGGTTCTTTTCATGCTTCCTTTGTCTATCCTCTTTTCTTGATCTTCCTCATGTGTGCTTTTGATGAGATCCATGGAATATATGTTTCTGCAATCATCCATGACGAGCAACTATCAGCCTGAAAATCTCCTAATATACCATGTTTTATGCATTTTTTATATTTATGCCTTTTTGGTGCGCTAAAGAGGGTCAAAGGGGCTTCTGAGCGAATGGGAGCACTTTCGAAGGTTGAAGGACTAAGAAGGAGGAGATTTGAGGCTTCGGCATGTGCTCATGAGCTCAAAGGAGGAAAGTAGTTAGGGCAGCACACATGTCATAATTTTTAAGGACAAAAGGGAAAGCATCAGTATTCCCAAGTGTGTTATGCGCTCAAGGGAGAGAGGGGGGGCATAAGGCGCACTCTCGAAGGTTGAAGGCTCAAGCTTTGTGGCTTCGGGGTGTGCTCATGTGCTCAATAGGCCTCAGGAAGGGCACATCAAGCACTATTGAAGACTAAAGGTTGGGGCTTCATGCCTTCAAGGTGTGTTGATGTGCTCAGGAAATTCAGGAGGGCCGATGGTGCATAGGGGAAGGCTCATGGATTTAGCTTTAAGTCTTCAGGGTGTTCCATTGCGCTCAAGGAGGGCACACTTCTTCGAGTCAAAGGACAGCACTCAAGGAATACTTAGTCATTTTGGAGGGTGCATATCAGAACAAGGAAGGAGACTAGTGCTTTTGTAGTGTTCCCAACTCTTAAGGAGGGCGCAGGGCAGACTTTTGAATAATGAAGGGTCTCCCATCAAGCCTTTGGAGTGCACTCAGGGACTTGTTTTGTAACTAATTTTTTTCCAAGTATGGATGATTGGTTAAGAGGTGAGCAAGATGAGTTCTTAACATAAAACCATGTGTGAAACATACTAAATCATCGAGAAAACTTAGATAAGATTGATCAACAATAAATAAAAATAAAAATTCCACTTTATGCACATTTTACAATTCTAACTAGTGAAGTGTGTGTGATTGCGACCCGAAAGTGCCTTTTTACAGCAAAAAAATGTGCTATGACCATGAAATGCATATAGAGTTGTTCTATTCAATGTGATGATACTTGATAAATTTCAAGAACACTTATACATATGAAACAACACAAAATGACACTTGAGGAACAAGGTTAAACTTGATATGGCAATGAAGTAGGCTCCAAAATTCGAATGTAGTCAAGTTTTGGAGGGTGTTGTAGCAGTGACAACATAGTGCTAAGACTGTTGAGAGAACATCAATTGTATGTGAAACTTAGTAAATGCAGTTTATTTCAGAAAAATGTTCATTATTTGGAGCATGTGGTTTCCATGGAAGGTATAGCAGTGGACTCGGAAAATATAAGAGCTATCATGGAGTGGGAAACTCCTAGAAATGTGGATGAGGTCAAATCATTCATGGGACTAGCAGATTACTATAAGAGGTTCATTAGGAACTTCTCACAGATTTCCTATCCTATTACATATTTGCAACAAAAAGGAAATATATTTGAATGGACAAAGGAATGTATAGGTAATTTTTAACTGTTGCTTACAAATGTTCCAGTTCCAAATATTGCAGATCTAGAAAAAGAGTTTGTGGTATGTACAGATGCTCACAAGAGAGGATTTGGTGGAGTATTTATACAGGAAGGACATGTAGTATGCTATGAGTCAAGGAAATTGAATGAGAATAAGAAAAACTACGTGACACATGATATTGAGTTGGCATCCATCATCCATGCATTGAAGAGGTGGAGACACTATCTTCCTGGCAGGAGGTTCATCTTGATGAGTGATCACAGTGGGTTGAGGTACTTATTTGACCAACCTAATCTAATTTCCAGACAAGATAGGTGGTTGGCTATGCTCAGTGATTTTTATTTCAATATCAGGTACATTAAGGTAAAGGAAAATACGATTGTAGATTCTCTTAACAAAAGAGTGCGGGTAATTCACATAGCAACAATGAGCTAATATGGAATATATTTATAGGATTAGATCTTGTAGGTAGGACAACTTGATAATAGGTACAAGAAACTTAAGCACAGGCTACAGTAGCAAGGTACAGGTGAAAAATATGTGTATTATCATCTCATGGCAGATAGTTTGGTCAGATTTAGTGACAAGATCTATGTGCCAGACAACAACGAGCTCAAGAGATTACCTTGAGGGAATTTTATGTTCAGCTATATTCAGGCCACCCGGGATATCAGAAGAAATTGAAAGTGGTTAAGAAGTTGTATCACTAGAAAAAATTGAAGAAAGAGGTGGATGAGTATGTTGTGATATGTTTGGATTTTCAACAGCTAAAATCAAATCGTAAGCATCCAGGTGGTTTACTGTAACCGATTTCGATTCCAAAGTGGAAATGGGAGGTCATTTCCATGGAGTTCATTTCAGGTTTTCTGAGGACATCTAGACAACATGATTTGATTATGGTTGTGTTTGATAGGTTGACCAAGGTAGCTAACTTCATTCCAATGAAGTATAAAAATTCATCTAGTGAGGTAGCCTAGGTCTTCATTAGGGAGATAGTGAGGTTACATGGTATTCCTAAGAATATTATGTCAGGCAGAGGTGCCAAGCTCACTTCCAGGTTTTTGAAAGAGTTTTTTTTAGGTTTGGGGACAGACAGAAAGGGTCAACATGAATCTTTAGGACAAGTTGAGAATGTATTTCATGCATCAACAGTGTAAGTGGGAAGAGTATCTTCCACTGGTGGATTTTTCGTACAATAATGGTTATTAGGTATATTTAAAAATGAATCTGTTTGAGGAACGTTATGTCCAGATTTGTAATACTCCCATCGGTTGGAGTGATCCAGTGAACAAAGGATTGATTGGACTGGATAGGTTGGTCGAGTTGCAACAAGAAATGTGGGTTATCAATAATAATCTAAAGATAACACAAGATAGGAAGAAGAGCTATGTTGATCAACATAGGTTGTTTAAGGAGTTTCAAGTTGGGGAGCATGCATACTTGAAAATCAATCCCAAGAATATCTCCTTGAGGATTGGATCATGTTCCAAGCTAACACCTCATTATTATGGGCCTTTAAAGATCCTTGAGAGGATTGGATTGGTGGCCTACTAAATTGCACTTCCTCCAAAAATGAAATTCCATGATGTTTTCCATGTGTCATTGCTTAAGAAGTATGTTAAATATGTTGATCATGTGATTTAATGGTCTGTATTATAGGTGGAGCCAAAAGGAGAATACCAGTCAAAACCTCAGTGCATTTTTCAGCGAAAGATGTTAATGCTCCAGAATCGAGCGATTGAGCAATTTAAAGTGAAGTGGGAGCACTTTGGCCCCAATGAAGCTACATGGAAGATGACTGATCATATGTGGGCTATGTACCCTTATATAAATGCATTGATTTGTGTTATAAATCTCCGATAATTGGTATTGTGTTCATGGTCTCAGTGGTATGATATGATGTAAATGTTGAATTGATTTGTTTTATAAACCTCCATGGGAAACATGTGTTTTGTTTTTTTATAAGTGTCATAGAACACCAAGGACAATGTTCCCCCAAGGGAGAGGGGTTTGTAACAACCCCTCGTTTATTTTCTATGTAAATGAAAATAATACTAAGGTCATGGGACACGTATTCCAAGCTGAATGTTGAGAAAAACATAGTGATGGGTATCATTAGTGATTAATTAATGGCTATGGAAATTGGAAAAGGCATCAGAAAAGGAAAAGTGGCATTAAATGGAATTTTAATTATGAAATAAAGGAAAATAGGAGAAAAGGGAGATGAAAAGTCACAAATTTTCATGAGAGGGAAATTGAAGGAAAATATAGGAAAATGAAGAAAATAGATGCCTAAATGATAAAAAGGCTTCTGAGGATCAGTTCACAACACTTTTTCAGTTTTAGCTTGGAGCTCTCTTATATTATCTCACTATCATACTCTTGCATACTTAGAGTTTTCTTGGGGCATTATTGGAGCGCTTTGGCATACCTTGGATTTGAAGAAAGAAGGAAAAGGAAAGAATGAAAGCGCACTGGAACAAGTGGATCAACAATTACAGGTGGATTTATTTTCTAGTAAAAGTTGCATGTGTGATTTCATTGATGATTTATGGATGCATGATATATGCATGTGATTATCTGATTAAGTTATATCATTGGCATGGAGACTTGCATGGATTGACAATGTTTTTAGCCCTGCCTTTTCATTTCTTGTATATCCATGGTGTTTTGGGTTTTTCCACGTGATTGGTTTCTGATTGGTGCTCATAATTCCTAATGGTTGCAGGTTGGAGCAAACACTCTGGAAGCCCTGGAACAACTTGGGTTGAGTTACTATTCCTTGAGCCTAAGTTGGGACAAACACTCTGGAACCCTTGGCGGGTTGAGTTACTAGTCCCTTGATCCAGGTTGGACAAACACTCTGGATCCCTAGAAGGTTGTGGGTTGAGTTACTAGTTCCCGAATCCATGGACAACTTGGGTAGAGACCAATTTGGTTGGTGTTAGTGATGTCCAACTGTGAGGGGTTGAGGTGGTTTGGCCTCTAGAAGCTCTATTTTGGTTTTGTTTGATTTATTCCATGAGATCCCACATTCATGCTTCGAATATGGTGCGGGGGTGATTGGTTGGAAGATATATTTCGTTCAACCCAATATATGGTCGGGTGGTATGTGGAAGTCCCTCACTTGGTTGGTATTTTCATATGATAATAAGAGATATTATTTTATTATTATTCATGTATATTTGTAGCGATTATTTCTGCGATATTATGGCTGAGTTTCAATGACTTATATGTTGGTTATTTTCTGGTTATATGATGTCAATATGACATGTATCTTCTATGACTATTGTCATTAATTGTTTAGTTATTGATCGATTGATGAATGTATGGACTAATAAGTGTTGTTGAAACTATGTGGAGAGGGCATAAGACCTTCTTGGCGATTCTTAGTTGAATCTCATAACTTTATGATCAAATATGAATTCATGACCTATAGCTTACAATTTTTCCATGTGTTTGACAAAATTCCTAGTATGTTATGGTCAATATAGGTCAAGTTTTTTAATTCAGATTGAATGTTTAGATTTGTTGCCATGTTATTTATCATTCTCAGAAGTCTCAAGAAATTATGGGTAGGGGTCTGGAGGCTATCGGGGAATTGTGGCTCAAATCGCGAGACTGCAGGCACTAAACCAAGAAATTTAGGACACAATTTCATGGAGCAAGGCTTATGGGTGTGGTTGGAGGCTTTAAACAACATGTAGGTAGTGTCAAGGGTGCAATTGGGAGCCCAGGTCAATTAGAAGTAGCCCCAACTTAGGGTTTTCTCATATAAGGTGGTTCTTTGGCCCTTGAGTGTCCTGTAGCCCTGAGGGTTGTTATTAGTTGTCATTTTATGGTCAGTTAGTAGGCTCCACTTTCTTAACTAGAGCTTGGAGGCCAGTTCATTTCATAGTAACTTTTCATCTCATGTTTACCCTAACATGCTGGTGAAATTGGGTAAATGTGGAAGGGGTGATTACAATATCACATCAAATGGTGTCAAAGTGGCTTAAATTTTATCGAGTTTTTGTTTAAGTTATGATTCTCAAATGAGTTTATGGATGACATGGTTGGATATTCCTCTTTGAGACCATTCCAATGGTATATCACACTTGGTCAAACTCTTCCAAGATACATAGATATAATAGTTTTAAGTTGGAAATAACGAAATGGGAAAAAAACACCAAATTTTTAATTAAAAACCCCAAATTAGTAAATAGCATGGGTCTTTGCATTAGATCCATAATTTTGAGGAAAATTGACGATAGATTGCATGTGAACTTGTGCATTGTTTAACCAAGTTAACATTCGATAAAATTTAGATGGCTTTTGGCCATTGATAGTCACATGAACATTGAATGAAGCTTTAAGTTGTTTCAAATTTAATGAAGGCCACACCCCCCTCCGTTTTCCACTAAAATAGTGACATGTGGCAATAAAACTCCGTGTTTGGACACCACATGGACACTCTATCACAAGTTATTGTGATGTGGCACCCCTAACATGGTCGCTGAGGTGGTAGGTCCAAATTGGATAGATGGATTACAGTGACACATCGTGGCTCAAGACTGGGTCAAATATGATGACATGGAAGGTAATGATGACATGGCAACTTGACATGATGCCACATGGCATGATGAAATGACATTTTTTATTGACCAATTAGAGTGAAACGTGGCACCACTCACCAAGTGCCACGTGGTATTTGTGATGTCATGATGGCGTCAACACGAAGGTGACTATTTACCACTATGTTCGGGTCACATGGTATGGTCTTTTGAAGGTATACCCCTTGTCAAACTTATAACCCCACTCGTGTATAAATATATGTCACATGGTGTAAGGTTAAATTGAACTTGGAGGAGAGTGGAATAAAGTGTGAAGGATATTCCTTCGTGTTTTGGTTGACACATCACAATCCCTATGGTCAAAGGTTGAACTCTGTCTATGGTATGATTCTCTATGGTTTTTCAGAGGTTTATGACATGGTTTGATCAAAAATATTTTACATGGTCTCTCTATGGTTTTATTAGATCTCCGTGAGAATTTTTTGGATGTGGATCTTTGTGGTTCACAAAAGTTTTATGAATTGATATCATCAACAATGTTTGAAATGGCCTCTTTTCATTTTAGAGAAGGTTTATGACTTGGTATGATCGACAATGTTTGACATAGTTTGTGGAAGGTGTATGACGTGGTTCCCTTATCGACAATGCACTTGACCTAGCTTCTTGTAACCTAGAGTATGACATGATTGGATTGACCCTCCAAGGTATGTTTTTTTTCCCTCTATTGAAATGAATATTCATTCCAATGTTTGAACAAGGAATTCATTAGTATAGTTGGTGATGTATTTTGTTCCTCCACGAGAGTTTGTGGGTTCAAACTTGGTAGGGTAGGCCAAATTTGTTTTTTATTTTTTCCCCCAAAATTCCATTTTGTCAAACCAATAATAGAATGATAGTGTGCACCTTATAAAGATATTCTTGGTAAAAGTGTGATTTATAGGCAATGGGCCAGAAAGGTGCAATTTGTAGAATAATTAATATTTTTAAGGTTTTTGTGGGTTCATTTGAGGGCAACTTGAATTCTGAAAAAAGTGTTTTGGTTGGAATTCTTTTATGGTTTGAAAGAGGAGAGTTGCAAGCAATTTTTGAGATCAACGGGTCATTTTTTTGTCAATATGAACTTATGAACATGTTTTTGAAATGTTGAAGTTGTAGAAGTTTGATGATTAAAGGATAAGTTGATTTTGTTATGATTTGAGCTTGTGGATCCAGTTTGAAATATTATGAAACGTTGTCCATAACAATTTGAAGAAGAAGGTTGTTACCTCCATCGAGGTTAGTACCTCAATCAGGTTAAAGGCTATTGCAAAGCGGTGCTTTCATATCATCAATATTGGTGCCTTAATCAAGTTGTAGTCTACAAAAATCCAATGCTTGCACATTTTGGGGGTTGGTGCCTACACATTCTTTTTTGGAGGTTGGTGCCCATAAACCTATATAATCAAAATTGAAGAAGACAAAAGGAATTTCTAGTTTTCCCACACAAGGGTTTCTAAGTACATTCAATGTTTTGTTATGATGATGTGAAGAAGTTCTTTAATGATGCATGATTATGTTCGCAACTTTTATTGATCACTAATTTAATTGTTTAAATTGATGAAAATTGGCCATACACTAATTCACCCCCCACCCACAGCCCCCCCCACCCCCCTCTCGGTGTAATCCTTAGTCTAACAATTGGTATCAGAGAAGGTTCTTTCAGGTTTAGTCTAATAGCTAGGAGGTAGATTCAATGAATTATGGCCAATAAAGGGAAGATTAAGAAGAATTTTTCTCAAAGGAATAAGGGTTGTGATTATGCATGTTGTGGATGATTTTTTCACCCTCCTAGGGACAGCCTAGAGTTGCCATAGACTAGTGCCTAGGACATCTTAATATAGCAAGGAGCTCATTATATGCTTGGGTTGTCAGTCCAAAGAGCCCACTTACTATCTCTTGCTTGAACAAGGAAATTAGATTAGAATGGGACCAATCTCTCTCAGAAGCTGATACAAAGATAAGAATAGTGTAGGAACATCATGTAAAACTCCAATACAAAGGCATCAGACAGTTAGGGCCGGTTCAAATAATATATCACAGAAATCAAATATCAGGAAGTGAGTGCAGTGAGGAAACATAAGAAGATATTAGCTGGCATGAGACTGATACCCAGATACACAACAGAACCATATAAGGGCGCACCAATTTACGAATCCTTATATGAAAATGGTGTTTTAAAAGCACCCTCCTCAAGCAACTAATATAGCAGAAAATATGGAAAGAGTGAACATGGAACAGTATATCATGACTAGGCCTATTTAAAGCGCTTGACTAATTCCAGAAAGGGCATCAACGAGGATGAATCCTTAATGCAAACTAGTGAGCCACTCGCATTCTAGAACATGATACAAGAATATAATGAACATGAAAGAGATATTGTATTAACACATGAGAGAAATTACATACTGTGAGATACCAAAGACCAGAATCCTCATTACAGTTATAACCCCTCCTCACTGAGACCCTACGGGCTCTGAAGCTTCATACATAAATATTACAAAAATGTATACAGAAGTCTTCTCGCTGCACAGTTTGCTGATAGAAATCTGGAACCTTTACAATGTCTTATTTATGAGTATTTATAGAACAGATCGAAAATTCTAGAGGAGGAGGTAGGTATCCTACATTTATTGATCTAAATTGAATAAGAGTGGCGGAAAACATTCGCGCCTACATCATGAATGACTAACAATAAATGACTGTACTTTACAGACTGTCTATAAAAATAAATGCTGGGAGATAAAAATCTCCTTATATACAAGACACAAATAATAAAATATATACAGCGTGTTGCCTTCTGCTAAGGGAAAATCTGCTGCCGTAAGAGACCTGAGATAATCTACAATTCTGTACTGTACTCTCGGCCCTCAATTTTGGATTTGGATCCTAGATCTTTAATGCAGGGCGAATTTCTCTAGAGGGTTCTGTGAATCCATATATGTGTTCTTCTTTAATAATGGTCATTTCACGCACCTACCCTCGGCATCTTCTTTGAATTTCACCGGCAGAATGTGTCCTTTGGTATGCTCTTGATCTTTGCAATGGTGGCGGCGATTAATTATGATCTTTTGTCACTGCAACCTGCACAACCCACCAACATGTTAAAGAAAAACGTATACAGGGGTGGTGGATACGACAGCGGCCATGGAAGCGGTGATACGGACTAGGCGAAATGTTGAGACGATGCAGGGTGACAGGAAATGCATAAAAATAATGGAGAAATGGAGGGTGACAATGCAGAATACAATGGAGCGACAATGAATGAACAGGGCAAAGGTTCATAACATAAACATTGAAATATGACACATAACCGGAACATATGAATGGTGGAGGAGGAACACGGCGCACACTTGGAAATTATGATGACACGACCGCAGGAGGTGGGACCAAATTCGGAAATCGCAATCGCAAAGCGGAGCGGGAAGACCGGGGTGGCACATTTCGGAAGTTCCGATTGCGATTGAGGGCAGGACTGTGATTGACTCAGGACCATTCGATCTCAAAACAAGATCAACGGCTAAACTTGCATCGGAGGGCAATGAAACGGTGGGCCATGAGCACGATGAACTTAGATTAAAGTATATGCAACTTCAAAGAGTGACCACCCTTGGATAAAAGGCTCCTAGATCTAACGGTTCACGTGAATTCCGCTGCCCGGCGATTGTATTGACATTAACGCGCGGGGAAAGCGGTTTTGGGGCCGTACCAAAGACACGCAGCACCCTTCTAATGGAATCGCTGGCCTGATGGATAATACCGCCAGTCTGGGGTAAGCGGTGCGGGGGTTTACCACTGGTTTTCTGTGCGCGGGGCCCTCCATATGAAACGTTCACCGCTCCGTTGATTTGGAATTCGATCGGATGGCCGCCATTGTGCCCGATCATTAAAACAATAGGCCCCTTTTCGTTTTGACTTATGGTTTTCAGAGTCGGGTCATATGGAAGCCAAAGCGGGAGGGAGTCAAACTCTTAGGGGCTCGGCCCGATATATTTAAATTTTGGTTTTTAACCATTGTAAAGCAGATTTTCGGGCGGAGATAGTAATATCAAGCAAGGTCATGAGATTTTAGGCCACGGCAGAGGTTCAAAATGGATTTGAATGAGGCAGCAGGGAAAAATTCACGGGCAGAGGTAAATATGTACAACATCGGCTCCATCTGGGGACGACATGTTCCTCCATGGACATGTCGAGAACCTGCAGACCTCCTATTTATCATGCTCTAAATGGATTATGCCCTTCAGCACCTCTAGCTTTCACTTCATAATTAATCGGCATCCACACATTATTAAAAGAATGATGAAACAAAAAGAAAACTAATGTACAATTTAATACACCAGGCTGTCTTCGCCTCCTAGGTCCCATACTTTGCTTTGCTGGTATCCATTAGTTACATTATTCTTCAACTGTAACCCTCTATGTTTCCATATTTTGTTCTGCAATTTGCCTCCAGCTATGCCTTTACATTCTGTTCTTGTTCTTTCATTGCCAAATTTTCTCTGCTTTCTTGCTGCTATCTGATGTTTCTGAGACTCCTTCATCATCAGTCTTCTAATGCTGTCAATTTCCATGTCCGGATTTTCTTTTGTCGGGAACTTACCTTGCCCACTGCTGTCTCCAATATGACTCTTGTAAACCTGATCGCCTCATTCTTGTATTTTGAAAGGGAGTGGGGTCTCTAATTTTTGTTTCACAATAGCAGTTCTAAGAAATTTTCTCCCTGCTGGAGTCATGCTGCTAGAAAGGACCCTTGATTCTTCTTCAAATGTTTGCAATAGATGCACATAAGGATCATAAAATGATACCTGGTCAAAAGTGTTTGGCAAGCAGGCTTCAACCAGGATTTTATCTCCTTTCACTGGATCAAGAAGAAGACTCTTTTGAGAGAGAGAATCTCCTTCATTCTCTAAACTGGAGGACTTATTGCATACTGGAGCTGAGTCCTTTTGGAGCTCTGGTATATTCTGCTCTGCTGTGCTGAGCTCTATGAAAAAATTTATGAATTCTTGAGCAGGGGCTTGCTCCATTATTTCCTCTTTTTCAAGAGAAAGCTTGTTGTTTTCATCTTGCTCAAGAATCTCTTCTTGGCTCTCCTCCCCTCCTTCCTGTATTGAATCATATTTTTTCAACATAATCTCCAGCAACCTGATTTCTTCATTCCATGAGTTAAAATCTTCCACCGAATTTCCTTTTTCCTTTCTTTGACTATCAAATGGTGTCGAATTTCTTTCATCAACATCGATCTCTATGCTGGAGAATTCACTCTCTATTTCTAGGAATCCTGTCATCTGTTCTTCATCTTCAAAGACCTGGCAGTGCTTGATATTATGTGGGGTGAGTGGTGCCTCTGGAGGAAGCATGAAAGAGGTGACCTGAGATTGATATGCTGGTTTTTTCAACAGTTCAGTTAAGGGGACTGGAATTTTGATCTTCTCAAGTTCTTTTTGCAAATTAAAAGCAGAAGGGGAATTTTCTATTGAGACTTCTTTGGATTCTTCATTTCGGTCTTGATTTCTGGTCCGCTTCCTTGAAGATTTCAGATCGTATCTTCTATTGAAATGTGCTTGCATGAAATCATTAAATTGTTTACAATAATGGTCAATTTCTGCTTCTTCTTCTTCTTCTTGCAATGAGCATTCCATATCATCATTATTTGAAAAAGCCAGATTTGAGTCTTCTAATCCATAAGCTGCATCTCCAGTGGAGTCATCTGTCGGTCCTTCCAGGTACAAAGGATGAGATATCTGGTCTTGTTGTTCCTTTTCTTCTCTCGGCAATATCTGCAATGGAGGTCTTCTATACTGAGGATTATAACCCTTGTTTGGAGCATTCTGGAAATTCTTGGGGGCTACACTTTTGGCCTCTAGTTCAAGCTTGACTAGCTTTTTGATCATTTTTCTCATTTCTTCCATTTGGTCCGAATATTTATCCTGGTTGGAAGTAGATACCTCCTCTTCACCTCTTCTTCTGGCATCCTGCTCGACTTTTCCTTTTGATTTTCCGGTGGCTGCAAAATTTGCTTCTAATTCTAGAGCGTCTGTCTGAGCATCATCCAAAGTGACAGGCATTCTTTCCCGCAGACAGAAACCAAATTCTAAGTCAAAGGCTGCTACAAAAACAACTTTAGCAGCAGTTTGATGAGGCTTCATATCAGCAGGAAGGCTCAAATACAATTTATTAAACCTTTTAATAAATTCTTTCACCCCCTCATTTGGTCTCTTCTTCAGAGTATTGAATTCAATAAGACACTGACCATAATCTTTCTTTTCTCCCCATTTCCTGAGAAAAGTATTCTCCAGGTCATCCCAGGTGGTTACTGAACGGTTTCCCAATGTCTTGAACCATTTTCTGGCTTCACCATCCAAAGATTGCACAAACAATCTCAATACCACATCTAAATGTTCAACATTTAAGTTCTCCGCAAAAGAGCAGAAGATCTCGAGGTGCTTCTGAGCATCGACCTCATTTTCACCATTAAATCTCGGCAGAATCTTCAAATAATCTTGTGGCATATCATTTAGCACTTGGGGCAAGGCCAGAGGAGCATATTTGTTTAATAGAAAAGCAGGAACATTAGCCATTGGAGGAGGAGGGGGTTGTACAACAATTTGAGACACAGATGAAGGGAGAGGAGTAGGAGGAAGTGGAGTATGAATAACAATGGGAATATATTGCACAGAAGCCTGAGTTGTAGATGGGAATAACTCACGGTTAACAGCAGCTACTTATGTGACCTCTTTAATTTCTTCAGCCTCGGAAGCAGGATGAGAGTCTTCTTCAATCCAGGCACTTCCTCTACGTGGAGTTTCTGAGTGAAACTCGGGATTTTCTGTTCTAACTTCTTGAGAAGAAGAGGGCGGATAATCTTCAACAGAATATTCAGGGTTTTCAGCGCGAACCGACTTCCTCTCTTTCGAAACCTTTTTATGAATGATTTTCTCTGGGTCAGACACGTAAGGTGTTTTCAGTTGAGCTGTATCTAACCTTAAATGTGGCCTACGAGGAGCCAGGACTACCAATAAGACTTATCAAATAAAGACCAGTGGAGTCGCCAAGGTGAGAGATACGCAACTCTTCAACTCTCTGTGCTCACCTGATTAGAGAGTGAAAACAATTTGTCGAAAACCCAGGGAAACTGATATTCTTGAATTCGATCCCCGGAAACGGTGCCAAAAATATGTTGTGGATGATTTTGTCACCCTCCTAGAGACAGCCTAGAGTTGCCATAGACCAGTGCCTAGGACATCTTAATATAGCAAGGAGCCCTTTATAGTTTGGGTTGTCAGTCCAAGAGCTCACTTACTATCTCTTGTTTGAACAAGGAAATTAGTTTTGAATGGGACCAATCTCTCTCAGAAGCTGACACAAAGATAAGAATAATGTAGGAACATCATGTAAAACTCCAATACAAAGGCATCAGACAGTTAAGAGACAGCTTACTGTAAAGAGGGCCAGTTCAAATAATATATCACAGAAATCAAATATCAGGAAGTGAGTGCAGTGAGGAAACATAAGAAGATATTAGCTGACATGAGACTGATACCCAGATACACAACAGAACCATATAAGGGCGCACCAATTTATGAATCCTTATATGACAATGGCGTTTTAAAAGCACCCTCCTCAAGCAACTAATATAGCAGAAAATATGGAAAGAGTGAACATGGAACAGTATACCATGACTAGGCCTATTTAAAGCGCTTGTCTAATTCCAGAAAGGGCATCAACGAGGATGAATCCTCACTGCAAACTAGTGAGCCACTTGCATTCTAGAACATGATACAAGAAGATAATGAGCATGAAAGAGATATTGTATTAACACATGAGAGAAATTACATACTGTGAGATACCAAAGACCAGAATCCTCACTACCGTTATAACTCCTCCTCACTGAGACCCTACGGGCTCTGAACCTTCATACAGAAATATTACAAAATGTATGCAAAAGCCTTTTCGCTGCACAGCTGGCTGATAGAAATCTGGAACCCTTACAATGTCTTCTTTTTGAGCTTTTATAGGGAACATAGAGGATTCTAGAGGAGGAGGTAGATGAAGCACATTTAATGACTCAACTTGAACCAAAATGGCGGAAAACATTCGCGCCCTCCCTATGAATGACTGACTATAATTAAATGTACTAGACAACCTGTCTATGGAAATAAATGCTGGGAGATAAAAATCTCCTTATATACAAGATAGAAATAATAAAATATATACAATATGTTGCCCGCGGCTGAGGGAAAATCTGCTGTCGTAAGAGACTTGAGATAATTTGCGTTCCTGTACTGTACTCTCGGCCCTTAGCTTTGAATTTGAATTCTGGATCTTAAATGCGGGGCGAATTTCTCTGGAGGGTTCTGTAGCTCCATATCTTAGTCTTCTTTAATGGCTATCACCTCTCCCACCTACCCTCGGCTTCTTCCTTTAATTTCGTCAGCAGAATATGTCCTTTGGTATGCTCCTGATCTTTGCAATGGAGGCGGCAAATTAAAGCGCCTACTAAGTCGTTTTAAAACCTGCAAAACCCGCAAAACATTAGAGAAAATTGACTCGGAGACAGGGAGTGTGGATACGACAGCGGCCATGGAAGCGGTGATACGGACTAGGCGAAATGTTGAGACGATGCAGGGTGACAGGAAATGCATAAAAATAATGGAGAAACAATGAATGAACGGGGCAAAGGTTCATAACATAAACATTGAAATATGACACATAACCGGAACATATGAATGGTGGAGGAGGAACACGGCGCACACTTGGAAATTATGATGACATGACCGCAGGAGGTGGGACCCAATTCGGAAATCGCAATCGCAAAGTGGAGCGGGAAGACCGGGGTGGCACATTTCGGAAGTTCCGATTGCGATTGAGGGCAGGACTGCGATTGACTCAGGACCGTTCGATCTCAAAACAAGATCAACGGCTAAACTTGCATCGGAGGGCAATGAAACGGTGGGCCATGAGCACGATGAACTTAGATTAAAGTATATGCAACTTCAAAGGGCGACCACCCTTGGATAAAAGGCTCCTAGATCTAACGGTTCACGTGAATTCCGCTGCCCGGCGATTGTACTGACATTAACGCGCGGGGAAAGTGGTTTTGGGGCCGTACCAAAGACACGCGGCACCCTTCTAATGGAATCGCTGGCCTGATGGATAATACCGCCAGTCTGGGGTAAGCGGTGCGGGGGTTTACCACTGGTTTTCTGCGCGCGGGGCCCTCCATATGAAACGTTCACCGCTCCGTTGATTTGGACTTCGATCGGACGGCCGCCATTGCGCCCGATCGTTAAAACAATAGGCCCCTTTTCGTTTTGACTTATGGTTTTCAGAGTCGGGTCATATGGAAGCCAAAGCGGGAGGGAGTCAAACTCTTAGGGGCTCGGCCCGATATATTTAAATTTGGGTTTTTAACCATTGTAAAGCAGATTTTCGGGCGGAGATAGTAATATCAAGCAGGGTCATGAGATTTTAGGCCACGGCAGAGGTTCAAAATGGATTTGAATGAGGCAGCAGGGCAAAATTCACGAGCAGAGGTAAATATGTACAACAATGCACACAAGACATCTAATTCCAAAGAATATATTTTATTCACGGTCCTTTATGTTGAAATCAACCAGAAAGAGGAATAAGGTATTTCATGTTATTTCAGTTATGGTAATGAAGGTCACTATAATTCTATGTGTCTAGGTAATGAAGATAATGAAGATGATGTTCCTCAACTAATTGAGGTTAACAATTTAGAGGAACTTGAAGTAAATTTTGAAGCTGAACTTTCAAGTGCTATAGAGGAATTTAAATTTTCAACAAAAAGGGTTATTCAATTAGAAGGACAAATCCAAAATTATGAAGGTAAAGATGAGCTCATAAAGAATCTTTCAGAAGAAAACAAAGGTCAAAAGGATATTTTGAAGAAATATGAAGATCAAAACAAGAAAATGCTACTCTAAAGGCCCAATTAGAATAAGAAATAATGATGGAAGAAGTAAGGCAGATCCAAATAAAATAAAGAAAATATCATTGTGAGGTTCTATAAGCAGAAATTATTTCTTTGAAAAATGAGTGAGAAAAAACAAATAGTCAAAATGATGAAGGAAAAAATGATGCAGTGGAAATGAAACCTATTGGCTCTTAATGTGAGCTTGGTAATCCCTTGTATGAGATAAAAGAGGAACCTGTTATTATTTTGAAGTCTCAATAAAAATATTCAAGAATAGTTGAAGATGTATCGAGGGGTCAACCACAAATTCTAAAATATGTCCAAGATGAGCTTGATACTTCTCTACAAGAGCTAAGGAGACTCAAAACTCTTAACGGGGAACAAAAGAAGCTATTGGAAAATAAGGATCATGATGCATGCATTCTGAAGACACAATTATAATAATATAAACAAAATGAGGATGCTTAAGTAAAATTTAAGTTGAAAGAAAAACTACAAGAATTTGGAAAACTTAAAGAGGAGGTCTTTTTGACAAGGAAGAAAAGCATAATTTGATGTTAGCCAAAGGAACTGAAAATTTGGACCCAGTTCTTAAGAATTAGAGATCTCCCCTCATTAGAATAGGCCTTGGTTATGATCATGAAACATTAAATATGAATCATACTTAAGGGTACCAAATGGAAAACAACTCAAGAGCCATTCCATTACATTCATTAGATCCACCAACAACACAATTGCATATCCCAAGGAAGTGATGGTTCAGCGTAAGCACATTCACTCAACATCTCAGATGACATGCAAAACAACACAAGGAATCACCAACATGCTCAAGATAAGGTTGAATGAACTACCAAAATTTATTCCAATCCTCTCAAGGGATCTAAAAGCGATAATAGAATAGGAGACAATGATTAGAAAGGAGATGCATTTTTCAAATGCGGAACAATTTCATATAAATTAAATGCCTCATCAAGTTTTTCTCAGTTAGCTAGTTATCAAAATATGTTTTTTGGTTATTTTTACTCATGCACTAAATCTGGACATAAAGCAAAGGATTGTGTAACCTATGCCATAAATGATTATGATAGATATAGAAGATACTATCATACTTTTAGGAACAAGTTAGTGGACAGTAAAATCAGAAGTTATGACAATAGGTCATTCTTTTCAATATTCAAGGCCAATATAGAATGTTATAAATGTCGTAATGAAGGTCATATAACACATGATTTTAGAATCAACCTAAGATATTGGTCTAAAGAAGAATGTTTTTATGCTATTACAAGGAATATCTCTAAGGTGACAAAGGTATATTTGACCACTCGGATATAATCTATTGGTGAAGTTTTCTTTAAGTATGAGCGGGTTTGAGATTGATATGGAACTTTAAGAAGTAAGATAAAATTGAAGGAGCCCAGGCATAACGGGAGAAACTATAAAAAAGAGCAGAAATTCAAGAGTGGATATTGGGACATATATAATGGATAAAATATTTGTGCAGATATTTTGATCGTGTAGAGGCGATATCTCAAATAAATAATACAAGGATAACTTCCATCTCCTCATGGTAAGAGTATGGAAACAAGCAAGTACAAGGGAGAATGACTACAACACGATTAGAGGTACATGTACAATGCATGAATACTTCACAGAAATATATTTTATTGATTAGGGGGGATTGTATTCACATGAAAAAGAACATATTCTCAGGGGGAGAATTCATTCATGAGTAAAACAGGCCCACAGGAAAATATAGGGATAATTATGTAGCATTGACAAGTAGTCACCCGTTAAGAAACCATCATCAACATGTCCCTTTTCCATTGATGTCAAAGGGGGAGATATAATAGACATTAAAGGAGAAAGAGAAGGTATTGAGGAAGAAAGTAGGAACAAGTAGGGGGAGTTAATAGTAGCTTGACAAGGTGAATTATTGGCAACATGACAAGGGGAGTTTAGTCAATTTCTATCAATGTTTGATGGTGTTTCCATAAATGATAAAAGTGGATATTATTTGACATAATGTTTTCATGGATGATAACTAGTGCCATTGATTTCAAAGGGTAAGTCAAAGGAATCAATAGTATCATTGATGTCAAAAGATAAGTTAAAGGAAGCAACATGATAGTTTGATGTCTTCAAAATATCACATCAAATGGTGTCAAAGTGGCTTGAATTTTATTGAGTTATTTTTGAAGTTATGATACTAAAATGATTCTATGGATGGCATGGTCAAATAGTCCTCTCCGGGACCTTTCCAACGATATATCGTACTTGGTCAAACTCTTCTAGGATATAAAGATATGAAAATTTCAAGTTGGAAATAGAGAAAGGGGAAAAAACACCAGATTTTTAATCAAAAACTCCAAATTGTCAAATATCATGCATATTTTGATCAGATCCATAATTTTGATGGAAATCGATGACATATGACATGTGAGCTTGCACACAGTTTAACCAGGTTAATATTCAAACAACTTTGGACAGATATGGTCGTTGATAATCACATGACTGGTGTATGAAGATTTAAGTTGTGGGAAGTTTAATGAAGGTCATGTCCCCCTCCATTGTCCAATAAAGAAGTAACATATGGAAGTCATACCCCATGTTTGGACGCCACGTGGACCCGCTAGCACAAGTGATTCTAATGTGGCACCCGTGACATGGGTTCTAAGGTGGTAGATTCTTATTATATAGATGGATTACAGTGGCACGTGGTGGCTCAATATTGTCTAAAATATGATGGCATGGTAGGTGATGATGATGTGGCAGCTCGACATGATGCCACATGGCATGTTGAAATGACTTTTTTGATTGATCAATGAGGGTGAATTTTGGTGACACATGGCACCACTTAGTGAGTGTGATGTGGTAGTTGTGATGTCATAATGATGTCAACACAAAGGTGACCATTGAACCCTAGGTTAGAGTCACATGGTATGGTATTTGAAGGTCCACCCCTTGAAAATTTAGACCCCCAATCGTGTATAAATATAGGTCACATGGCGTAAGGATAAATTGAACTCAGAGTATAGTGGAATAAAATGGATAGAGGATAGTGGAATATTTATGTTCAATAGATGTGTACTTAACATAAAGTTTCCTAGCCCTACCTCTTCTATCCAATAGTATGAGGAAGAATATAAAATATAAAATCACATTCTCGTATGCTCAGATTCATTGCTTTACGATTGGGTAGGTAGATATATAGTACTCACAACTGTAGAACTTATATTATTTGATTCTTCTTAGGTGGTACTAATAGAAAGTGGTAAGATGTTCAAGAAAATTGTGAAACTTATTTTGCAATTTTTAATAAATCTAAACCCATTACATAAAAACTAGAGATAACTTCTTCATCCTAGTGTGTCTCTAATTGTTGAGGCCTCAACACCTCCCCTTAATTGTCTGAGAAAATAAATTGGCCTCACATATTGATTTTGTGAATATCTCTTTCGATTTCATTTTCTTTAATGATATTGGTTTTTATTGTTTTTCCATTTTAACTGTTTCCTTATCTATGCTTCTCCAAAATCTTTCCAAAAATATATAATTTGTTTGATTATGACCTTCAGATTGAAAATTATGAACTCTTAAAATTCATTCATTTTCACTACTTTGATGAGGACATGGCATTATACTGAGGTGTCGTTTAGACATATCGTTCTTGTCTCCACATGTACCATTTTAAAACCTCCATGATGGAATTTGGATAGCTCTCTACAATGGAACATGTATATATGTATTGCTAAATAATAATATATAGTAATATATTAATATCATATATTAATAAATTTATTAATAATTATATTTTATATTGCAATGTACATTGCATAATTATTGTATATATAATGTATATCATATTATATATATACAACCCATAAAAATAATATAAATTTTAAATTAATTAATTTATTATTATTATACGTCATAAATTATATTACACACACCATGTATATAATTCATTTTTTTTAAACATCCCAAAACTATAATATTAGTCCACCTCCGACATAAAATTTACTTATATTATATCACCGCAAAGGGTGAGGTACCGTGAACTCGCTTGACCATTGATAAACACATAAGTCAAAAGACCGTAGGGTCCACAGGACCAAAATAAATTAAACAAAAAAAGTTTAATCCTACACATTATATTACCTCGAGGGGGAGGTTCACCCTCCACATCATCAATATATAGAAAATTTCCACGAAACTGATTAAGTGATCTAACATCCGCATTTCAACCTTTGACCCTCGTGTTGACACAAATTAGGCCAACATCTAGGCCAATGACACAAACCAAATTGCGGGAGCCAAGGCGAGAGGGACTATGAAAACACGTAGTCTAAGCAAACTCAAAAAATAACTTAGAAATTCTGGCAAGATTATGAAAAATTTCGACATAAATTTTTGAAAATTTGGGTTACAGATGTCAAAATTCATTATTTTCGGTATCCTGGAGGTTTTTGATGGTGTTGAATCCATTTCCACCATAAAAAAAATCATTCAAACACTCCAACTACCTAATTTTTTGAAGTTTTTTTTACTGGAATCCGGCAAAAAACTGTCATCCGAGCTATTTTGTTGCATCGATAGACAACACTCCATGAAAATCCATCATCGGGTGCCAAATTGAAACTAGTGCCCAGATCCCCCCATTAAGTAGTAAGCTCAGGCCCACAACTCAACATTTTTTTTCCACGCACCTCTATGCTTTGATTATGAGCTGACCCAACCTTCTCTAATTCAATCCTTTTCTTACTCAAATTGATGATGAGCTGACCCAACCTTCTAACAGTTCCATCACTAAAAAAGACAATGCCACAGACTTGATGCTAACATACCGTGGTAATCGTCCCTGATGTCTATGAAAGCGTCACATTCCAAAATGAAATGTTTTTCTGATTCCACTGCCCCAAAGGTGCAAAAATTACATACCCTTTCTTCCCAAGATTCTGTACGTCTCTTCCACCGTCTCGTTTCAAACCGAAATTGATGTGAGTTAGTTCTTAATTGAGCAATAAGAATATTTTCTCTCCACAGAATGCTAGCTCAAATGTATTCTTTTTGTTGGAGATCACAATTGGGGTTGAATTCTTGAACATAATACTTCTTCTTTCTACCCAACTCTTTTCCCCATATACCCTTACGAAACTTCTCCAGCACAAAATTCTTTAACTCCTTACTATTTGTGGGACATGCATTCAGGTAAATATTCCATTTTTGCATCCATTTGTTGTTTTGTCTCATCCATAATTTCTTTCTTTCACTCATACCTTATTTGAAGATAACTTTCGGCCATCTATCTCCTCCCATTTGCTCAATTCTTTTTAGATACCTTATAAGACGCACCATGGAAATTTCTTCGATGGGAGCTGCCCCTGTTTCACTCAACATTATTTCATAGGGAATCAAACCTTTTATTTTTAACTTGCTCATGATCAAGCGTTTTATAGGGCTCTTACAAATTCCTAACTGTCAATTTATCAAAATAATCCAACAATATACATCACCGCAGAGGTCAAGGCCAGTTGCAACCAGACCATCCAATGACTCACACTAATAGAAGATCATCCTTATATAGCAAGAGGTTAGGGAGTGGGCCAGGAAGCTCCTGCCACATATCCCACGTCATGCCGTAATTGGAACATCAACACACCACCACGTTAATAAACCCAAATGGGTGGGGCCGTGAAATGTCAATTGGGGACTTCGTCAAATTAGAATCCAATTGGAATCTAGTGATAAGTATTATTAATAAACTAATTGTAGAGGACCTCTTAGCTATAATTTTCATTTATAGAAAAAAATGATGCAGGTCTAATTGGAAGAAGAAGAAGAAGTTATTTTAGCATCCACGAGGCTAAACATAGCCTATGGGACTGATTTATTCTATATATGGCTCTTGTATTCTACCTATTTCCTCTGAAGTTTCATAGTAAACTATCCCAAATTCTCGACAAAGCCCTTGCTGAAAATAATATCCCACGAGCTACCCGCTAAAATATTTGCATAATTTTCCATGTTGTCTTTGAAGGCCTCACATTCTAAAATGAAATGTTTTTATGTTTCCACTTTTCCGGAAGAGAAAAAAATTACATACTCTTTTCTCCCACACTTTTTTTGGCCTTTTCTTTTGGAATGAAACAATATATGATCCCGAGCATTAAGGAAATACATCACACAAGAGGACCTTGCTGGAGAACTTAGACTAAAGAGATGAAAGGTAGAAAATTCTCATTTTATTAGCACAATCAAAATTTAGCCTACAGACTCTAAAATTTGGATTTTCCGGTCAATTATAAGGATTCGAATTGATATTTTTATGATATTTTCTAAACAAATTTCAATTCTATGAAATATCAATGTGTTATAAAAGATACCTTTTGAGGGGAGGGTAAATGGAGGTAGATTTTAGTTTAGAAAGACCATAATCCTAGGATTTTACATTAGGAATTTTGGGATGCTTTTTAGAAACTTGAATTTTGTATCATAAGGCAAAGATCTTGCACTATTGTAGATCAATCATTTAAAGCCAAAGTTTCAGAATTTAGGAATATTTTTTAGAAGTTGTCACCTCAATTTATATGACTTTTTAAGATCAAAGGGAAAGTTGGACCAATTGTCTATCGTCTTGTACTTCCATCACCCTTATATTAATATCATGATGTTTATCATGTATCAGTGCTACAACATTATGTTACCAATGAATATCAAACACTCAATTGGAGAGAATTACAAGTTTTAGACATAGGAATTGTTATGGTCGAATAGTAAGTAATATTGGATTGCAATAATTTAACAACTCAGATTCCATTAGGTGTACCAAGTTAAGGTCTAGTGGGACAAGTATATCCTAGGATCTACTACCTGGGAGAATGTAGAGACTTTACGTTGATACCACCCCTCATTCTTTTTAACCACATCTGTTACCCCATTTTAACCTAGAAAGCTACCTATATTGAGGCTCTAACAATAGTTGCATGATGCATTATGTATAAATATTATGTGATATTTTTGTATTTCAAATTTTGGATAAATGAACTTATTTATATAAAACATTGATTATGTAAACCTCGATAGATGGCTCGAAACGTCAATAAAAGGATTCACTTAATGTGATGGATCTGGAAACCACGCCAAAACAAAATATAGATCGCAGAAGTCTGAAATCTGAAACATAGATTATGCTTATGTTGTTAACATAAATCTATGATTTACTTCCAATATTCTAATGTACTTATTATTTGTTGAACTCAATGTCGTCTTATCCTATAGAGAGGGGACCCGAGACCCTAACATGAATGGGATTAGGTGAAACTTTAAAAAGAGACAAAGATCTTGGTTGGTGTGGCTTTATGATATGGTAGGCGAGCCATTTATTGGGGGGGGTATATATTGGAGATTGGTAAAAAATAAATGAATGTGGGGAAGAGAATGACACAAAATTTTCAACTTTGTGTTTTTGTTTTGGAGTCAAAGGGGAATAACTTTGGGGCAACTTGGAAGAGTTTTGTACTAAGGTGTTGGGCACCTGGTGGTTGACACACACATTACGGGTTGCAGTTTTGGGGGTTGGGCACGAAGGGTTAGAGAAATTGTAGAGATCCCCTAAAAGAGTAGAGAAAGGAAAAAAACTTCAAAACTAGAAGAAGACCCTACAAATCCCAAAGTACTCATCTTACTCTTATCTATGTTTATTTAATGTAAATTCATATTTATCTATGTTTACTTTATGTAAATTCATATTTTAAGTTTAAAATGGAAAAAGTGTTTGCAATATACCTTTTAAATAAACATATTATATAAGTGAAAAGGATAGAATTATGTTTTACATAATAATTGAAAAAAAAAAGGTTCTTTTTAAATTATATATATGTTCCGGATTTTGAAACAATATGATTATTAATCTACCTACGACTCTTTTTTAAATGCTAGGTATTATAGACATAGGTTCTTTTTGGTTGTTTAATGTGGTGAGAGGCACATTCTACTACTTAATACGAAGGAGATGTGTAATTACTTTTGTGCTCAACTTAAAATTGACACATGTTCATTATAAATTAAAAATAAAATATTATCTATATAAAAATCAATGTCCATTTTAATATACATGTTTGATTAGTTTTAATTAAAAGCAATATAAAGCATTAATAATCTCATTGTTAGTGTGCTCACTAATATTACACTTGTGAGGAGACGTAGTAAAAATATTTTACTTTCTCTCTCATTCATAAACAAAATATATTGATGTGAATATGAAGTAACATAATTTTATACCAAATTTAGAAAGAGATTAAGTAACATAAACACTAGAGATAACTTCTTCGTCCTAATGTGTCTCTGTTGAGGCCTCAACACCTCCCCATAATTGTCTGAGAAAATAAATTGACCTCACATATTAATTTTGTGAATATCTCTTTTGATTTCATTTTCTTTCATTTTCTTTAATGATTTTGGTTTTATTATTTTTCCATTTTAACTGTTTCCTTATCTATGCTTCTCCAAAAGCTTTCCAACAGTATATAATTTGTTTGATTATATCCTCCGGATTGAAAATTATGAACTCTTAAAATTCATTTATTTTCACTGCTTTGATGAGGACATGGCATTATACTGAGGTGTCGTTCAGACATATCGTTCTTTTCTCCACATGTACCATTTTAAAACCTCCGTGATCGAATTTGGATAACTCTCTACAATGGAACATGTATATATGTATTGCTAAATAATAATATATACTAATATATTAATATTATATATTAATAAATTTATTAATTGTATATATGTATTGCTAAATAATAATATATACTAATATATTAATATTATATATTAATAAATTTATTAATAATTACATTTTATATTGCAATGTACATTGCATAATTATTATATATATAATGTATATCATATTATATATATACAACCCATAAAAATAATACAAATCTTAAATTAATTTATTTATTATTATTATACGTCATAAATTATATTACACACACCATGTATATAATTCATTTGTTTTAAACATCCCAAACTATAATACTAGTCCACCTCCGACGTAAACTTTACTTATATTATATCACCGCAAGTCAAAAGACTGTAGGATCCACATGCCCACAATCAATTAAACAAAAAAAGTTTAATCCTACGTATTATATTACCTCGAGGGGGAGGTTCACCCTCCACATCATCAACATAGAGAAAATTTCTGTGAAACCGATTAAGTGATCTGACATCCGCATTTCAACCTTTGACCCTCGTGTTGATACAAATCAGGCCAACATCTGGGCCAATGACACAAACCAAATTGCGGGAGCCAAGGCGGGGAGGAGAGGGACCGTGAAAACGCGTAGTCTAAGCAAACTCACAAAATAATTCAGAAATTTTGGCAAGATTATGAAAAATTTCGGCATAAATTTTTGAAAATTTGGGTTACAGATGCCAAACTTCATTATTTTCGGTGTCCTGGGGGTTTTTAATGGTGTTGAATCCATTTCCACCATAAAAAAAAATGATTCAAACATTCCAACTACATAATTTTTTGAAGTTTTTTTACTGGAATCTGGCAAAAAACTATCGCCCGAGCTATTTTGTTGCATCGATAGACAACACCCTAGGAAAATCCATCATCATGTGCCAAATTGAAACTAGTGCCCAAATCCCCACATTGAGTAGTCAGCTCAGGCCCACAACTCAACATTTTTTTTCCACGCACCCCTACGCTTTGATTATCCTTTATACACTGTATGAATGAAATTTTAATGTCCACGAGACTAAAAACAGTCTATGGGACCACCCGCTTCCTTGTTTTTTACCTTCTGTAATTCAATCCTTTTCTTACTCAAATTGATGATGAGTTGACCCAGCCTTCTAACAGTTCCATCACTAAAAAGACAATGCCACGAAATTGATGCTAACATACCATGGTAACCGTCCCTGATTTCTATGAAACCGTCACATTCCAAAATGAAATGTTTTTCTTATTCCACTACCCTAGAGGTGCAAAAAGTACATACCCTTTCTTCCCAAGCTTCTTTATGTCTCTTCCACCGTCCAATGTCACACCGAAGTTGATGTGAGTTAGTTCTCAATTGAGCAATAAGAACCTTTGCTCTCCACGGAATGCTATCTCCAATGTATTCTTTTTGTTGGAGATCACAAGTGGGGTTGAATTCCTGAACATAATACTTCTTCTTTCTACCCAATTCTTTTCCCCATATACCCTCACGGAACTTCTCCAGCACAAAATTCTTTAACTCGTTGCTATTTGTGGGACATGCAGTCAGGTAAATATTCCATTTTTGCATCCATTTGTTGTTTTGTCTCATCCATGATTTCTTTCTTTCACTCATACCTTCATTGAAGATAACTTTTGGCCATCTATCTCCTCCCATTTGATAATTCTTTTTAGATACCTTATAAGACGCACCATGGCAATTTCTTCGATGGGAGCTGCCCCTATTTCACTCAACATTATTTCATAAGGAACCGAACCTTTTATTTTTAACTTGCTCATGATCAAGCATTTTATAAGGCTCTTACAAATTCCTAACCGTCGATTTATCAAAATAATCCAACAATATACATCACCATAGAGGTCAAGGCCAGTTGCAACCAGACCATCCAATGACTCATAGCAAGAGGTCGGGGACTGGGCCAGGAAGCTCCTGCCACATAGCCCATGTCATGACGTAACTGGCACATCAAGACACCACCACATTAATAAACCCAAATGGGTGGGGCCGCGAAATGTCGATTGGGGACTTCGTCAAATTAGAATCCAATTTGAATCTAGTGATAACTATTATTATTAAACTAAGCCCCACGGGGGTAAGCGAGTTGGTAATCGAAATGCGGTGAAGTTCGTTTGTAAGGCGAGCCCGACAGGAGGTCACGAGTTCAAATCCCCCGGACTAAAGCGGAGCGTATGGAGAGGGGCGGGGGCATGTTCCCAGTGGGTATAGTGGTAGCGGTCAGAATCGACCCTATGTAACGCGAGTCGCGAGGCTGCCCCAGTTGCCGATCCCACTGTTTAAAAAAAAAAAAAAAAACTATTATTATTAAACTAATTTTAGAGGACCTCTTAGCTATAATTTTCATTTATAGAAAGAAAATGATGCAGGTCTGATTGGAAGAAGAAGAAGAAGTTATTTTAGCATCCACAAGGCTAAACATAGCCTATGGGACTGATTTATTCTATATATGGCTCTTGTATTCTACCTGTTTCCTGTGAAGTTTCTTAGTAAACTCTCCCAACTTCTCGACAAAGCCCTTGCTGAAAAGAATATCCAGTGAGCTAGCCGCTAAAATATTTGCATAATTTTCGATGTTGTCTTTGAAGGCCTCACATTCTAAAATGAAATGTTTTTGTGTTTCCACTTGTCTGGAAGAGAAAAAAAATACATACTCTTTCCTCCCACACTTTTTTTGACCTTTTCTTTTGGAATGAAACAATATATGGTCCCGAGCATTAAGGAAATACATCACACAAGAGGACCTTGCTGGAGAGCTTAGACTAAAGAGATGAAAGGTAGAAAAATATCATTTTGTTAGCAGAATCAAAATTTAGCCTACAGAGTCCAAAATTTGGACTTTCTAGTCAATTATAAGGATTCAAATTGATATTTTTATGATATTTTCTAAACAAATTTCAATTCTATGAAATATCAATGTGTTATAAAAGAGACCTTTTGAGGGGAGGGTAAATGGAGGTAGAATTCAGTTTAGAAAGAACATAATCCTAGGATTTTAGATTAGGAATTTTGGGATGCTTTTTAGAAACTTGAATTTTGTATCATAAGGCAAAGATCTTGCACTATTGTAGATCAAGCATTTAAAGGCAAAGTTTCAGAATTTAGGAAGATTTTTTTGGAGAATTTTGTAGCAAAACGAACTATTTAGGACATTGAGTTTTATGAATTGCATCCCAATTTTGAATTAAATATTATTTGGTTTGAATTCAAGATGCACGTGAGTTTGCGTAATAGAAATTATTGTTATTTACAAAAAAAATTGTTCTTTTGAAATCCTTGATCAACTTCCTGTCATGTCTGAATGAAAATTGTTATATGTCTCTCGATGTGATCATGTATGTTAGTGAAGGTCCAACAACTATTTGCTTGGATGTTTGCTATTGTATCTTTGGTTTAAAAATTATTTAGTCATGAGAAGTATTTGCATGTTCTAATAACATATTCTTGATTGTTTTTCAGTATATAATAATTCTCCAAATAGAACATGAATTGTGCTAACTAATATCGTTTACATATGAACTATTTATGTAATATGATATTCACTTTGAACTTCATGTTAAATCCTTGTTTTAAAACCTTTGCATCTAGTATATAGGTTTGTTTTCTTTTGCTAGGCTTAATTTTAGATTTCGGACAACTTTCGTTTATTTTTAACATTTTAGCTAGGTTGCATTTAGGATTTAGTTTTAATCAATTTCAAACGAAAGTCTCCTTATGAGGAGCAAACTTTTTTGGTGGCTTGGCTATGCCACATTTTAGTCAACCTAAATACTCCCTCTTTTAAGAAGTTGCAAGTAGGAACTCCTTTTCGTCTTGCCTGTTGGTAGCAATAGGCATTATCATACATCAAAAGTTGGAAGTTATATTTAGCAATAATTTGGTGTAGGTTTTTAGTTAGTTTAGATTCGATTAGGTATTTAGTTTAGAATAGACTTAGATAAATGAAATTGGGCCCACACACCAAATATAAAAGGTTATAATTGGGACCATGATAGAGTGATTTCCTAAATGTTGAACATGGTCATTTTTTCCATTAAGAGAAACTTATGGGAAGACTAAAAGAGTAAATTAGGTTATGGAATATATGCTTAGAATGTATGTTATGGATAACCAAAATAATGGGAGGAGAACCTCCAATTGGTAGAGTTTTCCTATACTAATAGATACTATAGTTCAATTGAGATGCCTCCTTATCAAGTTATGTATGGGAGGCCACGTTAAATACCATTGATTTGGTAAATATTGGAGGATAAAGTTATAAAAGGGCCTGAATTTGTACAAGAATGGAGAAGCTTCCAATTCAGATTAGACAATAGTTAAAGGAGGCTTGTGATAAATAGAAGAGTTATGTTGATGCACATAGGACCAATCAAAGTTTTGTGGTAGCAGACAAGGATTTTATTCATATATGATCAGAAAAGAGTACCATTCTTTTTAGAAAATGGATAAAGTTGTCACCTCAATTTATATGAATTTTTAAGATCAAAGAGAAAGTTGGACCAGTTGTCTGTCGTCTTGTACTTCCATCAACCTTGTATTAATATCATGATGTTTATCATGCATCTGTGCTACAACATTATGTTACCAATGAATATCAAACACTCAATTGGAGATAATTAAATGTTTTAGACATAGGAATTATTATGGTCGAATAGTTAGTAATATTGGATTGCAAGAATTTGGCAACTCAGATTCCATTAGGTGTACCAAGTTAAGGTCTAGTGGGACAAGTATATCCTAGGATCTACTACCTGGGAGAATGTAGAGACTTTACGTTGATACCACCCCTCATTTTTTTAACCACATGTATTGCCCCATTTTAACCTAGAAAGCTACCTATATTGAGGCTCTAACAATATTTGCATGATGTATTATGTATAAATATTATGTGATATTTTTGTATTTCAAATTTTGGATAAATGAACTTATTTATATAAAACATTGATTATGTAAACCTTGATAGATGGCTCGAAACGTCGATAAAAGAATTCACTTAATGCGATGGATCCGAAAACCACGCCACAACAAAATATAGATCGCAGAAGTCTGAAATCTGAAACATAGATTATGCTCATGTTGTTAACATAAATCTATGATTTACTTCCAATATTCTAATGTACTTATTATTTGTTGAACTCAATGTCGTCTTATCCTATAGAGAGGGGACCTGAGACCCTAACATGAATGGGATTAGGTGAAACTTTAAAAAGAGACAAATATCTTGGTTGGTGCGGCTTTATGATATGGTAGGCGAGCCATTTATTGGGGGGGTATATATTGGAGATTGGTAAAAAATAAATGAATGTGGGGAAGAGAATGACACAAAATTTTCAACTTTGTGTTTTTGTTTTGGAGTCAAAAGGGAATAACTTTGATGCAACTTGGAAGAGTTTTGTACTAAGGTGTTGGGCACTTGGTGGTTGACACACACATTACGGGTTGCAGTTTTGGGGGTTGGGCACGAAGGGCTAGGGAAATTGTAGAGATCCCCTAAAAGAGTAGAGAAAGGAAAACAACTTCAAAACTAGGCGAGGACCCTACAAATCCCAAAGTACTCATCCTACTCTTATCTATGTTTATTTAATGTAAATTCATATTTATCTATGTTTATTTTATGTAAATTCATATTTTATATGTTTAAAATGGAAAAAGTGTTTGCAATATACTTTTTAAATAAACATATTATATAAGTGAAAAGGATAGAATTATGTGTTACATAATAATTAAAAAAAAAAGGTTTTTTTAAATTATATATATGTTTCAGATTTTGAAGCAATATGATTATTAATCTACCTACGACTCTTTTTTAAATGCTATGTATTATAGACATAGGTTCTTTTTGGTTGTTTAGTGTGGTGAGAGGCACATTCTACAACTTAATATGAAGGAGATGTGTAATTACTTTTCTGCTCAACTTAGAATTGACACATGTCCATTATAAAATAAAAATAAAATATTGTCTATATAAAAAAACAATGTCCATTTTAATATATATGTTTGATTAGTTTTAATTAAAAGCAATATAAAGCATTAATAATCTCATTGTCGGTGTGCTCACTAATATTACACTTGTGAGGAGACGTAGTAAAAATATTTTACTTTCTCTCTCATTCATAAACAAATATATTGATGTGAATATGAAGTAACATAATTTTATACCAAATTTAAAAAGAGATTAAGTAACATAAACACTAGAGATAACTTCTTCTTCCTAGTGTGTCTCTAATTGTTGAGGCCTCAACACCTCTCCTTAATTGTCTGAGAAAATAAATTGGCCTCACATATTAATTTTGTGGATATCTCTTTCGATTTCATTTCCTTTCATTTTCTTTAATGATTTTTGTTTTTATTATTTTTCCATTTTAAATGTTTCCTTATCTATGCTTCTCCAAAAGCTTTCCAACAATATATAATTTGTTTGATTATGACCTCCGGATTGAAAATTATGAACTCTTAAAATTCATTCATTTTCACTGCTTTGATGAGGACATGGCATTATACTAAGGTGTCGACATATCGTTCTTGTCTCCACATATACCATTTTAAAACCTCCATGATGGAATTTGGATAACTCTCTACAATGGAACATGTATATATGTATTGCAAAATAATAATTTATATACTAATATATTAATATTATATATTAATAAATTTATTAATAATTACATTTATATTGCAATGTACATTGCATAATTATTGTATTCTATATATAATGTATATCATATTATATATATACAACCCATAAAAATAATACAAATTTTAAATTAATTTATTTATTATTATTATACGTCATAAATTATATTACACACACCATGTATATAATTCATTTGTTTTAAACATCCCAAAACTATAATACTAGTCCACCTCCGACGTAAACTTTACTTATATTATATCACCGCAAGGGGGGAGGTACCATGAACTCGTTTCACCATCGATAAACACATAAATCAAAAGATCGTAGGGTTCACAGGACCACAATCAATTAAACAAAAAATGTTTAATCCTACGTATTATATTACCTCGAGGGGGAGGTTCACCCTCCACATCATCAACATAGAGAAAATTTCCGCGAAACCGATTAAGTGATCTGACATCCGCATATCAACCTTTGACCGTCGTGTTGATACAAATTAGGCCAACGTCTGGGCCAATGACACAAACCAAATTGCGGGAGCCAAGGCGGGGAGGAGAGGGACTGTGAAAACACGTAGTCTAAACAAACTCACAAAATAACTTAAAAATTCTAGTAAGATTATGAAAAATTTCGGCATAAATTTTTGAAAAATTGGGTTACAAATGTCAAACTTCATTATTTTCAGTGTCCTCGGGGTTTTTGATGGTGCTGAATCCATTTCCACCATAAATAAAAATGATTCAAACACTCCAACTACCTAATTTTAAAAAAAAAAATTACTGGGATTCGACAAAAAACTATCGTTTGAGCTATTTTGTTTCATCGATAGACAACACCCCATGAAAATCCATCATCGAGTGCCAAATTGAAACTAGTGCCCAGATCCCCACATTGAGTACTCAGCTCAGGCCCACAACTCAACATTTTTTTTCCACGCACCTCTACGCTTTGATTATCCTTTATACACTATATGAATGAAATTTTAACGTCCACGAGACTAAAAATAGCCTATGGGAACCATCAACTTCCTTGTTTTTTGCCTTCTGTAAATCAATCCTTTTCTTACTCAAATTGATGATGAGCTGACCCAAACTTCTAATAGTTCCATCACTAAAAAGACAATGCCACGGAATTGATGCTAACATACCGCGGTAACTGTCCCTAAAGTCTCTGAAAGCGTCACATTCCAAAATGAAATGTTTTTCTGATTCCACTGCCCCAGAGGTGCAAAAAGTACATTCTTCCCAAGATTCTTTACGTCTCTTCCACTGTCCCGTTTCACACCAAAGTTGATGTGAGTTAGTTCTTAATTGAGCAATAAGAACCTTTTCTCTCCACGGAATGCTAGCTCCAATGTATTCTTTTTGTTGGAGATCACAAGTGGGGTTGAATTCCTGAACATAAAACTTCTTCTTTCTACCCAACTCTTTTCCTCATATACCCTTACGAAACTTCTCCAGCACAAAATTCTTTAACTCCTTGCTATTTGCAGGACATGCATTAAGGTAAATATTCAATTTTTGCATCCATTTCTTGTTTTGTCTCATCCATGATTTATTTCTTTCACTCATACCTTCATTGAAGATAACTTTTGGCCATCTATCTCCTCCCATTTACTCAATTCTTTTTAGATACCTTATAAGACGCACCATGGCCATTGCTTCGATGGGAGATGTCCATGTTTCACTCAACATTATTTCATAGGGAAACGAACCTTTTATTTTGAACTTGCTCATGATCAAGCGTTTTATAGGGCTCTTACAAATTCCTAACCATCGATTGATCAAAATAATCTAACAATAAACATCACCGCAGAGGTCAAGGCCAGTTGCAACCAGACCATCCAATGGCTCACAATGATAGCAGATCATCCTTGATATAGCAACAGGTCGGGGAGTGGGCCAAGAAGCTCCTGCCATATAGCCCACGTCATGCCATAACTGGCACATCAACACACCACCACGTTAATAAACCTAAATGTGTGGGGCCGCGAAATGTCGATTGGGGACTTCGTCAAATTAGAATCCAATTGGAATGTAGTGATAAGTATTATTATTAAAGTAATTGTAGAAGACCTCTTAGCTATAATTTTCATTTGTAGAAAAAAAATTATGCGGGTCTGATTGGAAGAAGAAGAAGAAGTTATTTTAGCATCCATGAGGCTAAACATAGCCTATGGGACTGATTTATTCTATATATGGCTCTTGTATTCTACCTGTTTCCTGTGAAGTTTCATAGTAAACTCTCCCAACTTCTCGACAAAGCCCTTGCTGAAAAGAATATCCCATGAGCTAGCCCGTAAAATATTTGCATAATTTTCCATGTTGTCTTTGAAGGCCTCACATTCTAAAATGAAATGTTTTTGTGTTTCCACTTTTCCGGAAGAGAAAAAAAATGCATACTTTCCTCCCATACTTTTTTTGGCCTTTTCTTTTGGAATGAAACAATATATGATCCTAAGCATTAAGGAAATACATCACACAAGAGGACCTTGCTGGAGAGCTTAGACTAAAGAGATGAAAGGTAGAAAATTCTCATTTTGTTAGCAGAATCAAAATTTAGCCTACAGACTCCAAAATTTGGATTTTCCAGTCAATTATAAGGATTCAAATTGATATTTTTATGATATTTTCTAAACAAATTTCAATTCTATGAAATATCAATGTGTTATAAAAGAGACCTTTTGAAGGGAGAGTAAATGGAGGAAGATTTTAGTTTAGAAAGATCATAATCCTAGGATTTTAGATTAGGAATTTTGGGATGCTTTTTAGAATCTTGACTTTTGTATCATAAGGCAAAGATCTTGCACTATTGTAGATCAATCATTTAAAGTCAAAGTTTCAGAATTTAGGAAGATTTTTTGGAGAATTTTGCAGCAAAACGAATTATTTAGGAAATTGATATTTATGCATTGCATCCCAATTTTGAATTAAATATTATTTGGTTTGAATTCAAGATGCACGTGATTTTGCGTAATAGAAATTATTGTTATTTACAAAAGTTTTTGTTCTTTTGAAATCCCTGATCAACATCCTATCATGTCTGAATGAAAATTATTGATGTGATCATGTATGTTAGTGAATGTCTAACAACTATTTGCTTGGATGTTTGCTATTGTATCTTTGGTTTAAGAATTATTTAGTCATGAGAAGTATTTCCTTGTTCTAATAACATATTCTTGATTTCTTTTCAGTATATAATAATTCTCCAAATAGAACATGAATTGTGCTAACTAATATCGGTTATATATGAACTATTTATGTAATATGATATTCACTTTGAACTTCATGTTAAATCCTTGTTTTAAAACCTTTTCATCTGGTACATAGGATTTGTTTTCTTTTGCTAGGTTTAATTTTAGATTTCGGACAATTTTCGTGTATTTTTAACATTTTAGCTAGGTTGCATTTAGGATTTAGTTTTAATCAATTTCAAACGAAAGACTCCTGATGAGGAGAAATTTTTTTTGGTGGCTTGGCTATGCCACATTTCAATCAACCTAAATACTCCCTCTTTCAAGAAATTGCAAGTAGAAACTCCTTTTCTTCTTGCATGTTGGTAGCAACATGCATTATCATACATCAAAAGTTGGAAGTTATATTTAGCAATAATTTAGTGTAGGTTTTTAGTTAGTTTAGATTCGATTAGGTATTTAGTTCAGAATAGACTTAGGTGAAGGAAATTGGGCCCACACACCAAATATCAAAGGGTATAATTGGGACCATGATAGAGTGACTTCCTAAATTTTGAACTTGGTCATTTTTTCCATTAAGAGAAACTCATGGGAAGACTAAAAGAGTAAATTAGGTTATGGAATAGATGCTTAGAATGTATGTTATGGATAACCAAAATTAATGGGAGAAGAACCTCCAATTTGTAGAGTTTTCCTATACTAATAGATACTATAGTTCAATTGAGTTACCTCCTTATCAAGTTATGTATGGGAGGTCGCGTTAAATACCATTGAGTTGGTAAAGATTGCAGGATAAAGTAATAATAGGGCCTGAATTTGTACAAGGAATGGAGAAGCTTGCAATTCAGATTAGACAATAGTTAAAGGAGGCTTGTGATAAATAGAAGAGTTATGTTGATGCACATAGGACCAATCAAATTTATGTGGTAGCAGACAAGGATTTTATTCATATATGATCTGAAAAGAGTACCATTATTTTTAGAAAATGGGTTAAGTTGTCACCTCAATTTATACGAATTTTTAAGATCAAAGAGAAAGTTGGACCAGTTGTCTATTGTCTTGTACTTCCATCACCCTTGTATTAATATCATGATGTTTTATCATGTATCTGTGCTACAACATTATGTTACCAATGAACATCAAACACTCAATTGGAGAGAATTAAATGTTTTAGACATAGGAATTGTTATGGTCGAATAGTTAGTAATATTGGATTGCAAGAATTTGACATATCAGATTCCATTAGGTGTACCAAGTTAAGGTCTAGTGGGACAAGTATATCCTAGGATCTACTATCTGGGAGAATGTAGAGACTTTACGTTGATACCACCCCTCATTTTTTTAACCACATGTATTGCCCCATTTTAACCTAGAAAGCTACCTATATTGAGGATCTAACAATATTTGCATGATGCATTATGTATAAATATTATGTGATATTTTTATATTTCAAATTTTGTATAGGTGAACTTATTTATATAAAACATTGATTATGTAAACCTCGATAGATGGCTCGAAACGTCGATAAAAGAATTCACTTAATGTGATGGATCCGGAAACCACGCCACAAAAAAATATAGATCGCAAAAGTCCGAAATCAGAAACATAGATTATGCTTATGTTGTTAACATAAATCTATGGTTTACTTCCAATATGCTAATGTACTTATTATTTGTTGAACTCAATGTCGTCTTATCCTATAGAGAGGGGACCCGAGACCCTAACATGAATGGGATTAGGTGAAACTTTACAAAGAGACAAAGATCTTGGTTGGTGCGGCTTTATGATATGGTAGGCGAGCCATTTATTGGGGGGGGGGGGGTATATATTGGAGATTGGTAAAAAATAAATGAATGTGGGGAAGAGAATGACACAAAATTTTCAACTTTGTGTTTTTGTTTTGGAGTCAAAGGGGGATAACTTTGGGGAAACTTGGAAGAGTTTTGTACTAAGGTGTTGGGCACCTGGTGGTTGACACACACACTATGGGTTGCAGTTTTGGGGGTTGGGCATGAAGGGCTAGAGAAATTGTAGAGATCCCCTAAAAGAGTAGAGAAAGGAAAACAACTTCAAAACTAGGCGAGGACCCTACAAATCCCAAAGTACTCATCTTACTCTTATCTATGTTTATTTTATGTAAATTCATATTTATCTATGTTTATTTTATGTAAATTCATATTTTATATGTTTAAAATGGAAAAAGTGTTTGCAATATACTTTTTAAATAAATATATTATATAAGTGAAAAGGATAGAGTTATTTGTTACATAATAATTTAAAAAGGGCTCTTTTTAAATTATGTATATGTTCCAGATTTTGAAGAAATATGATTATTAAGCTACCTACGACTCTTTTTTAAATGCTATGTATTATAGACATAGGTTCTTTTTGGTTGTTTAGTATGGTGAGAGGCACATTCTAAAACTTAATATGAAGGAGATGTGTAATTACTTTTGTGCTCAACTTAGAATTGACACATGTCCATTATAAAATAAAAATAAAATATTATCTATATAAAAAAACAATGTCCATTTTAATATACATGTTTGATTAGTTTTAATTAAAAGCAATATAAAACATTAATAATCTCTTTGTCAATGTGCTCACTAATATTACACTTGTGAGGAGACGTAGTAAAAATATTTTACTTTCTCTCTCATTCATAAACAAAATATATCGATGTGAATATGAAGTAACATAATTTTATACCAAATTTAGAAAGAGATTAAGTAACATAAACACTAGAGATAACTTCTTTGTCCTAGTGTGTCTCTAATTGTTGAGGCCTCAACACCTAAATAAATTGGCCTCACATATTAATTTTGTGAATATCTCTTTCGATTTCATTTTCTTTAATGATTTTGGTTTTTATTATTTTTCCATTTTAACTATTTCCTTATCTATGCTTCTCCAAAAGCTTTCCAACAATATATAATTTGTTTGAATATGACCTCCGAATTGAAAATTATGAACTCTTAAAATTCATTCATTTTCACTTCTTTGATGAGGACATGGCATTATATTGAGGTGTCGTTCAGACATATCATTCTTGTCTCCACATGTACCATTTTAAAACCTCCGTGATAGAATTTGGATAACTCTCTACAATGGAACATGTATATATGTATTGCTAAATAATAATAATACTAATAAATTAATATCATATATTAATAAATTTATTAATAATTACATTTTATATTGCAATGTTCTTTGCATAATTATTTTATATCATATTATATATGTACAACCCATAAAAATAATATAAATTTTAAATTTATTTATTTATTATTATTATACGTCATAAATTATATTACACACACCATGTATATAATTCATTTGTTTTAAACATCCCAAAACTATAATACTAGTCCACCTCTGACGTAAACTTTACTTATATTATATCACCGCAAGGGGGGAGGTACCGCTTGATCATCGATAAACACATAAGTCAAAAGACCGTAGGGTCCACATGCCCACAATCAATTAAACAAAAAAAGTTTAATCCTACGTATTATATTACCTCGAGGGGGAGGTTCACCCTCCACATCATCAGCATAGAGAAAATTTCCGCGAAACCGATTAAGTAATCTGACATCCGCATTTAAACCTTTGACCCTCGTGTTGACACAAATCAGGCCAACATCTAGGCGAATGACACAAACCAAATTGCGGGAGCCAAGGCGAGGAGGAGAAGGACTCTGAAAATGCATAGTCTAAACAAACTCACAAAATAACTCAGAAATTCTGGCAAGATTATGAAAAATTTCGGCATAAATTTTTAAAAATTTGGGTTACAGATGTCAAACTTCATTATTTTCGGTGTCCCGGAGGTTTTTGATGGTGCTGAATCCATTTCCACCATAAAAAAAAAAAATGATTCAAACACTCCAACTACCTAATTTTTTGAATTTTTTTCACTGGAATCCGGCGAAAACTATCGTCTGAGCTATTTTGTTGCATCGATAGACAAAACCCCATGAAAATCCATCATTGGGTGCCAAATTGAAACTAGTGCCCAGATCCCCACATTGAGTAGTCAGCACAGGCCCACAACTCAACATTTGTTTTCCACGCACCTCTACGCTTTGATTATCCTTTATACACTATATGAATGAAATTTTTAACATCCACAAGACTACAAATAGTCTATGGGACCACGAGCTTCCTAGTTTTTTTCCTTCTGAAATTCAATCCTTTTCTTACTCAAATTGATGATGCGTTGACCCAACCTTCTAACAGTTCCATCACTAAAAAGACAATGCCAAAGAATTGATCCTAACATACCGCGATAACCGTCCCTGATGTCTATGAAAGCATCACATTCTAAAATGAAATGTTTTTCTGATTCCACTGCCCCAGAGGTGTAAGAGGTACATTCCCTTTCTTCCCAAGCTTCTTTACGTCTCTTCCACTGTCCCGTTTCACACCGAAGTTGATGTGAGTTAGTTCTTAATTGAGCAATAAGAACCTTTGCTCTCCACGGAATGCTAGCTCCAATGTATTCTTTTTGTTGGAGATCATAAGTGGGGTTGAATTCTTGAACATAATACTTCTTCTTTCTACCCAACTCCTTTCCCCATATACCCTTACGGAACTTCTCCAGCACAAAATTATTTAACTCCTTGCTATTTTTGGGACATGCATTCAGGTAAATATTCCATTTTTTCATCCATTTGTTGTTTTGTCTCATCTATGATTTCTTTCTTTCACTCATACCTTCATTGAAGATAACTTTCGGCCATCTATCTCCTCCCATTTGCTCAATTCTTTTTAGATACCTTATAAGACGCACCATGGCAATTGCTTCGATGGGAACTACCCATGTTTCACTCAACATTATTTCATAGGGAACCAAACCTTTTATTTTGAACTTGCTCATGATCAAGCGTTTTATAGGGCTCTTACAAATTCCTAACTGTCGATTTATCAAAATAATCCAACAATATACATCACCGCAGAGGTCAAGGCCAATTGCAACCAGACCATCCAATGACTCACACTAATAGTAGATCATCCTTGATATAGCAAGAGGTCGGGGAGTGGGCCAGGAAGCTCCTGCCACATAGCCCATGTCATGCCATAACTGGCACATCAACACACCACCACGTTAATAAACCTAAATGGGTGGGGCCGCAAAATGTCGATTAGGGACTTTGTCAAATTAGAATCCAATTGGAATCTAGTGATAAGTATTATTATTAAACTAATTGTAGAGGACCTCTTACCTATAATTTTCATATATAGAAAAAAAATTATGCAAGTCTGATTGCAAGAAGAAGAAGTTATTTTAGCATCCACGAGGCTAAACATAGCCTATGGGACTGATTTCTTCTATATATGGCTCTTGTATTCTACCTGTTTCCTCTGAAGTTTCATAGTAAACTCTCCCAACTTCTCGACAAAGCCCTTGCTGAAAATAATATCCCACGAGCTAGCCACTAAAATATTTGCATAATTTTCCATGTTGTCTCTGAAGGCCTCACATTCTAAAATGAAATGTTTTTGTGTTTCCACTTTTCCAGAAGAGAAAAAAATTACATACTCTTTCCTCCCACACTTTTTTTGGCCTTTTCTTTTAGAATTAAACAATATATGATCCCGAGCATTAAGGAAATACATCACACAAGAGGACTTTGCTGGAGAACTTAGACTAAAGAGATGAAAGGTAGAAAATTCTCATTTTGTTAGCAAAATCAAAATTTAGCCTACAGACTCCAAAATTTGGATTTTCCAGTTAATTATAAGGATTCAAATTGATATTTTTATGATATTTTCTAAACAAATTTCAATTCTATGAAATATCAATGTGTTATAAAAGAGACCTTTTGAGGGGAGGGTAAGTGGAGGTAGATTTTAGTTTAGAAAGATCATAATCCTAGGATTTTAGATTAGGAATTTTGGGATGCTTTTTATAAACTTGACTTTTGTATCATAAGGCAAAGATCTTGCACTATTGTAGATCAATCATTTAAAGGCAAAGTTTCAGAATTTAGGAAGATTTTTTTGAAGTTGCCACCTCAATTTATATGACTTTTTGAGATCAAAGAGAAAGTTGGACCAATTGTCTATCGTCTTGTACTTCCATCACCCTTGTATTAATATCATGATGTTTATCATGTATATGTGCTACAACATTATGTTACTAATGAATATCAAACACTCAATTAGAGAGAATTACAAGTTTTAGACATAGGAATTGTTATGGTCGAATAGTTAGTAATATTGGATTGCAAGAATTTGACAACTCAGATTCCATTAGGTGTACCAAGTTAAGGTCCAGTGGGACAAGTATATCCTAGGTTCTACTACCTGGGAGAATGTAGAGACTTTACGTTGATACCACCCCTCATTTTTTTTAACCACATGTATTGCCCCATTTTAACCTAGAAAGCTACCTATATTGATGCTCTAACAATATATGCATGATGCATTACGTATAAATATTATGTGATATTTTTGTATTTCAAATTTTGGATAAGTGAACTTAAATATATAAAACATTTATTATGTAAACCTCGATAGATGGCTCGAAACGTCGATAAAAGAATTCACTTAATGCGATGGATCCAGAAACCACGCCACAACAAATTATAGATCTCAGAAGTCTGAAATCTGAAACATAGATTATGCTTATGTTGTTAACATAAATCTATGATTTACTTCCAATATGCTAATGTACTTATTATTTGTTGAACTCAATGTTGTCTTATCCTATAGAGAGGGGATCCGAGACCCTAACATGAATGGGATTAGGTGAAACTTTAAAAAGAGACAAAGATCTTGGTTGGTGCAGCTTTATGATATGGTAGGCGAGCCATTTATTGGGGGGGTATATATTGGAGATTGGTAAAAAATAAATGAATGTGGGGAAGAGAATGACACAATTTTTCAACTTTGTGTTTTTGTTTTGGAGTCAAAGGGGAATAACTTTGGGGCAACTTGGAAGAGTTTTGTACTAATGTGTTGGGTACCTGGTGGTTGACACACACATTACGGGTTGCAGTTTTGGGGGTTGGGCATGAAGGGCTAGAGAAATTGTAGAGATCCCCTAAAAGAGTAGAGAAAGGAAAACAACTTCAAAACTAGGCGAAGACCCTACAAATCCCAAAGTACTCATCTTACTCTTATCTATGTTTATTTTATGTAAATTCATATTTTATATGTTTAAAATGGAAAAAGTGTTTGCAATATACCTTTTAAATAAACATATTATATAAGTGAAAAGGATAGAATTATGTGTTACATAATAATTAAAAAAAAGCTTTTTTTAAATTATATATATGTTCCGGATTTTGAAGCGATATGATTATTAATCTACCTACGACTCTTTTTTAAATGCTATGTATTATAGACATAGGTTCTTTTTGGTTGTTTAGTGTGGTGAGAGGCATATTCTACAACTTAATATCAAGGAGATGTGTAATTACTTTTGTGCTCAATTTAGAATTGACACTTGTCCATTATAAAATAAAAATAAAATATTATCTGTATAAAAAAACAATGTCCATTTTAATATACATGTTTGATTAGTTTTAATTAAAACCAATATAAAACATTAATAATCTCATTGTCAGTGTGCTCACTAATATTACACTTGTGACAAGACGTAGTAAAAATATTTTACTTTCTCTCTCATTTATAAACAAAATATATTGATGTGAATATGAAGTAACATAATTTTATACCAAATTTAGAAAGAGATTAAGTAATTAAAAATAGAAAAATTCTTATATTTTCACTTTTAAGAATATGCATAATTTTTATATTTTAAAAAATGTTTGACTATAGAACTTAAATAAACTATTTGAATATTCATATTAACTAAAATAATTATTTTAATATTAAAATATTTTAATGTCTTAAAGGAAAAAATAATCTTTTAAAAATATAATATTTAAAAAAAAAGTTAATTGCATCTTTGAAGTTTATGTGGTTAAGCTGTTGATGGGTAACTCCAACCCACAACCCAAGTTAAATTTCAATATACAAAACCTGGCACGCACGAACGCCAACTCTGCAATGTTACGTGGACTGTTAACAATGTTATTGGTTGTCACACGTCGGATTCGTGGTTAATATTGTAATAAAGGTTCTCGGTTTCATAGCCTCCGTATGATTTGGTTACACCGCCCGGTTGATCTGCATTTACTCCTCAGTTAATGCTCCAGCACGATGGTAGTGCTTTCGTTTTTCTCGCCTTAGGTTTTGTTACCAATTCATTTGGCGGTCATTTCGTTTGGTGTTATGCCTCTACGTGAGGTCTGGTCTCTCTGGTAAATTCTTGCCCGAAGTCCTGGTTGTCTATGCAATTGATTTGCAATGGTGGCCGGTTATCGTTGCAAACTTCGCTCAGTTATTTTGCTGCTTCGACAGGGTTAAGACTTGCCCACTGTAATTGTTTATCTCCTTTTTCTGAAAACCCTGTTCTCACTATTTGGGTTTCTTCTGTGTTCAATATTCGCACTGGTAATCTCGTCCTTCGTTTGTGCACAGGTGTTTTTCGAATGCAATGTTTCACAGGTTCTTTCAACTCCGTCCGGCACGCAACTGGTAAGCTGTTTCTCCCTAATTCATTTACTGTTTCACTTCTTTCACATTCTGACCGTTCGACTCCTCGTGAGCAGGTCTGGCCGGTTCTTGGCAAATGTTGCTCGTTCAGTCGAAGTCCTATGTGTTCTGTCTCCTCCGCAAGGTTTTTGTTCAAACCCTCTCCTCGCTCTTAAATTGAAATGAATATATTCATGTGGGTAGTCGAACTGACACCGTCCTCTGTTTTCTGTGCAGGTGACCTTTGGCTTTCGACAGTCCAATGTCCAGGGTTGCCTTCATGCCTCGCTCTCCACGGGTAGAATCAATCCATGTTCTACTTTTGTCTTCTGCTATACTTTGCCAAAGTTGCACAGGCTTTTTTTTCTCCGCTAGGTCTTAGGGTTTTTCTTTCCGGGAGCAACCTGGGGTTGCTACGTTGTTCTCCGTTCAATTTGTTTTCTTGGGCTTGGAAAAGAATCCCACTGTAACTTAATTGATTGTATAGTAGTCGACCTTCTATTTCCGTAAGGGTTCCAGTTTTAAAACCCCAACTGTAATTTTGTTTAACTCGGATGGTTTTGGTATTTGTAATACATTCAAGGCAACTATAATGATTGGACTGTAAATATGGTTGTTTTATCTATTCAGCAGAATTTCAATCGTTTTTTTTTTTTTTTCAGTTTGCACAGAAAGTATATCATTACAAGAATGGTTACCTGTAGGTTTAAACTTCCTTCGTGTATTGTATGACTTGCTCGCTCTCTGTCTCCGCGTTTTCAACTTCACGAAACGCTTGACTGTTTCTTTGTCAATCTGGAACACCTGTCTTGTGAGAAAACAACTAGGTACTGTGATGGCCTGCCTGTAATGCTACAGTTATTCACTAAATATCATGATTGCCTGTCACTGCATGTTTAAATCAACAGAATGTCAACATAATTGCATGTTTCTAATAAACAAATTTTTTTAACTCATAAGAAACAAAAACACGGATAGCAGTCATGGCTCCGCTCCATGAGTTCATCCACTGAATAGCCAGCTTTTTGAATCTGTGCTGCGTCAAGCCAGGAACCGTCCTCAATAGGACGGTTCTTCCACTTGATCAGGTACTGTAAATAGTCCTTCCTGCGTGTTCGTTTGGTTACTTGTGTGTTGAGGATACCCTCGATCTCAAGGGGCTGCGCTGCAGGCATCTGCTTTAACCAAGAATCCTCTTCATCTGGGGTATTCCGTTATGGCCTTGTTGCCTCTTCGTCTCCGGGACTGGAAATGTAAGGGAACAAATCTGCCACATTAAAAATGTGTGAAATGCCTATTCCGGGTGGCAGCTGTATTTCGTAGGCATTGGCAGAAAACTTGCGAAGAATTTTGCAGGGGCCAATCTTTTTAAACTTTAATTTGTTATACTGCCCTTTTGGAAACCGTTCCTTGCGCAAGTGAGCAAGTACTTCGTCCCCAACATTGAACTGAACTTCTCGCCTTTTCAAATCTGCCTGCTGTTTGTATCTTTGACTGCTGTCTATTAACTTCAATTTCACCTGCTCATGCAGATCACTCATTTCTTGAGCGAAATCTTCTCCATCTACGCTTCTTTTCTCGAGCTTTCCCAAATCCCGCAGTTCATGCACTCCGCGAGGATGCATGTCATACAGAACCTAAAAAGGATTGTATCCTATACTGCGATTTGGAGAATCGTTGTACGCAAATTCTTCTTGGGCAAGTACGCGATCCCACATCCGCGAATTTTCTCCAATTAAGCTTCGTAGCAGGTTCCCCAAACTCCTATTTACCACCTCTGTTTGCCCATCGGTCTGTGGGTGATAAGCGGAGCTGAAATTTAACTGGGTGTCCAGATTTTTCCACAGGGTGCGCCAGAAGTGTCCTGTGAACCGCACATCCCGGTCTGAAATAATGGACCTCGGCAAGCCATGCAGTCGAACAATTTCTGTGAAAAACAAGTGGGCTACCTGAGTAGCATCACTGGTTTTCTGACAGGGTATAAAATGCGCCATCTTCGAGAATCTATCCACAACTACCATCACTGAATCAAATCCTCGCTGTGTTCTAGGCAAACCCAGGACAAAGTCCAAACTGACTGAGTCCCATGGCCTACTCGGTATGGGCAATGGCGTATAGAGTCCTGCATTCTGGCTGTGACCTTTTGCCAACTGACACATTTTTCACCTGCTTACATACCTCTGCACATCTCGCCGCAACTTTGGCCAATAATAGAAATGCTCTATCTGGGATAATGTCTTGTCTATACCGAAATGTCCGGCTAGACCTCCGCTATGCTTCTCCCGAATAATGTTCTCCCGCATTGAACAATCGGGAATACACAACTATCCTCCTCTAAATAACAATCCTTCTTGCAGATTGTAGTCCAACCACGGACTGTTATTCCGCAGTAAAGGGTTCTGACATGCCTCATGTGCCTCCTTAAAATCTGTATCTGTCTGATATAAATCCCTCAAGTGTTCAAAACCCAGCACCTGCATCGTACTCTCCTGCAAGAGTAAAACTCTTCTGCTTAATGCGTCTGCCACCTTGTTGGATTGCCCGCTGATATGCTTCAATACAAATGTAAAGCTTTGCAGATATTCCACCCACTCTGCATGCTTGTGATTCAAATTGTGCTGCTGCATAACATACTGTAAAGCAGAATTGTCAGAAAATAACACAAACTCATTACCTAACAAATAGTGCCTCCAGTGCTTCAAGGCTTGAATGACCGCATAAAATTCTTTGTCGTAAGACGAATACTTCTGCCTACTTTCGTTCAATTTCTCACTGAAATAAGCAACCGGTCTGTCCTCCTGGCTAAGTACTGCCCCAATGGCTGTACCGCTAGCATCACAACGAACTTGAAAAAGTTTGTTGAAATCTGGTAATCTCAAGATCGGCCTCTCAGTGATCTTTTTCTTCAAAGTCTGAAAACTGTTTTCTGATGCTTCAGTCCAGCAAAAAGGCTGATTTGCCTTCTTAATCATGTCCAACATGGGTGCACAGATCCCGCTAAAATTCCTGATAAACTTCCTGTAAAAGCTTGCTAAGCCATGAAAGCTTCGAACCTCGAACAAATTCTTTGGGGATGGCCAACTAACTATTGCTACAATCTTTTCCGGATCCATCTTCAGCTCGTTTTCTGCAATCACAAAACCCAGATAAACTAATTCTTTTTGAAAAAAAGTACATTTTTTAAAATTTATCATCAGTTTGTTCTGCTGCAATCTTCTCAATACACTTCGAACATGTCGGAAGTGTTCCTCCTTCGTCCTGCTGAAAATTAAAATATCATCCAAATACACAATCAAAAATTTCCCAATGAACTCCTTCAGTACTTCGTTCATTAGGCGCATGAAAGTACTGGGAGTGTTGCTTAATCCAAATGGCATCACCAGCCCTTCATTCGTCTTGAAAGCTGTCTTCCACTCATCTCCTTCTCGAATTCGGATCTGGTGGTAGCCACTCTTCAAATCAATCTTTGAAAAATATGCTGCCCCACTCAAACAGTCCATCATGTCATCCATTCGTGGTAGTGGAAACCTGTACCGAATCGTAATCTTGTTAATAGCTCTCGAATCTGTACACATTTGCCATTCGCCACCTTTCTTAGGAGCTAATACTGTCGGAACCGCACAGGGACTCATACTCTCTCTGATCAGCCCTTTATCAAGCAATTCCTGCACCTGTTTCCGAATTTCTTCATTATCTTTCGGGCTCATACGATAAGCTGCCTTATTTGGTAAGCTATCTCCTGGTATAAAATCAATACAGTGGCTGATACCTCTCTCGGGGGGTAGCTCATCTGGAAGATCGTCCACTATGATATCTCCAAAATCCTGCAACATGTCTTGAATCTCCTCAGGTAAATCTGAAATCTTTGTGTGCAGTACCACTGTTCTTGGCCTTCTCACAACAGCAAAATTCACATCATTGTTTTCAATCTGTTTCAAAAACTCTTTTCCACCCATCAGCAGCGCTTTTACCCCACTGGCTTCTGTTGTACCTTCCTCTTTAATGGGTACAAGCGTGTGCTTGATCCCATCTTTGACAAACTTATAGCAGTTCGTTTTTCCGTCATGAACTACCTTTCTGTCAAACTGCCAGGGCCTTCCTAACAATATATGACAGACATCCATTGGCATAACATCACAGATAATCTTGTCCTTATATCTGCCTATCTGGAACTCCACCTCACACTGTTCATCAACTAACAGTTGATGTCCTTTCTGCAGCCACGACACTTTGTAGGGAGTGGGATGTTTCAGCTTTTTCAGTCCCAACTTTTCCACCATTTCCGTGGCCACTAAATTATCAATACTTCCGCTGTCAATGATCAGTTTGCAGCACTTCCCCTGTGATTTGCAAACTGTCTGGAACAAAGCCTTTCTTTGATCTGGTTCCGCAATCTCCTTCGCTGGTTTTATCAACACCTTATTCAGCACCAAGGCTTCCCCTGTTTCTGGTGCATTTTCCACTTCCTGAGGCGGTGTTTCTGCTTCCTCAGGCTGGGCAACATAAGCTCCTCTCCCACCTGCTGGTTCACCTTCAGGACATTCATACGATTTGTGCCCCCACTTGTGGCACCTATAGCACTGGACAGTTCCTCTGCCCCGACCATTTCCTTGCCCTCGCTGGGCTGGTCGTCCTCCTCTAGTGCTGTTTTCCTTTTCTGTTGTCCCTGTAGGTTTGGAACTGCTGCCTTCTTCATTGGAACCTGTACCTCTGCCTCTGCCAAAGGCCTTTCCCTTTCCTCTGCCAGATCCACCTCCTCTTCTGGAGTTCTGCTTCCTGTTTATTTTCTCCTCTGCCTTCAAAGCAAACTGGTATGCTTCATCTAGAGTTCTGGGTGAGAGAATACCGATTTCATCCAGTATCTCCCCTCTCAGCCCATTCACGAACCTTGCTGTCTTTTCTGAGGTATCTTCCACATACCCTGCCCTCAAATTCAACTTATAAAATTCTTCTGTATATTCCTTAACGGTCATTCCCCTTTGTCTCAAGTTCTGTACTTGCCTGTACAGCATAATTTGATAATCTTTAGGCAGAAACTTCTCTTTCAGCTTTGCCTCCATCCTGGCCCACTTCTTTATAGGTTGTTTATATAGCCTTTTCCTTTCTGCCTGAACGTTGTCCCACCATAGGGACGCATGTCCTTTTAAATTGGTGGCAGCGAACTTCACCTGCTTGTCCTCACTGGTTTCCTCAAACTCAAAGTATTTGTTTACTTCACTCAGCCAATCCAATAACACATCTGCTGACAAACTTCCATCATAAGTGGAAAGCTCATGCTTTGGCTTATGACTGGATAACAACACTGATTTCAACAATCTGAGTTCAGGTGTCACCCCTTCGAATTCATCTGCTTGTTCTGCAATATCTTCATCACTGTCATCCGCTGGATCTCTCCTCCCCCCAGCTTCTACTGTTGCCAATCTTTGATTCAAAATTCGAATATCTTCGCGCAGTCCCTCTTCTGCTGCTCTTCGGACTGCTCTTCGGACTGCTCTTCCTCTTCCTCGTCCTCTTCTACCAACTTCCATATTCTCGTGACCTCAAACTTTGCTCCGATACCACTTTGATGGGTAACTCCAACCCACAACCCAAGTTAAATTTCAATATACAAAACCTGGCACGCACGAACGCCAACTCTGCAATGTTACGTGGACTGTTAACAATGTTATTGGTTGTCACACGTCGGATTCGTGGTTAATATTGTAATAAAGGTTCTCGGTTTCGTAGCCTCCGTATGATTTGGTTACACCGCCCGGTTGATCTGCATTTACTCCTCAGTTAATGCTCCATCTTGATGGTAGTGCTTTCATTTTTCTCGCCTTAGGTTTTGTTACCAATTCATTTGGCGGTCATTTCGTTTGGTGTTATGCCTCTGCGTGAGGTCTGGTCTCTCTGGTAACTTCTTGCCCGAAGTCCTGGTTGTCTGTGCAATTGATTTGCAATGGTGGCCGGTTATCGTTGCAAACTTCGCTCAGTTATTTCGCTGCTTCGACAGGGTTAAAACTTGCCCACTGTAATTGTTTATCTCCTTTTTCTGAAAACCCTGTTCTCACTGTTTGGGTTTCTTCTGTGTTCAATATTCGCACTGGTAATCTCGTCCTTCGTTTGTGCACAGGTGTTTTTCGAATGCAATGTTTCACAGGTTCTTTCAACTCCGTCCGGCACGCAACTGGTAAGATGTTTCTCCCTGATTCATTTATTGTTTCACTTCTTTCACATTCTGACCGTTCGGCTCCTCGTGAGCAGGTCTGGCCGGTTCTTGGCAAATGTTGCTCGTTCAGTCGAAGTCCTATGTGTTCTGTCTCCTCCGCAAGGTTTTTGTTCAAACCCTCTCCTCGCTCTTAAATTGAAATGAATACATTCATGTGGGTAGTCGAACTGACACCGTCCTCTGTTTTCTGTGCAAGTGACCTTTGGCTTTCGACAATCCAATGTCCAGGGTTGCCTTCACGCCTCGCTCTCCACGGGTAGAATCAATCCATGTTCTACTTTTTTCTTCTGCTATACTTTGCCAAAGTTGCACAGGCTTTTTTTTCTCCGCTAGGTCTTAGGGTTTTTCTTTCCGGGAGCAACCTGGGGTTGCTACGTTGTTCTCCGTTCAATTTGTTTTCTTGGGCTTGGAAAAGAATCCCACTGTAACTTAATTGACTGTATAGTAGTCGACCTTCTATTTCCGTAAGGGTTCCATTTTTAAAACCCCAACTGTAATTTTGTTTAACTCGGATGGTTTTGGTATTCGTAATACATTCAAGGCAACTATAATGATTGGACTGTAAATATGGTTGTTTTATCTATTAAGCAGAATTTCAATCGTTTTTTTTTTTCAGTTTGCACAGAAAGTATATCGTTACAAGAATGGTTACCTGTAGGTTTAAACTTCCTTCGTGTATTGTATGACTTGCTCGCTCTCTGTCTCCGCGTTTTCAACTTCACGAAACGCTTGACTGTTTCTTTGTCAATATGGAACACCTGTCTTGTGAGAAAACAACTAGGTACTTTGATGGCCTGCCTGTAATGCTACAGTTATTCACTAAATATCATGATTGTCTGTCACTGCATGTTTGAATCAACAGATTGTCAACATAATTTCATGTTTCTAATAAACAAATTTTTGTAACTCATAAGAAACAACAACACGGATGGTCTGCTTAATAATGGTATTGTTTGTCTATTCCTTCTCTTCTTTGACAGTTTGCAGAACCCCTGTAAAGTGACCCTCCTCTTCTTTTTGTAGTTCAGTGGAGGGAAAATTCATTACCAGTTGGTAACTGCCCCACTGTCAGTTACACGGTTACACTTTACATATTATTTCTATTTTCATTTTATCAATGACAAAATTTGAAACAGCCTAGTAGCCCTACTACAGTTTCTTAAATGAAAATTAAAATAAAAGTCAGTTATACTAAAACAAACCCCTACTGATAACTAATCCCCTAATCAAGAACAGACAAATTAAACATGGACAGGTTCAAAGACCTGAAAACAACACATCACCGAAAAAACAGGAAAACCTGTTGTCTGTTTGCCTCCCTAGTCGGATGCTCCTACATCAGTTGTTTACTGATAAAGGAAGATCTACTTCAATGTCAACTATGTTATATTATATATAGTTAAGAAATAAAAATAAAAAATAAATTATGATTAAAACATTTAAAATAATACTATTATTATATATTTTAGTTACATTTTTGGTGTATTATTTAATTACATTTAAAGTGTATATTCTACACAATCTAAAAAGAAAATGTATAAACACTAAATATATTTATATATTAAAAACTCAATTTAAACTCTCAAAAATTACACATGATATGTGTAGAGAGAAATCCACGTAACCACGCGTCTATCTGAGATTAAGAGCATAAAAAATTTGATCCCTCCCAATACTATATTCATGATTAAAATGAATCTACTCATTTCAATAATATAATTTGTAAAAATATATAAATTATTCAATTGTAGTCCTTTTTTTCTCATATTAGTCCTTTAGTCCTTTTTTTAAATGACGTTTCGTGTTCGAACCTTGTGGCTCACCGATTCAGGATTCTCCTGGGGTGCTATAAGTATTCATAGCTGAAGTTGCTTAGCTTCACATGTATTCAGCTTTCAATGTCGAGAAATAATCGCCGAGCCCTTTGGGTTCTCTATCAAATGTAAGCTTAATAACGATTTTATTAAATGCGGAGTAAAAACTTTTAAATAGAATTGAAAAATTAAAATTAAAATTTGTCGAGTAAATTTTAAATACCTCCAGCCATTGATGGCTTATGTAAAGCTTCCAGCAGAAAGATCAGATAAAATCTCTAGCCACTAAAATATCTTCAAAAAACCATGAAGATCCCAAATGGGCTCCTTCATTGGTTGCTTTGTGATTAGAAATACATTCTCTGATAAACTAATTTTACCATGTTAGAAAAACTTCAACACATATAAATGCTCTGTTTTGGATTTACGTTCCACTCCACTTTTATTTCAGATCTTACATTAACCTTTCACTCATGAAAGTAAAACTTCCAATCTATTACTTGAGGATATATAATATAATATAGTATGTCAAAACTTCATGCATACCACTCAACACGCTACAGCTTTCAACGTAGGTCCTCAACACAGATTTCAACTCATCTTTTTCCTCCAACGCAGATCTAGTCCACGCACATTGTTCGTGGCTGGTCTTCTTCAAGCTGTGTGAGATTATTGCAGATTATTACTGGCTAGAGATTGTCCTGAGGATGCAAGGATGAAGATCACGATGCGCAGTCCTAAGATAGAAAGCTTTGCAATATGAAATCTGAAAGGGTTTCCAAGCTCTGCTAACTCTGATTGATGGTGTAAAACTGAAGGGGTTTGAGTTAGTGAGCTTGGGGACCAAACATAAGAGTTTATAGTCCAGCTTCCATCAAGCTTCTGTTGGCTATGTGTCAAACGTTCCACTGATCATGGTAGAGAATTGTAGTGGTAGTAATAGAACACTTCAAAAGCTCCCAACAAGAAATTAATTTACTGCAGCTAATTTCCGTAATTTAAGGAAACAACTGCAGTTGGTTTCCATAGTCTAAGGAAATGACTGCAGTAATTCCAGAAATCGAGGGAGTAATTCCTGAAATTGAGAAGTGGAATAGGGAGCGTAACATTCTCCCACTTGGTCCATACTTCCACTCTTAATGTCTCATCTTAAAACCCATTGATAATCTATATTAAGTAATAGATACATGAATCATGGTGATAAGTCCTCTAATGACGAGTATTATCTTCCATGTATTACTATGTATTTATTCTTATTAAAATTTATGTGGTAACAATTTTTTAATGAATAAACCCCATGTTTATTCTTGGTCCTACACAGATGAATTCTCTCAAATCAAATTAAGGTGCACATAAATATGAGAAAAATATCACAATAATTAAGAATTTCATTAAAAATAACATTGTTCATACAATCAGACCCTTGGGGATTTTTTAATTCAATTTTCAAGAAGTATCGGATGCTAGGGTTTTCGCTCATCCCCTGCAACTGTGCCGACTAACTCTGCATGCTCGCTGCCACACCCTAGGCTCCTTCCTTCTGGCACAGCGTGCACTGACGCTGGTTCACCTGCAATGGCAGGCCCGTCGGGGGGAGGCGATTGGTCTTCCCCCTCAAATCACGACAAACAACCTTCCGCGGATCATACAAATGACTCTGCATCGGACCAAAGGATTCCAGAGGGCAAGGACAACCGAAAGCATGAAGCGCCAGATGACTCAACTGACAAGAAGAGTGCTGCACAGGAAGAAGAATCTGGGCCAAAAGGAACGCCCACAGTGACCTCGACTACCTGCAAACCGATTGCGGCAGAATGGCCAAAAATCGAGCTTCCAAGCCACAGGATCAATGGACAGATCCAGTACATGAAATATCACGCCCTTATTGGCAAATTTATCGGATTCTGGCCCACGGAAAAAACCCTGCAAGGGTGGATCGCGGCCAAATCGAAACCCAAAGGGCACGTCACCCTTCAACTTGGACCCAAGGGATTTTTCACTGCTATCTTTCTCTGCATAGAAGATCGTAACAGGGTTCTGGATGAAGGACCGTACTTCTTTAACTCAGCCGGCCTATACCTAAGCGATTGGGTGGAAATGTTCAACCCTGACAAGGAGGATTTCAGTTGGGCTCCTGTCTGGATCTGGATGTACTCGCTCCCTCTGGAATACTGGGATGAAGAATCCCTAAAAGACATTGGTACGGGACTAGGTGAGTTCATCAAAATAGTGGAGGAAACGAAGCTGCGACGTTACACCTCGTACGCTCGCATCTGCGTCTACATGCGCTTGGAAAAAGCACTCCCTGATTCGGTAAGCCTCTACCACGATGATTTTGAATGGATTCAACCTCTAGATTTTGAGCATGTCCCCTTCCGTTATCGTAAATGCCATATTCATGGGCATCTCTTCAGAGATTGCCCGCTCAATGCCAAGCCTCAGGCCTCGGATCTCCCGGACACATCTGCCTCTGAAGGGTTCACCAAAGTCACCAGTCGAAGGAGGTCTCACAAGAAACCTCCCAGTGGGAAAAAATCCAATGTAACCGCTTCTTCCATTCCCTCCACCAGCAATAGCTTTGAAGCCCTAGCCTCTGTAACCGATAACACCCCTCAAGCAGATCAATTACCCCCCCAAGCGGCAAAGTCGACCTCCCCCACCCCCCACCCCCCCTCCACCTAATTCAAGCCCCTTTCCTTCGTCCATGGGGGTTCAGACTGGTCCAACTGATGAGCCTCTGAAAGACCCAGATTGGAAACCGAACGGAATGGATGTTGATTGCAATCCCATTAAGCCCTCTGCAGAAAGCAGTGAAGCACAATATATGGAGGAAGAACCGGAAAGCATCGATTTGAGATGGCTTGACCTTTTTGAGCTTGAACAAGCCTGCAGGAGAAAGGAATTTGATAAGATTCAAGAGCACCTGCTAGACACGCTGGAAGTGATCATATCCAGAGCGTTTAGGCAAAGAGAACTGGGAATACAACCAGGCAGTAGGTGGGATGGCAGCCAACTTCCTAGGGATTCCAAGAAAAGAGGAAGGAAAACAGATCTGGAATGAACAATTACAGTGGGCAAAATCCTGGTTGACTCAGGAAGATATGCTAAGCTGACAAAGTACTACAAGCCTCTCCCAAACACTGAATCATGAAGCTCACTTCATGGAATCTAAGAGGACTCAACAGTCTTGCGAAACTCAGAATGATAAAAAATATGATAAAGCAGGAGCAGCCTCAGATTTTTTTCATGCAGGAAACTAAATGTAACAGTAGTACTCTTGGCAACATACTCTCATGAGCATGGCCTGGATGTCATTCAGTTGCGGTGGATTCCTCGGGAGCTTCCGAAGGGCTGGCTATTGCCTGGAACACTCAGGCCATCTCGCTCTCTGATTTCCATGCCTCCCATCACATCATCCAAGCAACTTTCCACATCACAGGAACCAAAATTCACGGACATCTTACTAATGTCTATTTCCCACAGGAAGCAGGCTGCAAAACAGTTCTATTGGACACTATAGGAGCACTTAACACTGACAGAATCCATCCTCTTTGGATCCTAGGAGGTGACTTCAATATGATCACAAAACTAGAGGAAAAGATGGGAGGCAGAGCCAAACTAGAGCCAGAAAGTGGCCACTTCAAAGACTTCATACAGGACAACTTGTTGATAGATCTGCAATACAGTAACGGAATTTACACCTGGAGTAATCGCAGGGCAGGTCGCCAGCACATTGCCTCTAAGCTAGACAGATTCCTTATCTCAGACAATGCAGTCTATCTGGGCAGTGACATTTCAACCTCTATTCTCCCACTCAACGGCTCTGACCATTGGCCGATCTCTCTGCAATGGCAACGACCGGGGAACTCAACGCGGTGCCCTTTTCGCTTCGAAGCCTTCTGGTTTAATCACCCCGCTTTCAAGGACCTCATCAGCTCCTTGTGGAAGAAATTTGTGCTGCCAAAAAGGTCCAAAATGTACCAGTTCCAAAAAAATCTCAAATTCCTCAAAACCCACATTAAACACTGGAATCATACCACTTTTGGCAATATTTTCCAAGCACAGTAGGACCTTAACAAAGAAATGCGAGCTCTCCAGCAAAAAATCATTACAGAAGGTTATACGGAAGGATCAATGGAGCAGGAAAAGAAGCTACAAACTCAGCTGGAGGAAAGATCAAAGCAGGAGGAAATTCTTTGGAGGCAGAAGTCCAGAATTCGATGGCTGAAGGAGGGTGAAAGAAATACCAAATTCTTTCACAGAACCACTATTCAAAGACGAATGCACAACACAATAACCTCCATCAAGAATCAGGAGGGGGAAAGAGTGGAAGATCACACAGAGATCGAGCAGGTGTTCATCAATCACTTCTAGGCTGTTCATCAAGAGCCTCCTCTGGACAGACTGCTGGCCATTGACAAAATTACTCAAAACATTCCAAAAATTATCACCGATGAGCACAACCAACTTCTGCTACGATCGGTCTCTAGTCAGGAAGTGGATCTTGCCATGAAGCAGCTCAAAGATGGGAAGGCCCCAGGTCCGGATGGCTTCACGACCACCTTCTTTCACAATTTTTGGGAACTTATCAGAGAGGAGGCTTGGATGGTGGTGGAGGAATCACGCTCTATGCACTGGCTTCTCCCCTCTTTGAATGCGACTTTCATCACCCTAATCCCCAAAGAAGATGACACCAGTACGCCAGACAAATTCCGCCCAATCTCTTTATGCAATGTCATCTACAAAGTCATTTCTAAAGTCATTGCCAATAGATTGAAACCGCTTCTGCCCCTACTCATCTCGCCCGAGCAATCCGAATATGTGGAAGGCAGACAAATACTGGATGGCATTATCCTCACACATGAGATAATACACTCTCTAAAGCACACCAATCAGGCAGGTATGATTCTCAATATTGATCTTTCTAAAGCCTTTGATAAGTTAAGTTGGACCTACATTCAAAAAATGCTATCTGTGTTCGGTTTCTCCCCCACTTGGGTTCGATGGATCTCTAGTCTTATTTCCTCCTCTTTTTTCTTGATCCTTATTAATGGGATTCCCTCGCGCCCCTTCAGCCCCTCAAGAGGCATCAGACAGGGGGACCCCCTATCTCCTTTCCTCTTTGTCTTAATGGTGGAGGGACTGGGGCGCCACCTCACAACTGCCCTTAGATCCCAGCAAATTCGAGGCCTCTCAGTTCACAACTCTCTTGCCATCACTCACCAACAGTTTGTTGATGACAATATGGTGTTTGGGTACCCTTCTGTACAGGAAGCCTCCCAACTAAAATCCCTTTTGAATGATTTTTCAGCTGCCTCGGGAGCTAGCATAAACAACGCCAAATCTCAGATTTTCTTCTTCCACACACCTCCTATAACTCAATCTGCTATAGCTCGCATCCTTGGATTCTCTATTGCCACTCTCCCCTCCAATTACTTGGGTGCCCCATTAATCGCCTCCGCTCTTAAGCATGCATCCTGGCACAAGCTCCTGGAAAAAATTGAAGCACGAATCTCTTCATGGACTCTCAGAACTCTGAACATAGCAAGCAGATTGGTCCTAATCAAGGCGGTGTTACAGGCCATGCCTCTGTATCTTTTCTCCATCCTGGCAGCGCCAAAATGGGCTCTTAAAAAAATTAAAGCCCTACAGCGAAATTTCCTATGGGGATCCAAAGGCACCAATCGCAAATGGGCGCTGGTTAATTGGTCTACGGTCTGTAAGCCTAAGGAACAAGGAGGAATAGGACTGCGGGATCCTACCCATAGTAATGCCATTATGAGTGCCAAAATTTGGTGGAACTGGCTCACAGCCCCCAATAAGCCCTGGGAAATTCTTTGGACCGCCAAGTATGCCAATCACAGACCCCAGGAAGAACTAATAAGATTTACTCTAGAGGAGAAAGGCTCACTCATATGGAATGCGGCCAAACAACATTATTTACTCATACAACAACACAGTTTCTGGGAAATAAGAGATGGCAGATCAGCTAGATTTTTTACGGACTCCTGGGATCAATTTCCAAAACTCACCAACACCTAAAGTTCGCCCCCGGGACCAGAATGGGACATGCAGCAATTGGAAACAGTTCAACAACAATGGACGGATGATGCAGAGCAGGGTTATAGGCAATGGAAATAGGCAGCAAGAATAATAAGGAACACTGATGAGCAAGCCAAGGATGCCTTAAACTCCGAACTCAAAACTCGGTGCATCAGAATATCGAATAATAGGGACATACTCAGATGGGGATATACTCCTAGAGGAACCTTCTCAACCAAGGAAGCCTATAAAATCATCAGCAATGATCTTGTGCCCAAAGATCCTCTATGGAGCAGAATATGGAGTTTGGGAGTCTGGCCTAAAGTATCCTTATTTCTTTGGCTCTTTGGACATCAAAGAATCCTCACATGGGATAACTTAAGAAAGAGAAGCTTTCATGGCCCCTCAATCTACCCCATCTGCTGTGAGCATGAGGAAACACAGCAGCATCTCCTTTTCTCTTGCTCTCTGGCTAATCAATTGTGAGAGAAAGTCGGTTTTCGCTACCAACAAAATTGCAGACTCAATGCAGATATAATAAGCTCCATACGAAACTGGCATCAAAATCCTTACAAAAGTGAAATTTTAAACCAACTTTGGAGAATAATCCCAGTTCTCCTCCTATGGACAATCTAGAAAGAGAGAAACAAACGCATTTTCAAGGATCAAAAAACTCCTATGGACACAATCTGGAGGAACTTCTGCCTCAATCTAACTGAAACCTTGGCTTTGCAATCTTGGGAAACTGATGATTACCCAACTCTGGCCAAAGAAAAAGCTATATGGGAAAACTGGGGTTTACAGCTTCAACCTGGAAAGCAAGTGCACACAGTCCCAAGAACTGACATCACCATGAACTCTTGGCTTCCTCCTCCCAAGAACACCTCCAAACTCAACTTTGATGGTGCTTCTAAAGGGAATCCAGGCAAAGCAGGCTTCGGGGGAGTTATCAGGGATCACAAAGGCACACCCATCGTTGTATACCTGGGTAGTCTTGGATGGGACACAAATAATTCGGCTGAGCTGGAGGGACTATGGCAGGGGCTTCTCCTTTCTCAACAGCATGGGCTGCATCCCCTAGAGATAGAGGGAGGCTCCCAAATTCTCATTAACATGGCCACTCAGCTCCTAAACGGAGCTCACGCGCATAAAATTGCTAATAGTTGGAGACTTGAGGCTCGTCTGGAGGATATTGAGCATTGGCTCCACAACAACTGAGCTCTCCTCTTCAAGCACATCAGACGGGAAGGTAACAAAGTTGCGGATCTACTGGCCAACTTGGGAGTGGATAGTGAGCACAATATTGTTACAGGTACTTATGACATAATTAAGAATCATGAACAAAGACAGAAATGCCAAAAACTGGTCCAAAGTGATGCAGAACTCTCGGATGCAGGTGCAGAGGACCGTGTTTGAGTTGATGGGATGGGGGTCTAGCCTGGCGGGAGGCCACCTGCCCACCCGCAAGGAAGACGTCAATCAAACCTTAAATATGACTGCTCTGCGTTTAATAGCCTTTACTTCGGGCACTCTTCACAACCAGGTTTCCGCTCGCTGATACATCCTCACATGCTGCGAAATGGATTGTCCTCTGGATCATATTTATGATGGTTCAATGCAGCTGGTTTACAGTTGCACGATCGAATGGTTCAAAATCATGGAACCCTCCTTTGAATCAAATTCATTTCCTTCGCCAGTGAATTGGTGGTGCAGCCCGGATGCTGGGCTCTCAAATGCACGCACAATCACTGGTAAGAGGAGCAGTCTAAATTGCTGCCTAGATCTTGGTGAAAACCTCCATTTCTCGCTTATTGGTTCCTGTATGCTGGCATCTGTCTTCCTGAACTCTCATTCGTCTCTGTCTACTGTCAATCCTCCGTTTCCCTAGATTTCTTGTCCCGTCTCCACTGCAATTATGCCGCGCCTCAGGCAAAGAATGCGTTGTAGGAGAGGCTCCACCAGGCGCCAAGTGCGGCGCTCTCCCTCCACCTCCAGCTCGCTATCTGCGTCTTCCTCCCCCTCGGACAGCCTTGCTAGAATTCACCGGGGTCGTCTTCTCCGCTCAGGTTGACAGCTTGACTCTCACTCTCCTTCTTCTCACCCGCCTCAATCCCACACCGCTCGCTTTTCTTTCAATAGTTCCCTCAACCAACCTTAGGTCACTGCCGCTATCACAGTCATTTTTCATGAGGAGCCTCAGGCCGACCCCCCTTGTTCTTGCCCGGAGGCATGCAGCATCCCTGAGGAGCCGAAGGCTGGGATGATGCACCCGGTTTCTATGGACCTTCAGGGCATGGGTGACAAAGCTATGCAGGATCAGGCGCTCAAGGACTTTGAGGGGCATCCTAGCGGGATAAAGGATTCTGAGCATAGTGTCACGGGGCTAGACGACGGGAAGGACATTGGGCAAGCAAGCGCGTTACAGGCGGTCCCCCCTCCCTCCAAGAAGGTGGTCCACTCCGTCGACGACCTGTACAATGAGTGCGGCGATCCAGATGAATACTGGTGCAGGGTTGTCCAAGTTTCTCCTGATGAGTAGTTTCACCTCTCAGTTCTGGTTTTTTTTGCTCTGCTTCGGCCCCCACACACGGGCTTGTTTTTTATTTTCCTGTTGTTTCAGATCATGCTTATGTTTTGCTAGTTACAGTCTCTAGCACTCAAAGTATCTCTCTCCCCTGCGTGGTGTTAGGTCTCTGTAATTTATTAGCAAGATTGGGAGAGTCCAATCACAGAGTTAACATCATTTCAACCAACTTTGGGATTCTAGGATCTAGCCCTCCTGAATCCGGAGAGGGATCTCTCCAATATGTACAAAGATGGATATTGTCTTTGAAAAGCCAGTATGTGATGATATTATAGTTGTAGTTAAGTTACAAGGCCATTGATGGTTGAGCATGAAATGTTACTTGAGGGGAAAGTCCTAAGTGCAAAAAGTTTCAAAAGTGAGAAGTTGTAAGCAAATAGAACAGTTTTGGCAGATAGATAGATATAACGCTGGTTTTTAGTCCATTGGGCTATGGAGTCATATCTGGGCTTTAATTGAACAACAACATCAAGTGTGATCCAAGGGGCAAGTCATCTATACCACAAGATTGTTGAGATTAAAATGATGAAATGGAAACATTAAAATGTTGGAGGGGTGGAAACTGATAATAATTTCTCAGAGGATTTATAGTCAGTCCAAACAAGAAAAGCCTCTTAAGTAACTGTTTTAAAACCAACCAAGGACAAGGCTAACCATAGAATTCTTGGGCAAGTTCTTATTAAAGCAGCTTAATTGACAAACAATCCAGTAATCCACATAATTACCTTCAGAAAGTATGAAAACACATAAGAAAAACATAGTGTAACTTAAGATCAGATAAAGTACTTTTAAACCTAGTCTGCTTTCAGTCAACACCAAGGGAAAATTTCAGAATCTGCCTTTGGAGAAAAGAATCTAGGAATCAGGGCAAACCATGTCTTCTCTAGTCTAACTTTAATAGCAAATAATGGAAATAACATTCGAGAACAACGTTTGAGCAAACAGAAGGACGAGGGAACGCCAACATTCCTAACTGTTTAAACTGTATTGAATCATTCTTAAATAAACAAATCTGAAGAAAACATTAAGATAAAGATTTCTCAGCCAGAGAAGGTTACTGCTATAAAGAAAATCCTAACCCTGTTTAAACTGTTCTTTACAGAGGGAAAATGAACAATATGGCATACATAGAAGGAAAACGATTAACAAAGAAAGAAGCACTTCACCAGTGATAAAGACCAGGATCCCAAGAAACAGTTTTTATATTGATGTCAAACCAGTTACAATCTTCAAGTCCAATGTTTCAGTTCAGCAATCATCTTCACTATTCAACCTAACTACTCTAGCGCAAACAGAGCTTCAAGTGCCAGTGAACACTATGTACAAATAGAAGTCTCGAGCTCAAGTGTATTTCAAAGTTATGCAACCAACAATTTCTCATTTTCTTCTGAGGTATCTATAGAAGAATGAGGAGGTGATCTGAGAAAATATCTCTCAGGATAATTAATACAGGTTCAAGACTTCTCGGCCCTTTGAGAGGCTCGATGAAGAAGTTCACAGGTGGAACACTGTATTAACTGTTTTACATTTATGGATTAAGCTCGGTGGGAGCTTTATTTGACTTTGAGGCTTTATGTAATGTTTGGAGTAACTCTGCAGATATTTTCTGCATTGATTTCCTTGCAGAAGTAACTCCCTGGCTGCGCTGGAGGCGAATATCTGATTTTCTTCAATAACTTCGGCCTTTGTTTGAAAGGTTTGAGGCGACAGGTGGCTCGGTGGTAGCTGAGGAATCAATTTGCCTCAGATGTGGCGGTGGAGGCTTTCTGTCTGATGAAACACTTTAGGTTTTTCCTTTAAATTGTGTTTTAGATTGGGGATTAGGCTTTTGATAACGGTCTTAGCCGTAATCCCCATAAAAACCGTCTTCAATCTTCATCTGCTGTGTTCTGTCTTCAAACTGATACTCTTTAACTGTTTTTGAATTAAAACAGTGTCTTTTCGATGTGCAGGCCGCACTGGGCTTTTTAAAGGAATTAATTCCCATGAAGCATTGAGAAAACAATGGAGCGAAACCCCACAGATGGTTCTCTTTAACAGCTCGAAGGCGCAGGAAACGTCTTTCCCAACCCTCGGCTTTCTTTCATTAAACAATTGAAAACCATTAAAACGCCTGCAAAACACAAAAAATAGTTAAGAAATCCTGCGGAAATAGGTTTAAACTGCTTCAGATGGCGGGGGAGGAGCGAAGTCGTCGGATGAAGGCAACCAACGGTGGAGATCTGCATAGAAAGGAAAAAAGGATAGCAGGAGAAGAATAAGGAGGAGTAGTTTTGGACCGTCCGATCTGGACACGTGGACGGTCCAGATTCAATCGAAGGATCGCAATCGAAACTGCGGGCCTAATCGCAATCGAAACTGCGGGCCTGGTCTTTTCGATCAACCCATTGAAATTTTCCCGATTACGATTGCGCGATCGGTCTTTTTAATCTAACCATTTTATATTTAACACGTGACTTCAAGCTTTTAAGTTGAAACTTTGGATAAGCAGGTTCTTGGGTTTTATAAAGGAAAAATCAGAACAGTAATGAAAATTTACAATGTTTTAAGCACCGGAGGCGGGCTTACTGGATATATAAAATAAACGATGCGATCAGGTTTTTGTATTTACAAAGGATTAATCGCATCGGAACATTTCAAACCAAAGTATGATCGCAATCAGAACTTTTGAATAGAGCACAAGTCTCGCGCATTTGGATACTTCCGATGTGATGAGCGCCGAACAGGGTTAGCGCTTGGTTTTTTAATGGAAATGGGGGTTCCGAAACAGTTAAAAAGTGAGTTTTCAACTATGGAAAGGGGAATTTTTCATAAATGGAAAGAAGAGGACTTATGAAAACAAGGCAGTTTTGATGGAGAAAAAGGGGAGCACATGAAAGGTTTGAGAAGAGGGAAAATGATGGTCTTTCAGCAGTCTTTCATTTGGAATCAGCAGAATTTTCTGAGTATAAAATGGGACAGCAAATGAGGATTTGGGACAGAGGCATGAGACCTTAAAGAGACTTCAAGAGCCAACAATTTTTAGTGATAAAATTTGTTCCTTGGAGGCTCAAAAAAGATCTTAGCCACCTTTTGGTATAACAAAATATTATAGGTGGCTAATAGTGGCTCCACTTGGGGATGGTGCTTTCTTTGAAGGCATCAAGAATTCAGACTTGATTTCTGGGAGGCTGATCAGTTGCCTCATCCATTGGGTTGTCCTTCTGTGATTGAATGATCTTTTTCTAAAAACATATTTGGCAGCCATGAAAACAATGGACCTTTATCAACCAGCTTGCTACCTACCCAATCCTACAGATCTAGCATTTTTTCTTCATCAGAGTGCACTTGGATTGGCAAACTCTATTCACAACATTTTATTCTTTTGAAAGCAGGAAATCTAATCTACTTCTACTCCTTATTTCTCCCTGAACTTAGATTAAACAGTTGAGCTCAGATATTTTTCTACCTAGTCTACTGTCTGTTGGGATTAAATAGTCCAACAAACTTTCATTCTCTAAATTCTACAACAGAAATTTAAAAATAGTCAAGTCAAGATTGAGCTGTTTGACTTGCTATGATCTATGGCATAAGAACAAGCCGCACATAGATTATTATTTGCAGAAAATTAAATCAAAATGGAAGGCTTAAGATCTGAAAGTTTCTCATTATGGCCTTCTTTTTCTTTACAGCTCTGTTTTTAATTTTGTTTTGAGTTGTCTCTTTCTTGATATCTGATTCAGATTTTGGGCAAATAAGAACCAGTTTTTCTCTTTTATGACTCAGAAAAATAAAACAGTTTTGAGTCATCTCTCTTTGGAAACTTTGGTTCAGATTTTGAACATGTTTGAACCTTTAATTTCTATCCTAATCTATCTACCGATAAGCCAAGATTAAACAGTTTGGCAAATCAAATTCACTACCCTATCAGCAGAAAATTGAAAGCTAATTAGTCAAGATTAAACAGTTTGACTAACTAGAAGTGTGTTTTGCAGGAGTGTCATTTAAGCTTGCACACTTTCAGATTTATTTCTCTTTTTTGCATGGGGCTGTGCCTTTCTTGTTTTTCATTTCTGCCCTCTTTTCTTTCTTTCTTTGTTTTTGTATTTTTGAATTCTTGATTTTTCTCCAAAGCAGAAAACAACAACTAACTACATGCTCGGAACTGAGCTTTATTGACATTCCTATCTAACCTATTCTAAACATGGATTATTTACATATTCATATGATACAAAAGTGCCAATGCAGCCAGCTGAGTAATGTCAAGAAGAAGTAGTAACTCTGGCTGCTTGTCAGAGGTATCCATAGAACATATTGAAGGTTAACCTTCAATGTCAAGGCTATCACAGAAGGTGACAGCTTTTCATGTCTCTGCCTCTTGCAAAGGGTCAATGCTTGATAATTTGAGCCAGTCGGGATTTCCACACACTCTTCCATAGGATCAACAAAGAAAAGATGAAGATTCTCTTCCTTTTGATCCTCCACAATTGGTAGATCATCTGCTTCCAAGGCTTCAGCTTTGAGGAGTATCTCTTCAGTCCGTAGCTTGGAAGTATCGTCATATTTAACCTGCACAATAGCAAACAGTGAAATATTTTCTTTCTCTAAACATATGCTTGCTTCTGATACAAATTCAAGCTCTTTATATGAAAAAATAATATCAGTGAAGGGAGAAGTTTCTTCTTGAGAAGATGATATATCCACAGCAGGATAGTCTTCTATTTGTTTTTCTCCTTCATCCTCATCATCCTCTGAACTGGAGGACTCATCATATTTGACAGTGTTGTCCTCTTGTGGCCCTAGTATGCTTGGATTGAGTGGGCCGAACTTTGTGAAGAGGTTATTATATTCTTGAGCAGGGGAGTATTTAAAGGTTTCCTCTTTTTCAAGAGAAAGCTCCTTTTGCTCAAAATTTTTTTCATTGCTCTTCTCTTCACCTTCTGAGTTGAAAGGCTGTTGATTTCCAATTATGTGAAAGCCATTAGTGATGGATTGAAACGGATGTTTTTGGCTTTCAAGCTGGTGATGGTGAAAATGATAACACCAATCAAACGCTGGTTGCCCTGCATGATTAGTTTTTTCTTGGAACTCATCATCATCATCATCAGACTGATCGAAATTCGGAAAATCATCTGAATAAACAATTTTGTCATTCGAACATATTGGGTCATCAGTTTGCTTTTCTTCTAACTGATCTACAAGATAACTTTCTAAATCTATACAACAAAGTTCTTTATGTGAATGGGCAAGAGTGTTTGTTTCGCAAAAAATTTCAGAGACTGACTGTTTATAAATAGTCTGATCTATCTCTTTTTCTGTCAAAGTGAAGGATGTTTCTATGTTCCTTTGAACAGGAGTACAGCAGTTCTCTGTCTCTTGTGAAGACTGATTTTGAGGCTAGATGTCTTCTTGAGCCTCAGCTATAAGGGATGATGAATCAATATTTGAGTTTTCAGGGATATCTTGAGGAATGTTTTTTACTGCTTGGATCATCTTTTCCTCAACTGATTCATCTATTTTTTTTTAAATTTTCAATAGGATATTAAACTCATGAATGGCTGTTAAAAGATCTTTAGGATGCATCTCTTCCAAATCTTCCTCATTATCTATAATGTGTTGGGTGATGTTTTGTGATGGATCATAATATATTGCACCCCATGATAATGACGTAGCGTTTTCTTCATAGTTCTCATAGAACATATATTCAAGGTCTCTTAAAGAAAACAAACTACTAGATCTTAAGCATTCATACCAATCCCTAGCTTTTCTTTCTAATGTTAACGTGAACATTTTAATTAGGCAGTCTTCATGCCATTCAACTTTCAACCTCCATACATGTATATGAAATCTGATGAGATGTAATAGAGGGTCATCAAACTTTTCACCTTGGAAAACAGGCAGGTTGTCATCCCAATTCATCCGGGGCATCTTATGTGGAAACCCAGGGATATGATCTCTACTCATTGGGGCATATCTTCGTTGTATTCTCGGAATCATGTTTGTAAATCAGAAAAGAGGTCACTGTGTCTGGTCAATCAGTTCAGGGTCTTCTACCAGTGGAGTCATTTGGTCTTCTGGAAGTTTCAGAGTGTGGAGTCGCCAGGTGGAAAATTTTTCGCTCCTAAGGAGGTAAAACGTTTTATGGTTCCACCACCACATGATTCTTGTAGAGCTGTAAGATTCTCAGGAACTGAATTAGCTCTCAAGGGTGATCTGAAAACAGTTGAAGATTTAATCTTAGGAGACTTCCTAAGGATGCTTTCTAGGTTATCAACTATCTCAGGTGGATCAGGGTCAGGATGGGCTCTAATGTGAATCTTTTTAGAAGCCACTATGCTGCGTTTTTTTTTTTAGACCCAAATAAACAAGAAAAGTTCAACCAGATATGACAATCTTTGAAGGGTCAACTAAACTGTTTACACAAATCTTAATCCTACAGTTTTCTAACTGAGTTTGAATGATTTTATAATGATAAGGGTTCTTCCCAGTGGAGTCTTAAGGTCTGCTAGGATTGTGGAGTCGCCAAGTGGAAATTTTTAGCTCCTTTCAGAGGTAAAAGGTCTTATGGTCCACCACCATGTTTATTTAATTCCACTCTGAAATATTTTTAGGTTTTTCTAAGTCATTTTTCAGTTTTGTGGTTGTTAAGAATGTCCTAACTTTGTTTCAAAACCTAGCTACGGTTATGAAACAAAGACAGTCTATCCTTATGGCTAAGCCAACCGATTTTCCAAGGTTAGATGAAAACTTAAAAGAATCCTAGGGTTGACCTAGTTTGTCACTGATTCAAACAAGCTCCATCATGATTACCTATATTAGGCAGTGCTTGAAAAGGCTGCTTTTTACTCTGGTTAATAAAGCAGATGCTCTATGAACCAAATCTCTGACGTCGTATGATTATCTTTAAATGAAAATGATTCTGGGTTCGATATCCCCAGCGGAGTCGCCAGAAATGTTAGGTTCTGGTGGCTCAGCTGCAAAATAGAACACTTGTCATGGAACCAGAGATTTTGAGTTAAAGTCTTCCCCAGCGGAGTCGCCAGAAATGTTAGGTCTCTGTAATTTATTAGCAAGATTGGGAGAGTCCAATCACAGAGTTAACTCATTTCAACCAACTTTGGGATTCTAGGATCTAGCCCTCCTGAATCCGGAGAGGGATCTCTCCAATATGTACAAATATGGATATTGTCTTTGAAAAGCTTAAGGTGATGATATTAGGCTAGTTATGAAGGCCAAGGGTTTTGTTTTGTTTTGGATGGTAGAGCATGAAATGTTACTTGAGGGGAAAGTCCTAAGTGCAAAAAGTTTCAAAAGTGAGAAGTTGCAAGCAAATAGAACAGTTTTGGCAGATAGATAGATATAACGCTGGTTTTTAGTCCATTGGGCTATGGAGTCATATCTGGGCTTTAATTGAACAACAACATCAAGTGTGATCCAAGGGGAAAGTTATCTATACCACAATATTATTGAGATTAAAATGATGGAATGGAAACATTAAAATGTTGGAGGGGTGGAAACTGATAATAATTTCTCAGAGGATTTATAGTCAGTCCAAACAAGAAAAGCCTCTTAAGTAATTGTTTTAAAACCAACCAAGGACAGGGCTAACCATAGACTTCTTGGGCAAGTTCTTATTAAAGCAACTTAATTGACAAACAATCCAGTAATCCACATAATTACCTTCAGAAAGTATGAAAACACATAAGAAAAACAGAGTGTAACTTAAGATCAGATAAAGTACCTTTAAACCTAGTCTGCTTTCAGTCAACACCAAGGGAAACTTTCAGAATCTGCCTTTGGAGAAAAGAATCTAGGAATCAGGGCAAACCATGTCTTCTCTAGTCTAACTTTAATAGCAAATAATGGAAATAACATTCGAGAACAACGTTTGAGCAAACAGAAGGACGAGGGAACGCCAACATTCCTAACTGTTTAAACTGTATTGAATCATTCTTAAATAAACAAATCTGAAGAAAACATTAAGATAAAGATTTCTCAGCCAGAGAAGGTTACTGCTATACAGAAAATCCTAACCCCGTTTAAACTGTTCTTTACAGAGGGAAAATGAACAATATGGCATACATAGAAGGAAAACGATTAACAAAGAAAGAAGCACTTCACCAGTGATAAAGACCAGGATCCCAAGAAACAGCTTTTATATTGATGTTAAACCAGTTACAATCTTCAAGTCCAATGTTTCAGTTCAACAATCATCTTCACTATTCAACCTAACTACTCTAGCGCAAACAGAGCTTCAAGGGCCAGTGAACACTATGTACAAATAGAAGTCTCGAGCTCAAGTGTATTTCAAAGTTCTGCAACCAACAATTTCTCATCTTCTTCTGAGGTATTTATAGAAGAATGAGGAGGTGATCTGAGAAAATATCTCTCAGGAAAATTAATACAGGTTCAAGACTTCTCGGCCCTTTGAGAGGCTCGATGAAGAATTTCACAGGTGGTACATTGTATTAACTGCTTTACATTTATGGATTAAGCTCGGTGGGAGCTTTATTTGAATTTGAGGCTTTATGTAATGTTTGGAGTAACTCTGCAGATATTTTCTGCATTGATTTCCTTGCAGAACTAACTCCCTGGCTGCGCTGGAGGCGAATATCTGATTTTCTTCAATAACTTCGGCCTTTGTTTGAAAGGTTTGAGGCGACAGGTGGCTCGGTGGTAGCTGAGGAATCAATTTGCCTCAGATGTGGCGGTGGAGGCTTTCTGTCTGATGAAACACTTTAGGTTTTTCCTTTAAACTATGTTTTAGATTGGGGATTAGGCTTTTGATAACGGTCTTAGTCGTAATCCCCATAAAAACCGTCTTCAATCTTCATCTGTTGTGTTCTGTCTTCAAACTGATACTCTTTAACTGTTTTTGAATTAAAACAGTGTCTTGTCGATGTGCAGGCCGCACTGGGCTTTTTAAAGGCATCAATGCCCATGAAGCATTGAGAAAACAATGGAGCGAAACCCCGCATATGGTTCTCTTTAACAGCTCGAAGGCGCAGGAAACGTCTTTCCCAACCCTCGGCTTTCTTTCATTAAACAATGGAAAACCATTAAAACGCCTGCAAAACACAAAAATAGTTAAGAAATCCTGCGGAAATAGGTTTAAACTGCTTCAGATGGCGGGGGAGGAGCGAAGCCGTCGGATGAAGGCAACCAACGGTGGAGATCTGCATAAAAAGGAAAAAAGGATAGGCGCCCGCCTGCGGGGCCTTCGAATATATGAAAATTGATGGGCCCGGAGCTTTATATAAAATAAGGGCCTAATCGCAATCGAAACTGCGGGCCTAATCGCAATCGAAACTACGGGCCTAATCGCAATCGAAACTGCGGGCCTGGTCTTTTCGATCAACCCATTGAAATTTTCCCGATTACGATTGCGCGATCGGTCTTTTTAATCTAACCATTTTATATTTAACACGTGACTTCAAGCTTTTAAGTTGAAACTTTGGATAAGCGGGTTCTTGGGTTTTATAAAGGAAAAAGCAGAACAATAATGAAAATTTACAATGTTTTAAGCGCCGGAGGCGGGCTTACTGGATATATAAAATAAACGATGCGATCGGGTTTTTGTATTTACAAAGGATTAATCGCATCGGAACATTTCAAACCAAAGTATGATCGCAATCGGAACTTTTGAATAGAGCACAAGTCTCGCGCATTTGGATACTTCCGATGTGATGAGCGCCGAACAGGGTTAGCGCTTGGTTTTTTAATGGAAATGGGGGTTCCGAAACAGTTAAAAAGTGAGTTTTCAACTATGGAAAGGGGAATTTTTCATAAATGGAAAGAAGAGGACTTATGAAAACAAGGCAGTTTTGATGGAGAAAAGGGGAGCAGATGAAAGGTTTGAGAAGAGGGAAAATGATGGTCTTTCAGCAGTCTTTCATTTGGAATCAGCAGAATTTTCTGAGTATAAAATGGGACAACAAATGAGGATTTGGGACAGAGGCATGAGACCTTAAAGAGACTTCAAGAGCCAACAATTTTTAGTGATAAAATTTGTTCCTTGGAGGCTCAAAAAAGATCTTAGCCACCTTTTGGTATAACAAAATATTATAGGTGGCTAACACGTGGGAATTTTCTCAGTTGTTTCTTCAGACTGGATTCCCTCCTGAAGGGCAGTCTCAAAGTCTGGTTTTTTTTGTCTAAAATGCCACAAATCTGGGCAATGATAAGGCATCGGCTCGATTTACACTAGTTCTTCTGTTAATAGATTACTTTCACTTAGAAAAAAAAAACATTGTTCATACAATGAGAATCTACATAATGGAACCAAGTCCCATATTCATTACATGATCCTTGAATTTAAACGGTGGCATACCCTTAGTCAAAGGATCGTCAATCATCAACTCAGTGCTAATGTGCTCAATGACCACTTTCTTTTCTTTAACACATTCCCTTGTAGCTAAATACTTAATGTCGATGTGTTTATTTTGACTCCCACTTTTGTTGTTCTTAGCCATAAAAACAACAGCTGAATTGTCACAATATATTCTCAATGGCTTAGAGATAGAATCCATAATTCTAAGCCCAGAAATGAAATTCTTAAGCCATACACCATCTAAAGTAGCCTCAAAACAGGAGACGAACTCGGCTTCCATAGTAGAAGTGGCAATCAAGGTCTACTTGGCACTCCTCCATGATACAGCTCCATCGGCCATCATAAAAATGTATCCTGATGTTGATTTGCGTGAATCAACACATCCAACAAAGTCAGAATCTGAGTAGCCAATCACTTCCAAATTGTCCATCCGTCTATACATAAGCATGTAGTTTTTGGTTCCTTGAAGGTACCTCATTACTTTCTTTGCAGCTCTCCAGTGCTCTAAACCTAGATTACTCTGATATCGTCCCAACATTCCCACAACAAATGCAATGTCAGGTCTTGTGCAAACCTGAGCATACATTAGGCTTCCAACAACAGAAGCATATGGAATTTTCTTCATTTGTTCCCTTTCAAATTCATTCTTCGAGCATTGGTTCAAACTAAACCTATCACCCTTCACAATGGGAGCAACACTTGGTGAACAATCCTTCATCTAAAATCTCTCTAAACTTTTATTAATATAGGTTTCCTGAGACAGACCCAAGATGCCTCGAAATCTGTCTCTATGAATCTTAATGCCAATGACATAAGATGCCTCACCCATATCCTTCATATCGAAATTATTAGAGAGGAATTGTTTCACCTCATGCAGCAAACCCTTATCATTGGTTGTTAGCAAAATGTCATCCACATATAAAAAAAGAAAACGAATTTTACTCCCACTGACTTTAAGGTATATACATTCATCCATAATGTTTTCTACAAAATTGAAAGAAAAAATTACATTATGAAATTTCAAATACCATTGGTGAGATGCTTGTTTTAATCTGTATAATGACTTCTTGAGCTTGCAAACCAAATTCTCACCATCACTAGAGGAGAATCCTTCAGGTTGTTTCATGTATACCTCCTCCTCTAGATCTCCATTGAGAAATGTCGTTTTCACATCCATTTGGTGCAACTCCAAATAAAAATGGGCTACTAATGCCATAATAATGCGTAAGGAATATTTCTTAGATACATGAGAGAAAATCTCCTTGTAATCGATTCCTTCTTTTTGAGTGAATCCCTTCGCAACGAGTCTTGCCTTGTATCTCTCAATGTTGCCCAATGAGTCTTTATTTTTCTTAAAGATCCATTTACATCCAATGGATTTTGCACCATTAGACAACTCAACAAGATCCCAGACTTCGTTACTCTTCATAGAATTCATCTCTTCCTTCATGGCATCATACCATAATTCTGATTCTTTGCAACTCATGGCTTGTGAAAAAGACTCAGGATCATTTTCGGCTCCAATGTCATTGTCAGATTCTTGCAGATACACAACATAATCATCAGGAATTGCTGATCTCTTTGGTCTAGTAGATCTTCTTAATGTTGTCCCACCATCTTCCTGAGAAGTATGCAATTCAACTCGTTGTTCAAAAATTCTTGGCAATTATTGAACTATCTGATCTACTGGAATGTCGTCAGCAGCTTGTGGAACTTCAACAATTGGTTGTTCAACACTATTTTTTACTTTAGGGGTGCTGTGAACAATAACCAATCTTTCACTTGAGGTGGAAGGTTGATATTCTGAATGATCCTTCTCATAAACTATGCTTCTGGTTTGATCGCTCCCACTGATCAAATCATTTTCAAGAAACTTTGCATTTCTTGACTCCACAATCCTAGTGCTGTTAGATGGACAATAAAATTTGTAACCTTTAGACCTTTCAGCATATCCAATGGAATACCCACTAATGGTCCTTGGGTCTAGCTTCTTCTCTTGTGAATTATATATTCTCACTTCAGACGGGCATCTCCAAACGCGCTTATGTCGCAAACTCGATTTCCAACCTTTCCATAATTCAAATGGCGTTTTAGGAACAGCCTTGGTTGGAACTCGATTTAATATATACACTGCCATCTTAAGTGCTTCAGTCCACAAGAATTTAGGAAGATTGGAGCTGCTAAGCATACTCTGCACCATGTCCAATAATGTTCAGTTTCTTCTTTCTGCTACACCATTCTGGTCGGGTGAACCAGGCATGGTGTATTGGGCAACAATCCCATGCTCTTGAAGAAATTTTGCGAATGGCCTAGGTGCTTGTCCATCTTCTGTGTATCTACCATAATATTCTCCACCTCTATCTGATATCACGATCTTAATTTGCTTGCCGCATTTATTCTCTACTTCAGCCTAAATATCTTAAAGGCATCTAATGCTTCGCTCTTTTTATGAAGCATGTAGAGATACACATATCGTGAGTAATCATCTATAAAAGAGATGAAGTATCTCTGACCATGTGAGTCCATGTCTGGACTACATATATCAGTATGTATGATCTCTAATATGTCTGAACTCCTATTGGCACCTTTATTTGACTTGTTGGTCTGCTTTCCCTTTATGCAGTCCACACAAGTCTCAAAATCAGTAAAATCCAGAGTATCAAGTACCCCTTCATTTACCAATCTTTTAATTCTTTCTATGGAGATATGACCTAGTCTCCGGTGCCATAATTTAGAGGAATTTTCATCAATAACACATCTTTTAATACCAGTGTGAACATGCATTGAATCATAAGTGACATTGTTTTGTAAATTAATGCAGTAAAGACCATTAGACATAATACCATTCCCAACATAATCAGATTTATAAAATAAACTGAAAGATGTTTCTGAAAAGTTAAAGGAATATCCAAAAGGTACAAGCCTTGAAACTGAAATCAAGTTTCTAGAAAAACTTGGTACATAAAAGGTCTTTTCTAATTCTAAAACAAAGCCACTACTTAAAGTTAAATAGCATGTTCCTATAGCCTCCACATGCGAGCCCATCTTGTTTCCTGATAAGATGCTTTGCTCACTTCCCACTGGCTTCCTTTGGTTTTGCAAACCCTGCAAGGAATTCGAAATGTGAATTGTTGATCCAGAATCAATCCACCATGTGTTAATATTGACATTAACCATATTAGATTCATAACAAACAAACGAGATTGGATTACCTTTGTCTGCAAGCCATTTCTGAAATTTAGCGCATTCCTTCTTCATGTGTCCCTTCTTTTTACAGAAGAAACACTTGGAATCCTTCTTGATATTGGCTTGGGGAGGTATTTTACCTTTCCCTTTTCGATTGGCTTGAGATTTTCCCTTTTCTCGCGTTGCCAGCATTGCACTTTCTAAAAAACTTCCCAGATTATCCACAATACTAGAGAACGAGTGTCGACATTTCGAATCCCAACGGGGATCCATCATCAGGAATTTCTTGAATGAAGAAAGTCCTGATGATGGATCCCCGTTGGGATTCGAAACATTGACACTCGTTCTCTAGTACTGTGGATAATCCGGGAAGTTTTTTAAAAAATGATCACCACATGAGTTTAAAAACCAAAATTGCACTTTCTCCCATTTCCATTACCAGTCTCTCTTCCTCTTGAACACACATGGTCATAAGTTCATTAATTGACCATTTATCCTTATGTGTGTTGTATGATATTTTGAAGGGTCCGTATTGGTGTGGAAGGGTGTTCAGAATGTAGTGCACCAGGAAAGACTCTGATATTTCAACCTCGAGTTTCTTCAATTGAGCCGCAGTGTCCCTCATTTTCATGATGTGCTCGCGCACACCTTTTACACTGGTGAGCCTTAGGGATGAGAACTTCATAATTAGGGTGCTTGCTAGTGCCTTGTCTGAAGTGACGAATTGATCATCAATGGCTTTCAGCAAGTCTCATACATTTTCATGTTGTTCAATGGAACCAAGAATACCAGCTGAAATTTTAGTCATAATGAACATCACGCTTAGACGATTAGATCGTTCCCATCATTCAGAAAGCATGATGTCCGCTGCAGTGCTGGTATTATTGAGTGCCGGTGGTTCATCTTTCCTAATAGCATAGTCTATGTCCATCCACCCCAAATGAAGGAGAACTCTCTCCTTCCAGACCTTATAGTTATCTCCCTTAAGTTCAGGGATATCAATACGAATTTCAGAGAAATTTGCAGGTTGTACAACTGCATAGAATAAAAATCACATGCTTATGTTAAAATTGAGGTATAAATAAAATTTCATGCTTTACCAATGTAAATCATGCTTTAAAAATTTGAATCTAATGACATAAAAATTGTCTGTGGACTAAATTTTTAATTCAAGAAGATTCAATTAATCTTTTGAACTTTATGATAAAACTTATTAATTCATAACTCCTGTGGGTAAGTTATGAATATTTTATCCTAATTAATTACTTAAATATAATAAAAATTCCTATGGGATAAAATTTATTATATTTAATATAATTAATTACAATTAATGTCTATTCTTTATGTGATCCTAATCAATCATAATATATAATTTTATTTAATTAGAGATGTTGTGGCTATTCTCTAATTAATTAAAATTATATGGATCACTAGACATTATTTTCATAAAATCAACTGATAATTTGCATAAATAAAACTACAACATTCATGCATAACATTTAACCATGGTTCTTGTATACTCATTCATAGTAACATATTTTAATTAAAACTTAAATAATTAAATCATGCAAACTAAATACGAGCATATTTTTCCAAATTGCATATAATTAAACTAAATAAATATTATATGCATAAATTTTTCAAATTGCAATAAATTTTATATGCATAAAAATTGAGCAGACATATTTCCAAATAAATGTTTTAATTCGGAAAATTTAAAAAAATAAAACATTTAGCCAAACTATGTCTATAATTACCAAGGCAGAGATAAACGTGGCTCTGATACCAAATGTAAGCTTAATAACGATTCTATAAAATGCGAAGTAAAAACTTTTAAATAGAATCGAAAAATAAAAATAAAAATTTGCCCAGTAAATTTTAAATACCTCCAGCCATTGGTGGCTTATGTAAAGCTTCCAGCAGAAAGATCAGATAAAACCTCCAGCCACTAAAATATATTCAAAAAACCGCGAAGATCCCAAATGGGCTCCTTCGTTGGTTGCTTTGTGATTAGAAATACATTCTCTGATAAAATGATTTTACCATGGTAGAAAAACTTCAGCACATATAAATGCTTTGTTTTGGGTTTACGTTCCACTCCTCTCTTATTTTAGATCTTACATTAACCTTTCACTCATGAAAGTAAAACTTCCAATCTATCACTTGAGGATATATAATATAATATAGTATGTCAAAACTTTATGCATACCACTCAACACACTACAGCTTTCAACGCAGGTCCTCAACACAGATTTCAACTTATCTTTTTCCTCCAACGCAGGTCTAGTCCACGCACATTGTTCCTAGCTGGTCTTCTTCACGCTGTGTGAGATTATTGCAGATTATTACTGGCTGGAGATTGTCCTGAGGACGCAAGGACGAAGATCACGATGCGCAGTCCTGAGATAGAAAGCTTTGCAATCTGAAATCTGAAATGGTTTCCAAGCTCTGCTAACTCTTATTGATGGTGTAAAACTGAAGGGGTTTGAGTTAGTGAGCTTGGGGACCAAACATAAGAGTTTATAGCCCAGCTTCCATCAAGCTTCTGTTAGCTATGTGTCAAACGTTCCATTGATAATGGTAGAGAACTGCAGCAGGAGTAATGGACCACTTCAGAAGCTCCTACAAGAAATTAATTTACTGCAGTTAATTTTCGTAATTTAAGGAAACAACTGCAGTTGGTTTCCATAGTCTAAGGAAATGACTGCAGTATTTCCATAAATCGAGGGAGTAGTTCCTGAAATTGAGCAGTGGAAGAGGGAGCGTAACATCAAATAGAGCCCATGAAACGCCTGCAAAATGTGCTCTGCATGAAGGGTGGAAACGAGGATTGGAGCTATGCATAAAATTCATCCGTCCAGGTAATTCCATTCCATTGCTCTGAGTTCGCATATCTCATAATTCTAAATATTAATGGACTAATTCATTTTGTCCAAGAAATTAAAATTAATTTAATTTTAATGGTATGGGAAAATCTTCTCTCCAAGCATACCCCGATTGGGGTGCACATCAACGATGATGGGATGCGGCTGGTGTCACAATGCAGCATGCACCATATCGTCAGTTAAAGCTATTAAAGGCTCCAGCGTGTAGCTGGCTGGAAGCAGGTACAAAGCATGCTCAATAATAATTGTTGCAGACAATATTTACAATAAAGCATGTCCGATCGCTTTTGGCAAAAGCACTGCATGCGTAACGGGTTAAAGCAGCTTGAGAAGAGGAAGCAAAGCAGGAAAATTCAAGGAGAGTCCAAGGGCAAGGAGGTTTCCGATTTGTGGCGTCGACTGTCTACTCAGCGTGTTTCATACTCTCATAGGGGATGCTCAGTTGCTATCAGCATGTGTTCGTCTGCTTAAAAAAATGGTAAAAGGTCAATCTAGCAAATGTCAGGCTACGAGAAAAGGGAAGCAGAAGCTTCCAAACCATAATGCCGGACCAAGCAAGCGCGAAAAAAAAACTAAAAAAGAGGTCATGGAGAATATCTTTGATATCTACTCCATAGAAAACCCACCACAGGTTTGCAAGATAATTCAGGATTGGGAGAGAGAAAGCAATCACAAAGAAGAGGACATTGAACAACAGGAGGACACCATGGATTTCATATCAGCCCCCGGGAATACAAGAGGGAGGATATCTCTCTTTCACCAATCTATCCATACGTACTGGATTCTTAAATGTGTTTTGGATAAGGCCATGCTCAGCTTGCAAGAAATGGAAGGAAACCCCAATGTGGTTTCAGTTCTGCAGGAAATTAAACAGGAAATTCAGGAGATTGGAGTATCTCAGTATCATGCAAAGGCTCGAATTAGCAGAATTGAACATCAGCTTTAATCTATGCAACAAGTAGACATTTTGGGGTCTACTGCAAAGGACCGAGCTCCTATTGACTCTTCAGATGGTTGATTCATGATCTTATTAGTTTCCAATGTTTTTTGTGGCTAGATTTTACTGTTTTCAGTTACACTTTGTTGGACATAGTAAAGTAGATATAGCAGCTAGTAGAAGGAAGAAACTGTTTCAATACTGGTTGGCTTTTAACTCCTTAAGGTGGCTAACAGACCTGGTTTCCTTCGGGTAGGTTAAGGTCACTAAATGCTTATGTATTGCAATCTGTCTCTTTTTGATAAATAGAAAATGGTAAGGCTCTATGAAATTTACAAAAAAAAAAAAAAATTCTTCTCTCCAAGCATGGGTCTTAGGTACTTCTTGGATATATACCATTTGATTGTTTTATACAGGGTTTTGTGTCTAGTTCTAGAAACTTCATTTTTTCTTGATGCTCAAACTTTCTCCCTGTTTTTTTGTTTTCTGGGGTCTTTGTTTTGTTTTTAGGAAATATATAAATTAAACCTCCCCTTATCATCTCAATGCATTATTATTTGAACAAAAACAAATAAAGGTCAAAAAATCTCATAAAGGCAATTACAATCTTCAACTAACTTGGAAAAGTAATTACAATCTTCAACGAACTTGGAAAAGACAAGGTTAAGAGAAGGAAAAGCAAGGATAAGGAATTGGGGCACTCTTTTCCGAACATATTCTTTGATGGAGCATGCAGGAGGAGGGTGTGGGAGAAGAAGGACAAGCAAGTATAAGGAATTGTGGCACTATTTTCTGAACGGATTCTTTGATGGAGCATGCAGGAGCAGGGTGTGGGGATGCAGGGAGGTTATCTACATGTCTTCGGACAGACACTTCCATTTTTGGTGGGAGGGAGGACAGGGAACAAATAATAAGGCAGAGATAATGGTCTTATGGAGGAGTGCTGACAATGGCCAAATGGCTCAACAGACAAAATTTTTCAGTCTTTGGAGACACTAAAGGTGTAATAGACTAGGTCAATGATCTCACAAATTTTTCCCTTGCTAGCCTAAAAAAATAGATGAGTTGCATCAAAATGATTATCAACAAATTTCAGGAGATACAACTGCAACATATCTACAGAAAACATAAATGGAGGGTGTATATGTTCTAATAAGAGAGATAGCTAAGGACACGGGTAGTTTCTCACAAGGAAAATTGACTAATGAAAGACAGCTCAGCTTCTCATAATTGGAAAATTTTCAAGAGATGAATGGTCCTCTAACACGAAGGGAATGAAGCATAAATAGGGAAAAGGGAAGAGAAACTGGCAAGTAACGATGACTGTGAAAAAAGAGTAGTCCTCTGCTTACAGGTTGAAGTGTTTTTTTAAGAAGAGCCCCACTCTCGAAATATTCACTGCCTCCAACCCGTGAACTGGAAGTGGACTCATTTGTCTTTCGATGGGTCTTCTACGCCATACATTGAAGTGCAGAGGAAACAAAGTCTGGAAGGTGTTAAAACAGAGTGTAGCAAAGAGATATAGGATTTGAATTTGATGGTGAGTTCAAATGGGTCACAAAGAAATATGTAACAGATGATCATAGATAGGAAGATAAAGGATTTTCATAGCAATTTGTGTAAACTGTAACAATGTCTATCCAAAGACATTGATGTAACGCTGAAAGAAAGAGAAATAAATTTAAACTGTGATGAATGTAATATCATATTATTAATATATGAGTAGCTTTTTTTTAATAAAAAAATAGAGTTATTTTCTCTATCAATGTGACTCATAACTACTGAGTGAGGTTTTTATTTTTCATTTCTATCTGATGTACATGCTTTCTTAATTAGGTGGTCTGTCTAAATACCATTTCTGAACTAGTTAATCTTTCTAATGCAATTGCAGGTTTTGCAAGATCCATGACTTGAATGAATATAAAAGTTTTTTTCCTTAATGCAAAGGTTGTTCTTTTTTTTTTCTCAGTGGAAAAAACTGTATTTACAAAATTACCGATAGAATAAGAGGAGATAAGCCTCCCGCGAAAAAACTGTATTTACAAAATTACCGATAGAATAAGAGGAGATAAGCCTCCCGCGACAACTAGATGTTACTTCGCATCAACAGTGTCGGGATCGCATTACAGATGCCTTTTTCCACCCCAAACCCTCCATTTCTGCCACTCCTCACTCAGTTTGCACTGGCTCTCTCAAGTGAGTGAGGCACATTCTTTTTGCAGTAGGAAAAAAACACTTTTTCTTTATATTAATAAAAAAGATAGTATATTTACAAAGTATTCCAATCTTTTTTTTACTACATTAATTGTACTTGGAAAAGTCTCATTTGTAATCTATCCAGCTTTGAGTTTTTAATGTCCAGTTTAGTTACTACTATTCATCATAGAGTTCCTACATTTTCAGGAAAGAAAAGAAAAATTGCCTAAACCTTTAGAAAAAGAGAAATTTTTTTGTCTTAATGTGTTCTTCAGATTCTGCTTTACATTTTCCTCAAAAATATGATATAGTCTTACAAAAATCGAATCTACTATGAGTAATTAATGCTGCCAGCATTAATCATGACTCTTTGTTCATATGCAGATAAGTAGAACCTACCTGGTTCCTTATCAATTCCTCTTTTTAATATGGGTGAACTGAAGCTATATATTAAAGCCCTTCACCCAGCGTATGATGCCTTTGGCGTCTCCTTAAACTTGAATGTGCTCCATACCAAGCTATTTTGTTGCAATTTAGCATCTCTTTAAACTTGAATGTGGTTCATATCAAACCATTTTGCTGCAATCAGAACTTTCCATAAAATTATGATCTTTGCTTTATTGTTTGTGCCCTGTCCACCTTCCCACCAAATATAAAAATAATTATATGATTCAATAACTATAAAAAATAGTCACAGCCACATTTTCTCATGGAGCATGCACCATCAAATAACCCCACAAGAAATACTTTCCATATGTCTCTGAATTTGTATTCTATGTATATTCTTCTCTTCTTCAATGGCGGCCCAATTTCGTTGAAATATCCTATATGACATCCTCTAGAAGCAACGCTCTTTTATGCTAAAAAATAAGTGTGTTGTATACAGTGACATGTGGTTTAACGAAGACGGGGTTCAAATCTCATTGAGTATATGGCCTGTTGTGTCCTGGCTAGAAGAGTAGGCGACCCCATGATACGGGATGTCTCGGCTCTTGTTGAGGCATAAGTTAATTGCTATTGTGTGGCTTTCAAGCTGTTGCACTTAGCCTAGGTTTATAGTGGCAGCCAGTAGGATTTGATCCTAGGCCCTGTTCAGGAAAACTCTCACCAGTTACCGATTATCCTAGATTTAAAAAAAAAAAAAGTGTGTTGTGACTGCACAAGATGGTCAATATAATGTATAGTGGGAGAACTCTATAGAGTTTGTGGGTTTTGAACCAAGAACGCACGCAACAAGTCAAAGACTAATAATGGCGAAGAGGTGAAATGTTGTAAAATTCCATGACCCCATCCCAAAGAGCCCTCGCACAAGTTCTGTGAGTTATACTATCATAGATCTTTCATTGACAAGGTCTAGAAGGGGTATTTTTATGTTTATGTTTATTGTAGATTTCTAGAATATCTAGGAAGAAGTAATATAATCAAATTCTCTCCTAACTCTCAAATACTGAGATATTTCCATGATCTGTAATCAACATACTTCAATTGTTCAAAAGCACAATATATTTGCATTTTTTGTTATAAAATTTTGAAGTAATTATATTTAACAACATCATAAAAAAAACCACAGAAAATACTTGCCATATGTTCGATATAATGTATAGTGGGAGAAATCTGTAGCGTTTATGGATTTTGATAATGATAACAAGTCAAAGATTGATAATGAATAAGAGGCGCAATGTTGTAATATTCCATGACCCATTCCAAAGAGTTCACAAATTCGTTGATTTATATTATCATAGATCTTTTATTGACAAGGTTTAGAAGGGGCATCTTTATGTTTATTGTAGATCCCAGAATATTTGGGAAGAAGTCAAATAATAGATAATTGATCTCTTTTATGGCTCTCTCATTTTCAGATATTTTACTATTTTTTATTAATATAGTTTAGTTGTTTAAAAACATTAGATATTTATATTTTTTTCTCTTGACTTTTGAAGTCGTTATATTTTAAAAAATGTGATTGCAGATTTTGGGAATATTTTAAAATATTTCTGGAATTTGATAAATAAGAGAAATCAATTTCTCTTAACTGTCTGAAATGCACAATAGACCTGGTGGTCTGTCCTTGTAACAAATTGTCAAAGATATTTTGCTATTTTCAAATAAATCTACATACATGTATGATTTTATGTCCTAATAATAATATATAGAAAAAAAAAAAGACTACGAACACGACTGTGACCAAATTTATTCATATGATTAAGATGGCATACAAATGGATTTAGTTGAGGACAAAAATTCTTTTGCTTGGTGTTAAAATTTTAAAGGAAGAGGAAATTTCTTAAAATTTTAAAGGAAGAGGAAATTTATTTTCCCCAACACAAAAAGTTCACACAGAGTTGTCGAAATGACTTTAACCAAAACAACACAGTTGCGAAAGTTTACACAGAGTTATCGAATTCACTTAATCCAGACCATATAGTTGCAGAAACTAAATAATGTGACTCTTCATTTCAATACAGAGTGGCGGAGATTAAAATCGAAACTATAGAGGAGAAAATATAATCAAATAATTTTACTCACAGTGAAACAGAGTAAAACATAGTGTTGCAGTAAGAATGAAAATCCATAACTATATTGCGACTAACCAAACTTTAGATTATAATTCAAAAACACAACATACACATTCACCCACAGAGTAAAACATAGTGTTGCAGTAAGAATGAAAATCCAGAACTATATTGCGACTAACCAAACTTTAGATTATAATTCAAAAACACAACATACACATTCACCCAAAACTATATCGACCAAACTTTAGATTATAATTCAAAAACACAACATACATATTCATATGGAGGTTGCGGCTCCTTCACCAGTAAAACTACTGTTCTGAGAATTACATTCATCAGGGTTGCGGAGTAACACAGTAAAACCTGTTTCCATGATTTTCTCCTTCTTGTCTTTCCGGACTTACATCTGCCACTTTACATAAGACTCTCTAATAAGAACATGTAAAATCAAAACATATATATCTAAGACATTTAATTCATGAAAGAAATAATTTAATACAAAGGATGGGCTAACATGACTTTTTGAATTTAGGTAAATAACACTTGTTGATTAAACGTTTTCCCATAAGCTTTTAATAGCATGCATTAAATTTCTATTTGACTTTATGTTGAGGAATGGGTAATTTTCCTTATGTTCAGAACTTCATTTATGCGATATCCTTCTCTCCAAAAATAATCCACAGCCTACAAAACATTCACTGAGGTATGGCTGTTGTTAGAAAATTAAATGCAGTGGTTGTGATTAATTTTCCAACTGCCACCATTTACTATTCCCAAACAATCTCAGAGATAAACAAAATTTTCACATGCTAATGGCTTTGTGAAGATGTCTGCAAATTATTCTTCTGACCTACAATGCAGCAACACAATCTCATTGTTGTTAAGTAATTCTCTTATGAAATGATATTTAGCATCAACGTGCTTTGTCCTCTTGTGAAAGACATAATTATTTGATAGTGCAATTGCTGAACTGTTATCACAAAAAATAGTGGTCGCTCCATCTTGTTCATGACATAAATCCCGCAACATCCTTCTCATCCAAATGGCTTGACACGTTGTTGTTGTTGTGGTGAAATATTTAGCTTCTACTGTTGACAATGGCACTATCGGCTGCTTCTTGGAAGCCCATTAAATGGCTCCCAAACCCAAATGAAAAACATATCCCAACATGCTCTTTTTGTCATCAACACTTCCTGCCCAATCACTGTCAATGTAACCAACCAGCCTAAAATCATCAGTTTCGGAGTACAAAACATCATACTTCTTTGTCCCATTGTCATAATTTAAAATTATTTTCGCTGCTTGCCAATGTGTCTCCTTGGGTGTCTCCGTGAACCTTGACACCAAACTCACTGCATACATTATATCATACTACTTTGTCCCACCACACTTTTGTATAATGTCATATTGACATTGCTGCTGCAATCTTCCTTGCTCAACTTCAAACCCATGACAATTGGAATTGGTGATGGCTTGATGTTCTACATACTAAACCTCTCTAAAATGTCTGTGACATACTTTGATTGAGAGATAAAAATTTTATTTTCTGTTTTATTCACTTCTATGCCCAAAAAATACCTTAACAACCCCAAGTCATTCATTTCAAACTCACTTTTCATGACTGCTTTGAAATCAGCGATGAGGAAATCATCACTCCATGTAAAAATCAAATCATCTACATACAAAACGACAATAAGAAGCTTACCGTCATTTTATTTGATGTAGAGAGTAGGTTCACCGTCAAATTTTTCGAACCCATTGTCCATCAAGTAAACATCTATCCTACTATACCATGAACACGATGCTTGCTTTAGCCCATAGAGAGATTTCCGCAACATACACACCTTGTCTTATTTTCCTTCTACCTCATAACTAAGAGGTTGCACAATATACACTTCCTCTTTCAACACTCCATTCAAGAACGTTGATTTTACGTCCATTTGATAGACTTTCCATTTCTGTTGTGCGACAATCGACAACATTGTATGCACTGTCTCCATCCTTGCGACTGGCACAAATTTTTCCGCATAGTCTCTTCCATGATGTTGCTTGTATCCTTTAATGACTATCTTGCTTTATGCCTTTCAATCTTGCCTTCAATGTTGCTCTTGGTCTTATAGACCCACTTCACTCCAATGACTTCTTTACCTTGAGGAAGGTTGACTAACTCCCATGGGTCATTCTTTTGTATTGCTCCTATTTCTTCATCCATTGTCGTGACCCATTTCTCTTCTTTGACTGCATCCTCAAAGTGGATTGGATCATCTACATGAAAAATTAATGAAAATAATGAATTCAGAACAGCGTTGCTATCAACTTCATCTTGCTCATAAATTTCATTTAAATTTATGAATTTTGGTCTTCTTGTGCTTGTTGAAGATGGGCTTGGTGTTGCGCTTGAAGTAGATGGAGTTGTGGATCTTTGTGGTGTGCTTTGAGAAGCACTTGATTGGTTGCGCAATTTTTTCCTATTATTTGTTTGCGGTGTGATTTTTTGAGCTTGTGTAGGTGGAGGAGGAGTCATCGTTGAGGAATTACTTGTTGCTGTCAATTCCTCTTTGTCTTTATGTGAAATACATGTCTTCACATTGACTGTCTTCTCTAAACTTCCATCCCATGCTTCCTCTTCTATGAACTGAACATCTTAGCTGATTATTACCTTCTTGGTTGATGGATTGAACAACTTGTATGCCTTGGATTCATCATTGTATCCAACAAATATAAATTTCTCCCCCTTTTTGTCCAACTTCTTCCTCAACTCATCTGGGACATGTGCATACACCACACATCCAAACACTCTCATGTGAGTGACATATTGTTTTCTTCCACTCCATGCCTCTTTAGGAACAATATCCATAACACTTTTGGTTGGACACCTATTAATGATATACGTTGCACAAGCGATAGCTTCAGCCCAATAATCATTTGGAAAACACTTTTCCTTCAAAATACTCCCTGCCATTTCCATGATGGTCCTATTTTTTCTTTCCACGACACCATTTTACTAAGTTGTATACCTTGTTGTAAACTGCTTGTGAATTCCATGCTTCCTGCAAAAACGTAGGAAGTCACTTGAGATCTATTCACCACCTCTGTCGGTCCTCAACACTTTGATGTAGTGTCCAATTTGCTAATCAACAAGAACTTTGTAGTGGTGGAAGCAGTCAAACACTTCACTTTTATATTTTAGGAAATAGACTCATGTCTTCCTGGTGTAGTCATCTATGAAGGTCAAAATATAATGGATGCCACCAAATGATGGTGTTTGCTTTGGTCCACATAAATCTGAGTGGACAATTTCCAAAGGTAATTTTGCCCTTATTGACTTTCCTGTTGGAAATGATTCTCTATGTTGTTTTCCCAAGATACATTCTTCACATAGGCTATCCAGTTTTTCTATGAGTGGCAATCCCTTCACCATTCATTTCCTATGCAACAAATTCAAACCTCCAAAGTTGAGATGACCAAATCTCAAATGCCATAACCAATTTTCATCTTTAATTTCTTCTTGAAAGTTTTCTTGTGTGACAGCTGCTACAACACCTTCTTCCTTCAAATATGATCTTAGCTTGAGAGGAAACATTATATTGTTTTTCATATGAACTTTTGCAATCAGCTGTCTACTTGGAGGCTTATCCAAGATTGTGCATATATCATTCTTGAAAAATACATTTTATCCCTTTTGCATGAGCTATCCAATGCTTATGAGGTTATATTTCAAACCAGGAACAAATTAAACATCTGGCATGAACTTCTTCTCTCCCTTCTTGGTAAAAATGTCAGCTCTTCATTTTCCCATGACAGAGACTTGCTATCAATCCCCAATGTCACTTCTAATTTTACACTTTCATCTAAATTGGAGAACATTTCTATGTTCCCAGTCATGTGGTTGCCACACCTTGAATCTAAGAACCATACATCCCCTTGTTTTTCTTGTGCTACATTACAATCTAAAAACATGCTATCATGGTTTTGATTTTCCTTTATGAAATTTACACTTGGTTTGTTACTTATGTCATATTGCTTCTTTCTACATTCATTTTCATAATGACCATACTTCTTACAATAATTACATTGAACTTGAGATTTATCATACCTCTGACCTTGTGCTTGATTTTGGCTTGGGCCCTGACCTGGATTTTGATTGTTGCCCCTTCCACTTGAGCTTGAAGGGATGCTTCTTCCACCTCTGTATGGGCTTCTTCCTCTTCCTCTATAATTTGTTCTTCCTCAACCTCTACCTTGACCAAATTAAACTTGTGTCTTGAATGCATGATCCAATGATGAATTCGTTCCTCTGTTCAATCTATGCTCATGAGACATCAGTGATGCATGATGCTCATCCACTAAAAACTGTGAGAGATCCTTTGTCTCTTCTATGGCAACAACTATGGAATCAAATCTTGTTGGCAGACTTCTCAGAATTTTCTCAACTATTCTTTTTTCCTCAAGTGTCTCACCATGAGACTTGATTTGGGTAACCAACCCAATTAAATGTGTAAAAAATGAGTCTACATTCTCATACTCTTTCAGAAAAATTGTCTCAAAATCTCTTCTCATCATTTGTAGTTTTATTGTCTTCTCCTTTTCCTTTCCATGGTAGGTTGTCTGGAGGGTATCCTATGCTTGCTTGGACTTCGTTGTTGCTGTAATCCTTGGGAAGATACTTTCATGAACTTCTTTAAAAATAAAGAAGAGGGCTTTGGATTCCTTCTTTCTGTTGTCTCTCAAAAAATCTCTTTCTTCTTGTGTCAAAGCATTGTATGTTGTTGCATCTGTTGGTTCTTGGAAACCATTCTCCACCAATTCCCAAATGTCTTGTAAAGAAAACAGAGTCTTCATTGTTATAACCCAATAGTCATAATTTTTTCCATTAAACTAAGGTATTTGTGGATTAGTCAAGCTTGTGCTTGTTTCTGCCATTTTCACTGTGTAAACAAACTTTCTTACTGTGTAAATTTTTCTCAAAGTGTGAAAACTTTCTCACTGTTGGAGAATATGCTCCAGAAAACAACTTTGAACTCTTCAGTAAAAACACTACCTTTTAATAATATTTTTAAACCAGCTCTGATATCATGTTAAAATTTTAAAGGAAGAGGAAATGTCTTTTCCCCAACATAAAGAGTTCACACAAAGTTGCGGAAATGACTTTAGCCAAAACAACACATTTGCATAAGTTTACACAGAGTTGCGGAACCAAAACAACACATTTGTAGAAGTTTACACAGAGTTGCGGAACTCACTTAATCCAAACCATATGGTTCCGAAAAGTAAATAATGTGAGTCTTCGTTTCAGTACAGAGTGGAAAAGATTAAAATAACAACTATAGAGAAACAAATATAATCAAATAATTTTACTCACGGTGAAACAGAGTAAAACAGAGTATTGCAATCATTAGGGGAATTTTGAGGTCTAAAATGGGACTCCTAAGGAAATAATAAAATAATAGCTAAACCAACAAAATAATATTTATAAATTTGCAATTCACTTTTTTGAACCACAATCCATGCAACCATAGTTAAATTCAATTCAAAAGTTGTACCAAAATAAAATTAATAAAAAAATTGTATTGATGTGACTATAAATAAGAATGGGTTTTTCAAGAAAAAGTTATTATCATTGAACAACTAATGCATTTGTCCTATGTATTTAAATAACTTAAAATAAAATATAAATATAAATTTATAAATTCTTAATTATATTATATACTATTAATTAAAATTTATATTATTTAAATTGTATAATAACATGTAATTAATATATTATATAAAAATAATATAATATAATATACTATAATAAATGTATAGAGATATGCATTGTTTTTTTCAAGAAATATGAAATGACAATAATATATTTTTATTCAAAAAGTGTGAAATGGCATTTATTATGAGTATTTTACTTTGACTTTAAAAGTACTTAGGGCACTACCATGGTTAACCATGATTTTTTATCCACCATTGAGAATGTGACAAGTAAGTACCTTTAACTCAAACAATGCCACTTCAACCATTAGGGATGATGTCATCCCATAAAATGTGATTGGTTCTCATAAAGTGAATTTTGATTGTACATTTTCCTTAGGAGGCCCATTTTAGAGCTCAAAATTCTCCTAATGAAGATTCACACAGAGTTGCGGAAATGACTTTAACCAAGACAACACATTTGCAAAATTTTACACAGAGTTGCAGAACTCACTTAATCCAGACCATATAGTTCCAGAAATTAAATAATATAAGTCTTCATTTCAGTACAGAGTGGAAAAGATTAAAATCACAACTATAGATAAGAAAATGTAATCAAATAATTTTACTCACGGTGAAACAGAGTAAAACAGAGTGTTGCAGTAAGAACGATACATGAAAAAAATCAGAACTACATTCACCGGGGTTGAGGAGTAACACATAGTAAAATATGTTTTGACCCACCCACCAAAATTTGCTCCACGATTTTCTCCTTCTTGTCTTTCCAGACTTACATCAGGCACATTACATAAGACTCTCTAAGAAGAACATGTAAAATCAAAAGACGTATATCTAAAACATTTAATTCATGACAAACAAAATTTAATACAAAAGATGGGCTAACATGACTTTTTGAATTTTACAGAGGTTGCATGAGGTAAATAACACTGATTAAACTCTTTCCCTTAAGCTTTTAATAACATGCATTAAATTTCTATTTGACTTTATGTTGAGGAATGGGTAATTGTCCTTATGTTCAGAACTTCATTTATGTAATGGATTTCTCTGCAAAAACAATCTGCAACCTGCAAAACATTCACTGAGATATAATTGTTGTCATAAAATTAAACATAGTGGTTGTGATTAATTTTCCAACATTTGGACCGACAAGCACGTTTATATATCCAGTGATATAGTGGCCAATGCCTATCTCAACCAATTCATGCAAGAATTTACCTCATTTTTAGAAGCTTGAGCATGGGAAATTGTTCCTAGAGGATGCATGTTCATAGCTCTCGCGGCTATTAATTCTACCGACATAATAGATAAGTTGATATAATATGTTAAAATTACATTTGAATATTTTTAAATATGAAATTTATTTGAGCATTAGGGGTGATTAGAAAATTTATTATAGATTGATTTGTAAGTCAAAGCTTATGATAAAAATTATGTAATGATTAACACACCCAAAAGTATTTAATCAATATTCATTGATCAATATTTAATCTAGATTCTATATTCCTTTTCCTTTTACTTTTGGGGCGAGCCCTTTGCTTTTGTATATTGAGATTTCCATAATTGTTTAGGTTGCTGGCTTCAACTCTTTTTTAGCTATTGCTTTTGGATGTTGATATTTTTTTAACTGTTGTTTTGTTTTTCAGGGTTTTGGCCTCAACTCTATCTTAGTTGTGGAATTTGTGCATATTGGGAGGATGTTTCACACGGTTCTCTAGGACATGTAGATTCACCTTCAATTTCAGCAGTATGCATCTTTAACATCTTATCAAGGCTACTGGCTTGAATTCACAGGTAAGGTGAATTTTAAAATATGTTGTTTTTTTTTAATGTTTTAAATAATTAATATTCTAGCTCCTCTTTAAATCTCTTTTAATTTGTTCAGTGCCATATTTGTATGTTCACATTTGTTGCAGTTTAGTGCTATGTATAAGTGTTTTTGTACCCGAGCCTGAATTTTTCTACAAAACATTAACTAAATATTATATAAGCAGATTGAATTGTGCCATTCGATATTAACTAATATTCTTGTGTTATAACTTATCAATGTGTCATACTTTGTTAGTTGGGAGTTTCTATGCTTCGAAAAAACTATCATGGACCCTTGATGTTTTCTTTCTCGATATTTGCAGTGCACAATTCTAATTCTGCCATTTGGATCTGTTGTTGTTCCGAGTTGACTCTTTGGGATTTCATGTATTTTTTTGGCCCATACTATAAAGAATATTTTTTTTGTTTCTTTCTCCATACGTTAAGAGCTTACAAGTCTATTTTTTAAGAATTGATTTTTTGTTTGTCTGATTCTCAATATTTCTAATTGCGACTTACTTATCTTGTATCACAACGTGTGCTTAATTAGTTTTAAGCTATGTTACACAGGATATGCCTAGGCCCTAAAATCCCTTCCCTATATCAATTAAATAATCTCTCCATGTTTAAAACAATTTATATATATGAGCTTCTCGAAAGTCTGCATTTCTGAGTTTTTGAAAGCAAGTTAGACTGAAATATATCTGGAGATCTGAATTTTCCGTGGTTTTATATCATAATTTTCTCCAACGAATATTTATCTATATCCTTGATCACGACTTTCAAAAACTTTGTGATCTGTAAATATATTTTCATTCACAATACAATGTGATTGTGAATACAATGTATACGCTATTGATTGTTTTAAATAAATCTGTTGGCAGATTGTCACATATAGAGAATGACCCTTGATTTCAAGATATAGAGCTTCAGTAAGAACTCAACCATCCAAGGTTGAAATGATTGAAGCTTTGTACAAACCATTGCCCTTAGGAAAGGATGTGGGCATGATCAGCTAGTTCTACGCGTGTTATTTCATTGGAATAATTGTTTTATCCTGCAAATCAATATAGGTAGAGAATGATGCTTTTGAGTATGTAATAAGGTGAATAACATATCATTATTAATGTAGAGACATAAAAATAATACTTTATCATTTCATTTAATAGCCCCTTTGACCTATTTCTAGTAAGTAATTGGACATTAATAAAACTATATTATTTATTGATTACATAGTGAGTTATTGGTAGAATTTTACCAATCATGCAATCCACCACCTAATGTAGAACAAAAACCACAACAAATCATAGTCTTTAGGTATGTGGTCAATGATAAGCTATGTTGGTAGGCCAAGGAAATATGACTTCTCTGTCATATTTTAGCTAAATAGATTAAAGGCATTATTTTGGTTACCCTGTAACCCTAGGACACAGAGTATTATTGAAAGGCTTAATCAATTTTTTGAAAAGTTAATATAGAATAATAATATTTGTCTATTACATTACAGAACATTCATTTAACAACAATGTAGTTTTAGTGTCTACCTAGAGTGTGCCCCAGTTATAGTGTGCAACCATAATACAAATGGCTATTGTTGGAGTGCTTCATGAGGGCACTTATGGTCTTCAAAGAGTGGATTCCTTGATAAAGAGTCAAAATTCATGTGTAGGGTCTCCATAGTGAAATGTTTCCTCCAAGTGGTGCAATGCTTCAACCAAAAAGTGCTAAATCATTTCCAAGAGGTGCAACATCCCCTCAAAAAGGTGCCAAGTCCTCTGTACAAGGGTGCTATGTTGTCAAGAAGCCCAAAATCCTCCAAAAGAATTGGAAGGACCTCCAAATGAAATGGAAATGCACACATCAACAATATGTGTGGCCTCTCCAACATCCTCCAAATGAGGAAGGTTCAATCCAAGTCAAGGTCATACAAAGTGCATCATCCCAAAAGGTGCTCAAGTGAGCCAATGTAGTTGAACAGAAGTTCAATGCAACATAAATATTAAAAATTGATTCATGTCAAATGTAAATGCCACTAGGTAGATCATGTTAAAAAATGCCTTAAAACTTCACAATGACTCGTAGAAATCATACAATTTTCCAATATTAGGTATAGGAAGGTCATCATTAGCCCATATTACATGTGCTTGTACCCTAAGAATAGAAGTATTTCCCAAGAAACCCATCAAGGAGTATGTGTACTGATAGATGGTATGGTTTGGGGGAAAATATCCCATGATAGTCATGTGAGGCTATGTATGATACATCGACATGAGTGCCTTTTTTGGGGGAGCGCTTATGCATTAGTTTCCCTTTCTTTGGCACCTTGGCTTTCCACCTCTTATTCACCATTTTCCTTTCTTATTTAACCTCTTTTGGCTTTTGAATTTTATTTTTCTTCACTTAGTCCTTTTTTAGTATGCATTCACTGCACATAGTACTGGGGTGATGTCCTCAAAACAATGGTGCATTGCTCATGATTTAATTTCCTCAGATCTTTTAGATTTTCTTTCTTTCTTTATTATGTTTTGTAATTTTATTTTATTTTTTCTTTTCTTTCTTTTTTATTCATTTTAGGTACATCAACCTCACATATTGAATCTTCTTTTTTTCATGGTATTATGAAGCATGAACCTATATGTGTGACATATGACAACCAACCCATGTGTGGGGAAATGGAAAGCATCATCAATTCTAATTCTATCATCTTTGGATCTGTTGTTGTTCCAAGTTGACTCTTTGGGATTTCAGGTAATTTTTTGGCCCATACTATAAATAATTTTTTTTTGTTTCTTTCTCCATACTTTAAGAGCTTACAAGTATATTTTTTTAGAATTTATTTTTTGTTTGTTTGTTTTTTCATATTTCTAATTGTGACTTACTTATCTCGTATCACAAGGTGTGTTTAATTAGTTTTAAGTTGTGTTACCCAGGATCTTCCTAGGACCTAAAATCCCTTCCCTATATAAATTAAATAACCTCTCCCTATTTAAAACAATTCACATCTCTGAGCTTCTCATAATTCTGCATTTTTGAGTTTTTGAAAGAAAGTTAGACTGAAATATATCTGGAGATCTGAATTTTCAGTGGTTTTATATCATAATTTTCTACAATGAATATTTATCTATATCCTTGATCATGACTTTCAAAAAATTTTTGATCTGTAAATAGATTTTCATTCATAATACAATGTGATTGTGAATACAATTTATACACTATTGATTGTTTTAAATAAATCTGTTGGCAGGTTGTCTCATCTAGAGAATGAACCTTGATTTCAAGATATAGAGCTTCAGCAAGAACTCAACCATCCAAGGTTGAAATGATTGAAGCTTTTTACAAGCCATTTCCCTTAGGAAAGGATGTGGGCATGATCAGCTAGTTCTACGCGTGTTATTTCATTGGAAGAATTGTTTTATCCCGCAAATCAATATAGGTAGAGAATGATGCTTTTGAGTATGTAATATGGTGACTAACATATCATTATTAAAGTAGAGATGTAAATATAATACTTTATCGTTTCATTTAGCAGCCCCTTTGACCTATTTCTAGTAAGTAATTGGACATTAATAAAACTATATTATTTATTGATTACATAGTGAGCTATTGGTAGACTTTTACCAATCATGTAATCCACCACCTAATGTAGAAAAAAAACCACAACAAATCATAGTCTTTAGGTATGTGGTCAATGATAAGGTATGTTGGTGGGTCAAGGAAATATGACTTCTCTGTCATATTTTAGCTAAATATATTACAGGCATAGTTATGGTTACCATGTAACCCTAGGACATAGAGTATTATTGAAATTCTTAATCAATATTTTGAAAATTTAATATATAATAATAGTCTCTGTCTATTACATTACAGAACATCAATTGAACAACAATGTAGTTTTAGTGTCTTCCCAGAGTGTGCCCCAGTTATAGTGTGCAACCATAGTACAAAAGGTTATTGTTGGAGTGCTTCATGAGGGCACTTCTGGTCTTCAAAGAGTGGATTCCTTGATTAAGAGTCAAAATTCATGTGTAGGGTCTCCACAATGAAATGTTCCCTCTAAGTGATGCAATGCTTCAACCAAAAAGTGCTAAATCATTTCCAAGAGGTGCAACATCCCCTCAAAAAGGTGCCAAGTTCTCTCTACAAGGGTGCTATGTCATCAAGAAGCCCAACATCCTCCAAAAGAAGTGGAAGGACCTCCAAATGAAATGGAAATGCACACATCAACCATATGTGTGGCCTCTCCAACATCCTCCAAATGAGGAAGGTTCAATTCAAGTCAAGGTCATGCAAAGTGCATCATCCCAAAAGGTGCTCAAGTGAGCCAATGTAGTTGAACACAAGTTCAACGCAACATAAATATTAAAAACTGAGTCATTTCAAATGTAAATGCCACTAGGTATATCATGTTAAACAATGCCTTAAAACTTCATAATGACTCGTAGAAATCATACAATTTTCCAAGATTAGGTATAGGAAGGTCATCATTAGCCCATATTACATGTGCTTGTACCCTAAGAATAGAAGTATTTCCCAAGAAACCCACCAAGGAGTATGTGTACTAATAGATGGTATGGTTTGGGGGGAAATATCCCATGATAGTCATGTGAGGCTATGTATGATTCATCGACATGAGTGCCTTTGTTGGGGGAGTGCTTATGCATTAGTTTCCCTTTCTTTGGCACCTTGGATGTCCACCTCTTATTCACCATTTTCCTTGCTTATTTAACCTCTTTTGGCTTTTAAATTTTATTTTTCTTCACTTAGTCCTTTTTTAGTATGCATTCACTACACATAGTACTAGGGTGATGTCCTAAAAAAAATGGTGCATTGCTCATGATTTAATTTCCTCAGATCTTTTATATTTTCTTTCTTTCTTTATTATGTTTTGTAATTTTTATTTTTTTTTGCTTTTATTTCTTTTTTATTCATTTTAGGTACATCAACCTCACATATTGAATCTTATTTTTTTCATGGTATTTTGAAGCATGAACCTATATGTGTGACATATGAAAACCAACCCATGTGTGGGGAAATAGAAAGCATCATCAACCTATGGAGAACCATGGATGTTATGTGTGTAATTGTTTTTTGTGTTTAGGATGATAGGAGTAATGTTTTTCCTCTAGTTACCCTGAGATGTGAAGGGTAACATGACCAACATTCTTGCAACTATGCCTTTATGACTACGGTTGGGGCGACCCTTCACACTCCATGGGAAGGCTTTCATTCTGCAATGCAAAGTGAAATTTTTACTCTACATTTAGTTCTTATCCTCCTAATCTATAACCTTGAAAGGAAAATAGAACTTATTGATAACAAGAGGGAAAAATTGTTCTATGTTTCTAGGATGTTGTGAAGGGCCTATGGTTTCCTGTGTTTTCTCTTGGTTACTGACATTCAACAAAGGTGGCAGTGAATATGTGTATATAAGAGTTCCCCATTACAGATGTGAAACTTTAGTGTACACCCTGAGGGTTTTTAGACACATAATGAACTAGATGTGATGGGCCTTGCCCAAGGTAGAAAAATTAGCCCATGGGGCTAGCTACAGTTTTTTTCCTGCTTATAACCCTTTCTTTTTATTGTAGTCCAATATTGGCTAGCATTGATTATGTGTTTCAAGCTTTAGCAACTTAAGTAGGTGTTCAATAGATTGATATGCCTCAAAAGTTGGTGCAGTAGGTTGCACTTGCAATTTATTGCTTGATATGATCGAAATTCGTAGATTGCATTTTTGTTTGGAGTCAAACACTTAATATTCAGAGCATGATAGATTGCAGAAAATACAAACAATGTTCCATTATTATACTATATATATATATATATATATATATATATATATATGCAAAAAAAAAACTGTGTTTCTTTGGAAAATCCCTTTCCAAATATTTTCAAAGGAACGAGTCTTATGAAAAATTTGTAGCCATGTTCTTTAAATGCATAATGCAAATAGTTCATAACATTTCATTCTATTGGTTCTAAGCCAGGATCCTGATGATGAGAACCAGAATCTAGAATGCCTTCAAAATATACAAGAACTATCAGATTGATTGTAGTTGTACTACAGATGAATACAAGCTGAGAAATGCTCCATATTGTGACATTAAGCCATAGATGGAGGGAATTATGCATTTCATCATCTCCCCACAAAGAGCCACTTGGGACTATGCTAGTGATAACTCACCATAGCATTGGAGTTGTACTAGCTGTATTATCAAAAGACAAGACAAGCAACAATAAGCATAAGCCTTACTTTTCCACTCCCAAATTTAATAACATGTTCCAAGCACGTGAAATATTGCCTATAGGTTCTCCAATATAAGTCTAATTAAGAGAAATGTAGAGTGTTATTGCCCCCTTGATTTTGTTGATAAAACTCTTCTTTAAGTATGGATATAAACGATGATAATATCATTTTTCCCATATACAACTTCTTTCAGGAAACCCTCCAAATTTTTCTTCACATTCTGTGAATGGTGCTCTATTGTTGGTAGACATGTGCCAACCCTCAAGTGACCCAAGTTAATGTGAATGGTGTTGGTAGACATATGCCAACCCTCAAGGGACCTAAGTGGATTATACCTTGTGATATTTGTGGTCATTATGGCTTTGGCATGGAATGTCAAATCACTTGAACTAACCATTGGGGCTATAAAACACTTTTATATATCTTCCTAAATAGGGATATATACACATATTTGTTTTATTTTCCAAAGAAACCTCATGAGTATTTTTTTTCTTAAGAGAACACCTCATGGAAAACCCTTCAAGTACTTTTCCACGATCCATAGATGGTAAATTCAGTAAAGCAGTGGCCCTAATTAGTTTTCTTAACTACTAGGGGATCAAGAGAGTTGAATTTGTAACATCCCTAACTTTGGGTGAGAGGTCTCACATTTGGCTCATGACAACTTTGCATACATGGCTTACACATCAGTGAGCTAATTTAAAAATAAAAAAAATCTTGAATTAAAAGGACATATATTAGACCTTTCAAAAGTAGGCTCTGAAATTTGTTGACTATCATAGAACCTATGAGCTATATCAACAATAGAAAATAGACTTTCGTGGCTTTAAAAAACAAAAATGCATCATTATAGAAGTCAGAGTATCTGTCTGTAGATAATTTTATAGCTAAGATTCATGAATGAAATCATTTGTATGCCAATGATGAGAAACTAAAATGGTCAAAACACCCCACTCCAACCCCAATGCTTCTTTGAAAGGCCATCAACTACCTTGCTCCTGTCTTTGTATATGTGAGACAAAGAAGTGTGTGGGAAGGTTATTATTTAGTGTTGTATATCATCATAGGGTGGCTATAAAATGAAATTTCTCAGTGTTCATTCCTTTCATTCATATATATATATATATATATTATTTTCCTTTTTTTCAAAGAAAAATTCATGAGGAAACTCACATGATGCTTCTCAACAATTATGGATGACATCCATACTAAACCTGTAAACATACTAGTGCAGCTTACTTAGGGAGACTTGTTTTTATAGCCAAATACCCAATAACATTGGAAGCAATTGGTTGATCTAACCCCTCGTGTGTGTGTATTTAACACAAAAAATAGTGCACCACAAATGCAATGGCCTAGGAATAAACACATGGTAGGAAACATTTAGCAGCGACAAGTAGAGGAAAAAATTATATGGTGGATCATCATGGTTTCTATCAGTTGTACCTAACTAGTAACATCAAGCTTTGGGTTAATAATGATTGACTCCTAGCCATAAATGTTGGACCCAAATGGTTGCTTGTTAGGGAGCTAGTGGTTTCCCGCCCCTTTTATTTTATAACTTTTCTATCCTAGAGACGAGGTTAGCCTCCCAAACCCTGAGATTGTTGAGAGTAGTGTGGACATGTTGGAGAGGATGTAGGTTGCTCCTTACTCATGGTACATGGGGTCCCTTCGTAGCTTAAGTCACTGTGTTTTCCATATTTCAAGGATCAAGTTTGAAAATTGATGTGTTTAATTGTAGCTACACAAATTTGATAAGGTTTGGCCAGTTAATTTGTTGTTCAATGCATTTTTCATTTATTAATTACTTTCAAATTTGGTTCTAAGAATTGTTGCATATGGTGATGCATATATATTTACCTATGCAATAGTTCACATGTATCCTTACAGGTTCTTTGTACTGAGTATTGAAATTACTAGAATGGTTGTCATTTCCATAGTGCCTTTGCTTATTAGTGCATGGATGGAATGTCTTGGAATGATTGGAAATATGCCTTCGCTCTCTTCCCACTAGCCAAGGGACACATTACCCAATCGACTGAGGTAATGAGGTTGCTGGTATATGCAAAATGCGATGTTGTGATTAACATGAATTAATTTGCTAGTTTTAATTTTATGTCACAGTTATAAAAATATATAAAATAAAAACATTTTATGCTCATTAGTGCATGAATGGAATGTCTTGGAATGATTGGAAAGATGCCTTCTCTCTTTCCACTATACAAGGGACACACTATCCAATGGACTTAGGTATTGAGGTTGATCTTATATGTAAAATTTTATGGTGTGATTAACACATGGATTCATTTGCTAGTTTTAATTTGATATCAAAGTTACAAAATTATAAAAAATAAAAACATTTTATGTATGATACAATCCGAAGACCTTATTGTGCAGACAACCTGGTCACATGAAATAGTCCACTAGTGGTCCAAATGGGGACAGATTCCCACATTTTCCAAATGGCTTTGGTCTTTGGGTTGTTAATTTGTTTCCTTACATTTGAAAAAGATAAACTCTTAGCCAATGAGAGAAAGTTTTAGTTCATGCTCCAAGAGCAAACAGTTGTTTCAACCAGGTTAATATTTGCAAGAAAGCTAGTATCTTCTACTATCATTATTGAGGCTATGACAATGAGGTCATAAGCTTTCAAGTAACATTTGGCCTTAGCCCCATACACGAGACTAGTTACTACCCTTGGTTACAATTTAACCTCATGTCTTGCAGGATTTTAGTATTTGTTGTTATTATAGAGTTAATTTTTAAGTAATATATATATATATATATATATATATATATATATATATATATAGAGAGAGAGAGAGAGAGAGAGAGAGAGAGAGAGAGTTTATAATGACAAGGCTGGGTAGTTGACAGTTAGTCAAGGATAAGAAGCTAGAAAAACAAGATAAAATAAATCAAGACTAAACTCAGTATGGTAGTGGGAATTAAATTATTGGAACTTTCAATGACATAATGGATTGATGCAATTCCATCTGATACTTTGTTTGATTCTAAATCTTTAGAAAATATTTCGTTTTGTAGCTCAATATGGTAGTGGGCGTTCAATTATGGGTACTTCCAATGAAATATTATATCACTACAGCTCTGGCTCATATTCTTTCTAGCCCTAACGCTTAGATTTAGTTTTCTTTATAGCATTAATAATATTTGGTTATAAATTAAACTTTTTACAGAAGTAACAATTGACACTATTTATTGTCCATTGTTGTGGGCAGGTATTGCATCTGCCACACAGACTTGTTTTATATAATGTAATGAAAATATATGTTTTTCTAGTAATATTAGTAGGGCATTTATTTTATGAATAATTGTGTGGGTTGAGAAATTTTGTGTAGAACTGTCCAGCAAGGCTTTCCCTAAGAGAAACACGACAATTTTTTAAGCAACAATGGGAAAACGTGTCCAGATTGGAGAATGAAGAGAAAAAATAAAATTGGCCATCAAATAAATAAAGAGTATCATTGTACAGTGATTCAAAAATGGCACTGGATACCATTACTTTCATTAAAAAAAAAACAGTCTAGAATAAACTTCGATGCTAATCTCAGTAGACTGAAATTAGCAGGTTGGTAGGAAAAACTCATGACAGTGATTGACAATGACCAGTTACCAGACGATTTCCAGTGTAGTGAAATGTGGATAGGACTAGACACTCTTTACAGACTACTTGTTGAGCCCCTTAACATCGCTAATCATATTTCTTTAAAGAGTGCTAGTTCAATGGAAGAGCACATGCATCATAAGAAGGAGGTCAGTGGTTTGATTCCACTATGCCCTAACATGAATTAATCAATGATATTGTAGTTTATTTTTGATTAAATATTTTATATATTGATTTATTTTGATGGTGAGATATTTTTCTAGATTCATTATTTTATATTGTCGCTAAAGAGACAAAATTGTATTATCTTTGAATGTAATTTTTTATTGTCTCTACAGAGACAATAGTTAGAATCAAAGACATTGTCTCTTTAAAGACAATATGTTTTTAATCCCAACTATTGTCTTTGGAGAGACCAAAATGGAATTTTCTATGGAGAAACAAAAATGAAATTGTCTCCGGAAAGACAAAAATATTTGTGTTATATATTTCTTTATAGAGACAATATTTTAAAACAATTTAATAAGACAATACACAATTTTTCTTTAGTCTCAAGTTAAGACAATTTACCACAAAATTGTCTTAAATATTGTCTTAAAACCCCCCTTTCTGTTGTAGTGATGCTATGTATTATAGTCATAGGTTATTTATGGTTTTTTAGTGTGTTGAGAGGCACATTTTACAACTCAATACAAGGGAGATGTGTAATAACTTTTGTGCTCAACCTAGAATTGACACATGTCCTCATAAAATAAAAATAAAATATTATTTATATAAAAAACAATGTCCATTTTAATATACATGTTTAATTAGTTTTAATTAAAAGAAATATAAAACATTAATAATCTCATTCTCAGTGTGCTCACTAAAATTAAAATTATGAGGAGACTTAGTAAAAATATTTTACTTTCTCTCTCATTCATAAACAAAATATATTGATGTGAATATGAAGTAACATAATTTTATACCAAAGGAGATCGGGAGATGAGAAGCTCTGTTAGGTTTTACTTTACTGCAGGATTGCAGAAACCCTAACGACCTTGCAGACCTGTTCAGCCTTGACGGCGCAAATCTGAAACACACACAACAGCTGGTGACCATCCATGGCAACAAGTTCGGGGGGGGGGGACGGCCAACCCCCCCTGCAGACAATGAAGATACCCGTGCTAATAATGACCAAAATGCTGAAGCTACTGACATAGAGAACGGGACGACAGCACCTCAGACGTCGACTACGCAGAATCGACAGGATGCGGTAGCACCCACATCCTCCACATGCAAGCCTATTGCTCCAGAAAGACCCAAGATCGACTTACCAAGCCATCATATAAATGCTCGGATCCAGTACATGAGGGATCATGCCCTCATAGGGAAATTTATCGGCTTCTGGCCAACAGAAAAGCTCTGCAAGGATGGATCACCTCCAAATGGAAGCCCAAGGGACACGTTACTCTCTAGCTTGGACCTAAAGGCTTCTTCACCGCCGTTTTTAACTGCATTGAGGACCGAAATAAGGTTATGGACGAAGGACCCTACTTCTTCAACTCAGCAGGGTTGTATCTCAAGAACTGGGTTGAAAGATTCAACCCAGATAAAGAAAAATTCAACTGGGCATCAGTATGGATACGCCTATACTCACTGTCGCTTGAATACTGGGATGAATACTCACTCCAAGAAATTGGTAGAGGATTAGGATAGTTTATCAAGATAGCTGAAGAGACAAAACTTCGCAGATACACCTCCTATGCAAGAATCTGTGTCTACGTGCATTTGGACAATGCCATGCCAGATGCAGTAAGTTTGTACCATGATGATTTTGAATGGATTCAACCTTTAGACTATGAACATGTTCCATTTAGATGTTGCAGGTGTCATGCTCATGGGCATTTGTTCAGAGATTTCCCTCTCAACACTCAGTCTCTGAATAAGGAAGCTGTAGATAAATCGGAATCAGATGGCTTCACCAAGGTACCCTCTCGTAGAAGGCATAGTAAGAAACCCTCAGCGAGAGGGAAGAAACCTAACCCCTCTTCCAACGCTCCATCCACCAGTAACAGTTTTGTCGTTCTCTCCAACTCAGACCCTTCTTCTAAGACTAACCATATCTCCCCCGATCCACCCCTTAAACCCTCTGCTCCCTCAGGCATTCCCGATCATCCTAACCCCTTGTCGACTCAGAATGAGAAGCACTCAAGTGAAGCCCCTGAACCCAAATCCTCTCCTGCAACTAAACTCCTAACCTGGAACCCCATCATCATGGACATTGACGATCCAAAGGCCAATCCCAAAACATCAAATGAGGAGAATCCTGAAAGCAGCCAACCGAGTCTCATGGTAGAAGACTCAGAAGGTTTCGACCTTGGAGAACTTGATATTCTAGGACTAGAAGATGCTTGCAAACGAAAGGATTTTGACAAAATCAATCCATGTCAAATTGACAAGCTCAAAATGGTCTTAACCAAAGTCCAACAGCAAAAGAAATTAGGCATTCAGCTGGGTAGTCATTGGGACAACCTGAAAGTCATAAAGGAATCCAAGAAGAGAGGTCGAAAACCAGATTGGAAACGCACCATCACTTTAGGGGAAATGTTGGTGAACTCAGGACGATACCCCAAGCTAACACGATTTTTTAAACCTCTTGCAAAAAGTTCCCCATGAAGCTCATATAATGGAATGTCAGAGGGCTCAATAGCCCTAGCAAATACAAAATGATCAAAAACATGATTTAGAAAGAAAAACCTAATATTCTCTTTCTTCAAGAAACAAAATGTAACAGTGAAGCACTAGGCTCAATCTTATCCAAAGCTTGGCATAGTTGTAATTCGGTTGCAGTTGATGCCTCTGTATCTTCAGGAGGACTTGCGATCACTTGGGAAACTCAGTCTATAATGCTTGCAAATTTTCATGCAGCGCAAAATCTCATTCATGCCACTTTTCATCCTATTGGAACAAATATACATGGGATCCTCTCAAATGTCTACTTTCCCCAGGACCGGTCCAGGAAAATAGCGCTTTTGAACACCATGGAAGTCCTAAATTCCAATAGAACTTCACCTCTTTGGATTGTAGGAGGGGATTTCAACATGATTATCAAGCTGGAAGAAAAGACTAGAGGAAGGCTAAGACTGGATCCAGAATGCTCCCACTTCAAAGATTTTATAAACAACAGTTGGCTAATAGACCTTCCTTTCTCAAATGGCTCCTACACTTGGAACAACAGGAGAATCGGGAATCAGCAGATCGCCTCAAAACTGGATCAATTTCTCATTTCAAACAATGCCATCTATTTGGGAGGGGACCTCTCTGCTTCGATACTCCCGCTAGTAGGCTCAAACCATTGGCCCATTTCACTCCATTGGCAAAATATTGGCACCCAATTCAAAAGGCCTTTCAAATTTGAAGCCTTCTAGCTCACTCATCCCTCATTCAAATCCATGGTCAACGCTGCTTGGAACAACTTCACTCCACCAGAAGGATCGAAAATGTTCCAATTCCAGCAAAATCTTAAACATCTCAAATACCTCATCAAAAATTGGAACTCTTCAGTCTTTGGGAACATTTTCCAGGAGATAAAGATACTCGAAAACAAAATGGAAGAATTTTAGCAAAAAATCATCCACGAAGGAAGAACAGATTTCCTGGCTTCCAAAGAACAGGACCTACAGAAGCAGCTGGAGGAGAGGCACAAGCAAGAGGAAATCCTTTGGAGAAAAAAATCCAGAATACTTTGGTTAAAAGAAAGTGAAAGGAACACAAAGTTCTTCCACAAATCTACAATTCAAAGAAGAATGAAAAATCGCATCACCCACATCACTAATCAGCAAGGAGAACAAGTGGAGCAACATGAGGAGATTGAGCAAGTGCTTTTGAATCACTTTAAAAGCATTCAACAAGAAGAGCTCAATATAGACAGGCAACCGGCCATCGATAAAATAACTCAGCTGATACCCAAGCTAGTCAACACTGAGTACAATTAGATGTTACTGCACCCTATTTCCCTCCAGGAGGTTGAAACAATGATGGCCCAATCTAAGGAAGGCAAAGCTCCAGGTCCCGACGGTTTCACTTCAAACTTCTTTCATCACTTCTGGGATCTCATCAAAATGGAAGTCTGGCAGCTAGTAGAGGAATCAAGAACTTCACACTGGCTTCTCCCCTCTCTCAACGCAACTTTCATAGCACTGGTTCCAAAATAAGAGCACCCAAGTACTCCAGAAAAATATAGACCCATTGCTCTCTTCAATGTAATCTATAAAGTCATATCCAAAGTCATAGCCAATCGACTCAAGCCTCTTCTTCTGCTTTTAATATCGCCTGAGCAAACTGGATATGTGGAGGGATGTCAAATAATGGACGACATCATTTTAACTCATGAAGTCATTCATTCCTTAAAGAGTGCCAAGAAGCTAGGTATGCTCCTTAAAATCGATCTTTCTAAGGCGTTTGATAAATTATGTTGGCGTTATATTCAGCATCTCCTAAGAGCTTTTGGCTTCGATCAGATGTGGATAAGATGGATAATGAGCCTCATCACAACCCCCTTGTATTCCATCCTTATCAATGGTATCCCCTCCACTCCTTTTTCTCCGACCAGAGGCATTAGACAAGGGGATCCACTATCCCCCTTTATTTTTGTTCTCATGGCTGAGGGAATAAGCAGACTTATCCATCATGCTGTCCATACCAGACAATTACGGGGCATCTCCCTTCATGACTCTACCACTTCTACCCACCAACAATTTTTCGATGATAATATGCTCTTTGGTTACCCCTCTGCCCAAGAAGCTCGCTCCTTTAAAGCCATCTTGAACCTTTTCTCTGTAGCCTCCGGTATGTCTATCAATGAATCCAAATCCCAACTCTTCTTCTTCAATACTCCTCCCCAAACCCAAGCCAGCATTGCCGAATTCTTGGTTTCTCAATCTCTTCCCTTCCTGCCAAGTACTTGGGAGCGCCGCTCATAGATACAACCATTAAGCACTCCTCCTGGAACCTTCTCTTGGAAAAATTGGAAGCCAGACTTTCTTCTTGGACCTTCAGAGCACTCAATCTGGCAAGCAGACTCGTACTCATCAAAGCTGTGTTGCAATCTATGCCTCTTCATCTCTTCTCCATTCTTGCAGCTCCGAAATGGGTTCTAAAGCAGATCAATACATTGCAATGCAGATTCCTATGGGGGTCTTCAGGCCAAAATCGAAAATGGGCCTTAGTCAACTGGAACACGGTTTTCTCCCCAAAAGAAGCAGGGGGACTCGGTCTCATAGATCCTCTTCACAACAACGAAGTCATGGGAGCCTGTCTTTGGTGGAAATAGCTCTCAAATCCACACACGCCCTGGGCCAAACTCTGGACAACCAAGTATGCAAATAATCGACCTCCTGAAGATCTGATCAGGCTTTCCCCTGAAAACGCTGGCTCCCTTATCTGGAATGCTGCCAAACAACATTTTGCTCTCATACAACAACATAGCTTCTGGGAAATACGCAATGGGCACACTACCAGATTCTGGGTTGAATCATGGTAGCAAAACCCAAAGCTGATTGATACTCTCACCCTCACCAATAGTGGAAGCATCACTGGACGTGAGGAAGTCAAATTCAGCCAACTCTGGCTCCCCACAAGTTGCAATGAATACAGACAATGAAAGCACCCAACTCACATCATTCCTCACGCTCAGGATGATACATGGGAAGCACTCAGTGAGGAACTACAATGTAGGAAAATCAGATATTCGGAGGATCCAGATATTCTTCGATGGGGATATTCGACTAGGGGCATGTTCTCCACTAAAGAGGCCTTCTCCCTCATGCATCCTGTACCTCTTCCCCGTGATCAGCTATGGCAATTTGTTTGGGCTCTAGGTACCTGGCCAAAAGTCTCAACGTTTCTCTGGTTACTCAGTCACAAAAGAATCCTCACCTGGGACAATCTGCTCAAACGAGGCTTCTTTGGTCCTTCACTATGCCCCAATTGCAAACAGAGTAACGAAACAACTCATCATCTCATGATCTCCTGCAAGCTAGCTAGTACTCTTTGGGAGAAAATCTGCTTCACGTGTCAAAAAATCAAGCCAAATGGGGACTTAACTAACATCATACGCAACTGGTCCAGGCATCCATACAGCAGCTCTCTTCTAAATACTCTTTGGCAAACCATTCCGGGTCTTCTCTTTTGGTCTCTTTGGAAAGAGAGAAACAAGAGAATTTTTAAAGATCAAACCACTCCTTTGGACACCTTGTGGAATAACTTTAGAAATAACCTCCAAGAGTCTCTTGCTCTCCATTCCTGGCAGGAAGAGGACCTTCCCAAACAGCCAAAGGAAATCGCCATATGGAAAAACTGGCAGCTCAAAATCTCGACCATCTCCAGCTCCAGCAGTCGGAAGACTCCTGATTCCCCGCTTCATTGGTATCCTCCTCCACCAGGGATCATCAAGCTGAACTTTGATGGAGCCTCAAAAGGCAATTCGGGACAGGCTGGATTTGGTGGCATCTTCAGAAACTCCAAAGGAGACGCCCTTGCAATCTACTACGACTCCATAGGATGGGACACCAACAACTCAGTAGAACTGGAAGGGATTTGGCAAGGGCTGAATCTTATACATCACTACAACTTCTCCCCTACCATCATTGAAGGGGACTCCTAGATTATCATCAACATGGCCAACCAGCTGCTTCATGGCACCAGTTTAGCGAAAACAGCCACAAGTTGGTGATTGGCTTCCAGAATTGAAAGAATAAGCAACTGGCTGAAAAACAACCAGGCAATTTCCTTCACCCACACCAAAAGGGAAGGCAAAAAAGTGGCAGATCTCTTAGCTAGTCTAGGAGTCGACAACATCAATACTCTCCATCATGGCTCCCTTCAAATCATCCATGACAGAGATATTCAACAGAACTGCATCAATCTGGTGCACAATGATCGCCAAGTTTCGGATGCAGATGGTCGAGAGGCCTGATGGGACGTCAGTCCCCGGACACATCCCAAGGAGGCTCGCATGGGATGGCCATATGGCCCCCTGCGGCTCCATTAAACATGCCATTACTCCGCCAGCTCCTTATGCATTTACTCCCACTCGCCGACGATTTCTAATTCACATCCTGCTCAACTGGTTAATGATGGATTTCGTTTCAGGAGTTTCGAATTGTTTTTGCTCTGCTTGCATCCGTTCTCTGCAACCTCTGTGGAGCGCCTGCCCTGTTGCTTGTGCCGAGCCAAGCGCTCGCACACAGATAGGGCAACGCTGCTCTCTTTTCAGCTGCTTGGAGACTACACCTGTTTCTCACTTTACCCAAAGTGTATTCTGCTGCTCCAATTCTTGCTTGCAAGCTTATTGTGACGACCACTGTGGGTTTCCTCTGACCCCTTCCTACTCTTTGTGTCTCAGACAGCCTCAAAAATTTTCATTCGCCATGCCAAGGCTGCGTCACTGGATGCGTTGTCGCCGAGGTGCAATTCGAGGTCGGTCTGCGCGCTCACGTCCCTCTTCGAACTCAGATACAGAGCTCTCCTCAAAGACCGTTGAGTGGAGGCGTTCTCCTGTCACTCGTAGCCACAGAGGGCGCGACAGCCACCCTGGAATTGCACGCACTGCTCAGCCCTTTCCGCATCCTTCTGTTGCTCTGCCCAGCCCTGTTTCCCCTGCCCCTCATGCTTCAGACAGTAGTACTCTGCGTCAAACCTCTCAGAGGGCAGAATTCCGCTTTGACTGCTCCTTAAACCACCCCTCTGTCACCGTCTTTGTAACAGTCACCCTGAGAGAAGAAATACCCCATGGTCTTCCTCCCGTGCTTGGTTTGCTCCCTCCTCCCCTTGGTCTCAATCTCGCCCTGGTTGCGAATGCTCGTAAGGAACCGGTCAAGCCCCTAGATTCTGCAATACCCGACCTGGGTAATCAACCCATGCAGGTGGACGCAGGCTTCATGCGCAAAGATGGCGACCAGAAAGACGATGTGGAAGAACCGGAAAGCGAGTATTGGTGTTGTATAGTGGAGGAGCCGCCTTCTCCAGCTCACGAGAAATAATTCCCGCCTGTCTTGGTTCAACATAGTACACTCGTTCTACTGTTTTGTGAGATTCTTTGTTTTTCTCTAGTTTTCTACTGCAGCAACAGCTGCTAGCTACTCTAGTATTTTTTGTTTTAGTATGTTGTATGCAATGAACAATATACCGGTTTCCCTCTCAAGGGCGGTAAAACTCCTCTTAAAAGAACTGGTTTCCCACTCAGGGAAGTTAGTTATTTTGTTAAAGCATGGACATCAAGCCCAGTCTTCAGGCTCCCATAGCTGAGCTGAGGCAGTTTTGTAACAGTATGTTTTCATAATAGAATTAGTATAATTTAGAAAAAAAATAAAAAAAATTATACCAACTTTAAAAAAAGATTAAATAATTAAAAATAGAAAAGTTTTTATATTTTCAATTTGAAGAAGTGCATAATTTTTATATTTTAAAAAATGTTTGACTACATGACTTAAATAAACTACTTGAATATTCATATTAACTAAATTAATTATTTTAATGTTAAAATATTTTAATGTCAAAATAGTTTAATGTATTGAAGGAAAAATTAATCTTTTAAAAATGTAATATTTAAAAAATAAAAAGTTCATTGCATTTTTGAAGTTTATGTGATTGGAGTTGTTTATTGATAAAGAAATAACTACTTCAATATCAACTATGTTATATTAAAAAAAAAAAATTATGATTAAAACATTTCAAATAATTTTATTGTTATACATTTTGGTTCTTTATAAATGTATTATTTAATTACATTAAACTTTGTATTCTACATCATCTAAAAGAAAAATATATAGACATTAAATTCATTTATATATTAAAAAACAGAATTTAAACTCTCACAAATTACACATATTATATGTGTGTAAAGAGAAATCCATCACACTCAAAAATTACACATATATAGAGAAATCCATCTAATTGGGTTGTCTATCCAATAAAGACCATGAAACGCCTGCAAAATGTGCTCTGCATGAAGGGTGGAAACGGGGATTCGAGCTATGCATACAATTCATCCGTCCACGTAATTCCATTCCATTGCTCTGAGTTCGCATATATCTCATAATTCGAAATATTAATGGACTAATTCACTTTGTCTAAGAAATTAAAATTTAGTTTTAATGGTATGGCACACATTTGTGTTTGGATTCAAATCTCGAAGTACACCTTGTAACCTGGTACTTATAACATATATGAAATAGTTGTTTTATATAGTGGTAATTGTATTTACATTTCATTTTTAGTATTGGTTGAAGCAAATTTTTATTATGGGATTTGTTTTTTTATACTCTTTCTTTCCGTTATATTTTTATCGAGCAAAACATTTTAGCAGAGGGGCTCTCTCACTGTGGGTTTTTGGTACTTTTTGGGTTATACATTTTGATTGTCTTATGCAGAGTCTAACTCTGTCTAGTTCTGGACATTTCATTTTTTCTTGATGCTCAGACTTTTCTCTATTTTGCTAATTTTGGGGTCTTTGTTTTTTCAGTTTTCTTTGTTGTCATATACAATCATTTTCTGTATCAATGTGGTTCATAACTGTTAGATGAGGTCTTTTTTTTTCAGTTTCTATCTGATATACATGTTTTCTGAACTAATTGGTTTGTCTAGATGCTATTTCTAAACTAGTTGGTCTATCTACATACTATTGCAAGTTTTGCAGAATCAGTATATCTGTTGTCCTAAGTTTTGTAAGTTTTTGGTCTATCCATCTGTTGTCCTGTTTTGCTCCCTATATATGTAGTGGAAATTGATATGTTGAAAGGTACTTACCAGTTTCCTAATGGGCTCCATCCAGTTATTTAATATGAGTGAACTGAAGCTATTAAAACCCTTCACTTAGTCTATGATTTCCTTGGCCTCATAAACTTGAATGTGCAGATAAAATAGCACACACACACTTAATATATTCTATATTATGAATTAAGGAAATTACACACATATTTATACAAGCAATAGTCTCAAGATAGGAATTCTATCTTAGACGTACAGTAGTGTGGTTGAGAGATTCTCTCAACCACACACTAAACTAGGAGAAACTATATTCTAGCTAATTCTTATTATGTAGGAACAAACTCCTCAAATGGAGAATTACAACCATAGACAAGTAGGAATTAATTATTTCTAACTCCCCCCCTTAATGACTACTTGTCATGATAGTGATTCACAAAGTCTGGTTGTGGTCAAACAGAACAAAGAATATGTCGACGTCCATATAAAAGAGCAACCATCCACCGGAATGCATGGGTACCTACCGCTGCAACCGCTAGTCCTGTAGGATGTTCTTCGCATACATGATTCTGTCGACCGTTATCACTACATATATGTGCCTGCAAATTCACCACCATCAGGCGAATTGCATGTGCAGAATATCCAAAAACACAATCTGCCTCTCTCGGACAGATCCGCAACTTCTCCGATCTGCTTCTCTGCAAATCGTCAAACGAAGATGAGGCTTCCCGCGGATCTTCCAATCTGCCTCTCCCGGATAGATCCGCAACTTCTCTGATCTGCTTCTCCGCAAATCGTCAAACGAAGATGAGGCTTCCCGCAGACCCCCATGAAGTTGAGTTGGCATCTTCCTGAATAAAAAATCGTGCGCTTTCGCGCCATTCCCGTGATTTGGCGTGTTGGCACGAGTATGTACTGAACAGTTGCGCCAATTGCTCTTCTCAGCACGACTGTCAGCTAAGAAAGCACACCAACCCCCTTCTTCTCAGAGATCAATGAATCATCTGAGACTGTGAGCCAGGTGTTACTGCAGTCCACCTGCTCGAATGAGCATAAAGCTCTGCTGAGCACACAGCTCTCATGTACACGCGGCCACTCGTGTACATGCGGCCACAAAGGCACCTCAAGCCACAAAGGCAACCAGCCACAAAGGCTCTATAGATGATTTCTGGCTCACCACCAACCATCACTTTACAGTGACAAAAGATGGTTTCAGGCTGACCATAAACCATTACAAAGTGGTTTTAAGATCACCACGAACTTCCAAATGCCTTTACCAGGCTTACATTCCATACTTCAACATTTGGAGTTTCTGGGTACATATAATGACCTTTACAACAACTGGACTTGCTTATAACATGCTAGGGAGTCTATTCCACAAACCACACTAACTCAAACAAACATTTACATTGTTGTCCACCATAAACGTTATCGCTGCTGCTTTATCTCATCTTCTCATAGTTCACATCTTGGGCCTCCCTGTCTTTGTTAAATAAATTCTTGGAACTCCACGCTTAACCTGTCACTTGTTAGAGTCGCGAATTCTAACAAAATAACTTTACCTACATTGAGTTAGCTAGGCTCAATAACTTTAAACATGATTCCAAGAAACTAAATAAACATGAACTCTTCACATTAATTTCTTTTTCTGCCCAAAGATGATTATTTTCCAAGCATACCAGTAATCATTCCAATGATACCTGTGAGGGATCCAATGATAAAGAAACTGGAACATAGGCACTCACAGCCACACGAAGAGAACACAATTTTCCCTTCAAGAACAATAATCCAGGACTCCACGGTCCAATCCTCCGTTGCGTTTCAGTATCCACTCCCCTGGAAACAAAATGCCACTTCCCCCAATCTATATCCCCAATCGACCTAAACGGACAGAAATCTCCTAGCCAACATCTCAACGTCCAATCTCGGCTCCACCAAAAACAAATGGCGTGCGATCGAACGATCAAGCAGAATCCGAATCCAGTTCCATTTTCAGAATGATTCCCATGGATATCAGCAGCAGCCCGGTCCCATGCTGCTCCGTCAGGGGTATGGTGAAGATTATATATATGATAGGAAAAGAGTGAGAGCCTTTCTTGCTGTGGTAACCATGGCAATTGTCGCGGCACCGAAAAGTTGCGATTAGACAGAGCACTGATAGCTGACCAACAAAAGTCGCCATTGCTTCAAAGATGAGCACCAGATAAACGTAGAGATGTTGGGAGCCGAAGGTACATTGATGCAAACAAACAAACCAACCACAAATTGACATTCACACCAATACATAATTATTATGTAAGTAAAGAAATGCATTTCAAAATTGCAGCTCATTTCAATAATGATTCCAGGACTCCACCAGTAGCTCGGGAAAATAAAATTATGGATCAAAATTATGGAGTTGGAAAGCGTTGTGGCAGAATGAAGATCCTCGGCCCTGAGGTTGCAGTTACGCCAATGGAACTTCCTTCCACATCCTTGCAATCCCAAGAAGAACTAGCGTACCCTCCAACCTTTCCTTGAAGTTGAATGTTTGCTAAACAAATGTTCGAAAATGGAGAACGCTGCAATCTATACCCTGCAGCTTGGCCACCCATGAACTGAAATCCGTTTCTCACCGCACCAGCCTCAATATACTTCTTAGCATTGTCCCAAGCACCGCCAGTGTTGGACGCAGAAATCGCAACCTGCACACCAGATACAAGAGCACCAACAAGTACACCGGACAGAGTTTCCACACCAAATAAAGTACCAACAATGAGAGGTGTAACATTATTTACATCTCCAAGGCAACCGGGAGGAATCATCTCCTTTAGAGACGCATCAGTTGATATCTTCACACAAGTCCCATAATCTGGCTTCGCATGACCTTCCATCAGACCAGGGATGGTGTTGAATTGCCTTCTGACCTCTTCAACCATTTTCAGGGCTGCGCTACCAACACTTTTCATTGTCATTGCAGAGAACCAATAAGGAAGCATTGCCCCAACAATTAAACCAATGAACACTTTCGGTGTTAAGACATCCACAGTTTGAATTACAGCACGGCTGATGAAGGCTCCGAACAATGCAAGCGACACCAATGCAGCTGAACCAATAGCAAAGCCCTTTCCAATGGCTGCGGTAGTGTTTCCAGCTGCATCAAGGGCATCTGTCCTTTCACGGATCCTGTGACTCATGCCAGCCATCTCAGCAGTTCCACCAGCATTGTCACTGATGGGTCCATATGCATCAATGGCCAATCCAGTTGCAATTGTGCTGAGCATGCCCAAAGAAGCTACTGCAATACCGTACATGGCAGCCAAACTAAAACTGACAAAAATGCTTACTGCAATAGAAAATATGGGAATAATAACAGATTTGTATCCCAAAGCCAACCCAAATATAACATTAGTTGTAGCTCCAGTCCTGCATGAATCAGCAACATCTTGGACAGGGCTGTATGCATTACTTGTGTAGTACTCAGTGACGAAACCAATAACAAGGCCAGACCACAAACCAATAGCAACACAGAAGAAAAGCTCCCAGTTCTTTACAACCTTCTGGACACCAAAATTGAAGATAGTGAAGGATGAAGGCAACGCAACTAGGCTTACAACAACAATTCCAATTGTCATCACTACTGTGGAGATAATAAGTTGCTTTTTCAACGCAGGCTCAATTTCCTTCACAGTCTTGATCTCAAATATGTCAGTTGCAAAGAGAGTTGTGATTAAGAAAGCAATGATATATGAACTGAAATCCACGCTTACCGCACCAGTCCGCCATTCGGAGAGGCAACAGTTTAAGCAACTCGAATGCCACTGAAACCGTCGATCTTCACCCTGCGGGCAAAATTTTCAGTTTTGGTCCATTGCATTATGGATTCCGACCATTCTCCAGCACGCCTGACACTGTTCCAGCCCTTGCGCCACCAATTGTAAGGATCTTCGTCTTGCAGATCTGCCCCAGGATTCGATCGCTTGACCTTATGAAACCAGGAGGGCCGAAGGAGTGTGCGTTCGCCGTCAGCCCCATGGTAACAGCAGAAGAGAATTCCTGCAATCGTGGGATGGCGAGGGCGAATGTTCTCAACATCCATCTCTTTAGACGGATTCGATCTGTGGATCGGGGAAGGCCGCCACATTTGATCGAGAGTGTAGTCGCAGTATTTTTCCTTTGGACGGTCACCTAGAGAGAGGATGAAAACTAGATCGATGTCTTAAACGCGCTTGGGAATCGCTCTAAACGCCCATTTTTCCTGCTTTGATATTCCACTTTCTCTTCGGCGTCACAACAACTGTCACGGCAAGTGAGATCACACCTCAGCAATCTGCTTCAATCCTACGGCACCTCTTCCAAATTGCTACAACGTCAAACCAAGTTCGATGGACAAACCAAAAAAAAAATTAATAAAGCTATACAAACGCAGTAATTTATTTCTCTATGCCCGGGAAGGGCCAGAGGCCCTTACGGGCTCTGAAGCTCTGATACCAAAATAAAATAACATTCTAACTTGTGCTCCATACCAAGCCATTTTGCAGCGATCAAAACTTCCCATACTACTATAATCTTTACTTTACTACTTATGTCCTATCTACCTTCTCACAAAAAATGAAAAATTTTAAAAGCTTCATTAAATATAAAAATGCAAAAACCACATTTTCTAATAAAACATGCACCATAAAAAAAAAACCGCATGAAATACTTGCCATATGTCTTTGAATACCACATGAAATACTTGACATATGTCTCTGAATTTGTATTCCCTGTATCTGCTTCTCTTCTTCAATGGTCCAATTTCGTTAAAATATGCTATTGTCTTGCAAAGAGAGTCGTTGCTAAATATGAAAAGTTCGTTTGGATAAAGTCGACGTGGCAGTTGTCGTTCTCATTCGCAAAAGCGCTTCATTTCTTGATTCACACTTTACGTGATCTTACATGCACGGCATAATAAGCGAATATTAAAAAACCAGGAGTTTCGTTATGATATTTTCAAGAATACTATTATTTTAAAAATGAACAATATTATTATTTTATTATAAGGTTTTTGGTTAAGAAAGATTAAGGTTGTAGTCTAAAAATTTACAGAATAATTTAGAAATTTAGATAATATTATAAAATTTTGGGTAAAGATTTTTAAAAATCTAGATTATAGTAGTTAACCTGAATCCATTTCCACTATAAAAAATGCAATTCAAACACTCCAACTACTTGATTTTTTAAAATTTGTTTTACTGGATTCCGACAAAAAAGTATCGTAGGCTATTCTGTTGTATCGGAGACAACTCTAATATTAAGAATAGAAAGTGAATGATATTCTTATTTTATTATATGTAAAAAAGTTTATGATGTTTTTTTTTTTTTTTAAATTATAATTATGACAAATCATTTTTTATAGTAGTATATTTATTATAATTTATTATATGTTTTAATTTTGGTAATGTAAGATGTAATTGTTTTGATATTTATGATCACTTATTTATGGGTCATTTAATTTATTGTTATTTATATGATTATAGATAAAAAGGTAATATTCTATAATATAATTTTTATAAGTTAGTGATTTTTTTGTTTTTGTTTTTTTTTTTTAATTTTGTTTTGTTTAAAATATGGTAAAATTTGTTGGAGTCTTAAACTTAATCTATTTAGTTTCCATATATTGAATTTTTCGTAGATTTTTTAGAGTATTGAATCTATTTGTACACACACACACACACACATATATATATATATATATCATAATTTTATAAAAAAAATATCATTATAGTCTAAATAAAAACAATATTATAAAAAATTATATCAATAAAATCACATCACAATAGATTTGGTCGACGCGTTTCGAACCAGCCAGTGTGGTTCATCATCAGGACAAGATGAAAAATCTGATCAAGAAACCCCTTTAAATAGAAAGTAAAGCTCTCACTAGCCGTTTGTAAAATAAAGGGTAGTTTGACTCAAATAATAAAATAAACATATAATACTTAAACTTCATTGTATAGAATCTCATATGCTAATATATTATAATGTGCATATTATTATGCTAAAAATATGATGCTCATCTTTCAAAGAAATTAGTATATCTGTAATATTTGTAAGCAGAAGCTTATGATACAAATTATGTAAAGATTAACACAACTACATTAATAAAGTAGTTGAAACACATGGATAGGGATCATTTTCCAGGTTTTATAATGTGTAGATTAATATGTTAATGTGTAAAGTAATAGATTATTAGTGATTTATCATGTGTAAATTAATGTATTATTAACATGTTAATATATATCTTAATGCATAATTATAAAGTTATGAAACTTTAAATAATATAATAAAGTTAGTAATTATTAATAAACCTTTCAAACAATCCTAATCAAAGTAATAAATGTGATCAATATACACTTACATGAAGAAGTGTATATTGTGGTTAACATATAATATTAATCGACTATAGTTGATTGCAACTAAATATGACTAAATACTTTAAAGTTAAGGTTGAGGAGGGATTATTATGGTCAATGTATAATAGACGACAACCCTTATCCAGATTGCAGATTCCATAAAGATGCTTTTGTCGCTGCTCGACCCCACCTCTTAGTCTGAGTTTACATAAATTGGCATTGGTTCATTACTGATTGTCCAAAAAAAATTTCCGCCAGAAATTTCTTGTACTTTCTATTGTGATAAATATATATTCCATGTTATATCAGTATTTTGTATTGGCTTGCCTAATTCGGAGATCGAGGTAAGGGATGGAATAATTTCGTTTCACCAACGTTGTCATTAGCAATAGTAACCCATTTTGTATGGAGTAGGCTATAATGCGACTTTTCAGAGATTCCGATCACCCAAAAAGAACATCATTCCGCCATCAGAGAAATGTGGGCCCCTCCACCATTTTCCTCCTAGTCAACGCAACGTCCCAGCTCTGTTACTCCTCCGGCTCGTTGTTTTTGTTACCCCGTTACCCCGTCTACCTAGCTGGATGCCTGCATGCATTAACTATTCTGCCAACCCCGCCACACTTCCCCAGCTCGCAAATTCATTTTCAAATTTCTCTGCAACAATCCATCATTTTTTTGTGACTCCTTGCCCAGAGCACGAACTGAACATCCTAAAACTTTGTCAACGATCGCTGCCCAGAGGTACGTAATGACCAGAACTTCGATCAATTTCTGAGCATTTTACTGTTGCAAGACTTTGTTGAGATTGAATGACGAGATGGAGGTAATCTAGTTTTTTAAGATCCTACATCTATCGGCGCACTGTTGAATTTTTGATAGCAAAAGGGTTTATCTGCATGTGAATTTGTTTATCATGGCATGTTCTTTTCACATCCTAAAACCTTCCACAACATCAACTACTAACAAGGTTATTGGCCCAGTTGAAAATTTAAGTCAACTCCTATTTCTATTTTATATCACAAGAAATTTTTTTAGCCCAATATTGACAACAATGTTTTGATGTCACCAATTCATAGAGGCTTGAATGATCTTATTGCATATATTCGGTGTTGCCACGACATGTCTACGAAGTGTTTATTGATCTTAGCATTATAGCCTACTCCTACTCCTTTTCTCTTTCCTGAGTTCATGGGTATGTAATAAACCTTCCCCACAATGATGAAATTTGGATCTGTTATGTTGTTCACTGTCTCAATATCTTGCATGCTAACTCCAAATCTACTTGCAAGTGAGGTGAGAGTATCCTTATCTTGCGGAACATAACTCAAGAGATAATTTCCATACATTATTGGAGCACCCACAAAGGAGATCCACACTCACCACTGCTCCCAAATGTGAAATTCTTGACGCATTAGGAAACTATGAAAGTCCTTCATAAGCCATTTCCACCATCAGTGCCAAAGGACCACCATTTTTTACGACAATATATGTAGTGCTACTCATATATTTCTTCCTATAAGGGAAACAGGAACAACTCTTCTTCACAAAAACAAATTGATCCTTACCACTAAAGCTTTGATAAAAGGTAATGTCAGCAGAGGTAACATCAAAAAGTGACTGCACTGTCATCAATGTTTCAGTAGCCTGTAGCCTATGAGCGATAAAGTATTCACAAAACCGAGTAGTATCAGAGCAATGAAGAGGATTGTTGGAGTGAAACATAATGTAAATAATGCAGCAGAAAAAATCAATATTGGACTAATGAAAGCTTGGAAAAGATGTAATCGGTTCATATACTTCTTTGCACATATATACTTCCTGGTACTGCCCTATTGCATCAATCTCTGTAATTGGAATAACATTAGGCTAGAGTCCATGAATTTAAAATTTTTCATAACCATGATGGGTATGCTCGACCTTTAAAGAAAATGGCTTATCTCAATCCATTACACCAAATCTGAAAGAAGAGCTAGACTCCTCAGAAATATATACAATAATTAGGCCTTGATGAACCTTGAACCCAGAAGGCAGAGCCAGAGTTTCATAAAGAAATATTTCTCTCAATACACACATCAAAAGAAATAATTGGGTTCACTTCAAATTTTTAATAGAAACTCAATCATATACATTGAATGGAAAGTACAAGCTTGATTTCCATTCAAAGGCTTGCTTGAATATAGCCAATCATTTCCATATAGAACAGAACTAGGGTCATTTCAATATACTACTAGATTCAGGACTCCATCATCCAAATTTGATGGTCAGCGATGTATTTCAATGCAAGTAGGTCATCTCAATACAATCAACTAACCATTAAAACAAAACCTTAATCTTAAAATACAGCTTGAAGCACAAATATTTTAGTCCAAATTGAAAAGGTATGGACAATCATCAATGCCAGTGAAATACACCATCTGCAAGAATAGACATAATGGCTTTTCTCAAAACAGTTCACCATCTACAAGAATAGACATAATGGCTTTTCTCAAAACAGTTCACCATCTACATGAACACAAATCATGGTTCCTCTTAATACAATCCACCATTCATTTAAACAAAACCTAAATATCTAAATACTTCTTGAAGTACATCTAACTGAATCCAACTTCAACAGGCATCCATCTCAATGAAATCCACTATTTGCAAGATCTAAAATCATGAGTTCCCTTTCAAAAACAGAGACCCTGGAACTTAAAACCATGCTCTTCCCTGACAAATGATATCACCCACTTCATAGCAGAAATTTCCCCATTAAAATATTCAACTGTCATGAGAAACAAAGGTTGTTTAGACTTTAGAATAATGCAGAAGATAAAGCTTCTAGAAATAATTTGACTTAACACATACTCTAATTATACTAACTATTTGGTCTAGAAAACAATACTAATCAAGCATAACTTACTACTATAATAGTTTTATTAAGCCGCATTATGAGATTCCATGAATCTTGGTATTAGTCTTATATGCTTCACAACATGCCCTCTGACTTGTCGCTGACAGAGTAAGTAAAGTGATACTGGTGTTCCGTGGTCTCCTGTAGACCATCAGCACAACTTGGCATTAGTTGTAAGCATGATAAAACGTTGGATTTTAATGTGGTTTTGAGTGGTTGAGTCACCCAGTCTGGTGCAGATGCCATATTTTTCACAATAGACTGTTAGCCACTTAGTTCTATATAGCTCGGACAACTATATAGAGGCTCCACGGCTAGGAAAATTGTACTACTAAAAATAATAAATTAGGTGTAAACCTCATCCTGTTAATCTCGAAAATCCTAAGAAATGATAGGTTGAGGTTAGCTAAACAACTACTCTCTTTTTTATGGTGGTCTTTTTTATTTTATTTTAATTCAAATTTATAATTCATCATAATAAAATTAAATTTTTATTTATTTAAGGATATAACTCAAACTCCTTATTTCATCCTCGTCAATCCCCATTAGAGAAAGTAGATATGTCTCCCTCAATCCATAGTTGCAGATATGGACCCCTTCCCAGACTCTGTTATTTAACCTTTACTTATAAATGAAACTATTTATTCTCTTTTATAACTTCAGTTTTTAGATTCAACTTCCTAATATGTTTCTACATTTTTTGTAGACATTGAGACAACATGGAAAAGAAATGGAAGACTATAATGGGCCTTGAGGTGCAAGACCCTAAAGAGAAAATCATATTTTCTAATAAAGATTTATTTTGGTCTGAAGTATACAAGGATAACATCAACATTGACCGGGTTGTAAAAATTCCTACAAAACGAATTATTGATTTTATCCAAGGAGAGGAATCAAATCCAGATTCTTCGTCTACCTTCTAGCGTCGAAAAAGAAAACCTCCAATCTCAAGGCCTAGTGTTGCCTTAGAATTGGAACTATAAGTATTTTAGAAAATCCTTGTTTAAATCTTGATATTAACAGTTCTTTATCATTTGTCATATGTGTTGAAATTTCAAAATTTATTTTGTAGTTATACTTGCTCATATGGTCCAGATGAAAAGTGAGCAGAATTAAAAACCAAACCAAGACGTTAAATTGTCAAAAAGAGGGGTTGTCAATGCCATTTTATTATAAAGGTCATGGTTCAAGATCCTGATGCTGCAATAATAACATACAACATGTATGATCATGAAGATGGGCAAGGATGGCCTTTTCATGGAAAACACGACACTTTAGGTGATGATGGTCCTCAGAGGAAGCCAAGGCTTTCAAGGGACATGATTTCTTATTTAGAAAATTGTTTTTTTCTTCAAGTGCCAATTGATTCTGTTTGTAAAATGTATATTAAGAAATATGTTGACATAGATGCCACAGCTCGGGTTAGGGATTTTTTCTTACACAAAAAATATATTGTAAACATATATAATCTCCTGACAAAATAATGTTACCAACTTCATAGAGAAGATGAAATGAGTGTGAATCTCTGGTATGAAAAACACCATAATGATTTCTTCTTCTACCAGAAGCCCAATGGTGGAGAGATCCCTTTTATAGCCGAAATAAAAACTAAATGGATGCTGGAAACTATGGTTAAGTTATCCCACAATAGCTTGATAGCCATGGACTCAATGTTCAGTACAAATAAATATGGGGTGAGTATTTTTGGAATGATTGTTTTAATAAAATCATTTTGGTTATAATGATTCAATATGATTAATGACTTAAAATTAAATTCATTTTTTTTAATTTGACAATATCAGGTGTACACGCTCGTGTTGTTTGATGAGCAATAAAGTGGGGTTCCAGTTTCATGGGTGGTGATTTCATGTAATACATCACAAGATATAGCGGCATGGCTAGAGGACCTCATGCATAGGTGTTTTCAACTTCGTCCTAACTAGAAGGTCAATGCCTTTATGGTTGATGATGCATTGGCTGAAATCATTGCTTTGAGATAACATCAATATTATTATTTGAAATTACAAGTTACATTCATTGTAAATATTCTCACTTAAAATGAATTAAATATGGCAGGCGAGTCATCAGATGTGAAGTGATCTTGTGTATTTGGCATGTAAGGAGGGCTTGGCTAAATAATGTTAATCGGTTGGCCAGTAGTTCAGAAAAAGCAAAAGAGATGTTCAATGAATTTGGTTATATCATGAAAATTTGTTCTAGTGATGAAGTGGATAATGTAATTAATGGTTTTTTCACCAAGCTTGCAATTGAGGAGAAATTTTTGGACTATTTCCACAAGAATTGGGTTGTTGGTGAAAAGATTCATAAGTTCACACGCTATTTTTTTTAGTTCATACATTTTTTGTTTCATAACGAAAATATATATTTACGAATTGAGTTTTTACATTTAGGGATGTGGGTTAAAGCCTTCCGAGATTTTCCTCATGCAAATCAGGAGACAAAAAATGTTGTCGAGTCATACCACAGTTATCCCAAGACAACATTTCTATGTGATAAACGAAAGAAATGTTCTCGTAGGATGGATTGGTTATTCTATACTCTAATAAAAAATTTCGAGCCATTTTATTGATTCAAGGAAATTCTAAAAAAAGAAGGATATATGAACAACCACAAGAAAGAGACGCAACTTGAATCATCAATGGAAAAGGCTCGAAGAATTCTAGATAATGATTGCAGGCCTCATGAGAGAATATCTTATTCTTATTAGGTGAGGAGTCAAAGTAAACCTGATAAGCAATATCTTATCATATGGAATCACACATATTTTATCACTTGTAATTGCCCATGGTCTATTTGTGGCAACATTTTAAAGCATGCCATAAAAGTAGATTGGTTGCATTCCTCCTTAATGGATTCAGACCCTTTATTGGATCTTGATACCACACCCAATACATTGAATTCCCCTCCTAAGATAATTTTAGAGGCACCAAACCTTGATGCAGATACTAGCACAACTATTATGGATGATAACAATGTTGAAGAACTTAATTTGTTGAGAGAGGAGTTGTTTGGCTATCTAGACCTGTTTCATAATAGTCATCCTTCTACTATGAACAAGAGAAAACAATTGATTGATTTGGTAAAAAATTTGTGGATGATGCTAATAACCTCCATATTGTGGATTATGACCTCACCCTTGGGTTGGGTGCTTATGAGTCATCTTTGAAGAGGAAGAAGAGTTTCCTTAGTCCTAAAAAGAAAAATAAAAGAAAAAAAAATTCAGCGTAGATATTGATTTGAATGTCTCTGCATCCGAAGATGAACCATTTCAGTTTCAATATCTCAACAAGCGTGGTCGTCCTCGCTCCAACAATGCATCCTCTACTGTCCCAAGTAAGTTGTATAAAGAGATGAGTTTCTATGTGTTTTCTCTTAACTGTGCGCACTGGTTGTTGTTGATGTTTTTAATGTATTGTTTGAATTTTTGAAGGGGTGCAACATCCCAATATTGTGGCTTCACTTGAAGCACACAGACAAAACCCCCATCCCTCTATTTATCAGTTCAGTCAAGGTGTGTTTGATTGGACACCTAATTGATGTAGTCAGTATTTTGATGCCTGTATTAATTGACATGATATTATTTGCTCTAATGGAAATTGCATTGTTATATTATAGATACAACATCTTCTTTAATGGATCACGCTCTATCCAAACATTATTTTCTCATTGACAACACCCAAACTGGTGATTTTCGAGGTATGTTGCTATGTGTTTGCACTTAATTGTGTGCACCGGTTGTTGTTCATGTTGTTAATGTAGTGTTTGAATGCTAGCAGGGGTGCACCATCCCAATATTGTGCTTTCACTTGAAGCATGTAGACAGAAGCACCATCCCTCTATTTATTAGTCCATTCAAGGTGTGTTTGATGGGACACCTAATTTATGTAGTTTGTATTCTGATGCCTGTATTAATTCACATAATATTATTTGCTCTTACGAAAATTGCATTTTTATCTTACAGATACAACAACTTCTTCAATGGATTGCCCTCCATTTGAACATGATTGGCTCATTGACAACACCCAAATTAGTGATTTTCCATGTTTGTTGCTATGTGTTTGCTCTTAATTGTGTGCACTGGTTGTTTTTGATGTTTTTAATGTAGTGTTTGAATGTTTGCAGGGGTGAATCATCCCAATATTGTGGCTTCACTTCAATCACACAGACAAAACCACCATCCATCTATTTATCAGTTCAGTCAAGGTGCATTCGATGGGACACCTACTTGATGTAGTCAGTATTATGATGCATGTATTAATTCACATGATATTATTTTATCTGATGGAAATTGCAGTGTTATCTTACAGATAAAACAACTTATTCAATGGATCACCCTCCATTCGAACATGATTGGCTCATTGACAAGACGCAAATTGGTGTTTTGTCAGGTTTGTTGTTATGTATTTGTTCTCAGATTTCTCATAAATTGTGTATTGGTTGTTGTTGATGTTGCTAATGTGGTGTATGAATGTTTGCATATTGAACCAGGGTAGAATAAATCAGCAGGGTTGAGGAAAAGACATAAAGGTTAGCCAACTTGTAGGCTTTTCAAACATGCTATGAGAGAAACTGCAACATCTTCTTCTTTAATATCCCACATACCAGAATTCATGTCATGAATGTCAATGCAGTTGATGATGCTAGGTTTTAGAGGATTCTTGGTGTAGTGACCAACTTTCGTTAGGTGTGATCCCTATCCGAGAGGAGTTGGTTCTTAGGGGTTTCTTGGTTTCCCTAACTAGGGTTAGGTGAGCTTGAAATTGTTCTATCTTCTGATAAGTTGCAAATATGTACATGTACTTCATCATTTCTATATAAATAAAGCATTTCAGTGGTCCAATAATCGATTACTTGCAAATTTGATTATGATCTTGTCTTCCCTTTCATCATTGGGTAATTTCTAGCACTTTTTTTTATAATGACAATTTGACATGACAAACTACAATAAATCATTGTATACAACAAAGACTGCAATGCCTCTTGCACCTCAAGCACTTATTATATTAAAGGGAAGTAGTTGACATATATGGTATATGTAGACTTGATGAATTCATTTCTCGTGTGAGACCTCTATAGTGAATGGGGCTTGGTGATTTTAGATAAACATCTACACATCTTTAGAAAATTTCACAAAATATGACACCCATGAAATTATTCCAATGCCTTTTAATGCATTATTCGATATACACAACAAAAGTTAAAAAATATATATGTTTTTATGAACCTCCAAATAAATGGAAAACAAGTACAACATTTGCATGACATTGGAATCTTTGAGCAGTGGCTGATATGGCTTTTGCTGGTAAATAAGGTGATCTAAATGAATCAAATTTCTCTTGCTAGACTCACCCTTGCTAAAGCACCCCAAGACACTGAAGTTTCTCTTGCTGAAATTATCCTTGCTCAAGAAGCCCAAGACATTGAACTCTCTCTTGTTGAAATAACCCTTGCTCAAATGTTGTGAGGGTAAAATGAGAGACAAATCCTCTTTGCTAATATGAGCCTCCAAATAAATGGAAAACAAGTGCAACATTTGCATGACATTAGAATCTCTTAGCAGTGGCTAATATGTATTTTGCTAGTTAATAAGGTGATCTAAATGACTGGACTTTCTCTTGCTTGAACCAACCTTGCTCAAGCATCCCAAAACACTTAACTTTATCTTGCTGAAATTATCCTTGCTCAAGTAGCCCAAGACACTGAACTCTCTCTTGCTGACAGCTGGAACATACGAAAGTATTAGGGAATGATAATGACCATCTTCCTGTTTATCTCCTCTTTCTCTTATTGCCATATCTATATATATTATTTTCATAGTATTTTAGCATATAGTATTGTTCAAAACACTCCCATTGTTGAATGGCCCCTGATTGTGTTGTTTAGTCTTGTTGATCTATTTATTGGTCATTTGCGGAAATTAAAAAGTTTATTTTTTTTCATATATTATCTTGACTAAATTTTCAGAAATAGAGGGCATCAAATGAGATGTATAGGTTCTGGTTGTGGGTGATAGGAAAGGACACATACAAGTGCATTGTATTGATGCCTTTGGAATGTTACCTAATGTTGTAATGTGTGTGTCATACCTTTTCTTTAATGTAGTTTGGTTTCCATAGGTTAATGGGAGGGGTTCTAAGGGCATGATGCCTCACAATATTGATGCAAATAGATAAGGATTCCTATCCAAACCTAGGACTACCACTCTCCAAATTGAATGTGAGGGCTATTTGATAGTCACGGTGAGGGATATTTGATACCTGGCTAGGTGAGGGCTATTTGATAGTCATGGTATTATCATTGGGATAAACTACATCTGGAACTATTCTTGCAGTTACACCGAGTAACCCTTAAATCCATTTGGATTGGATCTACTCAGATGCCTTGATGGTATATTTATTATGGAGGATATTCTTTTTTCAACCTTGATTCTTCCATGTAAATGGTGTGAGGGGAAAATGAGAGGCGAAAAAATATGTTGATATGAACCTCCAACTAAATGGAATTTATTTTGCTGGAAATACCCTTTCTCAAGCATCCTAAGACATTGAACTTTCTTTTGCTAAAATTATCATTTCTAAAGAAGCCAAAGACATTGAACTCCCTCTTGCTGAAATAACCCTTGCTCAAATGGTGTGAGGGGAAAATGAGAGGCAAAAAAAATATGTTGATATGAACCTACAATTAAATTGAAAAAAATTGCCACATTTGCATATTGGAATCTCTTAGCAGTGGTTGATATGGATTTTTCTAGTTAATAAGATGATATAAGTGACTGTAATTTCTCTAAATGACTGGAATTTCTCTTGCTGGAATCACCCTTGCTCAAGCATCCCAAGGCACTGAACTTATCTTGCTGAAATTATTCTTTCTAAAGCATTCCAAGGTACCGAACTCTCTCTTGCTGAAATAACCCTTGCTCAAATGGTGTGAGGGGAAAATGAGAGGAAAATCCTCTCTATTAAACATTTATGCTATCATAGGGTGCTATAAGTGTCATTAGTCTTTAATTAGAGTTTGCATTAACTAATGTGGGTCTGTGTGGTCAAATCTTTCAAAACTACCCAAAGGAAATCATGAAATGTGTTGTACATTGATTGAAGTGCATTGGGAATGTGATGTGGTGTTTCATTTCATGTTTCCATATTATGGAACACATATCAATATGTTTGCATACGTCTCTAGGAAATTCCATACAATTTTAAGCATTTATGTACATTTTTAGTGATGTTACAGTTGTTGTATCTGCGTTTCCTACAAGTGAGAAAGACACCCTTCTCAAGTTAGAGTCTAGAATTTCTCCATGGATTTTTCCTTTTGGTGTTGCATATCATAAAGGGAAAAATATACATATTTATACATTTTATTGTACATGTTCCTTCTTGGTGTTGTATCAATAATAAGTTATTATATCTTTGTTTAGTTTTCAAAACAATGTGAAGTACATAGAATCTGTAAGTAAGAAAATTGTCCAAGTGGAATTTGTGGAATGGTTGTGAATTAGAAATCATGCATACATGGAACAGTGATATCCAGTTAAAATTATGAGGCTGCAATGACTATTGCAAAGCACTACTTAAATGAATACGAGAATGGTTAGTGCTTATATGTACAAATATATATCACGATGTAAAAATGGTATTTATATGAGAAAGAAGATCTAATGAATATAGAAGATTCACCACATGGCCATAGAAGTTTTTCTAATGGAATTTTTAAAATTCAATAAAGCACTCCATGTGTCACAAAAAAATTCCACTGAGATTTATGACATCAAAGATAAAAGATAAGAAATGACTTGAAGTGAAAGCTTCTAGCATGGAATTGTTTGAAATTATTATGTAAGTGTTGTAGATGTACTCAATAAGAATGTGCTTGATGAAATAAATTACCTAATGATAATGCCCCATCATAAATATATAGATAAAATTCCGAAAATTCTTGTATAATTCAATATCTAGAAGGTTTATGAATGAAGCATTATAAAAAATCTATACATTAAAACGTGCTTTTAATTTTCAGAAATTCAAGTGTCATAAAAAAAAAATTAGATAAATTTAAAAACTTCAAAAGTCCATTCCATGTAATGGAGACATGAAGTCCATTCTCTGGCATCTACCTTTATCAAAAATCCACATGATTGTTACATAAAGTTCGTTTCTAGGGATCCACGTTATCGAAATCCTCCATTTACTTTTATATATCAAGGTATTTTATAAATTTTATAATAGACAATAGTACAAGTCAAAAGCTATATAACCATAAAACCTAAAAATCGTTTGCTATAAAAATCTATTATAATAGCAGTATAATCCTCTTCCAACAAAACCACAAGTATTGAATACAAGTGTTCATTCTTTAAAAAATTGATCTCTGCAAGCTACTGGCACAAAATTATTTCATTGTGAGTAGGGCAGGCCAATTTGGTAGTTGATTTCATTGTGAGTAGGCCAATAGGGTAGCCACAAACTGATTTTATTGTAAGTAGCTAGCTGACCAAACTAGTTGGCTAATTTGGTAGTTGATTCAATACCGTGCCAAATTTAATTGGTTGGTTTGACTGTTTCTGGTTTGGACTGAGCCAATTTTGAAAATTATGATTTAGGGTAATGTAAAATGCATAATGATGATGTTGTCAACATGTTTTACCCATGGATCTGCATGTTATTCCTGGTTGATGCTGAACCCTATGTACATCTTGTCCTCAATTATTTGTGCACACAATTCTGAAAAATATTGGACATTGTTAGGAAAAAAATTTCCTTTGTACACTTTAAAATAAACATCAGATAAAAAATTGTATCTTTGCAAAAAATATTCCTACCCTACTCACAATGAAATGCCTGAGTTTACCTTTACCCAATCTGAAAGGTAAAGTGCCTTATACAAGTAAATTATTGATAATGGTTATCTAATGGAGATAGACTTTTGTTAGATAATGCTAACATTTAAAAATATATTTTTTTCTAAGAAAAATTTTAGATATTGATGAAGGATTAGTAAGTTTTTCTATCTTGGATTTTAACCTCCACCCATTCCTTTAAAATTCATTATGAAATCAATGAAATTTTCCACAGTGAAATTTACAAGCACATTGAGTGTAAAGAACCTCAAAAACCTTAAACTATTATATCACTGACCATGAAAATATTACATTTGTTAATATACATGGAATATCACACATTTGTCCATAAACTTGTCACCCATACAGAATACTCCAATCATGGTTCTTCTTTAGTGAAATAACCATGTCATGATAGCCCCAAGGAAAATGATCACAATAACACATTCACATATTGGGGAACTATGTTGATGATGATCAATGACCTCTCTTGCAATAGATGATGATACAATGTCATCTCTGACACCTCCATCTACAGCTGACATTCCTCTAGAAAGTATATCAGTGTAAATCTTATGAATGTTTGCATGGTACTGTACGCTGAAAGATTGAAACTAGGAAATCCACATTATTGCTTCCTTGTAAAGCAGCTTTAGATTCGCTTTTCGAACATCATAGATGTATTTGATCTGATTGCATATGAGTTGTGAGTTTGTGAAAATTGTAATATCATTGACAACGTAATTTTTTGCCTCCTTTAACCCCTCAACAAGGGCAATGTAGTAGGCTTCGTTGTTCGTTGTCCTCCCGTGCACTTCTATATTTATATGCATCACATGATTTCTTGCCGCATTATGAAGCACATATTTTATAGTGGCTTCACCAGGATTAGGATGACAAGACACTTCGATGTACAACTCCCACTTTTGCACCATTCTCTATGCTTAGAATACTTGGAAAGTACAATAATAATAAATTCATATTAGACAAATAGGATTTTATCGGGCTTATACATTCAAACATCCAAACAAAAGAAAGGGGTTGGTGAAGTCACTACAAAATAAATAATGAACCAAACTAGAATAAACAAATAATTTATACGGCCATAATGGATCATTACTACAGTTCCTAATTTCGTGGGCATTATTTTTATACCCCAAATCCATCTCTAGAAGAGTTGTTCCACTTGTACCAGCTAATTTTTCCTACCTTTAAATTCAACAAATTTCAAATTTCAAGCTCAAAATTTTTCAAATGTGGTGACATAGGGTAGATCTTCAATACTGATCAACACTCACCAAACACCAAGCAAGTAATACGAGATCATTATATCATCCAGCAAGAACCAAACACTACGTATAAATATTGTGAGATTAAAATTTAAAACATTTGATACACATTTAAATGCAATTTACACTCGTAAGCCATATGGGTATACATCTAATTTTTGGGAAGCATCAAGTAGGAAATGAGTGAACAAAAGTTCTTAACCAAAATTTCATACGAAAATCAAGATATGGAGACTACAAGATGAGGAAGAAGAAGTGTTAATATGAACATTGAAACTGGAAAGAAACAAAACCGTAAAACTACACTACATCAAAGGAACTGAATTCCTTATATGCTATGAAAATCCAAACTAACTGTTAATGGATTTGACTGAATTGTTATCAAATAAGGACTACTATTTATCATTGTAAGGATGCATTCCCAAAAAGAAACCAGAAATTCTGAATATGCCGTGATTATGTTAACTTACACATTCAGCAGAGGAAAACTGAAGATCTTCAAGATGATTGTGCTGCCCTTTCACAATTGATTTCTGGTTCAACTGCCTAGAAATGATAGATTGTCAATTGGGCCTTTAGTGGAGGAGGTCAAGGAAAATGATATTGTGCACAGCAACAGGAAGAAGTGGATTGTGCACAAATATTTTTTTGGTCGATTTGCAACCATCTTAAAACTAAAATGGGCCTGGTGAACAAGGAATTTTAGTATGGTAGGCGAGTCTTGAAGCAAAGGCTCTTGGTAGACATAATTAGTGTAATAGGAAGATCATTGTATTTCTCATTGTAAAATCATGAATGTCCAAAACACAATTTAATACAATGATTTCTCAGATAACTACATATGTAGTCATTTAAATGGTGATGAGTCAAGATTGGCATAAAAAATAACAATAAAATAAATGAAATAATTCCCAAGCCACTATTCATGCTCAATTAGCCTCTGTTGGGTCTTATGCATCTATGTACTATGGGGAACTATCAACATCATATTTTAGGAATGTGAAGATAACCGACACCTTGTTCAAATATAACTGTTGCTTTAACATTTCCAGCATAAGAAATAAGAAAAGATCGATGCTTCTTCATGTTTTCACTAAAAGAATGCTTACGGGGCCTGTAATATGTTAGGAATCTTGTTGTTCCCAAAAATCCAATTTCAACCTCCTTAATGTATTCAAAATAGTTTTTTGTAGGTAAGAAACATCAAAAGTTAGGGCCTGATAGGGCTATAAAGAGAAGAAAGGCAAGTTCAGGGTGGTGGGACCCTCACCAGGCTATAAAATTTGAAGCAGAAATTTTTTTATGTTGTTTTCATTTTTTTTGCTCTTATGAAGATGTGCCTCCTATAAGCGATGTCCTAGGGAACCCTGTCATTTCAAATACCTGGGGCGCCCCATTTCTGCCAGCGACATCCCCAGTGAAGTTCCTAAGCACTAGGGGTGTCCACAATCCATGGCATTTTTAAATATGCAGTTAAATTTTCTAATCTACAAATGTTGGACAGGACTATTAATAATTAAAATTTGCATCATATTCACATTGGAATTTTTTATATTAATGAAAAATATCTCTTTTTATGAAATTTAGTGTATTGTTTTATGCTTTTATTTCCCAGGGTAACTCCTGAGGTTTTCTAGAGTATGAGTCTATTCTTTGGCCTTGCGAAGTCGTTCTCCAAGGGTCTAGTAACATTCCAACTCTGTCTTACACCCATATTCAATAATGAATATGCAATGGTACTTTCGTAGAGTGAATTTTGAGAGACCAACACACATTATTCCATGAAATTGGAACTACAAACCTTTTGTGGGAAATTTGAACTGTCATGCCTGCCTATTAGTTCTTTTGTTGTGCATGCAATATTGACACCAAAACAAACAACACCTGTTTTTTTCTGCCAATAGACAAAATATTTGAATGTCGTGATCAGTTCTATTGATTAATATGCTAATTTGAGATTCAGAGATAACAATATGTATAATGATTATGTGATTGGGATAATCAGGAAAAAAATATTTTTGAAGATGAAGAGGACCTTGATGAAGAGGAAGAAGACGGTAGCCATGATTCGTTTGTACAATTTGTACAAAAGATGCTAAAGAGGATTTCTAGGAGAGCAAGGAAAGCTTCCAGATGAATACTTCCTTCTACAATATCACCAAAATTGGTTCATACCCACTACTTTTACTCTGAAGGGTTTAATCTATCTAATAGCTAGTGTAAGGCCTTATATCTATTGGTTGGCATAGAAAAAAGTGATTATGTTTATGTCATTACTCATCTTGTAGGCTTTATATCTTACATGCCAAAGATGTTTCTTGCAAGCAAATGGCATTTCAAAAAAGTAGTAAATATGGTTAAGCAAATTGATCCATCAGCAGGGCAGACATAAGAAAATTGTAAAAGTAGACATTCTGAAACTAGCAGGGTGGACATAATTCAAAGTTTATAATCTCCCAGCAACTTTGAGATTCCAAAAGTGCCTCTAATTGCACCAGGAGAAGTAAGAGGCACTCTATAACTAGGATGGAAGAGATGTTATCACGTCATTGGGGTTTGTAATGTAAAACAAAACCCTTTTAATCACACAGAGATTCACACCTCGGTATTTTTATTCTGATCCTTCTTGGTGTTCAAGAGCCTGATTTTAAGGTGCATCTATGCTAGTTAATAGGAGTTTTTGATGTACCTCCAAAACACAAATTTGGTTTCCGTTGATAAGAATTTTTTCATTTGATGCAAAGCTATATGCCAAGCATGGAAGGTCTTGGATGAGTGGATGTATAGGATGAAACAAATGGTTTTGTGTCCTCTTATTGGACGCTTTTATTTTAGTACTTTTCCTATCATGCTTAACTTAGAGATTGCTTTGCTAATCCCTTGATATGTGTGGTAGATGGTGACTGACTCCATTGATGAATTTCTGGTTATCCATGGATATTAATATTCTCTTTCTTTTGATTCTATCATTTGTGATGGAAAACTTTGTTCATCTAATTTGCTATGTTTCTTGGTTAGTAAAATGAAAAGACAAAGACGCAGCTTTATTACAGATAAGGATTTCAAATTCCTCTCCAGGAATGGTATAAATACTATTATAATTCCTTTTGGGTGGTGGATTGCATATGATCTGAATCCTCCACCACCTTTAATAGGAGGATATTTACAATCTCTCGATGATGCTTTTAAATGGGTAGAGTGAGTTTTGAATGCCATCATTTCCTATTTAAGGTTTTGAAGAGGTGCCACTTGCAGTGTTTAATTTTAAATTATATAGGAAGATTTTTCAAACCTTTAAGAAAAATGACCACGATAGTATCATAAAGGTTCAGAAAGAAATGGGTATATCATTTAATTTTGTGTTGTAGGGAAGGGACATAAAGATAAAAATTCATACTGACTTATTGTTTTGGTTGTAGTAATTATGGTTTAAAGGTTATTGTTGACCTCCATGCAGCACCTGGTTCACAAAATGGAATGGAGCATAGTGCCAACAGAGATGGATTTGCTGACTGGTCTAACTCTTCCGACCATATTTCCCAAAGTTTAATTGTTATTGATTTCCTTGCTTCGAGGTGTGTATGTACCATGTAGATTGTGCTTCCATTTCTTTTATATGTCATAGAAAGAGGGTTCTACATGGGATTGTTGATTGCCTAGTAGAATGAAATTCTTTAGAAATTGATTTTTAAGGATATAGATATAGGAACTCAAATTTCCCAATGCACATATTTATGGATTGCCACAAGTAATTACATTAAGTAGCAATCATTAAATGTGTTCATAAAGGAGTTCATATGGTGTTTTAGGAATATTGCTAAAGTCAATTTTTGTAGAAAGGAATATCATATTTATTTTTGATAAAGAATTCTCGTAGTAGAGACAGATGCATATAGTGCTGGAGAACTGAGATAAGACCCTTTTAGTATAAAAGTGAAATATTTCTTTGTGAATGGGAGACAAATATTTAAAATAAGTAGGATTTAGTATGTGCAATATCTTGAATATAATCCAAGGTCCTGATGGTATTACTGTGTTCTGAGCAGATATAGTAACAATAGTATGCTCTTAGGTATTGAATTGTTGAATGAACCTCTAGCAACAATTGTTCTTGTGGATTTTTTGGCTTCCTATTATTCAATTGGCTATTAAATTATGTGGAAGCACTCTTCCACAACATATGTTATCATGTGCCAGAGGATTGGAAATGCTGATCCACATGAGCTGTATCAAATAAATGATGCATTTTCAAATATCGTTGTTGATGTTCACTACTATAATATTTTTAATGATTATTTTGATAACAATACTGCCCAATATAATATCGACTTCATCTTGAAGGACAGGGAACCCCAAGTGGAAGCTTTAAACAACACAAATGGTCCTCTCATATTTTTTTGTAATATGTAAGTGTCTTCCTTGATCCATCCCTTATATGCTATGTGATTATCTTAATAAATTTTGTGGTTTGTTTTCTATTATTGATTGAGTTAGCTTTGACACTGTGTCCCAGGTGAATGGGTAAACAAGTGGAAGGTGCAAGGAGCTTCAAGGTCAGAATATCAACAGTTTTGTGATGCCCAATTACAAGCTTATGAAAAGGCTTCATTTGGTTGGTCATATTGGACTCTAAAGGACGAAGAGAAGCATTGGGAATTTGAGTGGAATACCAAGCACAACTACCTTAGATTAGGTAGGATGGAAGCTTCATTGATATATCATATCCTTAATTCCAAAAAATTATTTTCCTCAATTCAAAAATCATAATCACTTGCAATTTCTTTAAGCACAAACATTTCAACCTTGGAAATTTATTTTGGTGGTAGTTATGATGACCCTCAAGGTTTCCTTGGTTCTCACATAAAAAGTTAACATTCTTGCATGCTCTTGACAAAAATCTAGACTTTAAGGACATTTTAATTGTGGTTTTGTTCTTGTCAGTTCCTTGTATTTTCTATTTCTCTGAAATTTCTCCCACTTTTCTTGTTTTCTGTAGCACGCTACAGTTGTAAGTGGGTAAGTGGGCATCAACCTTATTGCAGGTCAAATTTGGGGATTTTCCCTTATTATGCACAACAGTTTCCCTTAGTATGCACAACAATTATTTTCCCTTAGTATGCGAATTTGGGGATTTTACCTTAGTAAGCACTGCAATTGCACAACAGTCAATTCCACAAGACCAAGAGAGATTGCTAATGTCTTTTTTGTTGAAACTTAGATATTTTCAACCCAACGTTAATGAAATCAGATCAGTAATGTTCTTAAACACTTCACAGACATGTCGTGGCAACATTGAATATATGTAATAAGATCATTCAAGCCTCTATGAATCGGTGACAACAAAACATTGATGTCAATATTGGGCTAAAAAAATTTCTTGTGATATAAAACAGAAATAGGAGTTGACTTAAATTTTCAAATGGGCCAATAACCTTGTCAGTAGTTGATGTTGTGGAAGGTTTTAGGATGTGAAAATAACGTGCCATGATAAAAAAATTCACATGCAGATAAACCTTTTTTCTATAAAAAAAAATTCAATAGTGTGCCGATAGATGTAGGATATTAAGAAAGTATATTACCTCCATCTCATCATTCAATCTCCAGAAAGTCTTGCAACAGTAAAATGCTCAGAAATTAATCGAAGTTCTGGTCATTACGTACCTCTGGGCATCGATTGTTGACATATTTTCAGGTTGTTTCGTTCGTGCTCTGGGCAAGGAGTCGCAAACAGGGGATGGATTGTTGCAAACAAATTTGAAAATTAATTTACGGGCTGGGGAAGCGTGGTAGGGTTGGGAGCGTAGTTAATGCATGCATGCAACCAGCTAGGTAGATGGAGATGGTGATCCGGAGGAGTAAAAAAGCCGGGATGTCGCGCTAACCAGGAGGAAAATGACGGAGGGGCCCACATTTCTCCGATGAAGAAATAATGCACTTTTCGGGTGATCGGAATCTCCAAAAAGTTGCATTATAGCCTACTCTATTTTGTATCATTCTCATTTAATTGAATTATTTTTCCCATAATTGATATTCAAAAATTATCTTTGCAAATTGGTTTTAATAAAATAATAATTAAATATCTAATTGTGAAAAATAAAATTTGAGTGATGGGTTTAATTAGTAATACATATGAAAATGCTTGAAAAATCAAGCCAAATAATTAGGTATGTTAAATATTTGTTTATTTGTTGAAAACAAATAATAACTAATAAATAAAAAATAAAGTCATAATTATATTTCCATAATGAACTTCTTCCATTGGTCTAAATTTTAATAAATTAAAACTTCTTTAACAATACAATGGGAAGTAGGAAGTTCATATCTAAATATTTTGGAACTAAGCCAATCATATACTTAAGGGTTTTTTTATATAATTTAATAAAAATTCTGAAAGTTCCTGCTATATCAGGAGAGTACCTATCACCATGTTGCTCATCTGATCTATAGGGAGAATGTCGTGAATTGTAGTCTACCATCTTGCTAGTCATCTTTGACCTTCTTCTTGCAAGTATACCATGTCATCTAAACCAAAGCATAAACATAACCAACATACCTCAGTTTAGTTCAGGGGAGGATATCTCATCTATAAGATCAACTAGATTAGAATGATACATGTAAAATAATAATCATAATCAACGTAATTATATTATCCCAATCATTATCCAGTTACCATGCATGAAAATACCAATTGCATACCATGATCTCACACATACAACTATAGCCATGAAAAGGCATGCACACATCCACATGGACAACATACATTCACAACAAATGCATATTCAATCAGCATGCATTCACGACAAACACATCTCGACAACAACATCATCAACAACTGCATGAAACACAACTGCAACAGTGACCATCACCGTGTATACATAACAAGAACATGTACAACAAACATGCATGCATGACAGTCATATTTACATCTAGTTGAAAGGGTGAACCATGCTCTAATGCCACTCTGTAACACCCTCCTTCGACATTTACCCAAGATAACCGGTCCATCGAGGTAAACATGTGACGAATATTTACTATGATATGATTCAACTTCCCAAGTATAGTTAAGGAAGTGGAACCTACAAGACAAGACAAATCTAACATTCCTCAGATGCTACAAGACATTTAGGAGCCAACCAATATTTCCAGGTGCTCAACCCCTGAGATAACTTACTGTTTTATTGAACTAGAGCCCCAGTAGCACTAATGACAAACCCTCCTGCACGCAACTAAAATCCTTCAATCCCATGCACAACAAGGCATCCATGCGACTGCAACCTTTTTCAAGCAGTTATGTGCCAACAACCCTGGATTATGAGCCACTTTATTAGGTTCAGGACTCATGCCACTTCCCAGAACTTCATGAAACTTCCATAAATGATAAATAACATGATGACAAGGCCTCTAATGAAAAACTTGAACAAGGACCTGATCTTTCAAGGCCTAGCCATGATAGACATTCTGTCAAACTCATCATGAACATGTAATCTACAAGTCATATAAACCATTTGGGGAATTTTGAGGTCTAAAATGGGCCTCCTAGGGAAATTATAAAATAAAAGTGGAAATAATAAAATAATATTAAAATACATCATCAAATTTTAGAGGAAAAAGGGAAAAAATGATTTTTTTAACTTGTATTTTCAACTTATCTCCCTATGGGTTTACTCAATTTTCGAGTGGAAACACTCGTTGGATGCAGAATTTGATTCCTCATCCAAGGATTACCCATGTTCCATACATTCGATGGACCCTGCTACATGAAAAATGAGAAATACATGAAAAACGTGATTGCAATCACGTTTTTTCATGTATTTCTCATTTTTCGTGTAGCAAGGTCCATCGAAAGTATGCAACATGGGTACTTCTTTTATGAGGAATTAAATTTTTCACCCAATGAGTAATCCTGCTCGAAATTTGAGTAAAACCTTAAGGAGATGAGTTGAAAATACGAGTTGAAAAAATAGTTTTTTTTTTATTTTACTATTTTTAAAATTTTTACTCCAAAAATGGTGAATCATCCCCCATGGTTGACATCATCATCTTGAATCCTATTGGTTATTATAAAGTTTATTTTGGTTGTACAATTTTCTTAGGAGACCCATTTTAGAACCCAAAATTCCCCTATTGTGATCAGTGGCTCAGTATTTTAGCTCAAAACTAAAAGTGCTCAAAATTGAATGCAACCAGAACGACAACGACCGACCCATCACCAGGAACCCAACGCAACTCATTTCGTTGAAAACCAAGTTTGGATGAAGGATTTATGGTTTGTTGATTATCGTTCAGAACAGGGAATTTTTTATAAAAAAATTGCAGAACAGGTACAGGCTGATGACATGGCATCCCAATCAGCATTCAGGGAAATTTCTTCAATTTTTGTCCAATGAAACTGTGAAAGTGTCACCGCGGGATTCACCAGTTTTATTTTTGAAGGTGAAATTTGTCTAATGACCTCCTAAGGTTGAACTTGGGTTCATGATTTTTATGTGCTGAAAAATATTTTTTTCAATTAATTAAGGTTATATATATATATATATATATATATATTATTTCATTTATAATTTAAACCTTAATTAATATTATTATTTCCACATATTGCAATATTAAATCCGCATATCATTATAACCTATGGTCGGATTAACATTTTGAGCAATGGACCGCATATTTCAAAGTCATATATTGGGGGTCATATAATTAAATTTTGGACAACGCAAATGCCAAATTCCGCGTTGGTTTATTATATGTGTTGCCAAAATGTTATAGAGAGGCAAGGTCGGGGCTTGACCCCATGACCTCCCCCAAACCTTCTGAGTTCTCACTGCCTTCACCAATGGGCCACGACAATAGAGCTTGAAGGGCTTTGCACCGAACTAGTATTTGAACAAAATTTTGTGTGGTGGATTGGCTTGAAACAGGTAGAGATTTATTAACATTAATCTTGTATTAGCCACTAATCCGCAGGGTTTAGTACTAATTAAACCGAATTATGTCAATTGGATAAGCGCACAGTTAAGTTATGATTATCTGCAGTTAAGCACGCTTAATGCTAATTAATATTGCTCCTAATTAGAATTAGAATTAGCAGTGGCACTAAATTCGGATAGTCCACCAAATTTGTTGGAGTTAGCTGGAGTCCTTCCAGATTTGGAGGAGAAATTGGGGGAAAGTTTGTTTTTGCCATAACTGAGTCAATTTTCGACTAGATTGAGCTCACAAAGAGTCATTCTTGGCTAATTGGCATGTTATGAACACATTGGAATAGGTTGCATAGGAAGAGGAGCAAATTTACAGAGGTTTTTTTTGCCTTGAATAAATTTGAAGCCTAGGGCCACCAGGAGGGAAAGCCATGCTTAGAGCATATGAAGGCCAAATTGAGTAAATAAATAGTCATTTATGATATATTTCGACATTTTGAACTCATTGGAATAGTTTCCAAGAGAATTTGATGCATGTAAACAACAATTTGACCATAATTGAGCTAATAGAGAGACCCAAGCTATGAAGCTAGACCAAGGAGATGTAGCCCAGGAGGGGTGAACTCCTTCATCAAAAATATGTTTTAATAGATCAAATGTGATGGTTTGTTGTTATTTATGTTGTTTTTGTTCATCCTTTTAAGTTCATGCTTTATTCTTTCAAATTCACTCATAAAATTCAGTTTTAATTACCTCTTTGATACACATAAGCAACAAGAGAACCTGTGCATCAAGTATAAGATCATTAAATAAGTTTTATATCTAAAAATGAAATTAGCACAACAAAACTAACATTAAAATTTAGATCATAATTACATATGAGCATAGAGACTTCATACTTATCTTAGAATCGTCAAGAAGGTTTGATGCCCTCTCATAAAAGCAACATTACCATCTATCAGGTCATGCATTCATTTTTCATTCATTTACTAAGAAAAACATAATGAGATCCATGACTAAGAACTGTCATAAAACAATGATTTTAACCAGCATATAACCAGCAGAATAATAATGATAGAATAATCATTAAGATCACATAATAACAAGCACATTACACATGATGCACAAGAGGAATATTGCTCGTATTAACATATGCAAAATGCAACCAAATTAGGGACTTCCACGTACCACCCGACCATAGATGGGACTAGGCCAAATATTTCTTTTAGGCAATCACCTTCATGCCATATTCCAAGCATGAATGTAGGACTGACAACAAAACCAATCAAGGATTCCTTAGGGTTTACCACAATCCCACCAAAGGATTCCTAGGCCCAAACAAGAAACATACACTATCGGGATTTACCGCAATCCCACCATATAACGGTACATGGATCACTAGGCCTATATAGGCATGGATGTCTCCAGATCTCTCCACCTAAACTGTGAGGAATTTTTCTGTTTCTAGTCTCTAATATTTACCTTATATCCCGTCATTCACCGGTCGATGATTCTTAGGCCTAATCGAGGGCACACACCTCTAGGATTTACCGTATATCCTATCATTCGCTGGTCAAACATTCCTAGGCCCACTGAGGTACACACCATCAAACTTTATTGTAATCCCACCTTCACCAGTCTAGGGATTTCTAGGCCTTGTGTTCTTCTCCCGAGACCACCCTACTAAGTTTCGAAACCATCTGACAATCCAACTCAACCAAGTAAAAGAGAACCCCATCTCACCATGGCTATCTGGAAATGGAAAGGAAAGGTTGAAAACCATTGTCACACCTAGAAAATCCCATGCCAATGATAGCAAGAGAACCAAATACACACGCATGCCAAATCTATCAAGGGAATCATACATAGAATACAATACCCGCAATTAATACCATTGTATCCACTTGATCTTATTCTTCCTTGTTTGATCTTTGCTTCCCTTTGCCTTCTATGTCCTTCCTTTTCTTTTCTTGATCCAATGCTACAATGCTCTAATAAAACTCTAAGTATGCAAGAGTATGTGAGAGTAGAGAGAATAAAGAGAAAGCTTAAACTGAACTGATAAAAGCCAACATTAACAAAAGATGCGAAGTGATCTTCAGAAGCTTTTTTATCAGTGAGGCCTCTAATTTCTTCAATTTTATATTGTTTTCCTTCATTTTCCTCCTCACATGTAACATGTGACCTTTCACCTTCCTTTCCTCCTATTTTCCATTATTTTCATAAATAAAACTCCAATTAATGTCTCTTGCCTTTCCAAAGCCTTTGTCATTGTCTTTGCTAATTTCCCTTATCCATAATAAACCAAATGAACACCCACTAGGATGTTTTTCTCAACATTTAGCTTGGAATACCTATCCCATGACCATGGTCTTATTTTTTCCTTATTAACTTTATTACATGATTTTTTAACCCGGAGTTGTTACAATCTACATTGACTAAGATAGGGGAATAACATCTTGGGTGATACCCTATTTTCGATAGATCCCTCAACCCCAGGAGCCCTCCATCTCAATTCCTCACCCTGTGATCTCAAGCAGGGGGGAAGAGTTGGCTTAGTGTCCTCGATCAGTCCTGCCCTTTGTAGATCAAAAACATATAATCGTGCTCATATCTGGTACCAGCGTAAACAACTCATTATAGAGTTCAATCATAATGTCTCAATAGAAATAGTCTCATGTTCATGCAGGACATCAAATCAAATATATATTAGAAAAAATATATATCACAAAAGGATACCTTATTCGTCCTCCCTCTCACGGAGGCAGCAACCACAAGCCTAATATTGTTTCGTACAACAACATTGTCTCAATATATGAAGATATATAATTCCCAACTATATATGGGATTATATACCAATCAAATCCCACTCATTATTATCACAATGTATCACTATCACATCGAGAACCTGCTCAAAATATCTCTCACGGCTAGCAATAATAGAAACATCGTACTTAACCTCAATCGTGCTTAATACTACAAACTTTCCATCCAAAATATCATGGTAGATCTCATACTAAAGCAACACCTAGATGTGCTCATATTATCAATAATGATACCAAACAACATTAGTACATCCATGAAGTCACATATCATAGGAAGAATATCTTGGACCAAAAAATTGATCGTCCCATGCAAATATCTTGAAGTGAGCTTGGCGGCAACCCAATGTGTATGAATTGACTCAAATTCTATGCAAAACACACACACATATATAGGGATAGGTTTTCACATGAAACATCAATGCTCCAATCAACTATCAGTTTCCAAGTCAATTTCAACAACATATCTTCATAACTTCTTGAAATTCAATCAAATTGTCCAAGGATTTGCATTTGGGTGAGTGCATAGAGTTGGGTTACACTTTTTTGCAAGAGAGGGTTCGATCGATATTTAAGGCTCGATCAATATTTAAGGCTTGATCGAATTTGTCATTGAGCTTCCAAATTAACACACATGGGATGGGAAGACGCTACAAGGTATTATTTTTGTGGAGGAGATATATTACCATTTGTCTCTTTGTCATATGGTTTCCTCAGTGAAAAGGTGGCATCAAAAAGTTTGGTCTTGGAATATACCTCTGAAACTAAAATGCTTCGGATGACTGGTGTGGGTAAACAAGATTATTAGTTAGGAGAATCTAGGCAAGAGGGGTTTCTATGAACCTTACAGATGTCATATGTGTCGGGGATATTTCAAGAATGTTTCACGTATTCATCAAATTCCCATTTGTTTTGGCCATTTGGATTTGTGTTTTACAGTGACAAAACATTGATGTTGGCTAAATATATTCATCAATTGATGAGTGCTTTATGAAATGGAAATCTAAATACATGAAAGTCAAAACACTCCCCTTCTTTATATTTTGGGGAACCTAAAGATGCATGAATGCTTTCATTTTTAAAATACTCTCTTAGATATTGACATAAATTGCAACAACATCTGACCATACTTCAAGGAGTATGAATTGGTGGCTAAAAAGGGGATTAAAAAAAAAAATCAACCTATAGATTGTTGGGGAAAATATCATGTTGGATTTTTTGATGGGGATACACAACAAAAGGTATGTAGTTGTGGAGCATATATCGTATTATCCTCAGGACAATATTATCGTTTTAGTTGGAATAGTGGTGCAGGGACAAGTTCCAGGGCGAAGATCATGATTCTTTGGAGATTTATATTTTGTGCTCGTTGGCTTTCTACTAAGACTTTATATGTGTTCGAGGACTCCAAAGTCGCTATTAATTGGGTCAATTATAAGTCCTCATTTGACCCTCCTCTTCTAACTAACTGGATGGCCTTTTCAAAGAACTCACTTTTTCCCATATCATATCATATGGGTAAGACAAACTACTTGGCTTTCTATCATAGCAGTTTACTTAGCTCTCACAAGATTTCTTATTCATAAGCATTTCTCAATATATTGTTGATAGTTTTAATCTCACTTAAGAAGTTTGCCAAGTTTATGTTTTGTTTTAATTGTTATATCCCAAGTTCATATGAGACAACTAATATTTTTAATAAAAACCTCCGAGTAAACCAGTTTTTTTAATATAAATTTTGTTGATTTTATATATATATATAACAGCCATATAAATAATTTTCTGAAGCATCTTCTAATTATGTTAATATATGTTGTTTTGGATTTTGTTATATATATATTTAAAATAAAAAAAAAATCATATTTACATTTATAACTATGTTACCAGCCTTTTATTTTCTAGATATTGCATGGCTGTGACTACCTTTAATAAAACTTACGCACATGGATTTCACTACACTCAACATCTTCGGGCTTTAACACGCACGGTTTATCTGCGTGTTAAGATAGATCTAAACATTTTATATAAATTTTATTAAATAATTATTTATAAATTGATATGGATAAATAAATAATATTTTTAAAGTTATTTTTATTTATAATAGTTGATTTTAAGAATATTTTGAAATAGGATAGAATAAAACAAATAAGAATATTTTGAAATATGATTTAATAAAATAAATAAGAATATTTTGAAATAAGTTGAAACAAAACAAAGAAGAAAATCTAACATTTTTCTATTCAATTTCTAATTTCAAAATATTTTTCAGAGAATCAACTATCAAATTAAATTCAAAATAAATAAAATAAGAATGTTTCTTATGCTTCAATTGTTAAACATTTATAATTATTTATAAATTGATATGATAAATAAGTAATATTTTTAAAGTTATTTTTATTTATAATGATTGATTTTAAGAATATTTTGAAATAGTTTAGAATAAAACAAATGAGAATATTTTGAAATAAGACCCAATAAAACGAATAAGAATATTTTGAAATAAGTTGGAATAAAGCAAATAAGACAACCTAACATTTTTAAAATTGCTATGGATAAATAAATAATATTTTTAAAGTTATTTTTATTTATAATGGTTGATTTTAATAATATTTTGAAATAGTATAGAATAAAATAAATGAGAATATTTTGAAATAGGACTAAATAAAACAAATATAAATATTTTGAAATAAGTTGGAATATAACATTTCTCTATTCAATTTCTAATTTCTAAATATTTTTTTCTAAAATCAATCATCAAATTAAATTCAAAATGAATAAAATAAGAAACAAAATGAATAAAATAAGAATGTTTCTGGTGCTTCAATGGTCAATCAAATGGACAAATCCATATTTAAATTCAACATAAATAAAATAAGAATGTTTCTTGTGCTTCCATTGTTAAACATTTTATATAAATTTTATTAAATAATTATTTAAAATTGATATAGATAAATAAATAATATTTTTAAAGTTATTTTTATTTATAATGGTTGATTTCCAGAATATTTTAAAATAATATAAAATTTTATTTTATTAAATAATTATTGATAAATTGATATAAATAAATAAATAATATTCTTAAAACTATTTTTATTTATAATGATTGATTTTAAGAATACTTTGAAATAGTACAGAATAAAACAAATGAAAATATTTTGAAATAGGACCGAATAAAATAAATAAGAATATTTTGAAATAAGTTAGAATAAAATCAATAAGACAACTAACATTTCTCTATTCAATTTCGTAAAAAAACCATTTCTCTGTTCAATTTAGTAAATATGTTTTACTATAACATTAAATTCAAAATGAATAAAATAAGAATGTTGGTCATTGAAATGGACATCACCTATGCACGGACCGCACGATTTTTTTAATGACGTTTGGTGTTCGAATCTTGTGGCTCAGATCACATATGCTGATATTACCAAATCAAGAGTCTCCTCGTGTGCTAGAAGTGTTCATAGTTGACGTTGCATAGTTTCACATGCATTAAGCTTTCAGTGTTACGAAATAATACCCTATCCAATGGAGACCACGAAACACCTCCAAAATGTGCTCTGCATGATAATCCCATTAATCTAAGCTCGCAATTTGATGATTTGAAATATTAATGGAATAATTTATTTTATGGAAGGAATTTAGGTAGAGTAATATGTGACATGGTTTTTTTGGTTTTTTTGGGTTAAATTTTGTAGATCTTTACTATTTTTTATTTGTCCAAAAACTAAAAGCAGATTGTATATATATTTTGAAATAATTAGTAGTCTCAACTTGTTCAAAAGAAACTTGGTGTGTTGGCAATCTGAGTGAGTTAAAAGCCAACAAGTATTGGAATTGTTTCTTCCTTCTACTTGCAGCTATATCTACTTTACTATGTCCATTCAAATTTACCAGAAACAAGTAAAAAGTAGCTTAAAAAATTATAAAAAAACTACTAATATCTAAAGTCACCCATAAGAAGAATCAATAGGAGCCAAATCCTTTGCAGTAGATTTGGCATGTCTACTTGCTGCATAGCTTGTAGTTGGCATTCAATCCTCCCAATTCTAGCTGTGGGATGATACTGAGACATGCTAATTTCTTGAATTTCCTGTTTAATTTGTTGCAGAATTGAAATCACATTGGGATTACCTTCTGTTTCCTGCATGCTTGTCATGACCTTTGCCAAAACACATTTGATTTTCCAGTAAGTATGGATAGATTGTTGAAAGAGGGATAGCCTCCCTCTTGTATTCCCAGGGTCCAAGATGAAGTCCATGGTGGCTCCTTGTTATTCCATGTCCTCATCTTCATGGTTGCTCTCTCTTTCCCAGCCTTGTATTATATTACGAACTTGAGGTGGGTTTCTAGCTGTATATATATATATAATATTCTCCATTGCTTCTTTTTTGGTTTTTCTTCCTCGTTTACTTGGCCCCACATTCTGAGTTGGTATCTTCTGCTTTCCTTTTCCGGTTCCCTGTCATTTCCCTGGTTGACTTTTTGCCATAGTTTTGAACTGACAAAAAGATCCTGACAACTTCTGTGTGGTCCCTGTAAAACTGTGAAACAATCCTGTATATGGCAATACAAAATCAATAACAGAATTTGGTCGATATTTGGTGGATCCCACTACTACCTTATAGGCAGACGGAACTTCAGACATTGCCATGCAACCAGCAACATGACAATTAAAGAGAGAAGCATCATAGACCATCTTGCTTGCACAAGTTAGCCGAAAACCTTTGCTACAGAGAAAGCAACTAAGACAATTTAGGGTCCTACTAGGGCGACCAAAACCCAGAAACTAAGGAGAGATTATCCCAATGCTACTATGGTTTACTTGCTTATCATTACTGAACATTCTAACCTGCTCATAGACTTCAGAGAAAACATCTTTGTTAATGGCCCAGAGTATCCAACAAGCAGAATGAACCCCCCACAGACAGGAGCAAAAGAGGACCGGTAAGTGAGGCTCATGGGAAAGCAAGGAGGGAAAATTTAACCGCAGGTCCACTAGGCGTAAACCTTTAACAACCCTTTCCTTATTGAGTAGATACCTGAGGGTTTGTAACTGAATTTCATAACTAAACAGAGAATTCGACTAAGTCACCTTCAGGAATAATATCGGGGTTTTGAAACATGGGTCAATTTTTGGGGCTAGAATAAGCAAAACTGAGTTACAAACCACAGTTACAGACCCTTCTTTGGACTGGGAACAAAGAGAAATAAAGACATTTGGAAATTGAAAATAGGACCCGATACTGAATCGACAATCTACATGCAATTCATAAAAACCGTCCACGAACATGATGTCGTCTTTGTTACTAAAACCAGGCACAGGTAAATGTAAAACATAGGTTGCAAGAGCCATAACATACCATGTTAGTCGTCGACACCGTAGACCAACATCTGTCTCCCTGGACCTCTCTGGAAATCGCCTACCGAGAACATTACCTCGCAGCACCTTACTTGGTTTCCTTAACTCTGTTCTTGTGCGCTGTTTCCAACCAAGGCCTGACAAAATTCGCTAGCGGTCAGTTTTTCCGTAGGTTTCCATAATGTTCCCGGTACCCTCCACCGGTCAGTCGTTGTTGGAGTTGTTACTCGACGTGATGGGCGGTCAGGTGCATGCCTCTGCGTGGCGTCAACCTCAGCCCAATCACCTCCTCGTAACACTCCAATCGAACATGTGATATGTTTAATTAAGTAATTCATTTATGATTTTTTCCGTAAAAAATAGTTATAATTGACTAATTTCTTATAATTTTTAAATAAACTATTTAGCACTTATTAACATTCAATAATACTTACAAAGTGAAAAAATGAAATTAAAAATAGTAAAATGAATTAGATAAGTCCCAATGACATGAAAAACATTATCAATTCTACTAAAATAAATTGTACTCGTTCCCATTTTTTTCATTCAAAAATTTCCATGATTTTGAAAGAAAAAAACAATCTAATTAAACTACGACAACTTGTTCTACCAGAGGAAATAATGATAACTATAAAGAAACAAATAAAAAAATACTCCATCTAATTGCAATTGCAATGATGTTTGTGCAGTTCAATATGGCTATGGCCATGAAACCTGTTCTGGAGCATTCGATGTACAAGAACGTGAGCTCTGTCATGGAAATGAGGGAGGTAGCTGATAACGTATTTAGTATTGCAGATTTAGGGTGCGCAACGGGGATGAATACTCTTCTCGCAGTAGACACCATCCTCAATGCTGTGAAATTAACATTCATCCAGCATTCTCCCGTCAAATGATTTCAATACATTATTTCGCACGTTGCCTCCACTGAAAGGCGGCGCAGATGGAATAACAGCAGCAGCCCACAATGAAGCCAAGCCTTCCGCGACTAGATGTTACTTCGCATCAGCGGTGTCGGGATCGCATTATGGACGCCTTTTCCCACGCCAAACCCTCCATTTCTGGAGCCTGCACTAGCTCTCTCAAGTGAGTGAGGCACATTTTTTTTTTGAGTAAGAAAAAACGCTTTTTCTTTTTATCAATAAAAAAGATAGTATATTTACAAAGTATTCCAATTTTTTTTACTACATCATTTGCATCATCTGGAAAAGTCTCATTTGTAATCTATCTAGCACTGAGTTTTTAATGTCTAGTTTAGTTACTGCTGTTTATCATAGAGTTTCTACATTTTAAGAAAGAAAAGAAATTCTTCGAACACTCTTAGAAAAAAAAAAAAAAAAAAATTATCGAAGTTTGTTTCATCAGATCTTTTAACTATTTTTAAATTCTATTTTACATTTTTTTCAAAAAATACAACACAATCTTAAAAAATCAAATCTATTGAGTAATTAATGCTGTGATCTTTGTTTTACTATTTGTACTTTGTCCACCTTCCCACCAAAAGTGGAAAAATTTGTGCGATTCAATGACTATAAAAAGACAACAGTCACATTTTATTGTGAAGCACACATCGAAAAAAAACCCACAAAAAATACTTATCATATATCTCTGAAATTGTATGCCATCTGCTTCTCTTCTTCAATGACCCAATTTCGTTGAAATATGCTACTGTCATAATGACATCCTCCCTAGCCACTGCTCCTTTATGCTTAAAAAAAAAAATATGAGTTGAGCCAGATGGTCCATATAATACATGGTGAGAAAACTTTATAGAGTTTATGGGTTTTGGATCAAGAACCAAAGCAGCAAGTCAAAGACCCATAAGAAAGGAGTTGTGCAATGTTGTAAAATTGCATGACCTTGTCCCAAAGAGCCTTCTTACAGATTCTATGAGTATTATCATAAATCCTTTATTGACAGAGTCCAGAAGGGGCATATACCACAATATATGGGAAGAAATCAAACAATTGACCTCTTTCCAGAAGGGAAGGGAAGGGGCATACACCACAATATCTGGGAAGAAGTCAAACAATTGCCCTCTTTCAGGACCCTCAGGTTCCTAGATATTTCCATCATTTGCAATTAACATATTTCAGCAATCCAAAAGCACTAGATATTTGGATTTTCTGTTATGGACTTTTAAAGTAATTGTATTTAATCACATCTGATTGCAGATTTTAAAAATATTCTTAAATATTTTTGGAATTTGATGATAGAAAAAGTCAATCAGATTTTAACAATATTTCTAAATATTTCTAAAATTTAATAGATAAAAAAAGTCAATTGTTTGACTTTCTCTTGACTGTCTGGAATAGACATAAATATAATAAATAAAAAAAGTCAATTGTTTAACTTTCTCTTGACTGTCTGCAATAGATATAAATAGAATATTTAACAAACTAAAACAACTTTTATATGTTTCTATTTTTGTACCTCACTTTTATAAGCTATTCCATTTTTTAATAGATAGAAAAAGTCAATTGTTTGACTTTCTCTTGACTGTCTGCAATAGACATAAATAGAATATTTAACAGACTAAAACAACTTTTATATGTTTCCATTTTTGTATCCTCACTTTTATAAGCTATTTCATTTTTGTCTTTTCTTGTAACATATTTTCAAATATTTTTTTGCTAAGATTTTATGTCCTCATAATAAAATTAAGTTTTTTTTTAAGAAACAAAGAAGACGACGACTCTGCCCAAAATTATTCATGTGACTAACATGGAATACAAATGAATTTCAATTTCAGGTACAAAAATTATCTTGCTTGGAACAACGGCCATGTTTATATATCCAGCGATACAGTGGCCGATGCCTATCTCAACCAATTCAAACAAGACTTCGCCTCATTTTTAGAAGCCCGAGCACAGGAAATTGTTCCTGGAGGATGCATGTTCGTAACTCGTAATTCTGGCGACATAAAGCAACAAGACGGGTTAGGAGCTTCCGCTCGTCACTTGGAAGCAGCATTTGAGGAGCTAGTGAACCAGGTAAAATAGATAAGTTGATATAATAGGAAGCAGCAGTTGAGGAGCTAGTGAACCAGGTAAAATTGATAAGTTGATATAATATGTTAAAATTACATTTGAATATTTGTAAATATGAAAGTTATTTGGGCATTGGGGGTGATTAGCAAAGTTATTATAGATTGATTTACTTAAGAGCTCAGTAAACTTATTTTATTTTAGATCAACATGATACTTAATATTGTTATTTTATATCAATATGATATTTAAATTTGGTTAAATGTGATATTTAAATTTGATTAGTGAGAAAAACAAAAAAAATTGAATTTGAGTGGAGAAAATAATAATTATCTAATCACATTTGAATATAATAACCATTAAAACTAACCCAAAATTCCAACAAATCCAACATTTGAATATATCTGTTTGATTTTGACCAGCAAGGTTTGATTGAGAAGGAAAAACTGGACTCCTTTAACATTCCTTTCTACAATCCTTTCTACAATCCAAGTGTGGAGGAGCTACAGAGCATCGTGGAGGCTGAACAGTCCTTCGAAATAGAGAACATGAGGCTTCTCACTGGTATTCCTTCGCATCCATTGTCGGAAGTTAGAGAAGGGGCAGAGGAGAGGATTGGGAGAATAGTAGGTAACGTTTACAGAGCCGCGTTTGAGAATATTGTGGGAGGTCACTTGGGGTCGGATGAGCATCTTGTGGATGAAATTTTCATGAGGATTGAAAAGAGGACCGCTGCTAAATATGAAGTGTTCGTTCTTGCTAAAGTCGACGTAGCTGTTGTCGTTCTCATTCGCAAAAGAGCTTGATTTCTTGATTTACTCTTTAAGTGATCTTGCATGCAGACTGTGAGATTAAGCGCGAATTAAAAAACCAGGAGTTCAGTTATAATATTTTCAAAAATGCAAGGTGAACAATATTATTATTCTATTATCAGGAATTTTCCTGTGGTTATTTGTCTTATCTCAGTTTCTTTGTTAAGAAATATTAAGTCTAGAAGGTAGCTTTTAGACTGGAGGTTTTTTTTTTTTTTTTTTTTTTTTGGAGTTTCACTATTTTGAGTAGATTTTATTTTTTACTATTTATTTTTGAATATAGAAGTGATTATTTGTTTATTTTCTAAGTAATATATGATAGATTAAGGGGTTGGACTGCATGGGATCTGTAAAGCCATAGAAATGTGGAGATGTAACAAAGGTTTCAACAAAATATAGATAGTTACCAGTCATTCCTTGGCAGCTTTTGTTGAAAACCTTGAAATTCAACAATGGCAGATAAGTTTACTTTTTTGAAGTCTATCTTGAAGCGTTAATGATAAGATTCAACAAATTACAATGATGGTCAGAACTAGATTAGTAAGTTTCATTTTATAAATTTCTCAACTTGAATATAATATAGTGTTGCATGAAATCACATAATAATCAAGTAATAATAGTCTTTTTTGGGTTTAGGAGTTCCACTTATTTCTTTACTCACAATGCAAGTTGTTGATGGATTAATATTTTGATTTTTCCTGGTAGTGTTTCAAAATTCAATTTTTTACATATTTCATTGTAAAATGGAATTTAATTAGCAAGTTATGAATGAAAATAAATAAATTATTTTATTTTCACTTTTAATATATATTAAATTTTAATATATATTATATTATATACATTAATTATATTTATAACCAATTTTTTTTTAATACAGTAGTATATTTATTAAAAATTTATTATATGTTTTATTTTTCATAATGTAAAATGTAAGTGTTTTGAAATTTATGGGTCATTTAATTTATAATTATTTATATGATTATAAATAAAAAGATAATATTTTATAATATAATTTTTACTCATAAAATATAATTTATAATATAATATAATATAATTTGTGATTTTTTTTGTTATTTTTTACTCAATTTTATTTAAAATATCGTAGAATTTGTTAGAATCATAAATTTAAGTTACCTACTTTGTATAAGCTCAGTTCTTTATAGATTGTTTAGAATATTGAATTGATTTGTATATTTAAAAAATATTCTAAATAAATAAAAATCACATTCTTGTCAAAAATTATATCATCCTATTCTAACTTAAAAATAACTAGAACATAAAATACTTAAACTTTATTGTATAGAATCTCATATGCTTTTATATATAATGCCAAAAATATAATACATATCTTTCAAAGCAATTTGTATACCTTTATATTTGTAAGTAGAAGCTTATGATACAAATTATGTAAAGATTAACACAATGACATTAATAAAGTAGTTGAAACACATGGATAGGCATCATTTTCCACTTTTTATAATATATAAATTAATATGTTAATGTGTAATTAATAGATTATTAGTGCTTTATCATGTGTAAATTAAAGTATTATTAAGATGCTAATATATATCTTAATGTATTATTATAACATTATGAAGTTTTAAATAATATAATAAAGTTAGTAATTATTAATAAACCTTTCAAACAATCCTAATAAAATTAATAAATGTGGTCGAATATACACGAAGAGGTGTATATAGTGGTTGACATACAATCGAGTTGTGTGCGGAGGATTAGTCGACCATGGTTGATTGAAGCAGAATATGGCTAAATACTTTAAAGTTAGGTTGAGGAGGGATTATTATGGTCAAATATCCATGTTTGTGCACATCTAACTATAGTTGACTATGATAGATTATGAATGAGTATGGGTCACCATAGTTGTTCATGTTTGATCATGGTTGACCATGTTTCCCATGGTCGACAACAATAGTTAACCATATCTAACCATGTAAACTTAGGTCAACCTAGTAAACCTAGTTAAACTAAGATCAACATTTTAAACCTAGTAAACCTAGATAAACCTAAATGTTGTAAACCTAGGTCAACATATTAAATCATGGTCAACCTAGAAGATATAGTAAATTTTATATCCTTATCAATGTGAAATATCAACCTTGGTAAACCTAATAAACATGAAATATCAACATAGTATACCTTGTAAGCCTTGTAAACCTAATTAACCCAGTCAAATTTGTTAGCCTAGGTCAACCTAGCAAACCTAGTTAACCTTGCAAGCCTAGGCCAACCTAGTAATCCTATAAAACCTAGGTCAAACTTGTAAACCTAGTAAATCATGGATAACCTAGTAAACTTTACATGTTCATCAACCTCATATATCAACATTAGTAAGTCTAATATATCAACCTTAGTACGTTGAATAAACCATGGTCAACTTAGTAAGTGTGATGTTGATTTTGTTTGTGAGATTGTAACATTGATTTTTGTTCAACCATGGTCAACCTAGTAAACCATAGTAAGTAGAACTACTAAACCTAGTAAACGTTACATGTTCATCACCCAGATATATCTACTTTAGTAAAGCTAATAAACTTGATATATCAACATTAGTAAACATGATATATCAATATAGTAAACATAGGCAAGTAAGTAAATGTAACAGACCTAGTAAAATATGGTCAACATAATAAACCTAATAATGTTGCATGTTCATTAACCTGATATATCAATCTAGTAAACCTTATAAACCTAGAAAATATTGATTTTTTGTAACACATCCTCCCCACATTTACCATCTTTTACAAGCCCTTCAAGTAAATATGAAGTTGAGTGCTACTATGACATGACCCAAACTCCTAGTTCCAGTTAAGGAAATGGGGCCTACAATTGAGACTTACTCACCTTCCTTAGTAACCACATATCACTCAAAGGTTGAAAAATAGCCCTAGGTGCCCAATCCCCGAGTTAGAACCCTTTTCTCTGACCTAGACCTATAACCGCACCCTTGAAGTTGCTTGCATGCGATTGTGAGCCTCCAACCACACTCACAAGCCTTGATCCATGCATTTGTGACCTTAGATCCTCAATTATGTGCATGTGGTCCCGAGATCTGAGCCACTTTTCTAGGCTAGCCTCCAGACCACTGCTGAGAACTTCTTATGACTTTCAAAATTAAAAATTTAAGCCAAAACTTGACCTAGACTAACTAGAAAATACTAGACATTTCATTAAACATATGGTAAACATGTAAACTACAAGTCATGAATGCATATCTGAATGTAAATCTCTATACTTTAGCTGAAAAGCACTGAGAAGTTCTAATTCCCTCTCATAATAGGTACAATAACACTCGTTATCCCATGCATTCATCAATCATTCATTAGCATATCGATTCATGAACAAGAGTAATTTCTATAACATATTATAGAACCATGATTAGAGCCAACATCTAACAAGAATATTAAACATGAAATAACAACCATCAAATCAACATAATAACAAGTACAAGTGCTCATAGGTTACAATGGGATAATAAATCTTATTAACATATGCAAAATCCAACCAAGTTAGGGAATTCCACATGCCACCCGACCATAGATTGGGTTGAACTAAATATTTCTTTCACCCAATCACCCTTGTGCCATATTCCAAGAATGAATGTGGGATCTCATGGGATAAACCAAGACATAAACAACCAATGGAATCCAGAGGTTAAACCACCTTCACCCTCAAACTACTGTGATCTCACCCAAACCAGTTCTGATATCACAAAACCAAACCAAGATTGGATGCCTTAGAATTTCTTCACCATACCTTGAGGAATTTTCCTGTCTCCACCCACCTGTTGAGGGCTTCCCAGAGAAAACCATCTCCACCCAAAAACCTTGGGAATTTTCTTGAGACTACCTCACCCGGTTCCAAAACCTTCCAGCAATCCAAAGCTCAACCAAGAAATGAATCCCATCACACCATGGTTATCTAGGAAATGGCAAGGCAAGGCTTTCTATTAAACCAAAAAAAACCCATGCCAATGACAAAAAATGAACCAAATACACAAATGCATGAACCATGCATTCACGCCTCAGCTAGGAAATCATACATGCAACTTGTTACCTGCAAAATATTCTTTCCAAAGCTGTCGATCCAACCTTCTCCTTGATTTCCTGTTCTTATCCTTGATTTTCCTTTTTCCTTTCTTTGCTTGCTTGCTTTCTTTCTCCTCTTGGTTCTCTCTCTCTCTTCTCACTTAACCCAAGCTAAAACTGACCAAAGATATGAAGTGGTTCTATGAAACCTTTTTATCATTGATGTTTCTATTTTCTTCATTTTCCTTAATTTTCCTTCTAATTTCCTTTTGCATGCAAATATGTGTCTCTTCACCTTCCTTTTCTCCTATTTTCCTTTATTTCTCATAAATAAATGCCAACTAATTCCTCTTTTCCTTTTCCAATTTCCTTAGTCATTAATAAACTGAAAGTGATGGCCACTATAATTCTTTTCTCAACATTCAACTTGGAATATGTGTACCATGAACTTGGTATTATTTTTCCTTTATTAACTTTTATTATATGAACATTAAACTTGAGGTTGTTACAAACACCTTCCCCTTAGGGAACATTGTCCTTAGTTTTCTATGACACTTATGCCTAGAAAACCGCTGAAAAAACAAAACATATTGCCTATGGAGCTTTATAACATAGCTCGATGAAACTTTTTACAATGAACGACTGCTACAAACCATGAACAGCATGACAAACATGTCAATCATACCACTTATTGGAGTTTTATAAAACAACTCATTGTGGAATTTACAACAATATTCATATACATATACATATCACAAAAACTCATTTGCTCGAACCAACAAATAATGAAGGATATAAAGCCCATTTCCGATCAACCATATCTCATGTAGCTTCATCGGGCCCAAAGTGCTTCCATTGCACTTTAACTTGCTCTATTGCTTGGTTCTCGAGCATGAGTTGTTTCTGGTGCAATATGCAATGTAGTTTTGGCTGGAATTCTCCCTCTAGTTCCACCTACAATACAAATCAGTCATTCACATTATTAACATCGTGCACGTATATCTTAAGTAATGAAACATGGAAAACATCATAGACTTTCACTGCCGAAGGAAATGCAAGTCGGTAGGCCATTGGTCCAATCCTCTCAAGGATTTCAAAAGGATTGTAATAACGAGGTGATATCTTGGCACATGACCCAATCCTCAAGGAGCTCCTCTTGGGCTTGATGCACAAGTACACATTCTTCCCAACTTGAAACTCCTTAAATACCCCTGTGTTGATCTACATAACTCTTTTTCTTGTCCTATGTTGCCTTCAAATTCCTCTTAATAGCCTACATATCCTATTCCATATCTACCAACATATTCGGTCCAATTAATACCCTATTCATTGGATCACTGCAGATGATGGGAGTATTACAACTCTGCCCTTAAAGAACCTCGAATGGAGTCATAGTCAAGGACTCCCAATACCCATTATTATATGCAAACTCCACCATTTGAACATAATCTTCTCACTTCCTATGTTGGTGCATGAAGTACATCCTCAACATGTCATCAAGAATCCTATTGACCCTCTATGCTTGTCCATTTGTCTGTGAATGATATGTTGTACTAAAATCCAACTTTGTCTCCAAGTAGCTGAATTAGTAGACTTAACTACAATGAAGTGAGCTACATTACTCAACCTATCAACCACAACCATGATGGAATCATGCTGCTTCAATGTCCTTGAAAAACCTGTAATGAAGTCCATGGAAACGACCTCCAATTTCCTCTATAGAATTAGAATCGGCTTTAATAACCCACCTAGATGCTTACACTGATTTTACCCGCTGACAGTCCAAACATCTAGCAACAAGCTCAACCATATATTTCTTCAAGTTCGACCAATGATAAAACTTCTTAACAATTGTTAATGACTTATGATATCTCAGGTGACTTGAATACGACTTGACATGAAACTCCCTCAAGATAAGCTTCTTGAGGTCATCGTCATCTAGTACATAATTCCTTTTCTTGAATCTAACCAAGTCATCTACCGTGAGATGATACTCTTCATCCCTATCACCTTCACCCTGCTATTATAATATGTGCCTCAACTGATGATACATGTCATCATGTTGTCCTCCCTGCAAGATAAACTACTGCAAATCTATCCCATAAGAACTAATTGTTGCAATGTGATTCACCTGCACTCTTCTACTAAAAGCATCTGCAACCCTGTTCTCCTCTCCCTTAATGTGCATATTCTCGAAGTCAAACTCACTAAGAGTAGCCAACCATCTAGCTTGCCTGGAATTTAAATTAGGTTGGTCAAATAAGTATTCTATTCCACTATGATCACTCATCAAAATAAACCTCCTTCCAAGAAGATAATGCCTCCACATCTTCAAGACATGAATGATAAATGCTAATCAAGAGCATGAGTCACATAGTTTTTCTTGTGCTCATTCAACTTCCTTGACTCATAGCATACCACCTGTCCTTCCTACATCAATTTTCTACCAAGTCCTCTCTTGCAAGAATTTGTACATACCATGAACTCTTTATCAGGATCCACAATCTTCAATACTAGAGAATTTGTAAGCAAATGATTCAACTGATCAAAACTAGTCACGCACTCCTCAGTCTATTCAAACTTATTTCCTTTCCTCTACAAAGATGTAATAAGATAGGAAATCCGCGAGAACCTAATGAACCTCTTGTAATAATTTTCTAGTCTCATGAATGTTTAACGTCATCCACATTCCTTTGAGTTGCCCGCTCCATGATAGCTCTGATCTTTGCCAGGTCCAATGTTATACCTTCTTTGGAAAGAACATGTCCCAAGTAATGAACTTCAGTTTGAAAGAAATTGCACTTACTAATCTTGGAATACAACTGATGCTTGCTCAAAAATCTCAACATTGTTTCCAAGTGTTTTGCATTCTGTAATGTCCCCTAATAATAATAAAAATAAAATAAATAATAAATAATATAATATAATATTATTAAATAAATAGTAAATAAATAATAAGTCAATAATAGTAAATACATAATAAGTAATAAAGATAATAATAAGTAATAAAGAAATAAAATAATAAATAATAAACTGGAGTTCTAAATAAAAATATATAAAAATAAACTAGAAAAATAGTAAAATTAAGTGAAGTTAACAAAAGTTAAAAAGTATAAAATAAGAAAGAGTTTAACTAAGAAAACTATAAAAATAGTAAAAATAAGTAAAATAAAAACAAAAAGTAAAATGGAATAAAATAAGAAAGACTTAAATTAAGAGAAACATTAACTTAAGTAAAACTTAAAATAAAGAAATAAAAGTTGCATGTTGACACAGGGAATGTGTGCATGCGGTTCTCTTCCATTGTTTGGTCTGTTTAATAGACGTTGAGGAAGATGAGATTCATCATTCCTTCATCCATTCTCTTGGGAGAAAAGTATTGTGAGACAAAGGATTCCCTGGTAGTAGAATGTTGATTAAGGGCTTCGGGGTGGCCAAATGTAGAAAGGTTACATGCAATTGAGCCTATGGTTGGGTGGAGAGTCGTCCCTAAAACTTTGCTGCGGTTATCAGGATTCAATATAGCATTCAACTCTTAAATTACAAGTAATAAATATCATCGCTACAGGTAAGTCGTCTCTGCTCGGGTTTTTTTGAAAATTCTATGCTAATTAGTTGAATAGTTTTTGTGTTGATTATTAATTGTTAGTTGCATGTCCCAAGTAATGAACTTCAGTTTGAAATAAATTGCACTTACTAATCTTGGAATGCAATTGATGCTCTCTCAAAAATCTCAACATTGTTTCGAAGTGTTCTGCATTCTCCTCCTCATTCTTAGAATACATCAATATGTCATCAATAAACATTATCACAAACTTGTCGAGATAAGGACAAAACAAAATGTTCATCAAACACATGAAAGTAGTTGGAGCATTAGTAAGACCAAACGGAACCACTACAAACTCATAATTCCCATACCAGGTACAGAATGCAGTCTTGTAGATGTCCTCTTCTTTGATGTATACCTGATGATATCATGATCTCAAGTCAATCTTTGAGAACATTGCTACTCCTTTCAAATGATCAAACAAGTTATCAATCCATGGAAAATGATACTTATTCTTGATTTTCACCTTGTTCAACTTCCTGTAATCAATTCACAACCTGAGAGTACCATCCTTCTTTACAAATAACATTGGTGCACCCCAAGATGACATACTTGGCCTAATTTATAATTTATCAAGAATTTTCTTAAGCTGCAAATTTAGTTCCACTAATTTCGGAGTGCTCATCTTGTAAGGTGTCTTTAATGCTTGTGCTTCTCCTGGTACCAACTCACTAGAAAAGTCAACTTCCCTATGAGGTGGTAACTTTGATATCTCTGCTGGAAATACATCATGAAACTGCTGCAAAACCAGATACCTCTTCAAGACTTCATCATCCTCAACATCGTTCCCTTTATCACTAGAAACATGAACTACAAACAGTAAACATATTTTCCTGCAATTGTGCCTTTGCCTGCATAATTGTAACCATTTTTACCGGTGTAGGCTTCTTCTTTCCCTGCATGGTTCTCTTCTCTCCATCATGATCCAAGCACTCATTATCCTTCTCATAACAATCTACCTTAGTCCTACGAAGGTACAACAAATCCATACCAAAAAGCATATTGTATGAACCCAAAGGAAGCACATTTATATGTGCTAATGTATGCATACAGTTTAGCTCAAATGCACAAGCTCTCGCCCAACGATGAACTCTTTTCTTGGCCCCTGTAGCCAACTTCACCAACCAAGACTTTGCATGAAATTCTTTTCTCAAGCCACACGTATCCACTGGGTTAAGATTAACATAGTTATAATTAGATCCAGGATCAATCAAAGTGTAAAAAATTCAATCACAGAGCTTACCTTCCATCTCAATAATAGATGTCTGATGATCTGCTTGCTTGTTATCAAATGTTTCATAAATATGAGGAATGCTCTACCCAACATCGCCAACTGTCTACACCTCCTAAGCACTGTAGATATGAGGTCTTCCACCCTGGTACAAAAAATAATCCTTCTTGCGATGATCTTTTGCCACAAATCCAACATTGCAACGGTTCCCTACCACTACCTTTATTATACTTCTCTCAAGGCTGAGATCCAGGTATAAATATAGATGGCATAATTGGGAGAGATGGAAGAAGAGACAGATAGAGAGAGGGAGGGAGAGGTGGAGAGAGAGAGAGATGGGGGAGAGAGGGAGGGGAGGAGAGATAAGGAGAAAGGAAGGGAGATAGGCATAAAGATGGAAGGTGGAGAGAGAGGGAAGAAGAAAGAGACAAACAAATAAAAATACAGGCATAGAAGTTAGATCTAGAAATTCTTGAATATTTCGGTTTTTCACTAAAATATAGATGTATAGAATTAATATATGAGTTAAACATATATACTTTAAAAAAATTATGTGACAATATTCTCGACCAACTAGATTCACCCCCACTTTAAGATGGATCTACCAACGTAGATCCATCTTAACCCCAGTTCTATGATGCACTGAGAGGGATCAAATCCCTCTAGGTGCAAACCTTCCCTCAAATTCTACACTCCAAAAAGAAGGTTTGCACCTCGAGAGATTTGATCCCTCTCGATGCATGATAGATCCAGGGTCAAGATGGATTTATGATGCTATATATATGAAAATTAAGTACTACCTACCCATGGGGTACAAAATAGATGGTGATAGCGTGCACTGTTAAGACACTCCCAGATGTGAAGGTCATCAGTTTGAAACTTCATGGGAAAATATCCAGCCATGTTAAGTGTTGGTGTGGCCTAGGACGGGTGTGATCCTAGGGTGATTTTGGCAGCTTAGATGCCCTTGGGTCGCAGTTTCTCAAGCCAAAGGTTACATGTGTAGTTAAATTATTATTCACACAATTTAGCAAAAAACAAATACTACCTAAAATTTGATGGTCTTCACCATAGGAATAGTTTCATTTATGTTCATAAAAAAAAAAAATTAACATTTAAAAATATATTTTAATTTTAAAGTAAAATTTAATATTGTTTTCTATGTTTTTAAGTTTTATAGTTAAGGCATGCTAAATCATAGATATTTTTACCAGGGTTTCCTTTGTAAAGGTGTTCATGGCTTGTTTCGTGGGAGTGGACTCGACCCCCTTCTTCAATTAGATTGTCTTGGGAGTTTGTAAGAAAGTTGGATCAGTCGGAAATCCCTCCCAAACTCCTCATCATATGTGTCCTTTTCAAAACTCACCTGGAGCAAACAGAGATTTTGGTGATTTAGAGAAATCACTGCTTAGAGCATTTTAGTAAAAAAAAAATCAAGGGCACTGCCTGTCAAAAGCAATGCAAGATCCTAAGTATGAGGTCTTATCTAACAAGATTGTGGAATACATTCAATGTATCTAAGATCATGCTCTGATATGCAAGTTCATTAGATTATCACCCTGTGAAATGTCCTTGATATGTTGAATCCAAAATAAATGGAACATCAAGGGACAAATAGATCTGGAGCTAGGAGAAAAAATATTCTTCATGGCAATTTTTCTACTTTGTAAGATAGAATGAGACTTTTTGAAATAGGGTCTTACTTTGTAATAATGTTAGGCTCTTCATGTGATTTTGGAAAGTGCTATACAATCCCGAGAAGGAAGACTTTCTTGTTACCCCAATATGGATTTTATTATTTTCTCTTCCAAAGGAATATTGGGTGGGAGAAATCCTTTAAGGCATTGAAAATTCCATTGGTAGTTTTGTCAAGGTTTTTAAGGTAAATAAGAGAGGGAGGTACACGCCCTATTCAAGGATTTGTGTCTATATAAATACTTTGTAGTCTCTTCCAACTTCAATAAACATTTATTATCAGGGTAATCTTTAGAAATAGACATTGGATTATGAAAATGTCTCATTTAGATGCAAACATTGTCATGGATATGGGAATTTTTTAGATATTGTCTTATGATTGAAAATAATTTACTAGCATGTTAATCCCCTCATAAAGAGCAAGAGGGTTTTGGAAAATTTCCCCAAAGGACAAGAAATTGGAGACCTCATGGAGCCACAAATTATGATCAGAACCCGAAATCTGGAAATAGGTTTGTGTCTCTCTCCTCTCTAGGTGTGTGTAAGAAGTTAACCAAATAGTCCCTTAGTTAGTTGTTGGAAGTATTTCGAAGTCTTTGTCACCACCATTAGAGATTTAGAAAAAGATATGAAAGGTAATATGCAAAATTCTATACTAAAGGATCCAAATAACGTAGAAATGGAATCAAATGTGATTGAAGACCTTATAGAAGATATGGATGTGGATGTTTTCATGCATGATTTCTTTAGCGAAGACCTCCCTCAATAACGATCCAAAATCCATGTCAGACTACAAAACAAATAATGCTCATGTTGGTTCGAGTTCTTCAAATCCCCATTTAGGAGTTCATACACAAGCTTTCAAAGATCCCCCCATGATGGTCAAGGAGGACAAAAAAAGGGGCACAAAATCATTAAGGCCTTGGTCCAAAAAGATGGAAAAACCTTAGTCAACTCAAGGAATGTTATGCCAATATCAAAGATAATTCCTCCTCAACCCAAAAAAACCCTAAATTTTTTATCCTAAATCTTTAGAGAATAAGTATGTTCTTAGTTGTAATGATTGTTATTGTGAGTCTCGATAGTTTTTTCTTGATTAGTAGAATTACTATTATCTTTGATTGACGAGCCAATATTTGTAGTTCTTTTATAATAAATGATGTTTCTAGACTTTGAAAAGCCAAGCTACATGTGATTTTTCTATAGTTAATGAAAAGTCCTTCTGGTTCACAAAAAAAAATGATTTAATATTATTTTTCAGCAATTAGATTAATAGTGTCTTCCTTAAGTGTAATATAACACATAAACAACACAAAACCCAAAAAAAATTCACAAAAATAATTTTTTGTGAATATATTTTATTTTAATAAAAATAAAATTTAGTTTATATTCACAAATAACAATTAATTATAAAAATTATATTTCTAGAAGCTATTCCTGTCTTCTAGATGTCATTGGCGTGGATCCTTGCAAGTACTCTGTTAGTGATTCACAAGTTATGTAGCAGATTTCTTTGGTTGGGTAGCAAAGACGAAAAAAAATTCCTTGGGTTAGATGGGACAAAATCATCCTGCCAAAGATTTCGGGAGGTTGGGATCTGAAGAATTTATCTTCCTTTGCTAAGGCTCTTGTAGCCACGGTTGGGTTGAGAACTATCACAACATAGAGTCGATGGACTGATGTTGCATGCATGAAGTATATTTACCCAAGCTCACTTGAGGAATGGATAGGATTCATGATCAAAAGAGACCAAAGATGTCTATCACCTGGAAGTTGGTTGTCCTCTATGCTTTCCTAGTAGTGGAAGAGGGCTTGGCATGGAAAGTTGCAAAAGGGGAAAAGTTTTTGATAAGGATACATTGGTTGGGTGTGGGGAAAATTTTCGTCTTCCAAGGCAAATGATTCAACTTCTACATCAACAGGTAGGTATACTCTTAACCAAGTCGCAAATCCTTTAAGATGTTCAATATGGGCCCAAGGCTAGTGTTCAACACAACAACTAAATTTACCTTTGGAATTTCTGGAGAATTGGAAAAACTATACACTTTCCCTTAATGTGGCTCATGTATGCATAAACAAGGAAGAGGAATATAATATATGTTGGGTACACTCACTTTGGGGGACTTACACTCCAAAAGATGGTTATGTATATATTAGAAGACATAGACAACCCGATGTGCAGGTGGTGGAAAATTTTGTGGAAGTTGAAGAGTCCTCCAAAAACACACCTTTTCATGTGGTGCTTGTTAGAAAATAAGGCCCCAACTTGGGATCACCTACTTAAGCGAGGTTTGTAGGTTCCGAGTTGGTGCATTTTGTGTAAGAATGCTCTTGAAATTGAAACTCATCTTTTCATAAACTACTCATCGCAGATTCTATTTGGAAACTGATCAACGATCAATAGAAGTCATAAATTGGGTTGGGGAATCTATTCAGGAAGCTTGGCAATTATAATGGGAATAGATCGATCCAAAGCACCTTAGGAATCTACCCACTATGGTTTGTTGGCGTATTTGGATAGCCAGAAACAAAGAAATTTATAAGGATCAAGCATCAATACCTGAGAGAGTATGGCCAATGTATGTTTTAACTTAAAACTTCTTCCATCGGAAGAAGAAATTCATGTCTCGTGAGTCATCACTGAAGAAGTGGTAGATCATTCCTTTTTGTGGTCATATTTTGACAGTGTTGTAGCAAAAATGTTTCCTGTGGTGGAGGGGCAATCTTCTATATGCATGAAAATCAAATTTTTAAACTTTAAAGTGGATTGGGAGGGGCACAAATAACTGCGTGGATCTGCTTGGCCTCAAACTTCTACTTCTCTTTGCCATTGAAAAATATATTCTTATGTTGCATATTTTTGATGATTCAATGATCATTATTAATTGGTTCAATCATTTGCAACGATGTTCCCATTCTTGAGGAGGTCCTTTTGCTTAAACAATGTTTTAAGTAGATTACTTGTCACCATATTTACAAGAAACTGAACAAAGAAGAAGATTTTCTAAAGCAACTTTTTCATACGCTGTGGGAGTGTGAGTACCTCAATGGAGTTCTTTCATAAGACTATCATTGAAGAGCTTTATATAGATGATCTAGCGGGCACTCATACATGATCTATTTATTGTTTTTTGATATATGTACTTATTTCAACTTTGATATTTTTCTATGAGACTTGTATATTTTTACTTCTGTAATGCTACCTAGGCTCGTTTTTGTTAGGATGCTACTAATTTGGTTTGGTTTTTTGTTTTTGTTAGAGTAAAACTCTCGATCGATTGGATAGAGAATTTCAATGAATATAGTGCCCATTCTTGTTTTTACATTGTGCCATGAGCACATGCAAATATAATTTAATTTAATTTATATTAATTAAAAAAAATTACAAAAATAGTTTATATTCACAAATAATTATGATCATTTAATTTTTTGTTTGCAATGCAATTATATCATAGTGGAAGGTGTCCATATGTTTTATCATAGGCTTCCAATATGAATTTCTTCGGTTAGTTTCTGTCGATAATAATAATAATAATAACAACCATAGTTTTAAAAACCGGCCGGTTTAAACCGGAAACAGGCCAAACCGGCCGGTTAGATTGCCCACCGGTCGAAACCGGCCTTGCAACCCGGCTATCTAGGGCATTTCGCCATTTTTTAACAAAACCCGGACCTAACCGGCCGGTTTATTGCTAACTAATCTGCGGCAGTGATGTTTTAGGGCTGATTTGGAGCCAATGGGAGGGTTGTTTCCCTCCAAAAACACCCTCCCCAATCTTTTATAAGGAGGAGCAGCCTCTCCTTTGTCTCACACCAACTCATTTGCTGTTTGTGAGTTTGATTGAGAGCTTGGAGAGTGTTGAGTGTTTGCCGGAGCAGTGATCTTGGAGGCTTGGAGTTGGAGTTGGAGTTATCTTGGAGATAGTTTGGAGCTGTCAATAGCGTTGGCATCTTCAAGAGGATGCTAAGGAGGCTAGTTTGCATTGCCAGGTAAGAATTTTCACTTGAAAAATCCTTCATTTCATTGTCGTTCATGTATTTATTTTCTCATGTGTTTAGCTATTTTATTGCTCTAAAATCTCTAGTCCTATGCTATCAAATTTTGTATGTTTGAATGTGCATTTTGTTTTGTAAATTTAGCCTTAGTTGTCCATTTATCTTAGCTGCAATTTTTTTTAAATGGCAGATTTATTTCCAAATTTTAATTATTTCAAGTCAAGATGGCTCCAAAAGCCAAGGACAGTGCATGGGTCCATTGTGATGTGATTGATGGAAAGATGGTATGCAAACTTTGTCGAAAATGTATTGGAGGTGGGGGTATTCTTAGATTGAAGCATCACTTCGCTGGGATAAGAGGCAATGTAACGCCATGTGATGCACCTAATGCAGTGTTAGGTCCGATTAGGGCAGAATACCTTGCCAAGCTTGAAAAGTTTGAGGAGACTAAAGCTAGGGAGAAGGCCATCCAAGATGAAATTGCAAGGAAGAGGGAAATAGTAGAAATGATGAGAGAGAGTGGGTATGAAAATGATGAGTATGATATTCAAGACTCCTCTTCTATCCCTTCCACCAATAACCCCTTTCAGTTTGTTCCTCCTGTTGCCAAAAGATCAAACCCAACAAAGAGACCCAACGTCATGAGTTATTTCTCGTCCAATGCTAATCTCACAACCCCTGCTAGTGCCACTGCCTCCATGTCCCAGCCAACTCCAAGTCGTCAACCCACTTTGGATCAACATTGGAAAAAACAAAGCAAAGAAGCTTTTCATCAGTACATTGCTAGATGGTGGTATGATTCAGATATCCCATTTAATGTTGCTAACTCACCTTATTACCAAGCTATGTGGGACTCTGTTTTTGTTGCAGGAAAGGGCTTCAAAGGCCCTACTGCACATGAGTTAAGGGGATCTCTTTTGCAACAAGAGATTTCTAGCATTGATGAGTATTTGGCTGAATATAAAGAGTCATGGCTCAAAACATGTTGTTCCATCATGTCAGATGGATGGACTGATGGAAAGAACCGCACCATCATTAACTTCCTTGTTGCTTGCCCTCGAGGAACAATGTTTTTGAGATCAGTTGATGCATCTGATAAGGTGAAGGATGCAGCCCTTCTATTTGAGTTTTTGGATGAGATTATTCAGGAAGTGGGAGAGCATAACGTTGTGCAGGTCATCACAGATAATGCCTCAAACTACGTTCTTGCTGGAAAGATGCTTGAGTCCAAGTATAGTACCATATTTTGGACTCCATGTGCTGCACATTGCATAGACCTCATGCTTGAGGACATAGGCAAACTGGAATGGGTAAAAAGCATTGTAGAGCATGGCAAGTGCATTACAAAATACATTTACAACCACTCATGGGTATTGAGCCTAATGAGGAAAAACACAGGGGGCAAAGAGCTTGTTAGGCCTGCCATTACAAGATTTGCAACTCGCTTCCTCACGTTGCAATGTCTCAATTCTCAACAGAAAAACCTGCAGAAAATGTTTTCTTCTGATGATTGGACTGAATCCTGGTGGGCTCGTAGACAAGATGGAAAAGACACCAAAAAGAAAGTCTTTGACAGTTATTTTTGGAAAAGGTCTTCAGAGCTGGTAAAAATTACTGAGCCCCTTGTGAAGGTGCTAAGGATGGTGGATGGGGAAAGGATGGCAATGGGATACATTTAGGAGGCTATGGATCAGGCCAAGGAGCAGATACGGGCAGCTTACAGGGACAGGTTAGCTAAATATGGCCGGATATGGGAGATCATTGATAACAGATGGAACAATCAACTCCATCGTCCTATACATGCAGCTGGGTATTTTTTGAACCCAAAGTATCATTATAAAGCTCGGCTAGGAGATCAGCAGGATGGGGAGATCAGATCTGGATTGATTGATTGCTTGGAGCGCACGATCCCTAACCGTGCAGACCTTCTGGAAACACATAGACAACTTACTCTTTACAGTATGGCAACTGGTACCTTTGGAAAGAACTTGGCAAAAATGGCAAGAGATGTGGATCAACCAGGTAAGCAATTCCAATTTGTTTTTCTTTTCATGTTAAATTGTTTGTAAATAAGTAATGAAATGAACTATGTTACTAATGAATGTCTTTTTATTTGCAACACATTGGTGGGAGTCATTTGGCGGCCAATGTCCTCAATTGCAAAGGTTTGCAATTAGAATCCTCAGCCAAACTTGCAGCGCTTCAGGTTGTGAGCGCAATTAGTCTGTTTTTTAGCACATACACACAAAGAAGAGAAACCGTTTGGAACATAAACGTTTAAATGATCTTGTGTTTGTGCAATACAACCTTCGCTTGAGGCGGAACCAACTGATGAGCAAAACACCTGATCTAGATCCCATTGTGTTGGATGATATTGATCCAACATCAGAATGGGTGGAGGAGATTGAAGATCCAGTGTTTGAGGCTGATTTTGATTTTGATGCAGTAGTAGCAGGGGGTGAATTTGAAGCAGATTTGGTGGCACCATCAGACGCAGATCTAGGATTGGTAGCTGCATCAAGCAAAGGCAAACAACCAATGGTCGACACTAGTCATGCACCTCAAGCAACTCGTGCTTCCATTAGGTCCACTTCTATTGTTATTGGTGGCAGGGGTACTGAGGTTGCAGATGAGCCTGAGGCTGAGGCACCCTCAGACTCTGATCCAGATGATGTCTATGCAGCGCCAGCAGCCGATGTTGATCCTGTGTCTAGTAGCGGTGATGAATTTGATGATTGATCATCATTCATGTGTAGTCTTGTATTAGGCCAATGGCCTCATAGCTTGTAGCATTGTTTTTGGACTTTATGGGCCATTTGCAACCTCATTTGTTATGTATTTTTCGATGATATGTATTGCACTCGGTGCCATTTTGATATATTCACCTTTGCATGGTATTTAAATGAGCAAACTTTGCATATTTTATCTTTATTGGCTTGGAATCATGGTTGCAAATCTTAAAAATAGTTTTTTTTATTAAAAAAATAATTATTTAATGTATTTTTTTTAAAACCGATTCATTGGCATCTGACCGCTCCCGGTTAGACTGGTTCTGGTTAGAAACCCGGTTCATTAGGTCCACCGGTTCCGGTTCCGGTTTTTAAAACTATGATAACAACTCGCTTAAGTCATTTGAAATCACAGAACCAACCAGTATGAACAAATGGTGGTTCGGGAACCATGGAATGAGACGAAGAAGAGGATTACGTTGTTCTTTGCTGAGCCAAGTCTTCGCCTGCACCTTAGAAAGGCTGCCACGGCTACTCAGAAAACGCAAGCAAACGCCCAGACTAGCTTATGCCATACCGCTAAAGATGGATTGGACAGATGGAGAAGTTGTTCTGAATATATTTCCCTCCTGGAGCGGGCCATTAAGCTGAGATCCTTATCAGACGGCAAATTGATCCATTCCCACATCAATGAAACAGGATTCGTCGCAGACAGATTTCTACTTAACAAGCTCGTCGACATGTACGTCAAGTGCCAGAGCCTGGCGGACGCTCGCAGAGTTTTCGATGAAATGCCTAAGAGAGATAATTTCACATGGAACGTGATAATCAGAGCTTACACCAGAGAAGGGATCACCGGTGAAGCCCTTGCACTGTTACACCAAATGCAGCGAACAGGAATCGAACCCAACCACATTACCTTTGCCAGCGTTCTCCCATCGTGTGTGCACCTGGCAGCACTGGAGCAGGTTCATGATAGAATAATTAAAGGCGGGTTTCAATCTGATGTGGTCGTGGAAAGTGCCCTAGTGGACATGTATGCGAAATGTGGGAGAATAGAGAATGCGCGCGATATGTTTGACAAAATGTGTCAACGAGATATTGTTACCTGGGCAGTGATGATTGCTGGGTATGCACAGAATGGGTTTGCAGAGGAGGCCCTGAACCTTTACCAGCGAATGAAAATGGAAGGCATGAAACCTAATTTGAAGATTTTGACCACTCTTCTCCCCGCCTGCGCCAACTTGGCAGCCCTGGAACAGGGGAAGGAGATTCATGAAGAAATAATCAGAAGCGGATTTCAGTTTGATCTCTTCTTGGAGAATGCCCTTGTAGACATGTATGCAAAATGTGGGAATATAGAGAAGGCCCGCGAAGTATTTGACAAAATGCTTCAACGAGATGTGGTGTCTTGGACTGCCATGATTGCAGGTTATTCCATCCATGGTTGTGACAAGGAGGCCCTCGGATTATTTCAGGAAATGGAAGACTCCGGCGCGAAGCCAAACCATGTTACATTGCTTTGTATTATGTCCGTGTGTTCCCATGTGGGCTTAGTGGACAAGGGCCTTGAGTACTTTGATTGCATGAGTAAGGATTATCAGATGACACCTGCAATGGAGCACTATAGATGTGTAGTTGATCTTCTCGGCCGTGCTGGGCGCCTAGATGAAGCACATAGTTTTATCAACCGGATGCCAATAAAACCCGATGCTGCTGTATGGAGGTGTTTGCTTGCTGCCTGTAGAATACATAATAACATAGAGCTAGGTGAAAGTACGGCAGCACGGCTTCTTGAGTTGGAACCGGAAAATGAAGCGCCTTATATTCTTCTGTCAAATATCTATGCATCAGCTGGCAGGTGGGGTGATAGAGAAAGGATGCGGAAAATGATGGAAGACAGAGGGGTAACGAAAACGCCAGGATGCAGTTGGATTGAGGTCAATAAACAGGTCCATGCTTTCCTTGGAGGAGACAGGTCACATCCACAAGCAGAACAGATCTTTACAGAGTTGAAGAGATTGTGTAAGGAAATGAAGGCTGCAGGGTATGCTCCGGATACTAGCTTTGTGCTAAATGATGTGGAGGAGGAGCAGAAGGAGCAAATTCTTCTCCATCATAGCGAGAAGTTGGCAATTGCGTTTGGCCTACTAAACACCTCTCCAGGCACAACTATTCGAATTATCAAGAACCTTAGAATATGTGGTGATTGCCACTCTGCAATTAAATTCATCTCTAATATTGTTGGACGAGGCATCGTTGTAAGGGATGCTAATCGTTACCATCATTTCAATGATGGACACTGTTCTTGTGGGGACTTTTGGTGACACCAAGCGAAGAAAGCTGTAAACATAGTTTTGTTTCATGACAAGTTTATTAATTTTATCTAGGTTGCACTGGCAACGGGGATAAGGTGTTCTTAATATTTATCAGCTTCTAAAAGGTGGTTTAGTGATCGTGTGTTTAACGCTAATCGGAAGAATCAAATTGGAGAAATTAGTGTATGCTGTAATTGCTAGTTGTGTATCTCACAGAAAAATCATTTTTTTTAAAGAATTCACAAGACATTCAATGCCATGCCAATCAGGGATATGTCATGTTCGTCAAGTTTTGATATTTAGAGCAGCAATTTCACCTAATTATGCATCCGAGCTTCCATGTGTAGTTCCTGGCATCCCTTTTAGGCGTGTTAAAAAGCTTGCATGGATTACAGAGCCAAAGGGAGCATGCTGGCATGATCTATGTTATTTTAGAATAGGACGTGTTTCAAAGATTTTTGAGTATCTCACATTTCATAGCTGATTTTAATCTGACTGTGGAATGTTGCTTTCAGTTGAAGAGGAAAATGCAAGTTCAAATGAGTCAATGTCATGGGTACTACATGGTAATGAGTTCAAGTGGTGCACAGCCACAGTTGAACGATCCACAGTTGAACGATAGAGAAATAAGTGGAAAAATGAGAAACAATGCACAGGCTCTATTAATGAGTCACAAAGAACGGACATGTCATAAGAGGGATTTGGATTTGGACCTGGGTGAAACAGATAATAACTTCCTCTCAGCCACTCAAGCTAGACGTGAATTGACAAATATAGGGCATACTTTATCAATGCATATAATTCAAAACATTCCAATCACAACTATCTACTTATATGAGCTCATCTTAGAGATTATGTACCTTTGGTTGTTGTTTGTTATTGGATGTTGCAGGCTTGTAGTTGAACATTCTCTTTGCTGAGGTTGGCATGCTTCAAACAAGAGGGTGCAGGGTATGCCACGTTGATATTTTTTTTGCAAATTGGAAGCCTAGACAAACTTCCAGTGGGCCACATTAGGTAGAACTGTTTTCAGCTTTGTTATAGTTCAGCCATATGAAAGCTAAGTTGTTGCCAAGTTCAGGGTTGTTTATGGTTTGTACAAGCACAACAAATGCAGGGAGGTTCAGTTAACTTCTTTAGCTTGGCCTTCTGTTTGAGAATGAGAATCCAACATTTCCCAGTGACTTCTAGAAATCGCTGTGGAATCTGGAATTCCTTTTTGAGACAATGCAGGAAAGGATACCGAAATGCATTCACACCTGGTTAACAAGAGCTTTGTTATTTATTTTATATAGCTCATGTTGTGAGGCTTGTTATTTTGGAGAAACTATCATACAGAACAAACATTGTATCATGATTCCATTGAGGGGTTGCGAGGATTGTGAGAAAGTACACTGATACAGACTCCCATGGTCATTGCAGGATAGGTAGAGTCATGAGCAGTCCGTCTTTGCAATTTGTTGGCTTTACCATGCATGATTATAACGTTTTGTGTACACTAGAGTGTTTTAAAATCTTGGTGTAATGTGGATCCCAAATGAACTTTTATTTACTCATCACGTGGAAGAAGATAACAAATGGCTAAATAATCAACAAATCTGGAATATTTTAGCATTCTAATTGAAATACTCACAAGCCAAACATAGAACACAAGGGATCTAAAAGAAATGCAACCTTTATTTATATTATTAATTGAAGAAAATAATACATGCCCATACAAAAATATCAGAACCCCTACAATGGCATGCACGGCTGCCCATCAAAAGAGAAAACAAAGATTGAAGCACAACCGTGGACCTTGGATGGATCCACCAGAGAAATCACACTAGAACTGGTCACGCCAAGTTCTCAAGAAAACACAGTAAGATAGATAAACTCGGGGATGATCTAAAGACCTAGCTCCTACCCGCTTTTATAGTTTTGATGGACTCTCTAGAAATCTTATTTTTTTATTTTCTCTCCAAAAACAAAGGCAAATACCATAGGTAAATCCCATGGGCAAAAACCATGGTAAACACCATGGGTAAATTCCGTCCATTTTGACCATATCAAGAAAAGGGAATATTACAAATTCTTCGGCCCAAAGATTGCTTGCTCTTAAGCAATCCACTTCAATCTACAACAAGAGCATTTGTATATTGATATCAGGATCCCATACAAACCAGTGTGTTATTCCACGCGTCCATGCTAAATGATCCTGAATGGATCCTTTGATACCTGGATCACCAACAAGCCTCTGACCAATCCTGCCCTCAATAGATTCACGTGGATCCCAATGCCATCTAAGTCTTGGGACCTGTGGGTTATGATACCATCTCAGCCCTCCATCACTGTTCATGCCTAAGGGCCCCTACTGTGATATTCCCTTGGCTAAAAGTGCCCTCCTAAGAATCATCCCATAAATAGAGTACTAACTCATAATCTCTCACCAATCCATGTCGCGAGAATGATGAATACCTGCACATGGAACAAATCTACTCTACTGATGTTTCTCAATGCCCCACTCATGCTGCTCCACCCAGTCACTCAACATGATCCATTTGGAGAACTCTGCCCTGCTCTGCCCAATGTATAAAGGTGGGTTGGTAGTGTTGCAAGCCTTATCTATGTACTCCTGTAGAGCGCTGCTATGGAACTCCCAACTGCACTTCTCTTGTTGCCTTGTGAGGAACTTGAGTCATTCCTCAATACTGGATAGCTTGGTTGTTGATTCAACTCTTACCTCTATGAGCTCCTCAATTTCCTATTCTCTTGTAAGACAGTGTCTCAAATTTTCTAGACTCTCTGCTTCAACATCATAAGATTTGTCTTGAAATGCATGATCTTTTCCCGAAAGTCCTCTACTGGGAATTATGGTGCCCTGTTGAATGCCTCTATATCTGTCTGCACTGGATGCTCAACTATCATAGCTCCAACTTGAACCTTTGACCGACTTTACATAAATGGCTCATCCTGCATACTATATTTGTCATGTTGCCTCTCATGATCATGATCATCATGCCAGTTTATTACTATTGGCTCCTCACTTGAGTCTCCTTGAATGTCTTCTTCATAGCTTTCTCCACATGTGGGGACAATCTGTTGTTCACCCTCTCTAGTTGTCAAACATGGATGTATTGGTGGACTATTATCTACACCTAATTTCCCATACTCTTTATGGATGTCCTCCTGGATATCTATGGACTTAAATGTACAAGAGTCAACCACATCATTAGAAAGAATTACCTCCTTCCTTTCCCCATGTACTTTGTCAAGCGGACTGATTATCATCGGCTTGTCCTGCAAGTATTTCCAAAAAACATTGTGTTGTTGCTCATCATTTGTACTTGAATGCTTGGATGCTTCATGGCTGCTCCCCTGAAAACTGATGAACCCAATTATAGATGAATCCCCATGATTTGAAGGTGTCTCAAATTGTTCTGCCCTTGTTGCCTCCTTATCACCTAGACATGAATGGTTAAGTGCCCAAGGTCCCTTGCAGATAAAACATAGTCCTCTCCTTCTTAGTTCATTCTTGCTGCAGGTTTTACTACCTTTGTTCTTGCTTCCTCCATCAATCTTTTGAATCTCCCTAGTCAACACCTTTATGAGCAATTTTATGTTTTGCATGACCAACTTCTCCACTAGATCATAAGCAACTAGTGATATAATTAGTTCTTTCCTCCAAATGGTCAGAAGTTTGGATCTCAGTATCTTGCAGATGTCGGCATTTCCTTCTAGGAACAAGGACACAATATTTTGCATGCTTGTTTTGACACAGTCAGGATGATAGGATGTAATGTTGGTGTAAAAGTTATGGAACACTTAAAAGATTAAGTCGTCACATTCCAGATTCAACATGAATCTACCAAAGCTAAATTCTGCCATGAGTTCTAATATTCTCTGCTGCTTTTGAAAGGTAGGAAGCATGATGTTGTTCAACCCTTGAAGGGCTTCTACTATCAGCTACAATATCTCTCTCATGATATCATTATTGTAAGGTAGTAGTGGCAATGTTAAAGCTATGATCCTGTTGAGACAAGAAGCAACTGTGAGTTTGACCTCTTCACATGGATGCTCCCAAAGTTGGGATTGTATTAATGCAAGCATGGATGGCTTGAGAGCCCAACTGAGTTTCTTCCATTATGGTTGCCCCACCCTGGACAAACATGTGTCTAATTCATCCAACTTACGAAGGTCGATGATTGCCTTTGTTTGTTGCAATTCAGATCCAAGTGCGAAGAGCTTAGTCCCTCTTCCCTGTCCTTCTTTTGTCTCCCCTGGGTGCTTTGACCGCATGGACTCTTTTCGAGAATGGTTTTCTGCTTTGACAATTTATTTGGTCTAAGGAGGTATTGCCGCATAAAGGACCATATATTCTCACTAGTTCATCAAGAAGTTTCTGGGTTTTTTCCAAGGTCTATTTTGTTGAATTTCCACCATCTTGGGTCTAGGTTAGAGTCTTAAAATCACCAACGCTACCAAACCAAGAATCTCAACCAAAACTACTTTTCACAACGGAAAATATAAAGCAGTAAATCACATATGCACAAGTATACACAATTTTTAACAAAATTGTACAATAATGTACAACCCAAGCTCCGTTATATTAAACCAATCTAAGTAATACAATAGTCTATGGTATACAAGATACAATGACAAACACGTTGCGCAAAATCGATGTCGTATCTTGTCTTACTGGTCCTTCGCTTTTGTACTTCTCACTAGCTGCCCCTTAGTCCTTCAAAGGACAACACATCGAGACTCCAAGAGGGTTGCCACATAACACTATTGCAAGTCGCTTCTGCTTGGTGTACATGGGATGATCCAATATGCTCTTTAGGTTGGCCAATTCCCGAGCTCCAATTTTCCAGGTTAACAGTCATTTTTTCCCATCAAAGTGCTACACTTTCGGCACCAATCTTCACCCAACCTTAAACTCTTCTTCATCACTTCAAGATAACTTGTCTAGGGCTACTTTGGGTAGCCAAGACATGGTCCTCCAACAGACCAATGGTACCCAACACTCCACTATAATTTCTGCTCCTAGTTGATGTTGAATTTCTATGACCTTGGGTCTAGGTTGTAGTCTTAAATCACTGACGCTACCAAACCAAGAATCTCAACCATAAACTACTTTGCACAATGGAAAATATGAAGCAGTTAATTACATATGCACAATAAACACAATTTTAAACAAAATTGTACAATAATGTACAATCCCCAATCTTCGTTACATTAAACCAAATATGAATAATACAATAATCTATGGTATACAAGATACACTGACAAACACAATGTTGTATCTCGTCTTGTCGGTCCTTCGCTTCCGTACTGGTCACTAGTAGTGCCTTAGTCCATCAAGGCATCTACACATCGAGACTCTAGGAGGGTTGCCCCATAATATTGTTGCACGTCCTTCTGTAGAGTGTACTTGGGATGATCCAATTTTCTCCTCTAGGTAGGCCTAATTCCCAAGCTCCAATATGCCAGGCTAGCAACAACTCTTGGCCATCAGAGTGTTTCACTTTGGCACCTTTCTTCACCCAACCTTCAGCTGCTCTTTGTCCTTCAATATAACTCTTTTAGGGCTACTTTGGGTAGCCAACACGCTGCCCTCCAACAGTGCTATGGCTCCCAATCTCATCATTGTCGAATCTGCACCTAATACGACACTTCCGCACCTTGGAATGTCATATACTCGACTTCAGCAAGCTACTACAAAAATGATCCAAACTGATCACTGCATGACCGAATACACCTCCACAAACGCATTGTTGTTCACCATGCTTGCTTGTTGCACCTCTGCAATTTTGGTTAGGCCATCACCCTACAACCCTTAACCTTGCATCAGTCAACAATATAACCCTCAAAGTGACTGCGGTCCACCTTGGAGAGCTTATTCATGTGCCACGATGCATTCCCAAGTTCTTGTCCACACTAGACAACCCTTAACGCAGTCTTATTTGTGTGCTAAGGCATGCGGCCTAGCACAATTGCTCTGTAGCAATTAGCCTCCAAAACCGCACCAGTCTGCACCCAAAACATTTGCATTTGGTCCTCTAGCCCTGCGGCCTTCTCTGTCCAGCAACTAGCCCTCAATTGCACTTGAAAAAACCCTAGAACATGCCCAAAAACAGTCTGATGTAACCTCAGCAGCTTGGCCTCCACTCAGAAATGCCAACATTGTCCTTAAGTCCTTCCACGGTGTCCCTTGTTGCCTTCTCTAGTTGGCTACGACTTCCTTGAGATTTCAGACCTCTTCTTTGGAGTGTATTGCACCAAATGGATGCTAAAACAACTTGACTTCACCGTTTATTTATACACAATAAAGGGGCTCCTCAAATTAGTGAAGAGACACATATATTGGTCAAATTTTACTTCAAGCCTACATGACTTGAAAACCAATAATTACTTGTCAACTTCAAAAATTCATTTGTCCTTATCGACAATTCAGATTCAGACGATTCTTGATGCGTTGGAATCGTATCGACGAGCACTATCATCCTCATCCATCACATGTTGTGTCTTCATCTCAGTTTTGGCCCAAATCATGATGGGTGAAAAACCCCTCACTTGGGTTCCAAGCCCACAAGCTGCCCTTGTGGTGATTTTCCCTCCAAACCCTGAACCCTCGGGCTTGGAGTACCTCCAAGCTATACAAATCGACACTCCCTCTTAGCGAGGGAGGTACCTCCATGCCTAAGAAGTACTTTGTCTTCATCATCACTTCTCACAACACTATCCCAATTCTTGGTGCTCACAATCACAACAATCCTTGTACACTGAACTACACCCTGCTTAGAAGTGTCACTATCACTGGAAGCCTCCTTCTTCTTTTTCTTCTCCTATATCGCTTTCCAATCTCGCCATGGTTTTGTCTTTCTAGATGTGGAAGCACTCTTTCTCCCCATTGACCATGCGCTTTTCTCAGTTTGCAGAGTCTCCCTCTGAATCTGCAAACTCCCTCTAGAACTTGACTCCCTATGAGTCTCTAGAACCTGGACCTTCTGTGAAAAATGTACCTTCTTCTCGAGAACCTATACCTTCTTCTTTGAAGCTTGCACCTGCTCCTGCTTCTCTGGAACCTGTACCTACCCCTGCTTCTTCCCATGATCCTTAGGCTTGTCCGTCAGCCTGTAGAGACCATGCTCCCCGACTCCAAGCACAATCCCATCGTAATTAGAGCCTCTAGGCCTGAGTCTTGCCTTCCCATCTTGAAATAAGACCTCAAACCCCTTCCTCTCCATCATCGAGACAAATATCACAATATATCTGAGTCTGGGTACAAACAGTACATCCTAGACCCGCATCATACGTCCTGTCTCCATCCTAAATGGCACCACCCCCAATCCTCGGATCTCCAACTCACTCTTGTTGCCCAACACCATGTGCAACTTCAAGTCTCATTCAACTAGAGTCTTAAAAACCTCCTGTGACCTTGTCATATGATTCGTCGCACCACTGTCCACGTACCATCCATCCTCTTGAATAGTACCTTGCGATAAATGAGAAATCATAGCAAAATCCTCCTCTTTGAATCTCCTCGCAAGATCATCCATTATGTTGAAGTGGTGATATCCTTTCCTTTCTTCTTCCCTTTCTCATCATCCCCTGTTTTCAAAGGACATCTTGACGAAAAATGATCCATCTCACCACAGTTGAAACACTTGATTTTACTCAAGTCCTTCTTCGGCTTACCCTTCATTCTCGATGCAAGAACCATATCCTCACCTGCCTTCCTCGATGGATGAAGATCATCGTCTCACAGCTCCTCCTAAATGAATTTGTCCTATATTCTATTCCAGCCTGGCAACTTCTCCTTGGCAACGATTCCTTTGATGAAGGGCTTCCATTCCTCGATGAACCCTTTCAAGGCAATCCTTACCATCTTTGCATATGAAACTATTTAGCTAACTTCAGACCTATAAACAATTGACCTCCACAAAACTTTATTTTGCAAGATAAACCCTCATCTCTTAAACCATTACGAGTGGCCACAGATCTGTATTGGAATAAGCTCGATATTTGAAATGAATGATAGATATCAACCTTTTGGATTGAAAATAAGCTTGATTTCTGAAAGGGGAAATAGATCTCAACCCTTGATAAATATATCTGCCCCAGAAGCTTGCAAAATCTTCTACATTAATCCACAAATAAACTAATTGGTGGATATGACAATCTTTATGCAAATATCAACTAGGGTGGATGTGAATAAACCACTGAAATTGATAGATAACTAGATAGGGTGATTACGACATATCACCGAAAACTAGTCTCTCTTGGAACCCTCGATTGGTCTCAAAATTATTCTATGTTAAACCCTTAGGTTGGAAGGATGCACCACTCTGATACCACTGTAAGATCCCAAATGACTAAATAATCAACAAATCTGGAATATTTTAGTGTTCTAATTGAAACACTGACAAGACAAACATAGAACACAAGGGATCTGAAAGAAATGTAACCTTTATTTATATTATAACCGAAGAAAATAGTACATGCCCATACAAAAATATCGGAACCCCTGCAATGGCATGCACAAATGCTCATCAAAAAATAAAACAAATATCGAAGCACAACTGTGGACCCTGGACGGATCCACCAGACAAATCGCACCCGCGAGGTTTTCATCCTGGGGATCAAACTAGAACTAGCCACACCAAGTTTTCAAGAAAACACAATAAGATAGATAAACTTGGGAATGATCTAAAGCCCTAGCTCCTACCCCTTTTATAGGTTTGATGGACTCTATAGAGATCTTATTTTATTATTTTCCCTCGAAAAACGAAGGAAAATACCATGGGCAGATTATGGGAAAATATCATGGTAAACACCATGGGTAATTTTCGTCCATTGTGACCATATCAAGAAAAGGGAATATTACATCAGCATTAAACATAATGATTCATGGCCAACAATCTTCAATATATCTCTATACATCTATGCATGATGTATATTTGCTTCTTATAGTAACATCCAACTATTTGTATTGCGTGCATAAGTTTCTATAGTAAAAATGAGTACATTCACTGATGGATCACTGAGGTAGTCAACTATAGATTAATTGTTTCATGTTTGCTAATAACCAAAATGAAATTATTGCAAGGTCATCCATTTCAATTGACATGCACTTCACATCTTGTTCTACATCTACACAAACTATAAAGGTTCGTTATCAAAGTGGATAATGATTTCCTTACCCTACAGATAGTCTTTATATTGGCACATTGCCTACATAATGGCATAAATATCACAATCATATACTAAATAATGTTTCACGGCATCGTTAAATGATTATATATATGTGGTTAGTTTTAATTAAAAACATTACAAAACATTAATAATCACATTTTCTTTTGTTCATTTGGTTTGTTGGTATTTCACTTTCACTCTTCTAGTAATATTTATGCTCTTCAATATAATTTTATATAACTCTATAGAGATAAAGTTATATATATATATATATATATATATAATAATGTGTGTATGTGTTAATGTCTTAGTAAAATATTTCAATGCTCCAAAAGAAAAAGTAATTAAATGTAAAATAATTTAGCTACTTCTTAATAAGATGAAAATTGGTAACTCATTAAATTTTAATATAAAATAAGAATAATAATAATAAATTATTCAAAATATATAATTTAAACAATGAAAAATTACACATGGTTTATATAGAGAAAGACATAAAACCACTATAGATATATCTAAATCTCGGATTTATCAATCTCTAAAAGGGATTAAATCTCTTGGTGTGTAAATCTTTTTTCAAGTTTTGCAGTCTAAACAATGTTTTCATATAATGAGATTTGATCCCTCTTAGCTCTTGGTAAATCCATGGTTAAAATGGATCTATACTAGTTGTATATAATCACAAGACCAAGGAGTGTCAATAACATTTTATATAGGCCTTGTATAAGTTTGAAATATATCTTCTAGATATCTTTGAGATCCACTAGAACCTTATGGTTGACTCACTTGAGATCTAACTTAGTGAAAAAATCTGCTTGTTCCTAGTTGTTGAAAACACCTTCATTGCATGAAAATGGATAATGGTTCTTAATATTTATAATACTTAAGTGAAAAATAGTTTATGCACATGATGTGTTCCTTCCTTCTTCATTGTGAACATAATTAAACTTCCATGGTGGGGGACTTAACCTAATATGCCTCTTAGAAAAAATCTCCTATCATTCCACCACATTCCATGGTGTGGGGACTTAACCTATTATGTCCTTTAGACAAAATCTCCTAGATCTACTCTTGGATCTTATAATTCCACCACATTCATCTAGGATTGAGGGGTCTCTTGAGGAGAGGTGTTCCTAAAACAATATCAATCATATATTAGGCTTGACAATGATGAGATACTCTCATTTGGTGTTTAAACACATTAATTTGATCCTAACAATTCTTATAAATGTTTTTATGTTGCATATAGTGTGCAATATGCAATAATTTGGTCTCTACCACAATGTTGTGTTTGTTAATGGACAAATCACAATGCTCTATTTGTTAATGGACAAATCATCATACGTAGGAACTTATAGATATGGTTAATAATATTGTAACAATGTTTGACAAAAAATAAAGAATTTCAAATTGAAATTACCTATTATACATTGCAGCATAGTTTTCCAATGATGAGAAACACACTTCAAGGTTGTGCTTCAAATATTCCATGGGACTCACACATAAATGGTTTTCCGAGTAAGATATCACAAATTTCAAGAGACATCACATTACAATGCATCTTATCCTTTTGATAAAGGATTGAAACTTTCATTATTGTGTAGTGTGTGGTTCCTTATCATGATTTAATTAACCAATAATATTATGTCCATAACCTTTGTTCATTTTATTATCTTTATCACAGTGAATTTTCTTTCTTCCTTTTCTTTCATTTGTCTACTTAGGATTCTCTTTTTAAGGCTTGGGGTGTCCACTTTATTATATGTGCATTATATTGGAATGTAATTAATCTTAATCTATTCTTATATATATATAACTATAACATGAGACAAGTAGTCATAAGTCCATGAGATAATTATTCATGAGTCTACACACATATAAGAGGAGACTTATGGATAATCGTCTCATGTCATGTGCCGTTCCTTGGGATGTTTTTCACTAGAAAACTATGCTAAGACACCTATCCACTCAAACAATTGATTTGGTTTGGTTTATATTACTAGTTCAATGATTTTGAAGACAATATAACTTAATTATCAGTCTTCACACAATTACTTAATTAAAGTAGATAGTAATCAACTAAAATAAAAAATAGGTGGAATATGAGAGAATATAAACCAGAGTATTAAGAATATTAAATTAATATTCAGATCTTTATGTGTTGGAAAATGTGTTAAGCATAGGAATTTAGTAGTCACATAACATAATTTAAATATATGAATTTTTCTCCAATAAATCAAGGAAAAAGGGAGGTATGTTGGACACAAATTGAATCTTTTATATAAAATCTTTTCATAACATTAATATAGACATTATATGAAAGGAGAAATAGTATGACTATTTTATTTTTTCATATAAAAGAAATATGTAGAAGAAAGGCTTTTGATTAATTGTAGAAAAACTTTACAGAGCTTCAACACATATTATCGCTATCAAAAGAATTGTGTCCAAAATTACAATACTTAGAAAATACAAAAACCTTGATTCCCTCGTATCGAGTCTTTACTTGTTTTTATACAAAAGTAAATCCTAACAACAATTAGTTGCAAGAAGAAACCTTCTAGGACCAAAATTACAAAAATAGGATTTAATTAGAGAAATGCGTTGTATTGTGAAGTGTTGAGTGTTATGCACTTATATTTACTAATTGTTGGATAAGTTGTCATATTACAAACCGAGCAAGCAAATTTCAATATTCACCCATAGGATAATTGAATGTGGCCATATTTCTATATGCAATTTTTAATTTTTTATGATAAAAATCATCAATCAATTTATCTACGACTATCTAGCCCCTTAAGGTTTCTATCATATTTGAAAACTTATCAATCTTATTTCTCTATTTTAGCAACAATTTTTGGTAAGTTTCTAGTGGAAGTAAATTACCTTTGTTACCGCAACAAGTAAGTAAATACATTTTTAGTAAATCATTAAACATGTTCATAAACTAATTGACTTCCTTTTTATTACATTGTATTTAGTTTTAGCTTGTTGAGTTAGATTTTTCTTCATCATAACTTTATTTGTTTCCATTATCAATGATGTCCGCTATGTGACTCTCAATGCATTTAATTCTTCCCAAGTCTTAGAATTATGGAAATTGATAATTCAGTTGTCTATTTGAGGCTTATTCCCTAATTTATTCCATGCTTGTTTGAATTTTCCGTGGTGTTTGATATCGTCCCATAGGATATGTTTTGCTTCAATTAAATAGGTTTTCCATATGAGCTTATTATGTGTTTGCTCCAAATCTTGTTAAATATTAGCCTTAAGTTCTTGATAGTTTGTTGTTGAAAAATGCAGCAAGAAATTCTCAATTTGATTTTGCCTTGATTAAATTGAGAAATTTAAATTTCCACATCAACAGACAACTTGGATGATAATTTTTTTGTGTGACATGGCTTGTGTCACCCAGTTTACTCAGTAAATTCGAGTTGGAGGAGTTAGATTTTATTTAAGCGTGTGTGATTGCTAATTTGTAACAATCAAGATCAATTATCTAAGGTTGTTTTCAGTTAAACTAGTTCCAACTATTAGAGGAACTAGTGGAGGGTCAAGTTGTGCAGTGGGAATTCGGTCAAACTCAGTGATCATCTAGTTAATTGATCAGTCAACCCAAAATAGCTAGTGCATGCATGATCACGAGATCATGTCCATTGCTAAAAAATGCTCAAAAATGAAAGTGCTCAAAAGTGTTTGCAACCTGAGCGGCCAGAAAGGTCTCTTAGCTGCGATTCTGGAACTGCGAACGGTTCACAAAATAGAGGTCGTATGTAGAAGTTATGAAGGTTTGAAAGGCCCAGTAAACTCCAAAAATTGACATTTAACTACATTTGACTTCGTCAAAAAATTTCAAAAAAATATTTATATTTGAAAAAAATATTTTTTATGTTATGGTTTATGGGCCTATCAACGGGCACCACGTCGCCTGCCCAGAGGCTGCCAAGTGGCCCCAGGCCAGAGGATGGAATGACATATTAATTTTTTTTGGAGTCAATGGGTTTTGAAGGCGGGACCTCCCGCCTGATCGTGCAGCGCCCAACCACTATGACACGGTGGTAGTTCTTAACATAGAGTGGAGAGCACTTTTATTTAACGGCTTAAGGTTTTCGTGTCGGGGGTTAGGAGGGCCAGCCCTCCCCATATGGCCTTAGCGCTAAGACCAATGGCCAGAGCCAACCATCGATTCCTTCGTTTTATAAACAACCTGTCACATGGCGGGAGTTAAGGGTTTAAATGCAACTGTTAAGGGTTGTGGAACATTGCAACCACTCCAGGTTCCACCTGAATACGCAGAAGTCAAACGGTTATCTCGACGGTCAGAGTGGGAGTAGTCACATGCGCCCTCCAACATTTAATATAACTGGCAGTCCATCCGATGGTTCCACTGGTGGACCACCAAATCAGGCGGGAAGTGCCAGTTTAGTCGTGCTATCTAGAGTTCCTCTACATTTAGTGGAGTTTTTTAAGGGATATTGGGAAGTTTACTGTTTGGCCATAAATCCTTAGATATTCGACCATTTTTTATGCATGAATAGTAAATTTTTGGTATTCTTTAGCTTCTGAACACATTGGCAAAGGTTTCATAGCCATCAAAGGTCATATTGTGCAGGTTTAGCTTCAGGAGAGGTCAAGGAGCCATTAGGGCCACTAGGGTGTTTTCAGTGTATTGAGCATCCATTCTCTGTTTTATGCAAATGAATAGTCATTCCTGACTAATTCAAGCATTCTGAAGCTATTTTTACAGAGATAACAACCATTTGAGGCTTTTATTCACATTTACTTACCATTTTTTAGCAATAATATATGAGGGACATGCCATTGGGAGTTGGACCAGCAGATGTAGCCCAGGAGGGGTGAACTGCTTTATCAAATTTATTGAGTATTGTTACATGTGATGTTTAATTCTATGTTATTTACTATTGTATAGTGTTATACAAGCAATTTACATGCTTTAACCTCACACAAAAATCTGTTTAACTAAGATAAAACCATTTGTTTCACCTGCAAACTTCAGTGAACCTTATGCACACAATTTAATTACTGTTTGGATACTTATAGCACAAAAAAATTAATACATTCCATTCACATAAAGTTGGTATTGGATCTAGAGTTTCACTCTCTGTATTGTTATTGTGCAAAGTTTGTTTAACAGTTTTCAAGAGTTTTAATACTTACTAGGCTAAAGCTTAAGAGAGGAGAAGGTCAATTGGTGAAAGCTCAAAGCAATCCTCAGCCAAGGAGGGAAAGAGTGCCATTATCTCCACCTTCAATTTCACCTCAAAGAGAAGTAGAAGAAGCCATAAGCATGACTTCAAGAGAAGAAGAAATTCCTGAAGAAGTTGATCCCAAGGAGGAAGAAAGAGTGTCCAGGAAAGCATTCCTTAACTTGACTGAAATGGTGAGAGTTCTTTATCAAGAAAGAAATGAGAAAATTGAAGGAGAAGGGTCTAAAATTCACAAGGAAGGAGAGGGATCTTCAGGAGGAAAGAAAGATGAAGATAAGTCAAAGAAGCGAAATGGAAGAAATGGAGATCCACCATCCTCATCCTCATCCTCATCATCGTCATCCTCTACTTCGGTGAATCAATCTCACAAGTCAAAGAACAATGGTAAAAGTAATTTTTTAAAACTTTATGTTAAGTTTTAATTGCCAATGTTTAATGGTGAAGTCAATGCAGAAAAAATTGACAATTGGATTAGGCAATTGGAGGTTTATTTGAGAATCCAGAACCTTCATGATGACGACACTAAAATTCAGCTAGCTTCTTTGAGAATGAAAGATGCAACACTTGTTTGGTGGGAATCTAAGACAAAGGAGGAGATTAAAAAACATGGTGAGATTATTTTATCGTGGGTTGATTTCATTACTGCAACACAACAACAATTTTATCCATTAGCTCATTTACAAAAAACTATCATGAATTGGAAAATTTTCAGACAACTTAAGGGACAAAATGTACAAGACTACACCCAAGAATTTAGGAGAAGAGCTCTCTTATTAGGGGTAGATTTGCAGAGTCAAGACACTTTGCTGAAATACATAGGAGGATTACACAACTACCTAAAAGACACTATACTTATGTTCAATCCTACTAGTCTAGTTGAGGTTTGTGTTCAAGCCACACATTTAGAGGCTAGACAGAAAAACACTTTTGAAGAGGGTAGGAACAAGCCTTTCAAGGGGAAAAAAAAAGAAAAAAACTCAAAAGGAAAAGGCAAAAAGAGTGCATCTATCAATAAAGAGGAGAGAAAGTGGTTTGTAAATACTGCTCAAGAGAAGGCCACGAAGTGAAAAACTATTGGAAGTTACATCCTGAAAAAAGAACCCAATTTAACAAAAACAAAGGGAAGCATAAAACTGCAGCTACTACACACCAAGACTTAGGTGATGATTCATGTGACGAAACCAAAATTACAGCCATGGGTTTGAAGAACATGAAGGGAAAATAAACTAAAAATAAACCAAGTACTAGTACTTCAAACTGTCATGTACAAGCTCCAAATGAAGAAGAAAGAATTGAATTGTTTCATGTGAGGGTTATTTCAAAACTTACAAAAATTGACACATTATTTGACAGTGAGTGACAAGCGAAACTTATCTTTGAAGACTTATTCAAGAAACTAAATCTTGAGACCATTCCACATCCAAAACCATATCCACTTGGTTGGATTTGTAAGGATACAAATTTATAGGTTGCAAATAAGTGTATATTGCGCTTTGCAATTACTGTACATTTTATTGACACAGTTGAATTAGATGTTGTTCCGTTTGATATTTCAGGAATTGTTTTAAGAAGTCCTTACCTATATGACAAGAAAGCTATCTTCTATCGCCATGAGAACAAGTATCATCTATTCAAAGATGGCAAGGAGTTTATTGTTAGAGCACACCACAAGAAGACAAACATTGCGATGGTAAATGCTAGACAGATAAAAAGACTAGTGAATTCTAGTAAGAGTTCCGTACTTCTTATGATTAAGCCTAAATCTGATGTGAATCATGAGTCATTTCAAGATTGTGATCCCAAATTAAATATTTATATGATGTATTTGATGCACATCATGAGATGTTTCAGGAGCCAACAGGTTTGCCTCCTAAAAGGGAGATTCAACATGAGATTCAGTTGCAACAAGGTTGTCCTCTTCCAAACATAGGCATGTATCGCATGTCTATCATGGAGAATGCTGAAATAAAGAGGAAAATTAAAGACTTGTTGGACAAGGGACCCATAAGACCAAGCACTTCGCCATGTGGGTCACCGATAGTGTTGATTCCAAAGAAAGATGGAACTTGATGTATGTGTGTGGACTTCAGAGCTTTGAACAAGATTATGGTAAAAAATCGTTACCCACTCCCATGGATAGATGATTTGTTAGATCAACTGAAAGATGCTAAATTTTTCACTAAGTTAGACTCACGTAGTGGATACCATAAAGTTAGAATTGCAGAAAGTGATATTTGGAAGACTGCATTCAAAACCAAACAAGGACTCTTTGAGTGGCTAGTTATGCCTTTTGGTTTGTGTAATGCACCTGCAACTTTCATGCGTGTTATGGATGATGTTTTGTGTCCATTCCTTGATGATTTTTTATAGTCTACTTAGATGACATCTTGATTTTCAGGAAGACTAGAGAAGAGCACGTCATGCATGTTAAGAAAGTACTTAATGTTTTTAGGAAAGAGAAATTATTTCTTAAGATGTCTAAGTGTGAATTTGGAAAGACTTCTTTGGTTTATTTGGGACATATTGTAGAAGGAGGTGCATTGAGAATTGATACTTCTAAGGTAGAAACCATTGTGAATTGGCCTACTCCCAAATTCATTACAGAGGTAAGAATTTTTTTGGGTGCAACTCAATATTGGAGAAAGTTTATTGCTAACTTTTTTTCCATAGAAGCTCCTATGCATGCAGTGAAAAGTGTGAAACGTGCTTTCCAATGGGGAGGCAAACAACAGAAATATTTTTAATCTTTGAAAGAGAAGATCAGTTCAGCTTCAGTCCTTGCTTTACTGGACTTGAGACAACTATTTGAGATATATACAGATGCTAGTGATTATGCCATGGGTGCAGTTCTTTTACAACATGGTAAGCCTATCGCTTTTCATTCTGAGACATTTAATGGTGTTGTATTTAATTATCCTAAATATGATAAGGAGTTGTATGCGTTGGTTCAAAGTGTCAAAAAGTGGAAACACTATTTTATGGGTAAAGAGATAGTTGTACATACCAATCACCAACCATTACAGTACTTGCAGTCACAAAGTAAATTGCAGCAATCACGTCATTTCAGATGGATGGGTTTCCTACAGAAATTTCACTTGGTAATAAGGTACATGAAAGGTATTTTCAATAAAGATGTTGATATGCTTTCAAGGCCTATTATTAGTGCTTCTACTTTGCTTAATAATGATTCTATTGTACATGAGAGTTACATAGAACAATATGCATCTGATGTTTATTTTAAGGATGTGTATGCTAACTTGAGTGAAGGGAATCAAGTTGAAGAGAATGATTATCACATGCATAACAATTTGCTATTTCTTTTGGGCAAGTTGTGTATACCACAAGGAGAGATACTAAGTGTCATGAGAGAAGCTCATTCTTCCGTTGTTGCTGGACATTTTAGGGCAAGAAAAATGTTGCACATTTACAGAGGTATTGTTATTGGCCTCGCATGGTAGATAGTGTTTCACATTTCATTAGAGGTTGTTCATTATGTGCTACAAGAAAGCCTAGCAACAGGAAGCTTGGGTTATACACGCCATTATCGGTACCATCAAGGCCATGGGAAAGTGTTTCTATGGATTTTGTTGGAGATCTACCTATTTCTAGAAAGAAACATGATTATCTTTATGTAGTAGTTGATAGATTCAGCAAGATGTGTATTCTTATGCCATGTAAAAAATCTATTACTACTGAACAAACTGTTAAATTATATTTTCAACATGTATAGGTTCATTATGGTTTGCCTACTTCTATTGTTAGTGACAGGGATTCCAGATTTGTTGGGAATTTTTGGTCCAATATATGGAAGATGATGGACACCAAGTTGAAAAAGAGTACTGCTTTTCATCTGCAAACAGATGGCCAAACCGAGGTAGTGAATAGAACCATTGTGCATCTTTTGAGAGGTTATTGCAGCAATCATCCTAAGTTGTGGGATGAGGATCTACATTACATTCAACATGCTTACAACCGGGCCAAGCACTCTTCTACAAATACTTCACCTTTTTAATCATGTTTTGGGTATTTGCCAAAGTCACCTCTAGATTTCATTCTTGAGAAGGATGTTTCCATTGATGGGCATAGTGACATTGACAAAGATCGCACATTCATTGAGCGAATTCAACTTATTCATCAGCACGTTCAAGAACAACTTGAAAAAAGTTAAAGCAAATACAAGGTGAGGCATGACAAACATAGAGTTGATCACAAGTTCTAAGAAGGTGATGAAGTATGGTTGCACATAAGCAAGGAAAGACTGCAAGGAGAAGGTAAAAAGTTGAAGCCTATTCATTATGGTCCATTCAATATTATTAAACAAGTTGATAATAATGAATTTCAACTTGACTTGCCTTCATATATGCAAATGTATTTTGCTGTCAATGTGGAGAATTTATGTTTGTATGAGCCTCCATTGATTGTTGATCAAGGGAGTGACATTCAGCTGCCATCAATAGAAGATTTCTCGCCAGAATTTCTGGACGAGCTCAAGGAGGATGCCATCCTTGACAGGATGACACACACTTCTAAAAGAGGAAGCGTCGATTATCTTTGGATTGGGCTTAAGGGAAGCAAACCAAGTAAGGCAAGATGGATGGAAGTGGAAAAGGTGAGGGAGCTGTACCCTCATCTTTTGAAAAGATAATTAAAGGCTTTTGGGGTCCAAAATCTTCCCAATGGGGAGGTGTGATCAAGAGATCATGTCCATTGCTAAAAAATGCTCAAAACTGGAAGTGCTCAAAAGTGTTTGCAACCTGAGTGATCAGAAAGGTCTCATCGCTGCGATTCTGGCGCCGTGAACGGTTCGCAAAATAGAGGTTGTATGCAGAAGTTATGAAGGTTTAAAAGGCCCAGTAAACTCAAAAAATTGAACTTTGACTACATTTGACTTTTTCAAAAAATTTCAAATATATATCTATATATATATATATATATATATATATATATATATATATATATATATATATATATATATATATGAAAGAAAATTTATGTTATGGTTTATGGGCCTATCAACAGGCGCCACGTGACCTGCCCAAAGGCTGCCACGTGGCCCCAGGTCAGAGGACGGAATGGCATATTAAATTTTTTTAGAGTCAACGGGTTTTGAATGCGAGACCTCCCGCCTGATTGCACAGCGCCCAACCACTATGCCATGGTGGTAGTTCTTAGCATAGAGTGGAGAGCGCTTTTATTTAATGGTTTAAGGTTTTTGTGTCAGCGGTTAGGAGGGCCAACCCCGACGGGGCAACCCTCCCCATATGGCCTTAGCGCCAAGACCAATGGCCAGAGCCAACCGCTGATTCTGCCATTTGATAAACTACCTGTCACATGGCAGGAGTTAAGGGTTTAAATGCAACCGTTAAGGGTTTCGTAACATTGCAACCACTCTAGGTTTTTCCCGAATACGCGGAAGTCAAACAGTTATCTCGGTGGTCAGAGCGGGAGTGGTCACATGCGCCCTCCGACATTTAATATAACTGGCAGTCCGTCTGGCGGTTCCAATGGCGGACTACCAAATCAGGCAGGAAGTGCCATTTTATTCGTGCTATCTGGAGTTCCTTCACATTTAGTGGAGTTTTTTAAGGGATATTGGGCAGTTTACTGTTTTGGCCATAACTCCTTGGATATTCAACCAATTTTGATGCATGAATAGTAATTTTTTGGTATTCTCAAGCTTCTGAACACATTAGCAGAGGTTTCAGAGCCATCAAAGGTCATATTGTGTAGGTTTATATTCAGGAGAGGTCAAGGAGCCACTAGGGCCACTAGGGTGTTTTCAGTGTATTGAGCATCTATTCTCTGTTTTCTGCAAATGAATAGTCACTCCTGAATAATTCAAGCATTCGGAAGCTATTTTTACAGATATCACAACCATTTGAGGCTTTTATTCACATTTACTTACCATTTTTTAGCAATAAGATATGAGGGACATGCCATTGGGTGCTGGACCAACAGAGGTAGCTCAGGAGGGGTGAAGTGTTTCATCAAATTTGCTGAGTATTGTTACATGTGATTTTTAATTCTCTGTTATTTACTATTGTACAATGTTATACAAGCAATTTACATGCTTTAACCTCACACAGAAATATGTTTAACTAAGATAAAACTATTTGTTCACTTGAAAACTTCAGTAAACCTTATGCACACAATTTAATTACCGTTTGTATACTTAGCACAACAAAACTAATACATTCCATTCTGATAAATGCAGAGAATTCAAGTTCCCTGGGCTTGGTGGAGATTCCAAGGAAGTGTAACTTCAAATGCAGACTATTCTTGAGTGTATAGGTGTTGCATGCAGTTAGATGATCAACCTAAGGAATTGCGCAATTCAATTTGAGGAATTTCCTAAGTAATAGGGGCCTAATTCCTCAAGGAACAACACAAGGAAATAGGAGCTGAAGCCAAGGAAAATTTTGACCAATTCTAGGTTAAAGGCATCTAGTGAGTAGAGATATAGGTTGTGCACTTGCAGGGTGAGCTCAATTGAGCAAAGAAAATGTAATAAATATTTATTCATTTGATTAATGTAAGAGGCATTGGGGTTTTTAGAATATTACTTTCCCCAGATAAAAATATGTGTTCCATGTGTGTTATTTCTTATTTCATGTCTGAAATTTTTGTCCTATATTGTGAATTAATGTCCACAAATCATTAGAGTAGGTTTATGTCTTGTGATTTTGATTAAAATTCATGAGAAGTTTCAAATCTACAACATAATTTCTACATTGTATCAGAGTAGGTTTTACATTAGAGCATGAACTTCAAAATTATTTCTCAGGAGGTTCAAATTTGAAGATCAATGTTGCAAGATTTCTTCAGAGATGAGAAGATGGCCTTTAATGGAGTAAGGCTAAAGTATGTCGTGGAAGGTACCTCTAATTTTTTTGCATGGAAGGATCGCATGGAGGAGGTATTGTATGACAATGGACTGCTAGAATACATCAAGACATATGTTGCACAACCACCGAAATCTGATGCCCATAACTATTCTCAATGGAATAAAGATGTAGCCAAAGTGAGGAGAATCATATTGGAGGGAGTACAAGATCACATTGTCTCAAATATCCATAGAAAAGAAACTTCATTCATGATGTGGAAATCACTGACAAAATTGTTCAAGAATAATAGTGACCACAGGAAACTAGCGCTCAAGGATAAAATTCAACGTATAAAGATGCAAAATAATGACACAATTTTGCGGTATCTGAGCAAGTTTACACAATGTTGTGATGAAATTTTCGGGTTTGGTGTTAATATCCCTGAAGAAGACTTGAAAAGCCTAGCCCTTCTGGGCCTTCCCAAGAGTTGGTTCAACTATCAAGATTCGATCAATGGGAGGGAAAAACTACTGAACCGAGAGTGCTTATGGTCCAATTTGGTACAAGAGGAAATAAGGTGGAATACCAAAGAGGGGACTTCATCCAAGGGCGAGGATGAAGAAAAATTTGCATTGAATGGAAAGGAAAAGAAGGAAAAAGGGAAGAAAACTCAATCCAAACTAGAATCCATTCAAGGGTGCAAGAAGAATGATTTGTCAAAAATTAAATGCTTCCATTGTCATGAATTCCAACATTATGCCACGAAGTGTCCACACAAGAAGACAAGCAAGACGACCTCATGAGGAGCAGCTGATGAAGCCTTGGATTCATAGTTCGATCTTGAATTTACCCTCATTGCATGCATGGCCAACACAATCATGGGGAGCATGTGGTACTTGGTCTTAGGTGCATCTTTCCACATGACGGGGAATAAATATTTTTTCAGTGACCTGGAGGAGAAAGACTTATAGATGAACATTGATATGGGGGAAGATGGAAGGTATAGCACGACCGACGTTGGTACCGTCAACTTTTAGAGGGAGTCAGGTTCCCCCCTCCGGCTCAAGGATGTCATGTTCATTCCAGGCCTAAAGAAAAATATCGTCTTTTTTGTAGTTTTGGAAGACCGTGGTTATGATGTGATCTTAAACAAAGTAAAGGCATTCCTAAGACACATAACCATGTGATAGGTGAAGCAGATCATGTTTTTTGTGAAGAACCTGCATAAGCTAGATGTGGAAGATTATGCTGCATTGAGCACAAAAACGGAGAAGGTGCAGAGTCGCAATGTCAGTGAACTTTGGAATAGAAGACTTGACCATTTGCATAATGGTGCTTTGAAGATCATGCAATAGATAACCAGAAGCCTCCCCAAAGGAGTACTTGAGCAGGGGGATGTATACAAAGGATGTACTTTGGGGAAGTACACAAAATCCACTTTCCATGATCAAGACAACAAAGCGCATGCAACCTTGGAAATGATCCACTTTGATGTCTATGGACCTTTCTCGATAGCCTCCACTTCCAGGAAAAAATATTTTTTCATTTTTATTGGTGACTTCTCATGGAATTGTTAGATATTCTTCATGCGGAAGAAGGATGAGACATTCTCCAAGTTCGTAGAATTCAAGGCACTGGTTGAGAAATAAATAGGAAAGAAGGTGAAGGCTCTCAAGAGCAATAATCTAGGTGAGTACATGTCAAATGAGTTAAAAAATTTCTATGTAAAAGAAGGCATTCGACGAGAGTCGAGAATACCCCACAACCTATAGTAGAATGGGGTGGATGAGAGAAATAGCTACAACATTGTGGGAGCGGTGAGGGAAATGTTTCATGAACAAGGCCTACCTCTTCATTTTTGGGCTGAGGCATGCAACATAATAGTCTATTTGCAGAACCGGAGTCCTCATCGGATTATACTCATGATTACATCGAAGGAGGCTTTCTCGAGGAGAAATATAGATGTGTTTCACTTCAGGATTTTTGGAGCCTATGTCTACTGCCATGTATCCAAATATGCAAGGAATAAGCTAAAGTCGACAACAAAGTTGGGGGTATTTTTGGGTTACACAGAAACTCCCCACAACTATCGTGTGTACTTTCCATCCCTCATAATGACAATTGTGCAAAGGGGTGTAAAATTTGATGAGGAGAAAGCGACGCAGTGCTCTCTTGAGAAGGAGATTCAGTGCTCTCTTGAGAAGGAGATTCAGATACCACAAGAATAGGAGATTTTAGCTCCAAAGGAGGAACCTTAAGAATTTGTGTAGAAACCACAAATTGAGGAGCAGAGATTGGAGACAACCACTCAATCAAAACCATCAAGAGAAGGAATAAAAGGAACAGAGAAGATGAGAGACTTATGTAGGATGCGAGGGATAATGTGGGTTCTCCTTCAAATCCACGTTAGCAAAGAAGGTCACCAAATTTATACACTAACTATATGGCTCTAATGATTGAGATTGTAGAGACCGGGGCATCCTATTTTGAGGAAGTAGTAGAGAAACCTGTATGGGTTGACGCAATGGTGAAGGAGTACGAATCTATTGTAAACAATAGTGTTTGGGAAGTGGTCCCAAGACTAGTAGATAAATCATTTGTGGGTTCGAGATGGATCTTCAAGGTAAAGCAGGTAGTAGCCGAAAGCATAGAAAAATAAAAGGCCAAATTTGTGGCTAAGGGGTACTCTCAGGTTGAAGGGATTGACAAATGAGGAGACATTTTCTCTTGTAGCAAGGTACTCATCCATTAGATCATTTCTTGTGTTGGCTGCGCAGATGGGGCGGAATATCCACCAAAAGGCTTCGAGACATTTGATCGAGAGTCTCATCTATGCAGAATCAAGTGAGTGTTGTATGGTCTCAAGCAAGCACCTCGTGCTTGGTACACCAGGATCAATAACTATCTTACTGGTTTGGGCTTCACCAAAAGTTAAGCGAATGCAAACCTCTACCATATTTTGGTAGAAGGTAAATTGTTGATTATTGCCTTATATATTGATGAATTTATTTTAACTGGTGATTAACAACTGATCAGATCTTATAAGGAGGACCTTGCAAGAGAGTTTAAAATGAAGGCATGGGTTTCATGCACTACTTCCTTAGTTTGGAAGTATGGAAAGGAGATGGGTAATTGTTTGTTTCTCAAGGAAAGTATGAAACTAGGATACTACAAAGGTTCCACATGAAGACTTGAAAACCCATGGAGACACCTCTAGCAAGCAACTAAAGGAAAGAGGATGCCACTTCAGGTTAGGAAGTGGAGTCTACTATCTACCGGTAGTTAGTGGGTTCACTGATATATCTTGTGAACACACAAGCCAAGCCATGGTTAGGCCAACCAAATGATTTTGGTAGACAACTAAGCATGTTCTACAATACCTCAGACACACTACCTAGTTTGGACTATGGTACAGACAGATAGAGGGATTGAAGCTATATGGCTTCACGGAAGCAGATTGAGAAGGTAGTCCATTATATAAAAGAGTACTTCAGGTCTAATTTTCAGTGTTGGGTCCATAGTGGTTTCTTAGTACAGTAGGAAGAAAATATATGTGGCACTAAGCTCGGCATAAGCAAAATAAATGGATTCCAGTCAAGAAACATGTGAGGCGATATCGATGAGAAATAAACTTATTGGATTGTTTGGTCAAATGATTGATCCAACTATCATATGCTATGATAATCAGAGTTGCATCAAATTCTCTGGGAATCTTGTTTTTCATGATCGATCCAAGCATATAGATATCTGGTATCACAATTTATGTGATGGTGTGCAAAGGTGGATAATGTTGTTGCAGCACATTCCGATAGAGGAACAAGAGGAAAATTTGAGTTGGGGGAGTTGGATTTCAGTTAGGCATGTGTGATTGATAATTCATAGCAATCAAGGTTAGTTATCTAAGGTTGTTTTCAGTTAAACTAGTTCCAACTATTGGAGGAACTAGTGAAGGGTAAAGTTGTGCAGTGGGACTTCAGTAAAACTCAATGATCATCTAGTTAACTGATCAATCAACCGAAAACAACTAGTGCATGTAGAGAATTCGAGTTCCCCAGGCTTGGTGATTCCAAGGCAGTGTAACATCATTTGTAGATTGTATTGAGTGTACAAGTGTTGCATGAAATCAGATGATTGACCTAAGGAATTGCACAATTCAATTTGAGGAATTTCCTAAATAATAGGGGCTTAATTCCTCAAGGAACAACAGAAGGAAATATAAGCTCAATCCAATTGGAAAATTTTGACTAAGTCAAGTCATAGGCTTTCAGTGAGCAGAGAGATATGTTGTGCACTTTAAGGGTGAGCTTAGTTGAGCAAGGCAATTGTAATACATCTCTATTGATTTGATTAATGCAAGATTCATTGGGTTTTTTAGTATATTTCTTTCCGCAGATAAAAACACTTGTTGCATGTGTGTTATTTCTTATTGCATGTGTGAAATTTTTGTTCTAGATTGTGAATTAATATTCGCAAAGAAGTAGAGTAGGTTTGTGTCTTGTGATTTTTATTAAAACTTCATGAGCAGTTGCAAATATACATAATAATTTCCATAGTTTTGATGGCACCATCCTTTTCAAAAATCTACTCTTTAAAAATATGCAACTCGTCGCCTTAAATAGTAATAATTCTTTGCATTTTTTCTACTTCAACTTTCCTTAAATCATAAAGAGTTTTTGCTAATTCCTCTAATGGATCAATTGAGCGTTTTTGGTGCAGATGAAGTACCTTGACATATATTTCTTGTCCTTTATTTGGTCAATGCTTCAATTTGTTATTCATAATCTTCCACATATTCATTTAGCTATATCATTTGATATAACAATTGATCATTTTCCTATTGCACTGCTAATAATTCTAGACTCTCCACTAAATTTGGAACCTTGAGCCTTTTCTTTAATGCAAGGATATTGGTATCCTTGGATCTTACCAATGATTGAATAGATTTAACATCATTGACATTTTCTCCCAACACTACTATCCATTTCTCCAACTCTTCTACTCTCATTTGCTTGGTTCTCTTAAACTATTTCTCTTGTTTTAGCTTATTATTTTTAGGTAAACTTGACTTGGTGAAAGATTCAAAGTTATTTGGTCAAAAATGGTGGCTTTGGGAACATGGTTTTAGTTTCCCATGCTTTTGTGCCTATGGATTTTTTTAATGAAGCCTTTAAAATTCTTGGCAAGAATTCATTATAATCTTCCAGAGATGTGAGCAGTGAAAGCGCACTTGGTTGGCTTGGCTAGGTTTTGGCCAAGGGACTAATAGAATATTAAGTTAGTTGTTTTTGTTGAGATTGCAACAAGATGATGAGCTTAGTGAAAAGAAGTCGCCTTCACTAAGTGGGCCCGCAAGCTATTTTTGGCGCAAAGTCTATTTTTAGACATATGGATCATGTTCTATGAGTTGCAGGATGCTATTTGTGGATGGTTGGTCAAGTCGGAAAAAATAGATGGACTTCTATTTTTAGACATATTGGACGGAATCTATTTTTAGATTGCCAGTCTAAAAATAGATATGTCGAATATTATTATCTCTTAATAATATTTGTACTATAAACATTATCTTATTCTCTTGGAGCACTTCAGTTAAGTGCACAGATGTGGCACAGGAGCTGACAGAAGGAATTACGCTATTCCTAAGGGTTGAGTGGAGCTATTGCATGGATAATTCAGTTAGAACTCATGTGAGAGAGTTTGGTGGAGTTGATTGAGGAGTTAATGGAGTTGTGTTAAGTTTAACTAATCTAAACATAGTTGAGCTATTTGTATCTAGTTTAACTGATTGATACAATTAGTGAGAGTGGTGTGAATTAATTATTAATTAATTCACTAATTATAAACTCATTAATCAACTAAAAAATACATCAGTTAACTTCAGTGCATGGACGATTTTAGTGGAGACAGTGGGGCTCGATGAAAAAACGGGTTCATTATCGGTTTGTGACTATCTTGTGCATCTTTGCAACAAACGGTGGATGGAGGAGCCATGAGGTTGGCTCTTGGGTACATGCAAGTGGTTCCAAGTTGTTACTAGACATCTCATCGTGATTAATAAGAAATTTGTTTATCGAGGTGAGAGATTGGAGCATGTGTTTTGCTAGATCTAGCTTGATTAGTGTGTAGCAATTGGAGGTTGTGCTGAGAGCCTGTGAGGAGCTTTGTACAATGATTGTTACATGATCTCTATGACATATAATATACAGATAGTTGGGGTTTTCAGCTTTAAGCTTTCCCATGAAATACTGTGTTCATATGTGTGATTTTATATGGTTTTAATGTGTGCATGCAATTGATTTTTATTTCCACATGTAATGATCAATGGTAGAAGAGATTATGTATTGTGCATGAAGATAAAATAGTGTGTGATCAGGAGAATCTCGGTGAATAATATATCAGTTATTCAAAATTTCTACAGTTTTTCCTCAAATTAGGGTTTTTCCAAGATAAATATTATGTTTAAGTATGTTTTTTTTTTTCTAGTAAAGTTATCTTTCTTAGTTAATTTATATAAGTAATTTTTAACATGGTATTAGATCCATGGGGTGAGGTCAAATCGAGAGAAACTTGATGGATTTTGATCAACAGGTGTGAGAATGACAAGAGCCATGGATATCTGCAAGGAGGAATACAATAAAATCCATGTCGAGCCTCTTACTAAGACTATATTTATGTCAAGGATTCACACAAATTATTTGATGGAATGCTTTAATGAGATGATTTATCATCGGTTGTTTACTTCAAATTGTAGATTTTAATTGGTGAAATGGGTGACCTATGGAAGAGAGATATTTCAATTGTGTGTGTGTGTGTGTGTGTGTGTGTGTGTGTGTGTGTCATGATGGAGTTGATTTTTTTACATGTAAATGGGCATATTGTTGAAAACCTAATAAGGCATGTGCACTCCCAGGAAATTATCAATAAAGTCTGGAATTATACCTAGGTTATAAGGGGCATGCCAAATTAACAAATACTCTAGATATAAACTTTGAGAGTGAGAAATGTTCGTTCACTTGGCTTGTTTAATATTTGGTGAAGGGAAACCCAAGTCAACTTTTAAGGGGGGACTGTTGTAAACTTGATTAAGTGAAAGATTTGAAGTTACTTAGTCAACAATGGTGGTTTCCACACATGGTTTTGGTTGTCCATGATTTTTTGCCTGAGGATTGCATGTAATGAAGCCTTTAAAAGGCTTGGGAAGACTTCATTGTAATGTGCCAAAGATGTCAGCGATGAAGGCTCACTATTTTGACATGGTTTGGTTTTGGCCAAGGGACTATTAGAATATTTTTTTAATTGGTTTTTTCCCCCGATTAGGGTTTTTCTAAGATAAATATTTGTGTTTATTTTGCTAGTAAATTTATATTTCTTAGTTAATTTCTCTCGGTAATTTTTAACAATTTTCAATTATACCAGCATTTGCAGTTTAGAAACACTTAATGAATATTTTATTAGTTCTCTAAAGACCATGTGTCTTGTGTTTCCATGCAAATCCATACTGTCAACCGAGTTGATCTTATTTAATTTTATTCAAATTTTAAAGCTTTATAATCATTGATTGTTTCTGTAGTTTGCGTTTTTGGCTCCATAATGGCCATATTAAAATTTCATTTTTCAATGTCGAGGCCAAAAAATACTATGTTCTAAGAAGGCCCTTATTTATGCAGTTGAGAATATGAATCTTGTTCTTGGAATTGTTTTTCCGAATTAATCACATGGTAATTTTTTTGTCGACATTTCGAACCAATGAATGAACTCAAGGTTCATTAAGAAAATGATAATTTCATTTCAATATAGCACAACTCATTTGCTTGAAATGTAATTTTAAGGAAACCAGATGATGAATACTAGAAATGGGGAAGTCTATAGAATATTCAACCTAACCAAATGAGATTCCCATGTATTGTCACTAAATTGTTTTACAGCTTGTTGGTGTAACTCATATAGATCATTCCGGAAATGATAGTATCAAACATGTTGTTGTCTCAGTCTACCAAGCTAATTTCTTCAGGGTTAAGAGGGTGGGAGGTTTCACTGATGGCGGAGGTTGGTTTCTTCATTTTTATTTTATAAAAAACAAAAGTAAAGATAGGACAAACACTCAGATTAGAAACAAATGATGACCTGAAACTGTTGTGTTGTCTTTATCTAATGAAAACACCTTTCCGAACAATGTTTTCTCCCTTTCCTTAGTGGTCTTTGATCTATTGGATAATTCCCAAATGTGGTGGTTTAACAATATACTTTTTCTTTTAACCTTAAATTTTCACACTTTGGATACGTGGCAACCTTTGGTTGAATGAAAACTGAGTTAGAAAGAATTTCCCAAACTTTTGACGATCAGGTCGATATACATCATGATGAAATCACCTTCCATGTCATATGCCACATCACTTCCCATTGATCTATGACATCAGTTGACACATCACTTGGTATAGCCACACGTCTACTCTAACATCAACCATGTTGGCTACTAGTTCACGTCACATTTCCATACCAATTCAACACCATATTTCTTTTTGACATCACAATATCCATTAACAAAGTGATTTTAGGGGGATTTTATAGGTTGTTTTAGAATCATTGAAGGGTGTAGACCTAATGTATTGCCGACATGTTTTCTTGGCAATATAATGCTTTCCAAGCTTTTTGGAACCCCCCCTGGCCATGGGACACCAAGCAAGGTGGGTTGCAGGGGACCATTGAAATTCTTGTTTGTTATGCTATTTGGGTAATTTAGTGTTATAACATCATTCAACACTCATGTATACCTGATGCTCTTTTATGGCCCTGGGGAGTCCCTTTTCCAATGAAGACTTGACTTTATATTTAAAAAAAATATCTCAAAATCCATACATGACTCTTCGCATACTAACACGTACACATGCAGGTCCCATAACACTATACCCGCATATGCATTTTAAATTATGGAAAAATAAAATAAAATGCTTTTTTTTTTCCAGGCGAGGTTTATGAGTTTTACTGAGAGTCCACCTACAGGAGCCTGTGGCCTAACTAAAATAAACAATTTGAGGTGGTATATATACACCCCTTGGGTAGGCATAATTACAACAATAGAAGGGATATCGGCATTATACTCAATTTCTCCCAAATCAAGTGTGCTTTTCTCATGCCTCCTTCACTCCCAGTCTCTAGGAAACCTTGGTTTCCTTTGCAAAGACGATCATCATCCTTATATAACATCTTCTTGTGCATATTAGAGAGGTTGTCTTCATGGCTCGGGCTGGACTGATCCAGAGGAAGGCTTCGTTGGTGCCTTTGGCCTGGATCAAGTTGTACCTTTCTTGAGTTTATTGTTGTTAAGCAATAAAGAAGCTCATGTATTGTTCCTGGTATGTTGGTATCTCGTGAATTATATTTTATATGTTTATATGTGGTGATATAACATATTTTTATGTATGAACATTGAATTATCTATTATGTATATGCTTCTGTGATTGACTTGCAATTTTTCTCATCTTGGAGGAAGTAGAGGTTTTGGACCCTACGAGAACATAATCAAACACAAGACCTCCAAGTATGTTTCCATGTCCAAATTTCATAATTCATATGTTTGGCATGCTTGTTTGAGTGCTCTTTGTTGATTATCTTGTTCTGCTCCGTTGAGGCTTTCAACCCTTACCTTAGGGAACTTTTCCCGCCAATATTTAGATCATAATAATTGGTATCAAAGGTTATAATTCTCAAACCAACACCCTTAAGGAGTACCCTTTAGTCATAAAGTTATTAGCTATTGAAAGGGATAACCAAATTGAGTGTCACTTCATGTTTCAAAAAAATGATACATATTGGTATTGGTTAAAGTTTTTCTATATATTTTGTGAGTATCAAAGAGGTATGCTTTTACAATTTGAGGTTCAAGTCCAAACTTAAAGAACTAAAAATAGTAAGTTTCAGTAAATTATGCATATCTTTTGATTTTCAAAACAAAATTACATGTGACATGATTCATCCAAAATAAAACATCCAAATTTTTTATAATCTCAAATTTCAAATGATTTTTCATGACTCGGTTCAAGGAGTTTCAACTTTTACATGTTTGTTATATAAGGAGAGACTGAAAATGTGAAAAATTTGTGATTTTATCATAACGCATAATTGCTAGATCCAATCACGTGATATTGATTGCATTCAATAAACAAAATTTCCAAATATCACAACTTTAAATTTCATGCAAACTATAGTAGAAAACATTGATATATATCTAGTTTAAGGTTCGTTTGTAGACAATATCCTTTAGAAGCGGCAAAAGCATTATCTTAGCTTAAATTGGGTATACTTTTTTTTTGTTATGTCCACATCAAGAAATTCAAATGGAAATTGGGAGTGAAATAGAAAATATTTTTTTTATGTAAAATTCCAATTCATTTGGAGTTAGGGTTGCATGGATATCGAGGTTTAAAAATCCTAGCTCTACATTAATATTATTAAATAATTTTTAACCAAAGTTTTAAGTTGCATCATTTAAAGGAATAATATAGAACCATCTTCTCAAAGTATGTCATCCAAATATAATTTATAGTGATTGATATATACCTTATAAGTTAGCCCCTTGAAAGATCTATTTTTCTTTTTTCCCTTTTAAGCTTTGAACTATTTTAATTTTTTGTCTATGCACCTAGAATATTAGGTCAAACCATACCTAGTGAATGGCACCTTATGAAATGAGGTAAAAATCAATCTATGTATGATGCCTTACAATAATTGAAGGTTGTGGTGATATTGAGTATGATTACACATAATGAAAATGTGATCACCAACCTCCAATAATGGATGGATTCCCTAGCAGAAAGTATCTTTTGATAATTTAAGACACAAATGGGTGGGTTCAATGACCAAATATCTTGGGACATGGATACTTTAAATGTGATAATGGATTCAAATTCTAAAATCATTAGTATCTCCAACTAAATAAATAGAAACCTCCTACCAATTGTTATGATCCTCCTCCCCAAGAGGTGTCATGTTATTTCTTGACTACAAAAATAAATTACTTACCAAAAGTGGATATAATTTTTTTTGAAGGTTATGGCATTCCTAGGTGAGATACTCTGAGAACACCAAATTTCACTTGAATATAAGGTGATCCTAACATCACTTTATCTTTTTGCTTAGTATGATAGTGTGAGAGAGAGCATGTTTCAATCGATTGTCTAAACTAAGATACATAGAGTAAATGATGGAATATACTTTACATAATAAAAAATAATCACTATAGTAGATGGATTAAGTGATGTAAAGATTTTGGGGCTTTATTTTTCCAAGGAAAATTGTTGGGTTTTCCCCCTAATGTCAAGATTAAGTTGTGTTCCAGTTGTGACACCTTTTTATTCTAGCAGTAGAAAACAATAATAACATGCTCCCCTTTAGCAGTTATGTACATCAATAGTGAGGGTCTAGTGTAATTTATGAATGAGAGAGAGATATATGGAATATGAATGCACAATCCATAATTTGATTCCAATTTAGAAGTTTTCCATATTTACGAGTTCAAATCTATTTCTCATTTTTTCCTTAGTAGTTGCATGCATTGTTAGTTATAAGACATAGCTCCCTATGTGGACTAAGTGCTCTTGCACATGGATTTTAGATCTTAGTTAGGGAAATTCACTTGGCTCTTTTATCCATGTAAGATAAATGCATTAGATTTAGGGTTTGATAATTTTAGTTGAGGTGTTTTTTTGAATGTTCTTAGATTCACTGTACCTTCTCTTCTCCCTTTTATTAAAGAAGAAGCAGAGCACACCACTATTGATCTGAATCTAAATGTTAGTTTTGTTGTGTTAATTTCATCTTCATATTTATAAACAATTTATGATCATTTGCTTCGTGTGCATAGGTTTCCTTGTGGTGTTTGTGAGTGTTAAACAAGTAATTGTGCAAGTTTTATGTTAAATTCATGAGAATTTTAACATTAAAAAAAAGTATTGAACAACAACAATAAAATGTATAGCAAACCATCAAATGATCCATTAACACAGTGTTGTGATGAAGGATTTCACCCCTCCTGGGCTACATCTCCTTGGTCCAGCTTCCATGGCTTGGGCCTCTGCATTAGCTCAAAATGGAAAAAAATGTTGTTTACAATCCTCTACTGCTCCCGAAACCTGCTCCAACATGCTTAGAATGTCCAAATATACGAGGATATACTCTTTCTGAGCCAAACATGGTTGAATTTTCAAAGTTATGGTTCATTCAATTTTGGCCTAGGAAACCACTCCAAAACAGGAGAGAACTCCAATTAACTTCGACAAATTTGGAGTTTCACCGAAAATGGGGGACTCCGCCAACTCCGCTACCAAGATAACACCAATTTAATTAAGGATAAGTGATATTTTAATGTAATTAAGTGAGGGTTATTGCGCGTTTAGAGCACTAAATCCACCGTTTCAGTTGAGCGATGCCCGTAGTCATGGCGCGAGATCATATGGGCCAAGGGTTGGCCCTTCGGGGTTGGCCCCCGCCTAACCCCACATGCAAGATTATATTAGAAAAAATATATAATAATTGCATACTATGGTAAGAACCATAGTGCGGGCATAGCGGTAAGCTGTGTTGTTTGTGTGGGGGAGGTCGTGAGGTCGACCTCGACCTCTACCCAACCTTCGAATAAAATTTTTCCACCATAAATATGATTCGACCTTTGAACATAGTTTAATTCATCCTTTGGGAAGGGGCATGTGGCGGCTCTTGGCTGCACTACATGCCCTCTTCCCATTGGCTCATTCCAATAGCCAATAAAATGAAACAAATCACCTAACTCAACAACCAATCCTGAAGTGACACTTGTCATAGTGTCATTCGAAAAATTGAAGGAATATTTTTTTTTTGCTGACTAGGCTATCCAGTCATCATTCTATCAATTCTGCACAAATTTAAGCTGTTTGTGGAAACGAACAACAAGCTCCAACTTTCACATCCAAAGTCAGTTTTCGATGAAACAAATTGCGTCAGATTCCTGGCGATGAGTACTTCGCAATCGTTCAGGTTTTGAATGATTCTGAGCACTTCCATTTTTTAGCTTAACATTGAGCACCTAATCATTCCTCCCCACTAGAAGCCTTTTGGACCCAAAAAGATACTATAAATTGTTCAGCAAGTAAGGGTACAATTACCTCACCTTCTCAATCTCCATCCATTTGGCCTTAGAAGGAATTTTTCCCTTGAGTCCCACTTAAAGGTATTCGACATTCCCTCTCCTTGAAGTTCTGATTCTTCTGTCAAGTATGAGATCTTGTTGAAGTTCATCAAGATATTCTAGCGAGAAATCATCTATTGATGGTATATGAACATACTCTCCTTAATAATCAATCAAAAAAGGCTCAAACAAACTCAAATTCTCAACATTAACAATAGAGTATATTTTCATATAAGGAGGAAAATATAGCTTAAATGCATTGTTACCAATATTTTCCAAAATTTTAAAAGGACCATAACGGATTGGCTTAAGCTTTTTACCTTCCCCTTGAAGTCTCTCTTTGCTAATATATAACCAAACTTCATCACCAACTTTGAATTTATGATCGACATCGTTTTTATTATGTCGTGACTTGTAGTTGCTTTGACTCGTTTCAAGTTGTTCTTGCACTATGTGATGTATCAATTGAATTTTCTCAATGAAATTATTTTCTTTATATATGTCACTATGGCCATTAATAGAAACATATTTCCCAAATATGAAGTCCAATGGCGATCTTGGAAAGTACCCAAGACATGCCTCAAATGACGATGTGTTTTTGGAAGAATGCTTTGCCTTGTTGTATGCATGCTGAATGTAATGCAACTGTTCATCCCACAACTTGGGATGTTTGTCGCAATATCCTTGAAGAAGATGAGCGACTGTCATGTTGACCACCTTGGTTTGACCATCTGTTTGAAGATGAAAGGTTGTAATCTTCTTCAACTTAGTGTCCATCATGTCCCACAAATTTGACCAAAAATTCCCAACAAATCGAGAATCTTGGTCACTTACAATAGAAGTAGGAAGACCAAAATGAACCCAATCATTTTGAAAGAAAATATGAGCTATTTGTTCAACTTTAATTTTATTTTTACATGGCATCAATATACACATATTGCTGAACCTATCTACAGCTACATAGAAGTAATCATGACCTTTCCTTGACAATGGAAGACCTCCTACAAAATCCATTGAGATAATCTCTTGTTGAAGTTTGCAATAAGAAACAGTGAAATTGGCATCCAGAAACAACATGACGGCACCTACACTAGTGTGTGACCACAGGTCATGTAATGATGGGTCCTAATTAAATTCATTAAATAAATTGGAAACGTGTCTTATTTAATTATCCCTTAAATAAATTGGACAATAAATTGTAATCTTATCTCATAATCACTTGTAATAGTTAACTGAGTGTGATAGGCTCAGTTAGCTCATGAATTTTGACTTGAGGGTGGTTGGTGAGGCATGTAGAGTGATTATATTTGTTTTAGAGTCCAAGTTTTAGTTAGTGTATTAGTTTAATGCATGAGAAATCATTTAACTCAATTAAGTGAGTTAAAATCAATTTAACTAGTTGTAACTGATTGTTGCACTAGTGAGAGGTCAAGTGAATTAAATTAGATTTAATTCACATGCAGTGATCTGTCAAGTGACTGATGATTTACTATTAATAGTTGCATGAATTTCAGTTCTGATGAAGACCCAGCTGAGATAGGGGTTAAAGGGAAGTTATCCATCAGTTGTATTTATAGAAAATTGTCCGGGCGCAATTATATACACCATAGGATTCCCATGATGTATTGCGTAGTCAAGGAAGGCCGAAATTCCTAAGGAATAGGGATTTCATTCCTCATTAATTGCGTGAGCAAGGAAGGCTGAATACAGGCTGAGAATTGGCTAAGTGTTGGCCCGATTTTGTCCAGAGCAGTGTGAGACAATAGGCAGATTGCAGGAGACTCTTGTGAGAAGAGTGAATTGTAATTGTTTCATGATTCCTTGGTTGAATATACAATAGAGATAGAGGATTTTTGAGCAACAAGCTTTCCCCGGGAAAATATCTATGTTGTGGTTTGATTTGATTCTTTCTTTACTTGTTGTGATTGGCGATCGTGTTTACTTTCCACAATTGATTTGTAGAAGGATTTAATATCTAGCTTTAGTACATTTCTTGATTGGATTGAATCCATTGATATACATATGTTTGTATAATTTCTACATGGTATAAGAGCATATGAAATCACTATAGTGGAGAAGAAATTGATTTTTTGACTGAATAGAATTCGAATTTGCAAAATTATTCTTGGTGCGAAAGGCAGATCAGGATTGAAATGGATTTTAATGGATTGAGATTGGAGTATGCACTCGAGGGTAGTTCCAATTATATTGTGTGGAGAGACAGGATGGAGGCATTACTAGAGGAAAATGGGTTGAAATAATTCATTGATAATGACATTCTCAAACCCGTTGCAGCAGATGCCACAAATCTTAATGCTTGGCAAAAGAAGGTTGCAAGGGAAAGGCGAATCTTGTTGGAGGGAGTACGAGACCACATTGTCCCAAGTCTCCATGGAAAAGTGACTCCATATGCAATGTGGAAGGATTTGACAGATCTGTTTCAGAGCAGCAGTGATCATAGAAAATTGGCACTGAAGGACAAGCTCAGGAAAATAAAAATGGAGAAAGACAACACTATTCTGAAATATTTAACCAAGTTTTTCCAATGTCGAGATGAGCTTGGGAGCATCGGAATTACTATCGCGGATGATGAATTGGTGAGCCTAGATCTTCTAGGCCTTCCCAAGAGTTGACATAGTTATCAAGACTCTGTCAATGGGAGTAAGGCTATTCAGTTTTTCAATTGCGCCATGGATGTTAAGGTGAAGAATGGGAAGGGAAAGAAATCCTATTCAAATTCTAAGATCGGTGAAGAATGCAAGGAGCGCGACATGTCCATAGTGAAGTGTTTTCACTATTACGAGCATGGAAATTATGCTACTAATTGTCAACAAAAGAATAAGAACAAGAAGGCTTTAGGATTTGTAGTTGGTGAGGCTTTGGCCTCGCAATTTGAGTTGGAATTCACGCTCATCGCATGCATGGTGTCAAGTGTGATGGGATCAGTGTGGTACTTGGATAGTGGTGCATCTTTCCACATGACGGGAGACAAAGAACTTTTAAGTAGCTTGGAGGAGAAGTACCTCCAAATTCATATCGAAATGGGTGATGATGGGCGATACAGTGCTACTGAGATTGGTACAACTATCTTCCAGAGATAGTTAGGTAAAGCATTCTTATTAAAAGATGTAATGCATGTACCAGGATTGAAAAAGAATTTAGTTCCAGTCGCAATGTTGGAGGATGGAGGTTATGATGTGGTTTTCAGTGAAGGGAAAGCTTTCCTTTGACACAAAGCCATAGGACAAGCCAAGAATATTGGGATTCGTGTGAAGAATCTCTATAAACTTGATGTATATGGTTGTGTAGCATTGATGGGTAAGGCATAAAAAGTGGTGAGCCGGGATGAGGGTGAGTTATGGCACAAGAGAATGGGCCATCTACACCATGGAGCTTTGAAGGTCATGAAGCAAATTTCTATAGGGCTTCCAAAGGGTACTCATGTGCAGATAGACACAAGCAAGGGATGTACCATGGGGAAGTGTGAGAAAGCCACGTGATTTTCCCTTGAGAGGGAGTTTTATTTGCATGCAGAAGAGGAACTCTTGGTTCCAAATAATTAACCTCAAGATGTGGAACAGCCACATGCGGAGGATCATGGAGTGGCAGAAACCACTCAGGAAGAGACCTCTAGGAGGGGGAAATTTTAAGCTAGAAGGGTAAAGGGAGTACATGCAACTATACCTCCAGGTGTGAGGTGGGGCAATGTGAAAAATTAAGTCCAAGAAGAAATTTGGGTAGGGTCCTAGAGATGGTGCGTCTCATGGATTGAACCTAGATACGAGGAGCCTACAATACAACAGTAGAAGGATCATTTAGATTGATGCAGTCAGATGTCAAGAGGAAAAAAATCAGAGTGACAGGTGTCAGATAGTGGAGCGCAGATCAGAGTTAGCAGTAGTTCAAAGTGCATGGATGCAGATGTCAACAACGCAGAGAGTCTAGTAGACATGTGCAGTAGCTAGCAACAGCCAGAAGAATCTGATGACAGATGCATAATACTGATTCAGTTGTTTGGAGGCTATTCAGTGTCAGAAGTGTTGCATGCAAGAGTTGCATGTGCTAGAAACATTAGAGAAGCGTTGCATGCAAAAGTTGCATGTGCGAACAACACTAGAGAAGTGGTGCATGCAAAATTTTCATGTCGCGTGCAAGAGTTTCATGTCGCATACAAGGACATTCCAAGGTACCAGATTGGGACAAATTGATTCCTTTCTTGTTGAGAGGGAGTGTTGAAGTTTGCAACAAGAAACAGTGAAAATAGCATCCAGAAAAAACATGATAGCACCTACACTAGTGTGGGATCACAGGTCATGTAATGATGGGTCCTAGAGATACATTAGTGTGCAATTCAATTTATTATAAATTGGAAATGTGTCTAATTTAATTATCCCTTAAATAAATTGGACAATAAATTGTAATATTATCTCATAATCACTTGTAATGGGTAACTAAGTGTGATAGACTCAGTTAGCTCATGAATTTCAAGTTGAGGGTGGTTGGTGAGGCATGTAGAGTGATTATATTTGTTTTAGAGTCCAAGTTGCAATTAGTGTATTAGTTTAATGCATGAGAAATCAGTTAACTCAATTAAGTGAGTTAAATCAGTTTAACTAGTTGTAACTGATTGTTGCACTAGTGACTGATGATTTACTATTAATAGTTACATGCATGTCAGTTCTGATGAATACCCAGTTGAGACAGAGATTAAGGGAAGTTATTTATCAGTTGTATTTATAGAAAATTTCCCGGGCGCAATTATATACACCATAGGATGCCCATGATGTATCGCGCAGTCAAGGAAGGATGAAATTACTAAGGAATAGGGATTTCATTCCTCATGAATTGCGTGAGCAAGGCAGGCTGAAGACAAGATGAGAATTTGCTAAGTGTTGGCCCAATTTTTTCTAGATCAGTGTGAGACGATAGGCAGATTGCATGATATTCTTTTGTGAAGAGTGCATTGTAATTGTTTCATGATTCCTTAGTTGAATATACAATAGAGATAGAGGGGTTTTGAGCAACAAGATTTCCTCGGGAAAATATCTGTGTTATGGTTTGATTTGATTATTTATTTACTTGTTGTGATTGGCGATCATGTTTACTTTCCGTAATTGATATGTAGAAGGATTCAATATCTAGCTTTATTACATTGTTTGATTGGATTGAATCCATTGATATACATATGTTTGATATACATCTCCCATGGACGTGAAGGTACCGAAAGTGGAGTGTACAATCCTAGTTTCCCATTGCTATGCTTGATTATTGCACACAAAGAACATCCTCTAATGAAATGAGATACACTATCAAACATGTGTGGCAAATAACAATACCTTTGGAGATTCACTACTGTCTTGCCTACACCAATGATAAGAAACTGAATTGGGGGAAAACATTTGTTAAAAAATGAAAGTGCTTAGAATATCTCGTAACCTGAACGATCGGATAGGTCTCGTCTTCCTAATTCTGACGCAATTTATTTCATCAAAAACCGACTTCGTATGAGAAAGTTAGAGCCTGCTGTCTGCTTTGCCAAACAGGTGAATTTAAAAAAAAGAGTCAAACAGGGTCAAAGGGGTCAATTTTTGGTCAAAATTTGGTTTTCCTCTGGCCAATGGTGTGCTGACACTTTTCAAGTTGTGGTTGGCCCGAACTTCTGGGCTACATGTCAGTTTTTGGTTGGTTTGGGTTGAACCAATGAGGTCACAACACATGGCAAGCCCAAAGGCCGCCACGTGCCCCCTCCCAAAGGTCAAAATGAGACTCTGTATGGTCGAATAAATTTTTTATATGGTGGACGGTGTTGGTGCAAAAAGGTGACTTATAAAAATCAATCCTAATGCCTACATTAATCATCAACCAAGGATTTGTTTGTTTGTTTCAAGAGTGTTGGCACTGTGTGTGCAGAGTGAAATCAGAAGCTATCTAGGAATAAATGATCTAAATCGTTGCAATAGTTAATTTCCTAATTCTCGAAGTTCAATCTGGAATAATTCAAAAGCAAACCTTAAATCAATTACAAACCATGAATCTTAAGCTATCTTCAACTAATTTGTAGAGAAACTAAATCTAACTTATGAATTGCAAGAATTACACTCAAAGAATTACTGCTTAACAATTATCTATTGAAAAAAAGAGATTACAGAAATGAGCAGCAATCTAGTAGTCACACTTTTAACTGAAACTAACAATAACTGAAAACTCAAGATTTCCAATAATATTACTCAAAAGAAACAACAATAAATTGAAATTCTTGAACTAATATGATAAATTCATTAAGGAATAACATGTAGGCATAAAAGTAACAGCAGCTAAAAGTTGTCTCACAGTAAAATCAAATCATAAAGATCTATAATAACAACAGTTGAATTAATTGTAATTCTATGAGATAGAAGAAATGAATAATTGCAAAAAAAAAGAGAAATTAATATGACACAAGAGAAGCAATAGATCTCCTGGTGAATGGGCCCAGAGTCTCAAAATAAAGTCACTGCCGAAAGATACTCGGAATGTTATTACAAAGGAAACATTATCTTTCTCATTAAATTCAATAATAACGATACGACATCACCACAATGTAATTACTCTGTCTTCAATAATAATATCAAAATGTAAATTACAAATTCCAGGTTAAAAGTCTCGTTCTATTTAGCCTATCGACTTTATATAATCTAAAGTAAAACAAACGGATGAGACTGAATCCTCAGGATAAGGGGATCCTGAGGACCTTGCAACTGTCAATCAAATTTCCTAATAAAATAGACTCGATCCTCCTAGTATTCTGCTGGCCCGTATGAGCAAGACATGGTCTTATTTCCTTTTCTTGGCTGTTGTCGTCCCATCGTTTGAACAACAATTGTTCCATTCGGATTTCTGCAGACAAAAAGCAAGCGAAACTTAGTTTTCATGCCAGACTCGCACAATTTGTTGATAATTGGTACTTTCCAGCTTTCACAATATTTTCTTCTAGATTTATTCCAAAAATTAAGATATGTACATGAAATTAAATGATAAATCAAGCTAATATGAGGATAAAGCATACCTTTTCCATGTCCCAACAGACGTGCGGAGTTCGGGCTCAACCCCGCAACCTCTGCCACACAAACACAACACTTTAACGTTCCACCTTTCCATTAGTCCTTACAATACATGGAATTTGGTTTATATTTAAATTAGAATGTAATGCATGGTGGGGGTAAGGCCAGGGCCAGCCCCAGCCCATATAATCTTATGCTATGACTATCGGCGGGGCCAGGACTTAAGCACAGAGGATTAGTGTTAAACACAGGTTAATTAATCCATAACTTGTAATTAAAATACACTTATCCATTAATCAAGTGGATTTGTTTAAGCACCCATTTAGCGCATAAACCATAGTTAAACTCCAATTATCCCTAATTAATCATGCTTATCTCTATATTTAGTTTTGGCGGAGTCCACCAAATTCAGCATGACCTCCAATTTTGGTTGAGTTAACTAGGGTTCTCTCCATTTTTAGAGGAGTTTTCCTAGGCAAAATTGAAGAAGCCATAACTTGAGAAAATTTCGAAAAAATTGGGCTCAAAAAGAGTCTATCCTAGAATTTTTGGATATTCTGAGCAGTTTAGTGTAGGTTTCAGAGGCAGAGGAGCACCTTTGGAAGTCATTTTTCTAGCTTGAAGAATAAAGATGCCCAGGGCCACCAAGAGAGGAGGGCATATCTGCTTTACCTGAAGACCAAATGAAGAGCCAGAAGAGGCTACTTAGGGGTTTTTGGATGCTGCGAATCCATTGGTAACCTCTATTTACTTATTTGAGCACATATTCAGGGTCATATTTCAAGTTTGACAAGTAATATGTATGGATCAATCAAATGTTTGAAGCGATTTTGGAAGCTGTTGAGAAAGGAGGAGACCTTGTAGGGGTTTTACCAATTCCAAAAATATTTTTGTAGCAGCTATGACCAGGATGGTTCAGCTCTGGCTTGACTTCTTTATTCATGAAATTGTTTATTGTATTCTTCAGTGTGTAATTGAAGAGTGTATGTGAGAGGCTTCTAGCTCTCACCAGTGAAAGAATGTCATCTCTGTAGGAGACATGTTGTGTTCCTAATATTGTGAGAGTTCTTTACAGGAGAAAATTACCTTCAAGAGGTAATAGCCACATGTATTTGGCAGCAAACTGATATGTACTTTTGACATCGAATACAAGATAGGTCTAGTCATGTTGACGGACGAGGAGATGTAGCACAGGAGGGGTGAACTCCTTAATCAATGGCTTTTTTCTTGTTGTTTGATGAAAATTTATTTTCAAGTGTTTGATGATTTCATGCTTTGAAATTTTTTCATGGAATTATACTAGTTGAAGAACACTTAAAAGAAACCATTGAATTAATATGTTGTTCAACTCAAATCTATGCACACAATCCTTAAGTACACTTTTATTTTATACTGATGAGGAAGCTAGCCCAACAAAACTGGTTTGTCCATATTCAGATCAAGTTGGTATCAGAGGAAATTTTAGCTCATTTTATCCCAAGTTTATCTCAGGGTTTGCCAAGGTTAGCTAGAAAATTAACTATTGGTTTTGTATTTGTGTAAGGAGAATTTAACTGTGTGCAAGTTTATGTGTGTAAGTTCAAGAGAGGAGAAGGTCAAGATTGAGGACCCAGCTCTCAAATCACAACAAAGAAGCTTTTTATGCATTACAAGTGTGATGGAATATTCATCAAGTGATGTTGCTAATCAATCTTCCTTAGCAATACTCTTTGACGAATATTTGTTGCAGAAGCTCTTCATCATAAGAGATATGGTGCAAGAGATGACTGAAGATAAGAAGGAGAGCACTATAATTCAAGAGCAATTGATGGCCATGAAGGAGGAGAAGCAAGAGCTTCTTTAAAAGATGCATGAGATGGAGACTCAACTCCATATTGCAAATGAAACCCTCGCAAATATGCATGAGATGGAGATTCAACTCCATGATGCCAAGGAAACCCTAGGCAGGTATGTGCATGAAAATGAGGTATGAAAATAAAGTTTATCTTCAATTTCCCCTCAAGATGATTTTTTTGGTGTTTTTGAAAGACACACTAGAGGAATAAGGTCCAAATTGTTAAAAAATATGGGTATGAAGGTAAAGGGTTAGGAAAACATGCACAAGGAATTATAAACCCTATTGTTGTTGAGGGAAGATCTAGGTACATGGGTCTAGGTTTTGGTGAACAAGATGATGTAGAGCACTCAAAAAATATGGATAATTTTGGAAATGTACCAAGAAATACTTCCATTACATGTTCATTACCTCAAGCTTGTGAAGTTTGTGTTCATGAGGAATGCAAAATTTTTACACCCACTTTGCAAGAAGATTCTCATAAGCTTGCAACTAATGGAAATGGAAAACAAGAGGATGTTGAAAGCTCTAAATCCATTGAATCCATTTTTGGTATTTAGAAAAGAGCTACTACCTCATCAAATTCATCTCCTCAAGAAGGCAACAAGGGTGAATGTGAAAGGTATACATCTGCCTTTAATAAAGTTGCTTTTAACTATGATAAACATGGAAAATCCTCACATAGAATTTGGAGAAAATTTACATGTTCCTTTTGTGGTTTGAATAACCATATTGTTTCAAGGTGTTGGAAGAAGATAGCCATACATAGGAAACTTTCAAAACAAAGGAGACATAAATCCAAAGGTCCAATGGACAATGCAAACCATGTTGAAAAGAAGATGCAATTATTTTTCACTCATTTCCATAAGTAGGGTCATCTTGTAGACAAGTATTGGAATTTGTATCCAACAAGTCATCCATGACATTTGAAGAAGGTGGAGAGAGATTTTGACAAGAATGGAAAAGAGGATTCCATAGTTGATGTGGGTTAGGATGATACACATGATTAAGTGCAGCTGAAAGAAGCGTTATTAAAGTGGTTTGGAAAGAGATGGTTAGATTTATTAACCAATTAAGGCCTTGCATTTATTTTGATAATTGATGCAAATCTCGCCTTATTGATGCATTTCCTTGTTATCTGAATGCATTTATTTTCTCTTGAAATTATGTTTCATATTGCATGAAGCAAGATGTTGGAAAAGTATAGTTATGTTGACTCACTTATATGTAGCAAAGATGGCAATTTGTAGTTGCAATTGGCATATGAATGCATTTATTTTTGTCTAGAATGCATGTTGCATGTTTATGCCAGGAAGGTGTTTGAAAGTGGAGTATGTTGACTCACTTTGTTGCAGAAAATTTTGTCATTTCAGCTCTTTAAGTACTTGTACATACCAATGGGATTATTGTACCTGTGATTGTACTTGCGAGAGAGTTGAGAATTGTATACATGCATGAGATTTTGTGTGTGTGAAAAATGAAATTTTTTATAGTTTCGTTGTGCTTGAACATGCATGAGTGATTGAATTGTGTTGGTCGATTGATTGTTACATGTATGTCTTATCGACTTGGAAGAGTTGATTTAGTCTCCAAGGATGAAAGGGAGACGTTGAAGAATTGTTTCATGAGATGTGAAATTCTTGTTATTTTGGGAAAATAATCATCAAGTGTTGTACATGCTTTTGTTTGACTTAAGATTCAATGGTTTGAGGACACATGTTTTGTCGACTTGTGTTTGGTCGATAGGTTTGTACACCAAGATGTAAGAATGCATAGCGATGTTCACAGGATGTGACATTTTTTGCTTTGAAGGAGCAAAGGAAAGAGGTCGTCAAGTTGTGTTTCATGCATGATGTGTTTTTCAAGTTAATGGTTTTGCTTGTGACAAGATATCTCAGGATTTTGGAAGGTCCACTCTTGAGCGAGAGGCTCATGATTAGCCTTAATTCTCAAATCATGGCATGAGCATCATGTCAATACTAGAGGATGATGGAATCAAGAAGCAGAAAGAGGGACAAGATGACAAAATATTGCAACAAAAATAGCAGCCCTTTTGTAGACCATATGATGCATGATGCCAAGAAGCAAAAGATATGGCGAAGACATTATTCGAGATGTGGAATTTGGTACTGTGGAGGTAAAATAATAATTATTTCATTTCTAGTGATTACTGATATTTGAATTCATTATTGTAGTTCACTCATATGGGATTAAATTGGAAAAGAGTTTCCAAGGAGAAGCTTGCATCAAATTCATATTTATGCAAAGGAGGAACATGATTCTCAGTGGGAAGGCCATCATTCAAGCTTTCCAAACATAGAGAGATCGCTTTGTTACAACGACATGTTTTTCATTAGTCAGCAAGCATCCAACAAGGGTCAGCAACAAAAGGAGGACATTGGTTGAAGTACCAAGCCATTTGCAAGAGTAGGCATGTCAAGGAACCAAATTGGTTGTCATGAAGTTTTTTCCAAGTAGAATCAAGTTGATAGAACTTGGAAAGGTGAAGAGGATTAAAATCTCATCAGATAACCGGCTTTTGTGGGTCCAAAAGCCTTTCAGTGGGAAGGAATGATTAGAAATTGAATTGGGGGCAACAATTTGCTAAAAATGAAAGTGCTTAGAAATGCTTGAAACATGAACAACCAGATAGGTCTCATCTTCCTAATTCTAGCGCACTTCATTTCATCAAAAACTGACTCCACATGAGAAAGTTAGAGCCTGTTGTCCGCTTTGCCAAATAGGCGAATTAAAAAAAATAAATTCAAACAGGGGCAAAGGGGTCTATTTTTGGTCAAAAATTGGTTTTCCTCTAGGAAATGGTGTGTTGACACTTGTAAGCTTGTGGTTGGCCCAAATTTCTGGGCTACATGTCAATTTTTGGTTGGTTTGGGTTGTACTAATGAGGTCACGACACGTGGCAAGCCCGGAGGCCACCACGTGTCCCCTCCCAAAGGCCGAAATGGGACTATGTATGGTTGAATACAAATTTTATATGGTGGATGGGTAGAGTTCAAGCTCGACCCCACGACCCCCCCACACAAACACAACACTTTACCGTTTCGCCTTTCCATTAGTCCTTACAATACATGGACTTTGGTTTATATTTAAATTCGAATGTAATGCATCACGCGGGTAAGGCGAGGGCCAACCCCGGCCCATATAACCTTATGCTATGACCGTCGGCGGGGCCAGGACTTACGCGCGAAGGATTAGCGCTAAACACGGGTTAATTAACACATAACTTGTAGTCAAAAAACGTTTATCCATTAATCAAGAAAATTTGTTTAAGCGCACATTTGGCACCTAGCCCATAGTTAAACTCCGCTTGTCCCTAATTAATCGCGCTTATCTCTGTAGTTAGTTTGGTGAAGTCTGAAAAATTCAGCACAACCTCCAATTTTGGTGGAGTTAACTGGAGTTCTCTCCAGTTTTAGAGGAGTTTTCCTAGGCAAAATTGAAGAAGCCATAACTTGAGAAAATTTCAACCAAATTGGACTCAGAAAGAGTCTATCTTAGAATTTTTGGATATTCTGAGCAATTTGGTGCAGGTTTCAGAGGCATAGGAGCAATTTCAAAAGTGATTTTTCCATCTTGAAGATTAAATATGTCGAGGGCCACTAAGAGAGGAGGTCATATCTGCTTCACCTGAAGACCAAATGAAGAGCCATAAGAGGCTACTTAGGGGTTTTTGGATGTTGTGAATCCATTGGTAACCTCTGTTTACTAATTTTAGCACATATTCATGGTCATATTTCAAGTCTGAAAAGTAATATGTATGGATCAATCAGATGTTTGAAGAAGTTTTGAAAGATGTTGAGAAAGGAGGAGACCTTGTAGGGGTTTTCCCAATTCCAGAAAGCTTTTTGCAGCAGCTTTGACCATCATGGTTCAGCTCTAGTTTGAATTCTTTATTCATGAATTTTTTTATTGTATTCTTCAATGTGGAATTGAAGAGTGTATGTGAGGGGCTTCTGGCTCTCGCCGGTGAAATAATGTCATCTTTGTAGGAGACATGTTGTGTTGTTGATATTGTGAGAGTTCTTTGCAGGAGAACATCACCTTGAAGGGGTAATAGCCACATATATTTGGAAGCAAACTGATGTGTACCTTTGACACCGAATACAAGAGAGGTCTAGTCATGTTGAGGGGCGAGGAGATGTAGCCAAGGAGGGGTGAAATCCTTCATCAATGGATTTTTTCATGTTGTTTGATGCCCATTTCTTTTCAAGTGTTTGATTATTTCAGGCTTTGCAATTTGTTCATGGAATTATACTGCTTGAAGAACACTTAAAAGGAACCATTGAATTAATATGTTTTTTAACTCAAATCTATGCACACAATCCTTAAGCAGACTTTTATTTTATACTGATGAGGAAGCTATCAAAACAAAACTAGTCTGTCCATATTCAGATCAACTGAAATGTCTAGCAATCAATGAAGTGTGCACCTCCCTTATGATATTTTTTCTTTCTCCCTGTGGAATACATAAATTTTGCATGTGATACAACAAAATGTTATGTACATGGTAATCTAACTCTTCATTTTGGTTTCCTTGACTCAAGCTTGCATACACATCTTGAAAGTCATTATCATATACATATTGCTCAATGTAACTTACATGCAAAACATAATTGTGCTTGATTCTAATAGATGAATTTACAATAGGCCTAGAAATCATATCAACTACCTTATTGTAGATTCTCTTTTTATACCTGATAACCAAATGAAATAGCTATATAAATCCCATCAATCTAAAGTGTCGTGATTGATGCAACTTTGATTGTAACTATAAGTACTACAATGGTTGATGGTCGGTATGGATAATGGTCTCTTTCCCCATCAAGTAGTGTTTCCATTTCTTTACACTTTGTACCAATGCATATAACTCTTTGTCATAAGTGGGATAGTTAGTCACAACACCATTAAACAATTCAAAATGAAATGAAATGGGTGTACCATGCTGCATGAGAACTGCTCCCATGGCGTAATCACTAGCATCTGTTTGAATCTCAAATGGTTGTCTAAGATCCGGAAGAGCCAAACCGGTGTTGAACTGATCTTTTGTTTCAAAGCATCAAATTCTTTTTGCTGCATATCTCCCCAATGGAAGACTTTCTTGACACTAATCAATGCATGTAACGGAGTTGCAATGGAAGAAAAATTAGAAATGAATTTCCTCCGATATTGTGTTGCCCCTAGAAAGCTTCTTACCTCCATAATTGTATTGGGCTTCGGCCAATTCACAATGACCTCAACCTTAGAGGGGTCTATCTTCAACTCACCTCCTCCAACAATGTGTCCAAAATACACTAAAGAAGTCTTGCCAAATTCACACTTCGACATCTTTAAAAACAACTGTTCTTTTCTCAAGACATCAAGTACTTTGTTTACATGCATGATATGTTCATCTCTTGATTTGTTGAATATCAAAATATCATCTAATTAAACAATGACAAAATAATCTATAAATGGCCTCAATACATCATTCATAACTCTCATGAAAGTAGCTGGAGCATTGGTAAGACCGAAAGGCATAACAAGCCACTCAAACAATCCTTGTCTAGTTTTAAATGTGGTTTTCCAAATGTACTCTTCAGCTATTCTAACTTTATGATAACCACTTCGTAAGTCTAACTTAGTGAAATAATTTGCATGCCTTAATTGATCAAGAAAATCATCAATTCTTGGGAGCGGGTAATTATTCTTTACCATGAATTTGTTCAATGCTTGGAAATCCACACACATGCGCCAAGCCTCGTCCTTCTTTAGCACCAAGACAATTGGTGAACCACATGGTGAATCATATGGGCGTATGATACCTTTTTTCAACAATTATTGAATTTTCTTCTTGATTTTGGTGCTCTCTGTTATCGACATGCAATACATGCCAATGTTTGGAAGTGGAACATCTTGTTGCAGTTGTATCTCTTGTTGAATTCCCCTATTGGGAGGTATCCCATTTGGTTCCTAAAACATCTTGCCATGCTGACTTACTAAATCAAACATATTAGATTTTAATTTGTCATCACAACCTTCAAAATATTCATAATCCATATCATTATTTTTCTTTATCATGAGAAGCACAAAATTTTTATTTGCATTTACTAGTCTCTTCATCTTCCTTGCATTAACCAAAGAAATATTCAGCTTTTTGCGATGAACTCTCACAATATACTCCACCCCATCCTTGAGAAAATGTTGTTTGTTCTCATGGCGATAAAATACCGCTTTCCTGTCATACAAATATGGGCTTCCCAGGATAATTCCTAAAATATAAGGCAGAACCACATCTAACTCGACTTCATCAATAAAATTTGCAGTAATGGCAAACCCGAATATACATTTCCTTGTAACCTATAAATTTTCATTCTTGAATATCCAACCCAAAGGATATGGCTTATGATGAGTTACAGTTTCAAGGTTAAAATTTTTGACCAAGTCTTCTAAGATTAAGTTCGCTTGTGACCTACTATCAAATAACGCATCAATATTTGTATGATTTGAGATCACCCTTACATGGAACAACTCTATCCTTGTTTCTTCATTTGGAGTGTTGTTGTGACAATTTGATGAACTATTACTTACTATGGCTTATTTTACCTTTGTGACCATGGCTGTAATCTTGGTCTCATCACCGGAATCAAATCCAAGATCATGTTGTGTGGTAGCGGTCATCTTTCGTTTCCCCTTATTGTTTAGTTTCTTAGGCCTTAGTTCGAGATGTAGTTTCCAATAGTGGGCTTCATCATGCACCTATTTGGAACAATGTTTGCATGTGGTTTTCTACCCTTCTTTCTTAACACTTGCATTCTTCTTTCCCTTCCATTTTCCTCCCCTCTCTTTCTCCTTACCCTTGAATGGCTTCTTCTTACTACCCTCTTCATGAGTGTTCTTTCCCCTTGCTTCAAGGTGCATGGCTTGTACACATACCTCATCTAAATGGATTGGATTAAACATAGGGATAGTGTGTTTCAAATTGGAATGTAAACCCCCAATGTATTTCAATAGAGTGTCTTGGGAAGTCAAGTTTACACCTAACAACAAAGCCCTTTTCCTAAACTCCTGGGTATAATCTTGAACTATTTGACCCTTGAGTTGCATAAAGTTTTGCCAAGTCATAATGGATTTTTGCATGTAAGCTAAAGGATAAAATTGTCTCTTAATTGAAGAAATAAACTAAACCCAAGAAATGGATATCTTACCATGGATTCACATTTCCTCTTGAGTCATTGCTTCCCACCAAACTAGTGCTGCTCCTTCTAGCCTCAATGAAACCAACTGGATTTTTATATCATATTCTTAAAGGTTATGAATTATACAATAAACCTCCAATTGATGAATCCAATTGTCCAACTTCTCTGCATTTACCTCACCATTGTACATGGGAATTTCAAACTTAATGTCCAATTTGAGTAAGGGATTTTTTCCTTTTGTGGTTTTTGAGTGACTATGGGTGGTTTTAGATGTGGAAGTGTAAGATGATGTTGATAGTGATGATGAGAATGATGATGAAGATGGTGGAGATGGAGGATGCTTTCCTCCACTTCCCTTTGAAGCCTTTTCTTCATCCCTTTTGTATTTTGAGGTTCCCTCTCCATGTGGAGACTTAGAATCCCCTCCAACCATCTAGGTGTTACTCTCTACATAGAGGACCCTAACCATTTCAGTTAGGTCATAGAAAGCCTTCTTGAATGCTTCCTCTTTTGAAAGACCTTCAGTCTCTCCTTCACCTGACATGATGGTTATGGATTCAAGCTCAGCTTCTGGTGCAACTTGTACCTCCTCAATCTCATCTAGAGATATAACTTGAGGTGCTTCAAGTGCAGCTGGGAGTGAAACTTTGGGTGGAGATGGTGGCCTTGTGGCTCTCCCTCTTTTGGTCCTAACTTCAGGACTAGCAACCAGTAGTTTCCCTTCTCCTCTTTGCAAATTTAACCTTGTAAGCATCACAAATTTGCAACCATTAAAACCCTACTTGCCCAAAACTCAAGCAATATCAAGAAAATAACCTTGATCTGAATCTGAATGTTAGTTTTGTTGTGCTAATTTCATCTTCGGATTTATCAACAATTGTTATTCATTTTCTTCATGTGCATAGGTTTCCTTGTGGTGTTTGTGAGTGTTAAATAGGTAATTGTGTCAAGTTTTATGTTAAATTCATGAGCATTTTAACATTAAAACAAATTATTGAACAGTAGAAATAAAATGTAAAACAAACCATCAAATGATCCATTAACACAGTGTTTTGATGAAGGAATTCACCCCTCCTGGGCTACATCTCCTTGGTCCAGATTCCATGGCTTGGGCATATGTATTAGCTAAAAATGGAAAAAATTGATGTTTAAAATCCTCTACTGCTCCTGAAACCTACTCCAACATGCTCAGAATGTCAAAATCTGCTAGGATAGACTCTACTAAGCCAAAAATGGTCTAATTTTGCAAAGCTATGGTTCATTCAATTTTGGCCTAGGAAACCCCTCCAAAACTGGAGAGAACTCTAGTTAACTCTAACAAATGTGGAGTTCCGCCGAAAATGGCAGAATCTGCCAACTCCACCGCCAAGATAACATAGGTTTAATTAAGGATAAGTGAGATTTTAATGTAATCAAGTGAGGGTTAATGCGCGTTTAGAGCTCCAACTCTGTCGTTTTAGTTTAGCACTTCCTGTGGTCGTGGCGCGAGATCATATGGGCTAGGGGATGGCCCTTCGAGGCTGGCCCCTTCCTTACCCCGCATGAAACATTATATTAAAAAAATATATATACCAATTTCATACTATGGTAATAACCATAACACGTGCATAACGGTAAGCCGTGTTGTTTGTGTGGGGGAGGTCACCGGGTTGACCCCGACCTCCGCTCGGCCTCCAAATAAAATTTTGCCACCATAAATATGATTCAACCTTTGAACATAGTTTAACTCAACTTTGGGAGGGGTCACGTGGCGGCCCTTGGCTCCACCACGTGTCCTCTTCCCATTGGCTCATTCCAACAACTAATAAAAATGCAACAAATCACCCCACTTAGCAACCAATCCTGAAGTGACACTTGTGATAGTGTCAATGGACAAATTAAAGGAATATTCTAGGAATATTATTTTTTTTGCCGACTAGGTTGCCCAATCATCATTCTGTCAATTCTGTAAAAATTTTAGATGTTTGTGAAAATGAAAAACATGCTCTAACTTTCACATACAAAGTTGGTTTTCGATGAAACGAAGTGCGTCGAATTCTTGGTGACGAGCACTTCGCGGTCTTTCAGGTTCTGAACGATTATGAGCACTTCCATTTTTTAGCTTAACACGAAGCACCAGATCAACTATGATGGTTTAGGAGTCTAAGTTTTTGAGTTATAACATTTTTTTTAATTTATTGTTTTCAAATTTAATATAAAATCAATGATATCATTTTGAGAATCCATATTAGTGTGCTTGTTGTTTTTATTATCAAGTGTGTATTTGTAGGTTAACAACCTATACAACTATTATTTAGTTGATGATTTGAGTATTCAGGTGTCTAAAATTTTAGGTTGATATCTTAAGTGTGGAATCTCCTTAACATTTTATAATTTTTTACATGGTATCAACGAGCATTCTTAAACCTTTAAGTATGATTAGTAGTGCAAGGGAAAGTCTCTCAATGAAGAAATCTTCTAGACAATATTGGTAGGGAGAAAGGAATGATAAATTTCAAAATATTGATTCCAAGTTTATTGTACATATTTTCAAAGCCAAAACATGTGCTTTGGGCTTTCAATATTTCCACACAATGTGCAATTGGAATACACAATTCCTAAGGATTTCAAGCATATCCCTTCACTTTAGCCTATACAACCTAGTCTTGTCCTTTTAATTGGTTCACCAAACATTATTGAGTTGGAATTAGCATACATTGATTTGACAACCATTTGTACCCCATCCACTCGATCACTTTTCATAAACCCATTTCTTTTCCTCCATCTCCAACCTTTCTACTAGGCCCTAAGTACTGGTAGGCCAAGGTAAAGGAAAAGGTTATGTAAAATTAACCCTTGAATTTTTTCTAGGATAATATTGTCCACAAGGCCAAGAAAAAAACCTATTTTTTATATCATAAAAATTTCCCTCTTCCATTCTCTAAAGTAATTATCATAAAATTCTCTTGGAGCATGGATGTCTTTCTTGTATAACCTCTAGATCAAAACTAGGAGCTTCTTATAGGATCACTAGAGACCACCCTAAGCAATTCCCATTAAAGGATATGCCATAGTTGAGTGGAACACATTTCCAAACCAACTTGTGTTGATGGATTCCAAGATCTTCATATAATTTTAACAAAAAAATGTCTTTGTGATATGAATGGGGGTTAGAGTGGTCAATAGGAGCTAGAGGTTTATTTTTCTCTGTATTTTCTAAAAAAAGGGGGTCGCATAAGAAATACAATTTCTAATAAGGCACTTCCAAGGTTCCTTCCTTTTATTTTTTCCAAAGAAATACTCATTGTAAGGAGATCTTTGGCACTTCCGCACATTTAAAATATGGAAGCCTACTCTAAACCATCAATGCTAACTACGATCCTTGACCCAATAGGAATAATAAGAGAGGCATGCAACAAACATAAATATAGTTTCAATAAGATTTTTAATATACATTCATCCATATTTTCAACCTCCAACATATTACAAGATATGGGTCTCCTAGATTTGGAATGAACTTGATCATCACTTTGTTAATATGACTACCAAGTGTACAAGCTTATACAACTTATTTGTACACATGGAGAAGATATAGGCCCATGGATTGCTCAATGGCCTTATAAATATCACATTAGAAAGCATCTTGGTTAGTTGGCTTATCATCTAAATTTTTTTTAATGGTTGTGGTCAATTCATCCACATTATCCCTTATTTCATGCCCATTATTTATCTATTATCATTTTTTGGTGGCTACGTAAATAAGAGTTTACATGGACACCTTTTTTTTCTTTGTCATACCTTTATACTGAAACACCATTTTATAATGATTGGAAAAATCCATTTCGATTTTTAATTGCTTAGATATTATGTCATTTTGAGGGGCATTGATGTGTTCCATGACTTATTTGGAAGAAAATTATTTAAAACAAGCCTTAGTTGGTCTATTGCATGTCTTCAACTATTCAAACCAAACTCTAATTTGGGCTCCCTTTGCAACTTTTAACCTTCAAAGTGTGTTGTGGAGGCTAACACTCTAATTTGAGGTTTCTCACTATAATTAAGGGTAACTTGTAATGTCCTTAACACTATCTTTTGTGATATCCTTGTGCATCTTGCTTTTGATTGCAATGGGTTGTCTACCATAACCTCCTATAAATGTCATGACACTTCTTTTGTCATCCTCCCACTAGAGAATACAACCTTTATCTCTTGGAAATACTTAGAGGGGGGTGAATCAATATTTCACTTTAATTAGTTAATTTACAATATTCAAAGCATTAAATTAGCATTAGCATTAAATCAAAACATAAATAAAAATCACATCACATGAATAGTTAACAACCCAATTCAATAATGCATGACATCAAGACAGTACACAAGAGATTTTAGGTGGAAACCCTTATAAGAGAAAAAACATCAAATTATTATTAATATTGGTCTTAAAAAATTTACATCAATAGGAAGCTCCAACTTTTCGAGGATTCTCCAACTACAACAAGAAGGAGGCTCCAACCTCTTGATATATTAGCTCCAACTAAAAGGATGCTCCAACGCCCTAATTTATCAGCTCCAACTAAAAGAATGCTCCAATGCCCTAGCTTACTAACTTCAACTAGAAGGATGCTCTAGTGCCATGGTTGTATTAGCTTCAACTAAAAGGATGCTCAACACCCTACACAAGATCCAACCTACCCTAGCACCATCCTACTGCCATAAAGTGTTCTCGGGCTTCAACTTGAAGGAGACTCCAATCTCTGCCTCTCACCACCCTTCCACCCTACTCAGCAAGCCACCACTTTCCCTGAAGGCTCAAAACTTCAATTCACCACAATGGACCACGTTTCACTATTTTCAAACTGAATCCACAAAAAAAAACTGCGATACAATTTTTCTCAAAAATAAAATATGCTTCTGCTCAACATTTACATCAATAGCAAGTGATATGAATATGGGAAAACTTTTTAATTCTATGCAAGCTCCCTCATCAGTATTAAAAATGTGTTTAAGGATCGTCTCAATTAATCATTTGTGAAGGGGTAAAATTGTCAAGTTTCATGTGTCTTTGACGAGGTAATTATGAGTTAATTAGATTTTTAAAACTCATAAACAAAAAATTAAATGCAGAAAAATAACTCACAGCAATCACATAATATAATGGATGATGATGGAGTTCACCCCTCCTAGCTACATCTCCATGGACCTGCTTTAACTAGCTAGGCCCTCTTGTGATTATGAGTCAAAAGTCTAATTACAAGCATTTTTGATGCTCCAATGGATTTTATAAATGTTCCATTGGCTTCAGAAGTCATGAAAACCCCAAAAATGACTATCCAATCTCTAAATTCGGTTCACATCTCCTCTAGGCTTGACCTCCACACACGGTGGCCATGGGCTTGTTTAATCTCCAAAGTGACAAAATCACCTTCATATGTGCTCCAACGCCTCTATAAATTGTACCGTTGTGTTCATAGCATCAAACACATCAAAAATTGACTATTCATTCACTGAAATTGGCCTTTAGCAACTTTGGGCATGGTCTTCCCTCTTGGTGGCCCTAAGCTTCAAAATTCTTCAACATGCCAAAAACACTTGTAGACGAGCTTTATTGCCTCGTAAAGCTATTCCAATGGATTTAGAGCATGCCAATCTGCTAAGAGTGACTATCCTTGAGCAAAATGTGGTCTAAAATTGACCAAGATAGACCTCATTAAAGTTTCCCCTAGATTCTGCCTCTAAATCTGGAAAACTACTAGTTAGCTCCACCAAATCAGGTAGTGGCGCCGGATTTGAAGATTCCTACAAAATTTTTGCCAAGTTAATTGAAGATTAATTAAGGCTTAACTGTGCATTAAGTGCGCACTAATCCACACTTAACTAGGTGTTTAACCAAGGTCATATGGTGAGGTTCTATGAGGAGGAGAGTTGGCCCCTCCCGCTCCTCCGTTGGTATCCGCAACACGTGCCTTTAAATAAAACTTCAGCGCTTTTATTTTTCAAATGATAATGTTATGGCTTGTTGGAAGGAGGATGAAATGGTATAGGGGAGATCATGGGGTCGAACCTCGACCTTACCCCATATATGCACATTTTGGTCATTGAAACTTCACATTAAATAATGGGCGCCCATATGGGTTATTACATGCTCCAACATTAACCATAACATACGTATAATACAATATGCCTCCATGGTTGCATTTGTTTATGTTTGCTCCAACATTAATAATGTGAAACCATAACATACTTATAATACAATATGCCTCCATGGTTGCCATCGTTTACGTTTGCTCCAACATTAATAAACTTTTAATGCGCACCATATGTTAACATTATAAAATTCACTCCAACATTAATAATGTGAAACCATAACATACTTATAATACAATATGCCTCCATGGTTGCCATCGTTTATGTTTGCTCCAACATTAATAAAATTTTAATGCTCACTATATGTTAACGTTATAAAATTCAAATTTGGGTTTTAAAATGGGCATATATGCACATTTTGGTCATTGAAACTTCACATTAAATAATGGGCGCCCATATGGGTTAATACATGCTCCAACATTAACCATAACATACGTATAATACAATATGCCTCCATGGTTGCATTCGTTTATGTTTGCTCCAACATTAATAATGTGAAACCATAACATACTTATAATACAATATGCCTCCATGGTTGCCATCATTTATGTTTTCTCCAACATTAATAAACTTTTAATGCTCACCATATGTTAACGTTATAAAATTCAAATTTGGGTTTTAAAATGGGCATATATGCAGATTTTGGTCATTGAAACTTCACATTAAATAATGGGCGCCCATATGGGTTAATACACACTCCAACATTAACCATAACATACGTATAATACAATATGCCTCCATGATTGCATTCGTTTATGTTTGCTCCAACATTAATAATGTGAAACCATAACATACTTATAATACAATATGCCTCCATGGTTGCCATCGTTTATGTTTGCTCCAACATTAATAAACTTTTAATGCTCACAATAACATACTTATAATACAATATGCCTCCACGGTTGCCATCGTTTATGTTTGCTCCAACATTAATAAACTTTTAATGCTCACCATATGTTAACGTTATAAAATTCAAATTTGGGTTTTAAAATGGGTTTTAATATAAATGTGGAATTTTAATATAATATAAAGTTTTAAATCAATATATATAACTCAATCTTAATATATAAAAAAATAATTTTCATCACATAAAAATCATGAACCCACATTCAACTTTGGAGGATATTGGGTGATTTTTTCATTCACAAATTAAACTGAGGAATCCCGCAGTGACACTTGTCACAATGCCATTGGACATAAAAACCGAAGAAGATTCTCTGCATGCTAACTGGACTGCCATGTCATCAGTTGTACCTGTTCTGCAATATTTTTTAAAATTTTTATGGTTCTGAACGACGATCAGCAGACCATAAGTCTTCATTCGAACTTGGTTTTCAACAAAGCAGGTTACGTTGGATTCCTTGCGATGGGTCGGTCGCTTTCGTTCTGGTTTGGTGCAAGTCTGAGCACTTTTATTTTTTAGCTAATTTTTTCCCCTGATCCAGATTATGATCAACAAACTCTAGAAACTTACATCAATAATCAATTCTTTCTCAACATGTCTCTAACAATAATAGTAAGTAACTAATGTAATATTTGTGATGCAAACCCTACTCAGCTCATCATATAACATCAACAATATCGCAATTGAATCATCATTGTAACATATGATGTATCTCCTCAATAACCATAGTGTTCCCATTCTCTTTATCCTTTCAGAATAAATATATATATTCCTTGTAGCAACTAAAAACCCTAACATACTTAATTAAAAAGGAAACACATAGCTACAATTACAAAAAAATATCCTTCATCCTGACAAATCATTGATCATTTCTCACTTCATGTTCACCACAATACATTGATCTCAAAGTAACATTGAAAGCCCCTGCATCAACATATTTTCAATCCTACAACAATGGTATATCATAGGAACATCACTTCATTTTATTTTCACACTTGATTCAGGACTCATAACCCATACTTGTATCAATATCCTGCCCAAAATTCTTTGTCTGAAGACAAACATAGATTGGCATTCATTTACTACAACAACAACAAAAAATTAGTTAGACAAAGGTGTGCATTATGTCCTTAATGCATCAACCTATAATGGATGTAGATTGTAGGTCATCAACTTAATAACAACATCAATAACGTTCTCTAATCACAATCTCTAGGTCATCAACACTTTCCAATCATAACAACATATATTCTTAGACTAGCAAATTTCTTTCTCTGCTCACACCTTGGTAGCGTAAATAACTCAGATCAACAAATCTAGTCCACTGATAATACCTAGCATCATCAATGTATCCGAAGTGCTACAATATGAGGCTCATGGCATCAATAAGTTCTCTACAATTTGCAAAAATATAGCAACATATTATGGCAAATTTACTAATGAAACACTCAGGCCAATACCATTCTCTACTTGGAAAATAACAATTCAGTTATAACATCAAACCTTGCAGTAGTATACACTCTATCATAGAGAGCTCATACAAACCCTATATAATTTGGCATCACACTCCCATATATTCAATGTTCAAGTATCATCTGATAGTAAAGGCAAAGGATAAAATAAAGACCGCACAGGTCAAATAAAATGAATTTCATGACAGTGAGAAACATAGAATTATGCACAATCCAAAACAAAGTATTGTGTAGTAAAAACCATAAATAAAAATTGAAAATGAGCGCGCACCAAAATATACTTTGATTATAATTTCATGAGAGCATAAATACATTTACAAAACAAAATAGAGGTTGTGCATCCATTTACTGGTTGCAAAACCAAGATTTACTGAGTTATACAAATGATCAGTTTCTACACAGTGAAAACATCATTTTCACGCAACCACCAATATTTTAGCTCTAGAAACTCAGGCCAAAAACTTAAAGTGCATAACTCCTCATAAAATACATTTATCTATATTTTAAGGCAAGACAAATAAAATAATAAAACATGTTACACATACACAAATTAATTTCCATTACTTTAAGACATTGCACAATACAAACTCGTGTCGCATAGTAAAACCCTACATTCAATGAGCATCCAACCACATGAGATATTTCTAGTGATTTGTTTGATGGATGGAGAATTCTTTTTATGTATGTGATGCATAAAAATAATTCTCACTCTCCCTCACAAAAGAGTGGCTAAAACAAGCCTTTTACAATGCTTCATGATCAACTTTACATAATGACTTTCATGGTGGCAACTATGACCTTTTACATGGCATTCAACAATTCACATGCCAAATTTTGGATGCCAAGATATGATGGCAACTATGGCCTTTTACATAGCAATTACAAAGTAATTTAATGTGCCCAGTATGTGCACAAAGGGAAAAAAATACAAATTTTTCAAACCCCCCTTTTTATGCAATGTGTACATAACAAAGAGCACTAATGGTGAAAAAATAAAAAATAAAAATTCCACCCTTTTTCAAAATGTGCCACATACCATAACTTTAGTGACCTCCCACGGGGCACCAATTATAACTTCATCCACATATTGGCATCCTAGCACACTAAGACTACGCTCAGTCGAAACAAGCATAACCTGTGCTTGATCAAAATATTCAACATAGCCTGAAGATATCTTGTCATTGTGATTAACATAGAGGCAAGGAAACCAGCCGTGCAGAGCGACGAACGCTTTATCTGACTCACTCAGGTTGCGTTCATCCATGCCTTTCTTGCCAATGGCAACCACATAATTCAACAAGAACTGCCGGATTTTTCCCAAATCGACTTTTATTTTTTGAGGGAGCACGAAAAAAAGTGAAGGGAACGACAAATTGAAAAGGTGATAGTGAAATAGGTAGCAACGATGATGGATGTCTTGCAGCCCCATTGCTACTCCTGTTGCCGTGACATGGTTCCTAGAATGTTTTCCCTCATTCCCTGCAACAAAGAGTACTGATTTTGCGCCATTGATGATGCCAAGCTAGCAGCATCTACTGCGTAGGATGACTGCCATTGAGAGCATGTTAAGCCGACAGGAGAACCATGTGCACCGTAGACTTTAAGGAAGTGATATTTATGGCAATTGGAGCCAAAATTGCACAAACATACTTGAACTCATTTCTAGACCATCTAAAAATAGCTAAAATAGATCTACGAACCTCCTTTATGCCAACACAAGCAGATCTTCCTCAACACAATTACTTTGAGGGTTTGAAGCTTAATTGAAGCTCTGACAAAACGCCAAAAAAAAATTCCTTGTTCTACTCCCTCATCTGTTTTCTTCTTGTTGTTGCAGGGCCATGAAAACCAAGAAAGATATCATGGGTTCCCCATCGCCCAGGTTCACCATCATCGAATACATATTAGCCTCCGCCAGAGCCATATTTCTTCCCAAGAAGAAGTAACTGCAGCTGGTCATATTCAGCTAACACACCAGCCCCGACAATAGCACGAAGGATATTTGCACCTGCACTCTTGAAGAGTGACTTGGTACCTTCGTTTTTGAAAATCTGATTAAATGCAGCTAATGAACTCCAACAAATTATGCTATATATCAGCGCAGATATCGATAGCGCCCAACAACAATTTGATGGAGCATCATACTAAGCAATCAACGCAATATCAAGTTCAGCCAAAACGATCCCAAAAAATTCGTAGGTGATCTCAACCTTCGCAGAATGCGAAACAAAATCTGTGCATGGAAGAAATCCTTCCAAATACGACAATGGATTCAATAACCTCTTCCAGTTTTGAGGTCAAAGTCTTGACAATGCCTCCAAGGCTCCTGAATCCCGCACTCGCGCCTAATATTTCAGCGTCAGAAGGATTTTTTTTTCCTGTTCCGGTGCTCGATCAGGATATCATGGCTACTATTATTATGGGAGGAACATCAAGTGCTGTTTCATTAGGAGAATTTTGAGGTCTAAAATGGGTCTCCTAAGGAAATAATAAAATAATAGCTAAACCACTAAAATAATATTTATGAATTTGCAATTCACTTTTTGCACCAAAATCCATGTAACCATGGTTAAATTCAATTCAAAAATTGTACCAAAATAAAAGTAATAAATAAATTGTATTGATGTGACTATAAATAAGAATGATATTTTCAAGAAAAAATCATTATCATTGCACAACTAATGCATTTTTCCTTTGTACTTAAATAAATTAAAATAAAATATAAATATAAATTCATAAATTTAATTATAGAATATACTATTAATTAAAATTTATATTATTTAAATTATATAATAACATGTAATTAGTATACTCTATAAAATAATATAATATAATATACTATATTGCTTTATGTATGAGTTTTATATTACATATTGAATTGATTTAATTTGTGAATAAATATTTGAAAATATACAAATATAATATTTATTGAAAAATGTGTAAATACATTAAGATTGTGTAGGGATATGCATTGTTTCTTTCAAAAAATATGAAATGACAATAATAATATTTTATTCAAAAAGGTGAAATGACATTTATTATGAGTACTTTACTTTATGACTTTAAAAGTACTTAGAGCACTACCATGGTTAACCATGAATTTTTATCCACCATTGAGAACGTGACAAGTACTTTTAACTCAAGCAATGCCACCTCACCCATTACGGATGATGTCATCCCGTAAAATGTGATTGGTTCTCATAAAGTGAATTTTGATTGTACACTTTCCTTAGGAGGCCCATTTTAGACCTCAAAATTCCCCTAATGTTTTGTGACCTTTGACTTCTAGCAAAATGTCACATGGACTCTTTGTTTTTTCTATCACCATCTTATGCTTCACAATAGCTGCAATTTGAAATGAAATATTGCTGGTATATTCTAAGTCTCTACAAACTCCCTTCAGTCCTGGATCCATCATAAGTGCCATCCAAATATCTCTGAATCCGCCACTGGACACGTTTTTTCTCTTTTTTTGGAACAAACGCATCTACCTTGAGACGAATAGTGTAAGAGGGGCAGCATGTTATTTCCATTTTAAGTTTGTAAAGAATTTTTCTAGATCTTCTCTAGCCATGGTCAAGAAGGTATTTATAGTCATCAATTATAAGACTGTACGCCAAGAAGCTGTGGGCAATGCTAGGGCGGGAAGTCGATTTACAATAGCCATAGATAGACCTTTAAACACCATGGTATTCATCCAAGCTTTTTCCATGACAGCTGAACTATGAGCAAGCCATCTTGTTCCATGATCTGCACCCTACCATCTGCATAGCCGATCCACATTCTTATCCCAGAAGCATAAAGTTTTTGCACTTCGTTGCCAGAGAAAATCCTACCGACAATGCCGCGAGCCATCTTGTGGCAAATGCAGCATGAACACCGTTTGCAAAATCTAACTTCAAAGCTTAAAACACCTCTACAAGCACAATTTTTGCAAACACGAGTCATATTAGTATCTGTCTCGTTAGCACACATGGGTAGTGATGTCGCTTCTGGGTGTCACGATGGATGCTCCCTCTTTCTCTATCTCTGAAAGGGACTTGGCATATTTTATGGATTCAAGCTCACCAAAGAGATTTGTGCGTTCTCTTGTGGTCTTGAATTCTTCAATGCTACAATTTTCAGAGGATGTTCTATCATCTTACACTTTGGAAAGCCGATATACTTCCTCTCTTTTCCCATCTCCACACAGAGGATATGCAAAAGCTCTTTCAGTATTCATTCAGTCAGGGCAGAGATACAGGTTCACCATCCCTGCAACTTCTAACCACGATCTTCATTTCCCACATAGAAGACAAAAGCGCTTTGCAGCAGTTCCTTCTCGGAGCTAGGGTCCAATCAGGCCGCATTTTCTATGACAAGACTATGATCTTTTCAAGGGAATTGGGATGAGTTTCGTCGCTCCGACTGAAATTTCCCATTATTAAGTCAAGAGCTTGCGGCTTCCTATACTAGCTCACAACATCTTCAAGTCGAAATAAATTTTCCATCCGGAGGTCGTTTGACGTTATTCAAGCACCATCGGATTCCTCTTGTCGAGCTCTTCGCAATGGTGCCGTTATTTTTTTATTCTAAGTTGGGAAAATTTTGAGCATTTCCCATCAAAAGAGAGATACCTTCCCCCATAAAACTTGGAATTTTTCTAAATATCATAAATATAACTTGCAAAAACATCATGAACTACTTACCAAACTGACACCAAACACTTTCTTCTTGTAAGCGTGATTTTCGAATGGTGGATGGAGCCTCCTTCTTCACGGGCTCTTTTACAAGCTGCCTGCTTGATTTGTGGCGAATTTCGGGGTGCAACTTCCAGCACTTCTTCTCCCAATGGCCATTGATCTTGCATAAATTGCAGAAATTATGTCGTTTCCCATTCAACTATGTCTTCATGATAGGAGGATTTAGAAGGTTTTCATTCTTCTTGGTCTCACTTTCCGTGGACACATCTGTGTTCTTAACCCACGCTTTCTTTGTATGATGCTTAACTACATCACGGTTAGAAGATATATAGAAGCAATCATTTCTCTTATATGTAAAAGAAGAATTTGAATGACTGTTATACCTTCCTAACTTGTCCTTGAACTGATGAGGACTAGGTGACTTGATTCCCTTCTTGGAATCAAGTGATGAAGAAATGGATTTTTCTTCAACTAACTTCGAGCATTCTCTTTTCTCTTCATGTCCATAACCAAAACCTGAAAATGGTTGTCTTGGTATAACCTCCAATGGTTGGGTGATTCCTTGGCCATTTATGCCAAGTCCACCTCCGCTATACCCCATATTCATGAGGATTTTCATGCCAACATTAGTTTCATATTGAGAGAGAACAAAACATGAAGTGACATCATATACCTTGGTTTGAGATGCAGCCTCTGTCGTCTCAACCTTCTGCAATTTAGAAAATAACTCCTCTTTGGCTCGTAGCATCTCTTGAAGCTCCTTCTTATCGAGCAATAGTCTTCGCAATTCTGCATTTTCGGCTTGGACGCTTTCATTTCTCTCTTGCAACTCTTGCAGTCTTTTAGTGTGCTTCGCTCCTCTGCCCATCCTGCAAAGTAGTCACCTGCTCTAACACCACTTGATCCTATCACAAGTTGATTACTGCTCTAACCATCGCGTACAGTATTAAGATCTTTTAATTGACTATGGCTTATGCAGTCTTAAATGAGCATGTTAGTCCATCGATTAGAGTGCATAAACATGTAAATATAAATAATTAAAATTAACATATCAAGTAGCACAAACACACATGTAAGAGAGATACAACCAATTGGTAACGGAGTTCACCCCTCCATCTCTCTGGGGTTACATCTCCAGATCTGCTTCAATTGGAATGCAAATCCTCTATATTCCTTCATCAAAGTAAGCTTTCCTACATCCAAGCTCAATGGTCGAGCATTAGCCAAGCACTATTGCTCTCAATGGCTAAGTATTCTCTCCTTTCTTCTCCCCCTCTCATGGCTTACATAAGGAATATATATAGCTTTCCCTCACCCACTGTCCAACAAAGAGCATTAATTACAAGACCCACAAGTAGGGCCTAACTACAAGGAAGGAAAAACAAAGTCCATAAAAGTAGGACCTCCAACTATCTTAGGCTCATAATTGGGAAAATTCTCAAAAACACCTAAATAATTTCCAACTATGCCCTTGATTCTCTCAACCTATAATTGAGAAATATAGGGAATTGGTGTGAGGTGGTTTCTCACATAAAAACCAATTTCCCTAATTACATTAATGAATAATGTGAGACAAATTTCTCTCACAATTATTAATTTATATCAATAATGCATGGGTTTTAATAAAAATGCATAAGCATAATTTCACCCACTTAAATACTTGTCACCAACTTCAAATCAACATGGCGCAAAGCTTTTTTCATGTGCGAAGGTCCTTTCAGATCGACAACTTCATTTATGGTCACGTTGCTTTAGCCTAAGGGAAAATCTAAAACATGAATTGTCATGTATTGGCATGCTATCATGTTCAATTAATGAAGTAGTTGGGATTATCTTCCAACTCTCCCACTTAATCACAAATACTGATATTGATGATGCCCAAATAGTTTCTTAGATGGAGAAAAATTTCTTTTGCTAATGTCTTGGTAAATATTTCAACATATTAAACTTGAGACCTGCATTGTTCCAAGACGATTTCTTCATTGTTAATCAACTCCTTGATGAAATGATACCTTGTGTTATGTGTTTACTTCTTTTTTGAAAGACTGAGATTTTGGATAAATTAATTAAAAAATTGTTGTCACAATAAATCTTTGTTGTTTCTTCTTGTTCATGACATAAATATTTCTACATTATTCTCATCCAAATTTCTTGATAAGTTTCCATTGTTCCTACGACATATTCAACTTCATCTATGGAAAGAGAAACTATTGGTTGTTTCTTGGAAGCCCATGAGATGACTCTCAAACCAAAATGAAGAAAAATAGCCTAGTGTTCTCTTTATATCATCTACACTTCCTTCCCAATCACTTTCAATATATTCAATCTGCCTAAAATCATTTGTCGTAGTATACAAAATGCCATATCCTTTAGTTCCATTGACATATGTTAAAATTCTATTAGATGTTTTCCAATGTGTCTCATTTGGAGTCTCCATGAATATTGAAACCAAAATCACTGCATACATTAAATTAGGCCTAGTTTCAGTCAAATACATCAAACTCCAAACCATACTTTTTTATAGTGTTGGATTTACATTGTTGTTACAATATTCTTTGCTCAATTTCAAACCCATGGTTTTTGGAGCAGGCACATGCTTGCTTTTTTCCCTTTGAAAGCTATTCAAGATGTCTAATGCATACTTTTCTTGAGAAATAAAAATTCCATCTCCCATTTGATTCACTTCTATACCTAGAAAACATTTTAACAATTTCAGGTTGCCATTTCAAACTCACTTTTCATAACCTCTTTGAAATCATTTTTGACAAGATCATCGCTCTCTGTGAAAATTAGATCATCTACATATAAAACCACAATTAAAATCTTACCATCAATTTCCTTGTTGTAGAGTGTAGGCTCACCATCACATTTGCTAAATCCATTGTTCAACAAATATGAGTCTATCCAACTATACCATGCACACAGTGCTTGCTTTAACCAATAAAGAGATTTCTTTAGCCTATAAACCTTGTCTTCTTGCCCTTGAACCTCAATAACAAGTGGTTGCTCCACAAACACTTCTTTCAATACTCCATTCAAAAAAAAATATTTCACATCCATTTGATATACCTTCCATTTATGTTGCACAATAATTGCTAAAACTATCCTCATTGTCTCCATCTTTGCAATTAGCACATATGTCTCCTCATAATCTCTTCCGGGATGTTTCTTGTATCCCTTAACAACCAAACTTTCTATGCCTTTCAATCCTTCCTTCTGCATTGCATTTGGTATAGACTCACTTCACACCTATGACTTATTTTCCTTGTGGATGATTAACTAACTCCCATGTATCATTCTTTTCTATTGCCTTTATTCCTTCATCAATTATTCCTACCCATTTTTCCTAATTGATTTCATCTTCAAAATTAATTGGATCATATATGTGAGCAAACAAAAGAAAAATAGAGTTCACACCCATGCGACTTTCTTCTTCATTTTGTTCATAAAAATCTCTCAAACTTCTGAATTTTTTCCTTCTCAAGCTTGTCAGAGATGGATTTGATGCATCACTTGAAGTTGAATTTGGAGACTGTGGAGTTGCTAATATTTGTTGCGCACTTGGAGGAGTATTTTCTTGAATGCGTGAGATTTCCCTATTTCTTGTTGAAGGAGTCACTTGAGGACCACTTTGTTGAGCTTGAATAGGTGTAGGAGGAGTCAACATTGAAGAATTTCCCGTTGATGCTAATTCCTCTCTGTCTTGTGGTAGACTTGCTTTTACATTAATTGTCTTATCCAAACTTCCATCCCATGCTTCCTCTTCCATGAACTATACATCTCTGCTGATTATGAACTTTTTGGTTAATGGATTGTAGAGTTTATATGGCTTAGATTCATCGCTTCACTTTCTATCTTAGAAAGAAAATGTATGTTTTTCTTATGTAGTCATGTATGAATGTTAAGAAACAATAACTTCCACCAATTAATGGTGTATGCATTTATCCACACAAATATGAATGGACAATTTCCAAGGGTGCCTTTGTCTTTATTGATATTCTTGCTGGAAATGATTCTCTATGTTGTTTTTCCATAATGCATCCTTCACATAATCTCTTTGTTTTTTCTATTAGTGGCAACCCCTTTACTGTGCATTTCCTGTGTAGAAATTTTATACCTCCAAATTTGAGATTTGCAAGTCTTAGATGCCATATCCAACTTTCATCTTTTTTCTCTACTTGAAAGTTTGTTTGTGAGACTCCGGCAATCTTTCGTTCATCTTCTTGTGAATTCATTGAGACTTGTGTTTGAGCACCCTCGACCTTTAAATATGGTTTTATCTTTAGGGGAAACATTCTATTTCTTGTCACTTATACTTTTGGAATCAACTTCTTACCTGGAAATTTATCCAAGATTATGCATTCTCCATTTTTTTAAAAGCTTTGTACCCTGTTTGCATGAGTTGTCCAATACTTATTAGATTGTGCTTTAATCCTACAAAAAACACACATCTAAAATATACTTCTTCTCCCCATCTTGGTTATAATATTGTTGTTTCATTTACCCATCACTAACACTTTGTTATCAGTTCCTAATGTGAATTCATATTTTACACTTTCATCCAATTTAGAAAACATTTCTATGTTCCTTGTCATATGATTGCTACAACCTAAGTCTAGAATCCATACATCCTTTCGTTTTTATTGAATTAAATTGCAAGCTAAAAACATATTGTCTTGATTTTGATTTTCTTTTGTAAAGTTTGCATTTGGTTTATTGAGATCATATTGTTTCTTTCTACATTCATTTGCATAATGCCCATACTTTTTGCAATAATTACATTGAACTTGAGATTTATCATACATCTGACCTTGTGCTTGATTTTGACTTGGATTTTGAGTGCTGCCTCTTCCTCTTGAGCTTGAAGGGCTGCTTCTTCCACCTATGTGTGGATTTCTTCCTCTACCTCTATAGTTGATCTTCCTTTGCCTCTACATTGGCCAACTAAGATTTGTGTCTTAAAAACATGTTCTAATGAATCTACCTTGGCCAACTAAGATTTGTGTCTTAAAAGATGTTCCAATGAAGAATTTGTTGTTTTGCTCAACCTATGTTCATGAGAAATAAGTGAGGCATGAGGCTCATCCACTGAAACACTATGAGACATCCTTTGTATCCTCAAACCTTGTTGGTAAACTTATTACAATTTTTTCAACTATTCTCCTTTCTTTAAGTGTATCACCATGAGATATGATTTGAGTTGCCACGCCAATAACTTGTGTAAAAACTGAGTCTATTGTCTCAAACTCCATGCATTTGCAATTTTGTTGTCTTCACCTTTTCCATGCCTTGATATGTTGTTTGGAGAATGTCTCATGCTTGCTTTGACTTTGTTGTTATTGCAATCCTTGGAAAAATATTCTCATGCACTATTTGGAATATACAAAAGAGGGCTTTGGAGTCCTTCCTATAGTCTCTAAGCAAATATTTCTCTGCTTGTGTCAATGCATTGTATGTTGTTGCATCAACTAGTTCTTGGAACCCATTCTCTACTAAATCCTATATATCGTAAGAGAAAAATTATGTATTTCTTATGATTGCCAAATAATCAGAGTTATTTCCATTAAATTGAGGAATCTATGGATTTGTCAAACTTTTGCTTAAAGTTATAATATTTTACTGATAAAACTTTGACTACTTGCTAATAATCCTTGGCTCCTTGCACTAATAAACATGTTCTAACACTGCGTGATAGTAAAAATAGAAAATAAAATGAAAACCACAAATACCAAATAAAATAAATCTCTCTATATAATAATAATAAAGAAAAATAAATAAATAAATAAATAATAAATCCATAATAAAGTATTAAGCAATAAAAACTTTGATAATCCTTGCAATAGTAAACCCGCTCTAATACTATGTGACAGTAAAAACAGAGGATAAAATGAAGACCACACAGGCCAAATAAAATAAATCTTCAACATTTAGAAAAACAAAATTACACGAAATCCATAATAGAGTATTACGCAGTAAAAACCAAAAATAAAATTTCGTGTACAAAATATACTTTAATCATAATTTTACTAGAGCAGAAATAGTAAATACATTTACAAAACAAAACGGAGGCTTTGGATCCATTTACCGGTTGTAAAACCAAGATTTACAGATGCACCCACCAATATTTTAACTCTAGACACTCAGGCAAAAAAAACTAAAACTACACAACCCCTCATAAACATATATTGATCTATATTAATAAAAATAAAATATACACAAATTAATTTCCATTACTTTCAGATAGTGTTAGTACAAACTTAAAACCTTGCATTCAATGAGCATACCAGTTGCATGAGAGATTTCCAATGATTTGTTTGATGGGTGCAGAATTCTTGTTATAGATGTGATGTAGAGATGAGAAACAATCATACATTGGATAGAAGTTTCGTTTATGTCTAAGGGAAAATAAATTGGAGTCGTTTACCCTACGCAATATAATAATTTGGACGGCATTTTTTTTGCTAGAATCTGGTAAAAAAAAATCAAAAAATTGAAACGCGATTTGTGAGGTACTCCATAGATGACTTGATGTCATGCTCGCTTAATGAATTAGTTAAGATTATCTTCCAATATCATCAAAATGATTCTCAATATGATAGCTAGCTTTGAATTATTTATGCATAATACATGAGCTAGCCCTAATAATGATGCTCTATTAAAGGTTGTTTATCTCTGATTATACCCACATTGTTGGGTTGTTTGAAGCTTAGAACATTAATTCGGTTCATTCACAAATTGCACACTTGATCTATTTGGAATTGGTCGTAGGCACAACTCCCAAAATGCACAATATACAAATTATAGGAAATGTTATGAGATTCATTACAAAGACCATATTACATTAAATTATTGGGTAAATTTTAATAAATCACATAAATACATCCATGTCACATTAAATAGAGACCGTAAATCGACCCTCATAAAACAAAGAACAAAAAACAACAAGTCTTTCAAGTTGAATTCTATTTATCGCTCTGACCCTCAGATGATTAATGCACATGTACCCCTTTGGTGATGCAACTATGCTGCAATAAATCCCAACATGTAGACTAGATCAAAACACATTACATTAACTTCGAACAAGATTGAATAGCATTGACCAGATACATCAATTAATACCTCAAATGCACTGAAATATCATGCAATGACTTAATTGTTATGCTTTCAATTTTATTGAGGCCATCTCAAGTAGCCACCTGTATCAAGACAAAACATAGAGGAAAAATTAGGCTAGAAAACTTGATTTCCTTATATATTCATTTACTGTCCTTGACCTCAAAAATATCCTACCATAGAGGGTTGAATGGCCTCAGAAGAGTGCAACGAAGAAATGTCCAAAGAGGGTCTGAATTTGAGTCTTAGGAAAGCGAAGTAGCCCACAAAATTCCACAGATGTGATGTGAAAATACTTCTCTAGAATATTCTTAATGACTTAGAAATGAACCATAGAAAAGAAAAAAATAAAGGCCACTCTATCTCCCAAAGCTTGGCCTTCTTCTTCAGGAATGGGTGAGTATTCCAAGCCACAACAACCATAGAATTTTGACAAGAGGGTAGACGAGTCATCAATTTATATTATTGAAGAGGCTTCAAGAGGGTGGAAGTTAACCTAATCAAAGTGAGGGAGTAAGCCAACCTCAATTAAAATTTGAAATTGAATTTTCAAAAATAAAAATTATGGATCCAAAACTAATTCTCCTTGGAGGCTGACTTGAAATGGATTTTCTAGCTTGAAGGAGGGTAAATTTTGGTCAACTCAAGGCCCATAAAAAAATAAAATAAAATTTTAATATGGAGACCATATTAATTTCAAAATATACCAAAAAATGATCAAACATTTGACCCACATTAACATCATAGCTTGAGACCTTGACCGTACTTTCAGGGCATTAACTTTGAGCAACCATATCTCCTCAACCGTGACGATTTACGAGGTGTGCCACATAATGTTGGAATCCTTCTTCTAGCCCAATCGCCCCCGGGCCATATTCCAAGGCTGAATGTGGGATCACATGGAATAAACCAAAACATAACCAAACAGGGAATCCAAAGGAAAACCACCTCCACCCTCAAGCCAAAGTGATTTCACAGACACTGGTCTAGAAATCACCAAAAGCAATACAAGCTTGAATGCCTCGGAATCTATTCACCATACCGAGAGGAATTTTCATGTCTCCACCCACCGGTCAAAGGCTTTCCCAGAGAAAACTATCTCCACCTTCAACCCTTGGGATTTTCCTAAGATCACCTCAACCAAGATCCAAAATCTACCAGCATCCAAAGCTCAACCAAACATGGAACCCACTACATCATGGCTATCCAAGAATTGGAGTAAGGTGAGGTTGCACATGATTGTCACTCCAGGAAAATCTCATGCCAAAGACATAAAAAATGACTAGCAAAACAATGCATGAACCATACATTCAAATCCCAGCAAGATAATCGCACATGAAAATTGTTACCTACAAAAATCCTCTTGTTGACTGCTCTCTTCCATCCTTGCACCACTGATCCAATTCCTCTTGCACTCCTTAATTTTCCTTACTTGTCTCTTGCTTGTTCCCTGTGTTGTAGTGTTCGCTCTCTCTCTCTCTCTTTCCTCTCTTTTTCGTCCAAAGAGAATGTTATAATATTCTCTCTCCAATTTTCCCTTCTTTTTCTTTTTGTTCATTTTTTCCTTGCATGCATCATTCTTTTCTATTTATCTCATTTTCTTGTCTCTTCCTCTTCCCCGTTTGCTGAAGTGGAAATTTCTTTCATTTTCCTTTATTTTTTTTGCATGTTTCCACATGTCTTTGCTAACTTGTAATAATTAATTTTCCATTTGTTGTTTTTTTGTCTCTTTCCAATGCCAATAAATAATTAACCACAAGTAGATCCTAATGTAATGTGTTTCCCCTCATTCATCTTGGAATACATGTCGCATGACCTTGGTTTGATTTTTTTTTTTTTGTAATGTCCATGCATTATTTATTTACATGGAAATTTAACCCGGGGTTGTTACCTTACTTGTCATTTGGAGTTTCCAATCAATGCAAACTAGAAAAATATTAAGAGTACTCAAGGAATGATGTTGGCATCAATGACAACACCATTCAACACTATCTGTTTGGGACCATGGTATAAGGTTCTAAATCTTTGCGATGAATTCAATACAAGATTCATGTTTCAAGTGAAAGGTTGTTCAACACGAACCTTGTGTTTGATAGGTTGGAATTTCAAATCCCTAGGACATTGAAAATATGATTTAGGGGTGATCATAAATAATGTCTCCTCCCATCACTAGAACTAACCTTCTACCTTCATGTTATAGAGAAAAAAAAATGTTCAAATGGAAATATCTATATTCATCTTTTCAAGTCCCACTTATTTCCTTTTTGAAAGTTGGACCATGAGAACCAAATGTCAAGCAAGTCTTTGAGGTATAAATTTTGAGTCATAGAAGCCTATGTCTAGCTTTGAGGCCATTCCAATCCATTTGATCCTTTATGGGCATTCTTGATATTCTTAACTTTATGCATTGTTGAAGTCACAAAAATACAACCAACATGCCTTAAAATCTCGTTAGCTAGCTAGTCCAATAAGGCCTCCCTTTCACCAACATCATTCCAAAGAGAAACAATGGTTAGGCCTAATGCATGGCCATTAAAATCAAACAACACTCATGGTACATGTTTGGTCAAGAACGACCCATTTTGGATAATGGCCTCATCCACCTTGGAGATACTAGGGTTGAAGTTACATCTCTACCTTCATTATGTTTAATGAAAAGCAACAAAATTTGGACATATTCTCTTAAGGGAATCTTAATCACGAACCTAGTATTTGGACCTCTTGCAAACAAAAAATATCATGTTCAAAAGCATAATTTCTTACTCTTTGAACCATGTATTTGCAACAAGGGTTAGTGAGCCCACATACATTCCATGATACTACTTTGTTATGCAACCAACTCACAAAATAGAAGAAAAGATAGATCAACGACTTGAGAAATAGCCTCTTCGAGGGGGCAACCTCCTTTACATCACATAAATGAACAATTCTTGTATGATACAAATGATTATACCTCCTTGGTATATATAGGAGTCTAAGGGGTCACAATATAATCATAGTCTATATAACAATATTAATGTAAGGGCACACCAATAATAATAGTGGGCTTCTATCGGGCACAACAATAACAATATGGGGGATACATGGGCACAACAACAATAATAGTGGGATTCTATGGGGCACAACAATAACAATATGGGGGATACATGGGCACACCAAAAACAATAGGGGGCTACACTCACAATAACAATAAGGGGGATACACTAGTATTAAAGGGGCTACACTGGTATTAAAGGGACCTAACATGCGCCTCACCTTCAAAAAAGTGTTGTCATCAACGCTTGAGTAGTTCTATATGCTTATGTATAAAATTATCATCCTCCCATGTGGAATCTTCAGTGAGTAGGTCCTCCCACTTAATTATGATATACTCTGAAATTGATCGATCCTCAGGTTCTCGTTTTTGTGACTGCTTTAGGCTCAAACATGATTTTTCCTTCTTCTTCAACTTCTGGCAATACTGTTTGAACTGCGAGCTTGTCATCGATAATCTTCTTTAAGCATGAAACATGGAAAACTGGGTGTACTCGGGAAGATGCAGGAAGCTCATGTTAGAAAAATTATATATTACAGAGCAATGAAACACCAAAAATATGCGGAAAACAAAAGCACAGAAAACACATAAAACCAGAGAGACACAGATATACATGGTTCACCCAATTTGGGCTACGTCCACCCCGAACTACCAGTCCTTCCTTTCTATTATTCAGCAAAATGAAGAGACACAACCTACAGTAGATCCGTTGTAATAACCTTTGTTCTCTCTCACAGTCTCCCTATCTATTTCTCGCTCTGAGAATACACATACAATACACAGCCGCAATACAATACCCTCATACAAGCGAGGGGTTGCCTTCTAGGGCAGAAAACCCTAAACTAAACAAAACTTCTACCATTAGATCATCCGCCTAATGAACGGCCCAGATTGACTAGAAATTACTATACTTTTACAAGGCAATTTTACATTTTTTTCTAGCTTCGGGGGCATTGCCCCCGAAACCCCCCGCCAGGGGGGGGCTCCATAAAGTTGCAGCCACCCCCCCATGGACCCCCTAGGCAACGTTTAATTACGAGTGGCGTTGCCTCCCCATTAAGGTACAGGGGTCCAACGATGTGGTACAAAATCAAACAAGATAATCAGGCTCCACACCCAACAGCTCCAATTTGTATGCCATAGTACCAATATTTTGCAACACCTTGTAAGTACAATAATACTTAGGTGATAATTTATTATCCTTCATAGCTTGTTTGAGGGAGATTTGTTTGTATGGGTTTAGCCGTAAAAAATACACGGTCGTATACATGAAAACTTCTTTCACTGCGATGCTGATTTTCCTATTGTTTCATTCGATTCTGCGCTAGAGTGAGGTTATCCTTTAAGAGTTGTAGAACTTGTTGTTGATGCTCGATGTGATCTTCCATTGCTTGAACCTTAGAATTTTCTCTTAAATATGGTGTGATGGATGGCAGATTATATCCATAAAGTGAAATAAATGGGGTCATTTTTGCTACATTATGGAAGGAAGTGTTACCACCATTCCTCCAGAGGTAACCACTTGACCCATTGTGTTTGTTTATCAAATACAAAGAAACTAATATATCATTCCCAAAATTTGTTCACTATCTCAGTTTTCCCATAATATTGTGGATGATAAGATGAGCTATGAGCTAATTGAGTACCAAGACAAGAAAATTATTCCGTCCAAAAATTTCCAGTGAAAATGAGATCTCTATCACTTACAATAATCTTTAGGTTTCCATATAGATTTTGAATTGTTTCCATAAATGTAGTAGAAACTATAATGGCTATAAAAGGATGAGATAAAGCACAAAAGTGTGCATAGTTAGTAATTCTATCAATTACCACCATGATGACACTCTTTCCTTCAAATTTGGGGAAACTTGTGACAAAATACTTTGAGACCTCCTCCCAACGCTGACTTGGAATGGCTAAAGGTTGTAATAGACTCGAGGACTTAATTGTCTCAACTTTATTTTTTTGGCACACCAAACATTCGTCTGCAAACTTCTAAATACCATATTTAAGGCCATCCCAAATTCTTGACCCTATGGTAAGTTCTTAAAAATCCTGAGTGCCCTCCTAAGGGGGAGGTGTGCAATCCCAAAATAATATTTTGTTTGATTTGGGAATTCTTACAAAGATACAAGTGATCCTTGTACCATAATGAATCATTTTTCAAGATAAATGTATCATATGTATTGAGATTTTTTTGCAATTTTCGAATGAGTGTCCACACCTCTTTTCCATTCTTTCATTCATCCCTTGCTTCAGTTATCCAATCAAGTTATATAATAGAAATGGAACAAATCAATGCTTCCACATCCTCATCCTTTATTGAGAGTGCATCTCCAACAACATTTTGCTTCCCTTTTTGTAGATGATTTCAAAGTCATAACCCAACATCTTTGTGATCCATTTTTTCTTATATTTTGAATATAATCTTTGTTCCAAAAAATATTTAAGACTATCATGATCTATTTTTACCTTGAAGCGTCTTCCCATTAAGTAAGGTTGCCATTATTTTAGCGCATGTAGTATTGCAAACATTTACTTCTCATAAATAGGTTTGTGCAAATATTTTTCCTTGATTGGATGGCTTTCAAAAGAAATGGGTCTTCCTTCTTGCATTAAAACAACACCAATTCCATTTCATGAGGCAAAAAATTCCACAATAAATGTTTTTGTGAAGTTTGGTGTAGCTAAAACTAGTGCTTGACACATTGCCTCTTTAAGATGTTCAAAGACCTTAGTTTCTTTTGGAGTCTAATAAAATGCATCTTTCTTTAGTGATGTTGTTAGAGGTGCTTCTATTCTCTCATAATTCTTACAAACTTGCAATAATGCCCTATCAACCCGAGAAATCCTTGAAAAATCCTTGAACATGCTTTAGGTTTATGGGGATTTTCCATTCCTTAATGGCTTTAATTTTGTTAGGGTCTAGCCTAACACCCTCATGAGATACAATATGACCCAAATATTCCATCTCCTATACTAAAAATAAATGTTTGGAGGTTTTTGCATATAATTGTTTCTCCTCCAATAGTTTGAGCACCCTATCAACATGTTGAACATGATCCTTCAAATACTTGTTGTAGATTAGTATATCATCAAAAAATACTAATGCATTTCTAAGGAAGGGTTTGAAAATGGAATTCATCAAACCTTGAAATGTGGAAGGTGCATTAGTAAGGCTAAAATCCATGACCAAAATTTCATAATGACCTTCATGAGTTCTAAAAGTTTTTTTCATAATTTTTTCAGTCTTCATTTTAATTTGATGATATCCTAAACGAATATCCAACTTGGTGAAGTAAATTGCTCCATGCAATTCATCCAAAAATTAATTAATGACATGAATGGGAAATTTATCTTTAATAGTGAGTTTTTGAGCTCCCTATAATCTGGACACATACGCCATGATTCATCCTTCTTGTGCAGCAATACTACTGGAGAAGAGAAAGAACTTTGACTAGGTTGAATTATAATGACCTCTAGAATTTTTGCAACCATGCATTCAATTTCACTCTTTTGGGAATAGGGATATCTATAAGACCTAATGTTTAGAGGAACACTTCCTGGAATCAATTGAATCCCATGATCATGATCACAAATAAGTGGGAGGTCTTGGTAGTTAAAATACCTTGGAATGATTGTCCAAGACTTTTTGGAGATTTGGAGAAATAATTGATTTCGATGTTTGGATCTCTAGTGAGCATAATTGTGAAATTACACCTCATTTCTATTTCTTCAGAAACATTCTCATGCTATTAGAGTTGATTATATTTCATGGTTTCCCTGTGATGCCCCTTAATTCAACTTCCTTTTCTTCCCAAAAAGAATTCAATAAAAATTCTTGAAAATTAAAATCTATCATCCCCATAGATTGTAACCATTGGACTCCTAGTACAACATAAACACCACCCATTGGAATGGAAAGAATTGGAATATTCAATACATATTCCCCCATGGTTAGCTTAATATTATGACACTTTCCAGATAAATTTATAGTTCCTCCATTTTCAACCATCACTTGACACTCTGGTGCTAGATATAGAAATCAATTCAATTCCTTGGCTATCTTAAAATGAATAAAATTATGGGTACTACTCGAATAAATCAACACTATTAGCTTTTTATTCTTGATATATTCTTATATCTTTAGAATTTTAGGAGTGGTCATTCCCACCAATGCATTACAAGATATGGTTGGATTCATTTATTCTTTATCTGGGGTTGGTTCCTAGTATATATCATCTTCTTTTTATGTTTCTTGTTCCTTTTATTCCTCCTCTTCACAATTTAGGTAAAATAATTTCTTCTTAGCACACTTATGACCTTTAGTGTATTTTCTATCACAACTATAACTGAGCCCTTTTGTTTTTTTTTCCTGCAATTATTGTGGTGTCAACCTTGTAGGTTGTGGAAGGCTATGAGCAGCAACACTTCCATATTTAGAGTTTTAAGTGGTAGACTTCCTTGTTGCCGTAATTTTTCTTTTAACTTTCCTTGCCCCCCTGAATGCCTTCTCCAATGAATTAGGTTCCCAAAGGAGAACCTCATCTTGGATGATATTCTTTAAAGTCCCTATGAAGACACCAATCATATGCTACTCTGGAATATCAATTACCCTACTATTCAATTTTTTGAAGTCCTCAATGTGCTCCACAATTGAACCCTTTTGTTTGAGATTTACCAATTGGATAAAGAAGGTGTTACTCTTTGTATGAGGATACAATCTAATTGGGTCCTAAATATAAATATGCAATGTGTACCTTTTGTGTGTGTTGCACATCATGGAGATCAAAATATTTCTCCATCCGTGGTATCCATGTTACTGGATAATTTCCATCAAAATTTCTCATATCAATATTTGGAATGTGGTGGGTCTTAAACCCAACATTGGAGTCTCCAAAATCATAATTCATATTCTTTTTTTCCTCATCATGATTTTCATGGATTACCTTATCACCACTGAGAACCCTTTATTGCAACAACTTTGTCAACCCTTCCATCAAGACATTCATCATTGCTTCCACATCTTCTTTTAAACCATCGTTCAAACCTTCCATGCCCCTTTTTATTTTTATTTCTAAACCATTCATATTAAGATCCATAATTTCCTCCAATCCATTTTTTGTGACTCTTTACGAGAGAGAAATCTTTTGCACTTGGTCTCCTAATTTTGATATGTCATGTTGCATTTCTTCCTCTTCTTTAGGTATCATAGTAGAGCTTTCTGGTTTCTTACTAGGAGTATCTGCTCTCTTTTTTTGAGGAATTTCAGAATCAAACAAAGATATATATGTTTTATGATGCCCTTTGAATCACTTTAAACTGATTTTTCAAACAAAAGTTATGCAATTTAAAAAAAAAAAAATACACACCTTTTTCTTGGTTTTTAGGATCTCGATATTGAAATTGTTGTATCATTGTAATTTCATATTTCCAAGGTCTAAAATTTCATCTTTTGGTGTCCCTTTGAGTCTTATTTCCAATGTCATAGGTCTGACCAAGATTGGATTCTTCTAGAAAACATTATGAACAATATCCCACTATGACCTGATTATAGACTGGTTCAGTAGAGTGAACTTGTACATAGTGCCATGTGTTCTTGTTTCGACCTTCAGCCCTGAAAATAATACACTAAAAACTAAAGTCCATGCAATTTCAATCATTATTTATGAAATTCAAATCCTATACTTGGAGAGAAAGTTTTGACGTTTTTTCCCTAGGTCACTTGTTTGAGATTGAATTTTGGAGCCAAAAAAAACCCTAACTTCTTCGGACCATATCTCAAAAAATATAGCGAACCAAGATCTGAAATTTTTAAACAAAGTTCACCAAGATTTAAGCTCTACTTGGACAAAATTTCAACGTCTCAATCCTTGTAGAAAAAAATTATAGCAAAAATACCAAGATGAAATGTTTGAAGCAGTGAAACCCTAGAATCCAAAGCTCTAATACCAAATGTCATGCAACCAACTCACAAAATAGAAGAAAATATAAATCAACGAATTGAAAAATAGCCTCTTTGAGAGGGAAAACTCCTTTACATCACATAAATGAATAATTCTTGGATGATACAAATTATTAGACCTCATTGGTATATATAAGTGTCTAAGGGGTCACAATATAGTAAGAGGCTACATAACAATAATAATGTAAGGGCACAACAATAATAGTGGGATTGTATGGGGCACAACAATAGCAATAGGGGGCTACACTAACAATAACAATAAGGGGGCTACATTAGTATTATAGGGACCTAACACACTTACATTAGAATCCTTTAAGAATAAAATCCATCGCCACCCTCTTGCCCCATTAGCGTGTGGAAGGGATTTAAAGAGTTCACAATATGCATTTAGAGTTGGATGCTTATAGGGATTTTTGTTTTTGTATGACTATAAATAGGAAATAATGTATATATTTGGACCCATAATGATCTACAGAGTTACTATATTTCTTTATTTATGTTATATGAAAGAATGAGGAAGACATAATATTGGACCTATAAGGAGCAATTTGGGTCAACTCCTAAAAATTGCACTTATGAACCATAATTGAAAATCCTCTAATTTAATGGCCCACAAAGTGTAATTTTTGGGTGCCAAACCTAAAATCAAATTTTGTTTTATGTCCTTAACTATGTTCTACAAGTTCAAATATTTCCAATGAAGGGCCATTCTCCTCAAACAATGCTTTTCTATGAAAGTTATGCCCCGAATAAGGTAATTGACAATTTTTTCCCTTGTGAATCCTTGTGGAAGCCACATAGCTCAACATGATTCACCCATGTGAAATTAGTGATGTATATGTATTAAATAGATACCTATACAAACATTATGAGTTTCATAAAAACTAACCATAAAGGCGAAGTAAAGTTGTTAAATCCATAAACAAATTGAGCGAGAGGGGTTGTTCTCCTATTGTTATGATTTCATGTTCCATAATAGAGTAATAGACAAAAGGAGTAGATTGATTGTAGAGAGTAGGAGAAAGAACATTTTTTAGGGAAATATAATGGATCATAGTGCCTCATAGCTCCTATAGCTTAATGATTTCTATATTATTCCTTGTGCCGTCAATTGTTTCATAAGAAAGGTACAATTCTTCATTTTGTTATAGTTTTTACCCACAAGGGGATAATACTTGGTAAATATTGTGTGCATGGATTTGTATTTTGTATCTTTGTTAGTGTAATTATATTGTCTTTTCATGGTAGTTTAAGAATATTTATGTTGTATTTTATGATTGCATAAATCAATAAAAAAAATTAAAAACCATAGTCATGTATTCAAGAATAGGTTCATTGTAATAGCAATAGGTTTTAAGAATTTCTCTGGAAAGTTGGTCATTTGAATATCTAATGCACTTTACACATCATATTAGTACCAAACCTAGTTTTATTTTGAATTTGTATGCTCTAAGCATAGTATAATATTCATTGACTTAGAGTGTCTAAATCTAAGGAAGAGTTGCACCTTGTGGATCTAGAAATTGGAACATGAAGGATAAAGAAGTAGCTATAAACCTTATATATAGTGAAGGAACATATGTAATTTTTTCTTTATTACAATTAAATAAGTTTAATGTGGTAAGTGTTTTATAAACTATTGTGAAATTATGGATAGTTCATCACAAGAAATCTAATAAAGTAGACCAAAAACTATATTATGAAGGTTTAATTTCTTTAAATTATAAATCTATTACTACTATTTTTTTATATTTATGCATGAAATAGATAAAATTATAAAAAAGAGAACAATGAAATACAAAAATGAATTTATTACAATGAACATCAAGATGTGCTTTCGTAAACCGATTTGGAAGAAAACTTGGTTGGAAGGTTAGGCTACTCTACTCTATTTTGTCTAAAATGGAAATAATGCAAGTATAAAGGAGAAGACACTCTCTATGGAGTTACCTAAGGCCTATGGGCTACGCGATGCTATAAAAAAAAAAAACCCCTTTGTTCTACTCTCTCTCTATCCACTCCCTACGACTCTATGGAACAAAAGTCAAGCAAATTGTTTGGAACCCATTTTCCTCTTAGTGGCCTAGTTATAACACAACTTGCAAGCCAACTAGGGTTCAAGTTTGAATCCTTCAACTCCTAACTAGAGTTAAAAGTTTGACTCCTTCATATCCATCCCCACCCTCTTGCTTATAAGGGTGTGGAAAGGATTCAAAGAGTTCTCAATATTCATTAATTAGAGTAGGATCCTTTTAGGGATTTTTATTTTTATATGAATATAAATAAGAAATAATGGATATATTTGGACCCATAATTGATCTACAAAGTTACTATATTGCTTTATTTATGTTATATGAAAGAATGGGGAAGACATAATATGGGACCTATAAGGAAAAATTTGGGTCAACTCCTAAAAATTGCACTTATGAACCATAATTGAAAATCCTATAATTTAAGGGCCCACAAAGTGTATTTTTAGGGTCCCTTAACTATGTTCTACAAGTTCAAATATTTTCAATGAAGGGTCATTCTCCTCAAACAAAATTTGTATGTCAAAGTTATGCCCTCAACAAGGCAATTGTTAATTTTTTCCCTTGTGAACCTTTGTGGAAGGCACATAGCTCACCATGATTCACCCATGTGGAATTAGTAATGTGTAGGGATTAAATAGAGACCTATATGAACATTATGTGTTTCATAAAAACTAACCATAAAGGCGAAGTAAAGTTGCTAAGGCCAAAACCAAAATGAGGGAGAGGGGTTATTTTCCTATTGTTATGATTTCATGTTCCATACCAAAGTAACAGAAAAAAGAAGTACATTGACTGCGGAGAATAGGAGAGAGAACATTTTTTAGGGAAGTATAGTGGATCATAGTGCCTCATAGCTCCTATATCTTAATGATTTATATATTTTTTCTTGTACCATCAATTGTTTCAGAAGAAATGAATTATTCTTCATTTTGTTATAGTTTTACCCATAAGGGTCTAATACATGGTAAATATTGTGTTCATGGAATTGTATTTTTCGTAGTTGCTAGTGTAATTATATTTTATTTTCATGGTAGTTTAAGAATCATTATGTTGTGTTTTATGTTTGCATTAAATCAATAAAAATTTTAAAAATCGTAGTCGTGTATTCAAGCATAGGTTCATTATAGTAGTGATAAGTTTTAATAATTGCTATAGCAAGTTGATCACTAGAATATCCAATGCACTTTACACATCATATTAGTACCAAACCTGCTTTTATTTGGAATTTGTATGCTCTAAGCATAGTATAATATTGAATGGCTTAGAGAGTCTAAATCTAAGGAAGAGTTTCACCTTGTGGATCAAGAAATTAGAACAAGAAGGGTAAAGAAGTAGCCATAAGCCTCATATATAGTGAAGGAACATACATAAAATTTTGTTGATTATAGTGAAATAAGTTTTCCATGGTAAATGCTATGTAAACTATTGTGGAAATCCATATAGTTCATCACAATAAATCTATTAAAGTATACCAAAATCTATATTATCAGGGATTAATTTCTTTAGATTCCAGATCTATTACTAACGATTTTTTATATTTATGCATGAAATAGAAAAAATGAAGAAAATAGAGAAAAATGAAATAAAAAGACAAATTTATCACAATGAACATCTAGATGTGATTTGGGAAACCATTTTGGCAGAAAAACTAGTTGGAAGATTAGTCTACTCTACTCTCTTTTGTCTAAAATGGAAATAATGCAAGTATAAAGGAGAAGGCACTCTCTATGGAGTTATGTAAGGACTATGGGCTATGGGATGCTACAAAACACAAGCCCCCTATGTTATACTCTCTCTCTATCCACTCCCTACTACTTTTCTCTATTATAGTGCAAAATGCAAGAAAACATAATGGAACCCCTTTTCCTCCTAATGGCTCAGTTATAACACAACCTTCTAGCCAACTAGGGGTCAAGTTTGACTCCTTCAACCCTTAACTAGAGTTACAAATTTAATCCTTCTAGAGCCTTCTTCATAGTTCCCATGTGGCAAGCCCATTTTTCATGATTAATGGGACTGACATGGAATCCTCTTGAATCACGGTGGTCAAATAGGAAGGTCAACTTCCAAGTAGCATAAATTTTACATCGAGACTTTGTTTAATGTCTTTATTATAGTGTTGGAAAGGTATCTGAGTGTACAATGGTGCCAAGGGTATCATACAGGTGATATTGTTTTGACCCTAAAAATATTCATTTAGTTCGTTAAACTTCCTCCAACATGTTTTAGACCCCAAATCTCCAATCTAGGACATGTTAGTAAAAATGGACCTATGAGCTTATTCATCCATTTTTTTCCACTGTAAAAGCATCAATATGGATGAAAAGTAATATAATGATGAAATTTAGATCCATAAAAGTCTCAAGTTGCTGAAATTTCCAAGAGTGTGGATTTACTAATGGATGTACTTAAGAATATCATTTATTTAAAGTGACAACAACAGTTAATATCAATCCCAATTAAGGTGATATTGAAATAATGAATTTGAATCACTGGTTGCATCAATTAAAATTATATTTTAGTGTACCTAATATATGAGAGTGACAAAAATATTTTTTCTAGACTCAAGCTCAAAGGACATGCACAAACTTGGTGGGGAGTTACATCAAGATCCTTAGGTTGGAGGGAGACCAACCACTCATTAAATGGGAGGTATTGAAAAGGTTCCTCGAGTCCCAATTTTATCTTATTAGAGATGAGGAGGAACAAAGGATTTGACAGAACTAATATTGGTGAATGTTTAGGTTTGAACCATGTACATAAATTACCTACAAACGAAGTCTTAAAAACATAAAATATACAATGGAAGAAACCTAAAAATATACACAGATATTTTCTCCTGGAACCGAAAACCGAGAAAACCATATTGATTTTTAATTTACTTTCAATGTTACAATACATTATATACATGTCAAAGCATTCATTAACCCTGGATTAGAAGATAACCATAGTTCCCTTGATCAGGTCTACAAAATACCATGGGAAAAAAACAATCATGCCCAAAACCATGAGAAAAACCATGGGTGGGTCCACCCAACCATTATTGGGTCTACATAAAGAATCGTGGGACTAATCGTGGAAAAGATATAACACATACCCAACGTTCTCCCACTTTTTGTTTTATTTCCACACAAGGAGGTGTAGGAGTGCATAATCATTGGTCCTCAATTGCAACACCCATTGTTTCTCTACACCAAGAAACCTTATCAACCCTCACAAAATTTCTCAATGCATTTACAACATTATTCAAAGATTTACTAGCAACACATTTTTGTCTTTAACCATATCCCTCACAAAGTGATACTAAACATCAATGTGTTTTGTCCTCAAATGATAAGCAAGATTCTTTGCTAAGAAAATTTCACTTTAGTTGTCACAGTCTATTTGTATAACTCGTTGTACCAACCCAATACTTGAACACAATATATGAAACAAAAATGCTTCCTTGCTTGCATGAGTGGTTTCCATGTATTTAGCCTCTTTAGTTGAAAGTGTTGCTACAGATTGTCTCTTTCTCATCCAACTAATTGTTCCTCCAAATAGGTTAAATACATACCCTCTTGTATATCTTCTCTGATCCATATCTCCAACCCATTATGTATCAACAAAACCATATATGTCGAACACTTTGTCCAATCCTAGTCTTCCTTGGTAGAACAAACCATAATCACTAGTTCCACACAAATACCTGAAAACCTGCTTCACTGTTGTCCAATGCTCCTTCCTTGTTTTTAAATAAACCTACCCAATACTCCCAATACATGTGCAATGTATGGTCTAGTATGGACCATTTCATACATTAGGATACCGACTACATTCACATATGGAACACGGGACATGTCCTCTTCCTCTTCTTGTGTCTTGGGACACTGTTTACCAGATAACTTTGCACCTACAAGAATAGGAACCTTCACTAGTTTAATATACCTCTACAATATTGTCTCGACATCATTTATTTTAACCATAACTTCCTCTTTACCCAATCTCATTTAATTTCCATGCCAAAATATTGTTTGCAGCACCAATATCCTTCATGTCAAATTTAGAGGACAATTGGTTCTTCCAAACCTGGATAATTTTTATCATTTCAAATCAGCAACATATCATCCACATACAAGAAAAAATAAATAACACGATTACTGATTAATTTAAAATACACAAAGTGATCCAATTTTCTCTTTGTGAAGCCAAGTCATATATATATATATATATATATATATATATATATATCAAAAATTTTATACCACATCCTTGATGGTTGCTTTAACGTATGTAAAGACTTTTTTAACCTGCATATTAGTACTTTCTTACCCTTCACTGCAAATCCTTCTGGTTTCTTCATGTATATCTCTTCTTCGAGATCCCCCTGAATAAATGTTCTCTTCAAATCCTTCTATTCCACCTCAAAATAAAAATCAATAGAAACCGATAAAGCTAATCAAATATAAGCTAACTTGGCAACAAGAGAAAAAATATCACCGAAATCAGTTCCAAGAACCTAGGAATAAACACATTCATATTTCTCCACCTTGCCTTATGCATTCATATTCTTCTTAAACACACATTTTATTCCAATGTATTTCCTTCCAATTGACAACTCCACCAAATCCCAAGCCTCATTTTTGTCCAAGGCTTCCATTTCCTTAGCCATGGCCTTTTTCCAAGGTTTTCCATCCTCTGAATCCACTACCTCCCTTACAATTCTAGGATCATCATCAGTAAAGAATAAAGAAAAATTTTAATAGAAAGTAGATGGACTATACCTCTCCAGCTTCCTTCTCTCTCAAATTGACATCCTGAAAATTGGAGTGTGTGGCTCTTCCTCTTCTCATTCATTTTCTTTTGTAGATTCTAATTCTTCCTCCTTCAGTTCAAACTATATATTTTCTAGTTCTTTTTCTTTTAGTAGGAATTCATGTTTAATAACATATTTCACTTCTCTAAACACCACATTTTAGTTTTACACAACCTTCCTTGTTTCTAGTTTCCAAAGCTGCACCTTTCAAATTTACTATCCAACTTGGTTCTTTTATCCTTTGGAACATGTACATATGCATTGTAGCCAAATACCATGATATGTGATATGGGTTTATTACTAGTCCATAACCGCATGTGGAGTCTTATCCTCCAATGTTGATGAAGGTGATTTGTTAAATAGGTAACATGCAACATCCACTGCCTCTGCCCATAATTCATACCCTAATCCAATGCCATTGAGCATGCTTACTTCCTTTTCCATCAATGTCATGTTCATTCTTTCAATAACTCCATTTTGTTGAGGTGTGTATGAAGTAGTCTTATGTCGTGATTTACTAGAATTCTTACAGAACTCTTCAAAATCCTTCTTGCAAAATTCTCCACCATTATTTGTCCTCGACACCTTGATATTCTTCTCTGTTTGATTTTCCATTAGAGCCTTAAATTCTTTAAACCTGTCAAATACTTCATATTTCTTCCTGAGGAAATATATCCATGTATTCCTCGAGAATTCATCTATAAATGAGAAATAATACATAGATTTACCTAGTGATGGGACCTACACAGGTCCAAACACATCAGTGTGCATAAGCTATAATATTCATTTCGCCCTCTTAGCACCAAAGGGGAAACTCGCCTTAATTTTGCTTCATATTTACACAATGTTCACATAAATTGAAATCCAAAGAGAAATTAAACATACCTTCTATCATACCATTACCATGCAATATTCAAAGGCCCTTCTCTCAAATGTGGCCCAATCTTTGATGCCAAAACATAGTATTTTCACCAGAGACTACAAAATTTTCAACTCCACTTTTAGGAACCACATAATTGTTGCATTCATCAATAATAATGTTTCCCAACAACTTGTACAGAGTTCTGATCTAAAATACCCTCATCAATACTAGTGCTCCTTGAACCATCTTGCAAGTATCATTCTCGAAAACTGTTTTTACACTTGCATTATCCATTTTACTTATAGAAATCAAAATTTTGGCCAATGCAGGAATGTGCAGAACACTGACAAGTGTTCTAATCATTCCACCTTGCAAAGTTAGTCTGAATTTTTCATGTACTATGATTCTAGTATTCCTATCATCCCCTAGGAATACATCATCGCCATCATATTTCTCATACTCACAGAACCACTCCCTATGGGTAGTCATATGAAAGGACCTACCTGAGTCAATCAACCATGCCTCATTATCTACATGTGTACTTGGAGAAGAAGCAAAGTACACATCCCCACCTTCATCTAAGGTATTTTTCACCTCTACAAAATGAGCATCATGAAATCCCTTTCCTTTCTCAAGAGTTTTAGACCTACAATAATTTTTGTAGTGCCCTTATTTCCCATATTTCCATCACCATTATAGATCTTCCTGGAGATTTAGATCTCACTCTAGATTTATATCTCCCACTTGAGGACTTATTTATGTTTTTGTTTTGGGACCATCCTCTTACAGACGAGGCATATCCATTTTGTCTCTCCATATTTTTTGCCTCTATTGTGAAACCAACTCCAAAAATAGAAGAAAAGAGATATCAACGCCTTATAAATAGCCACTTCGAGGGGGCAATCTCAAATACATTACATAAATGAACAATTATTGGATGATTCAAATGAAAAAACCTCCTTTCTATATATATGAGTCCATGGGGCCACAATGTAATCCTAGTGGGGCCACAATGTAATCCTAGTGGGGCCACGATGTAATCCTTTATTATTGTGCCCTTACATTATTATTGTTAGCCGACCTAACAATAATAATGTAAGGGCACAATAATAAAAATATGGGGGTTACAGGGATACAACAATAACAATAAGGGGGGCTACACTAACATAATAAGGGACTACATTATTAATATAGGGACTTAACATGCCCCTCTCCTTCAAACAAATGTTGTCCTCAACGCTTGATTATTTCTCGATGCTTCTGTATAAAATTCTCATCCTCCCATGTGGAATCTTCTACAAGAAAGTTCTTCCACTTGATGAGATACTCTGAAATTGATCGTACTTGTCGAGTTCTTGTTTTTGTGACTACTTTAGAACTTCTTTCGATGTGATTTTGATCTTCCTATTGTTTCATTAGATTCTGCACCAAAGTCAGGTTATCCTTTGAGAGTTGGAGAACTTGTCATTGATGATCGATGTGATCTTCCACTAATTTATCATTCATATTAGCCATTATTTGATCCTTCAAACCATCCAACTTAGCCTCAATTTATACTTTTAAACCATCTATGTCACCTTCAGTTTCTCTTCATAAGATCGAAATTTGTTGCACTTGGTACTGTAATTTTGATATCTCATACTGCAATTGTTCTTCTTCATGCATCATAGTATAGCCTTTTGAGGGCTTAATGGTTATGGAATTATTTCTTGGAGGCATTATAGAACCCAGTACTGATAAAAATTCTAAATATGTCCTTGGAATCACTTCAAACTGCTTTTTCAAACAAACGTTATGCAATTTTAAAAACCAAATACACACCTTTTTCTTGATTTTGAGGTGCTTGATATTGAAACTAAATTATATTTGTGATTTCGGGTCTTCAATATCTTAAATTTGGCACTGAGGTTGCCCTCTAAATTCTCTTTCGGATGCCATAGGTTTGACCTAATTTGGATTCTTGAAGACAAATTTGTGCCCAATCTCCTATGATGACCTAATTATGGACTGGTTCAGTAGAGAAAACTTGTACCACTTGCCACATGTCACTGTTTCCTCCTTCGGCTTTAAAATTTATAGACAAGAAACTATAGTTCATGTGCTTGCAACCACTTTTTACATAATTCCAATTCGATGCTCAGAGAGAGAGTTATGAAGATTTTCCCACGATCACCTCTTTGAGATGAAATTCGGGAGCTTGCAAAAGACCTAACTTCCATAGACCATATCTCCGAAAATATTGTGAACCAAGATCTGAAAATTTTCAAACCTGTTCCTTTGGATTTCAAGTTCGTGCTCTAAAAATTTCAGCTTCTGAACCTTCTTAGAAAAACAATTATAGCGAAAATCCCACGATGACCTGTTTAGGTTAAATTCAGGAATATGCAAAAATCCCTAACTTCCACAGATCATATCTCCAAAAATGTTGTGAATCAAGCTTTGAAATTTTTTGATGATGTTCCTCAGGATTTCGGCTTTGCACTCTAAAAATTTCAGCTTTTTCACCTTCGTAGAAAAATTTTTATAGCAACAATTCCACGATGACCCGTTTCGAGCAATGAAAGGGCCTAGAATCCAAAGCTCTGATACCAAATGTTCTAAAACCAGATCCAAAAATAGAAGAAAAGAGATATCAACGCCTTATAAATAGCCACTTCGAGGGGGAAACCTCCAATACATTACATAAATGAACAATTCTTGGATGATTCAAATGAAAAAATGTCCTTTATATATATATGAGTCCATGGGGCCACAATGTAATCCTAGCCGACCTAACAATAATAATGTAAGGGCACAATAATAAAAATATGGGGGTTATAGGGGTACAACAATAACAATAATGGGGGCTACAATAACATAATAAGGGACTACACTATTAATATAGGGACTTAACAACGTCATCTCCTCTAACAACAAGGATGAGACTATTTCATCAAACTTCAACGTAGTTGTATTTCTACCTATAGAACTAATCATACTATCCCACAATTCTAGTAGAGAACAGAACAAACTAATGCACTTATCTTCGTATGAAATTTTGATATCAACATATAACAATAAACTTACCATAATATTGAAGTCATTTATCTTCTATATCACCAAGTCTCCATCCTTCATCCTCAGGTTATATATATTTTTTCGCAGGAATAGTTTTTTCACCAAAAAATTAGATTGATACAAATTCCCTAACTTATCCCACAAAGCCTTTGATGTAACTTCCCCTGATACATTCAACAATATTGAATATGAGAGACACAATCATATATATATATATATTTTTTCCTTCTGATCAAATTTCACCTACTATTATGTTGACATACTTGTTGGTGTCGTACCTAGATCTACAACAATCCATTAATCTTTATCCACCAACAGATCCTCCATCTTGAACTTCCACACCTTAAAATTTATCAATTCCATTGGTCGCCATCTCCTTTCACCATAAGAATCGATCTTGCATATCTCCTATTGTAACATGGTCTATCATAGGCCCGAGAGAAACCACTTAATCATAAAGGTGTACCTTTGAAGATGAAACAACTTTGATACCAAATGTAGGTTTGAACCCTATACATAAATGACTTGCAAACAAATTTTTAAAAACAGAAAAATATACAATGGCAAGAACAAACAAATATATAAAGATATTTTCTCCTAGAACCCAAAACCAAGAAAATCATATTGATTTTCATTTTCCTTTCAATGTTACAATGCATTATATACATGTTGAAGCATTCATAAACCTCAATACATTAACCCTGGATTAGAACATAACAGTAGTTCCCTTCCCTAGATCTACAAAATACCATGGGAAAAAAAAACATCATGCCTAAAACCATGCGAAAAAAAAAATGTGTAAAACCATGGGTGGGTCTGCCCAACCATTATTGTGTCCACATAAAAAATTGTGAGGCTAATCATGGAAGGAATATAACACATACCCAATAGAATGCAATGGTAGAGTGTAAAAAATTATGACATAGAGTGGGGGATCTCTCTTAAGAACCTTGACATGGTCATCAACCACTTAGGTGGCCTTCATAATCACATAAGAAATAAATTTATGCTATTAAAACACAAGAAAATGGGGATTCAGGTGGTTCAAATCAACCTAACCATAACAACAAGATTTTTCAAATAAGGGATAAAATAAAAAGTGGAATTGGAAAAATAAGAAGGGTGATAATGTCGTTGAACATGTGTGCAAGGACCCTAACAACTAGCATGGTCATTGCAAAGTTGATCATGACACCAAAGAAGTAGGAAGTGGGAAAGGTGATAGAAGTAGTTGTTAAATGTGGACAATAAGTTTTCTACATAACAATACAGAAGAGGGATGAATCAAGTAGCAACCATTACAAGAAAGTGAAGGAGACAACAAAGTTGTTCCACATCAGAATTCAAATAAGGAGTGATAAGTTAGATCTATTTTGGTTCATAGGAAAAATTCATTGCATAGGACATGGTATGAAAGATTGGATTATAGATGCATGATCAGCCTCATCCATACCCTTTGGTATGGGTGAATAATAATGTAGAGTTCAAATTCACCAAGTAGTGTAGCCTTATATTTTATGTTATTGCAAATTTTATTGATATAGTAGAATTCGATGCAATGCCTCATTATGTTTGCAATGTGGTGTTTGGTAGTCCCTACAAGTTGTATATAAAGGATTCCAACTTCAAGATAAGAGAAAACCATTACTACACAAATAATATTTTATCATTTTTTCACAAAAGGTAAAGTCTAAGATATATTTTGTATGTGCCACCAAACTAATAGATTGATCGACTCAAGCAATTATATGTACTCTCTTCTTAACACAATGTTAGGAAAACATCAAATTAGTGGTTGTTAAGGCATCCTTGGAAAGATGTATGAAGAATATAAATTTCAACTAAAATATGTTGCATGGGACAATAAAGAGGTGTTATGGGAGCCAAAAGGTATGCCACCTAAGAGTAAAGTAGTGAAAATGAGTGTTGAGTCTCAATTTTGCCTATTTTTAACACCTTTCACAGGCCTTACCTCCCCTATTTTTAAACTCCTTCCACCCCCAATTATGCTTAGTTTGGCTATATTGTTTAGTTTTGGCTAAAAGGGTGCTATAAACTTGAGGTATGTCAAATTAACATAATAAGTGTCATTTTACCTTGAAGTTGAAGTATTCTTTTATTTAGAACTCATGTGTAGATTTGCTTTGATTTGAAACAGCTCCGAAAATTCCTGAAGATAGCTCGTGTGGCCACATTTCCTCCAGTCGTTCTGGATTTCCTACAGCCGTTTCAGATTTCCTACAGCAAATTTGGATTTCCTGTAGCAGTTCCAGATTTCCTACAACCATCCTGATTTGATTAATATTTGCTTTGATTCGAAGAAGCTCTGCAAAATCTTGAAGGCAGCTCATACAACCACATTTCCTGCAGCCATTTCGGATTTCCTGCAGCCGTTCCAGGATTTCCTACAGTGATTCCAGGATTTCCTGCAGCAGATCCAGATTTCTCGCAGCAGTTCCATATTTCCTACAGTCGTTGATTTCCTACAACGACATCAATTGATCTGAAAATGGTTTGGATAACTTGTATGTATTTCAAGAACCTACCACTCAGTTTTAATTAAAATGATCTAGCTTGTACTTGATAATTTTGCGGAATTATTTACTTGAAAGTGGTGTATGAATTTTTACTGTTTATGTGTCTTAACTTCATTTGTTATAGATATAATTTAACATGTATGACATCAACATAATGCAGCAAATAATCATTCAAACACAACAACAATTTTAATCTAAGAGTTCACCCGAAATCTCGTGGACTACGTCTCCTTTGAGCTTTGTCATCATGACTCAGCTCTTTGGGATTATGGTAAGTTTTTTTACAAGTAAATACTTAATTCCAATGAATACAAAAATGATCCAAAGGACTAAAAATACCATTTAAATCCCTCTAATGGCTGTCCAAATTCTATAAATAGCTTTAGGCTCTTGTTGACACTATTCCTTTTGTCGGTGCACTAAGCTACTCTGAGCTTCTAAATGGCACAAACTCCCTCAGAATTATGTTTTTGTCACTGAAACCACTCATGTTGTATTCAATACACATCATACATCAAATACCAACTGATAAATTTCTCAAATTGAGCATTGCAATCCCAAAATAGGTTATCCTCCACGGTTTGCCCAGGGCTGCCCAAAACTTCACATCAGCTTTTCTAGCTCTAGAAGTTCACAAAATATTTTGAAACCACTTCCATTGGTTCCAAAAATGACTAAAATAGTAAATATAGAGTTTTGGTTCATCAAAAATAGCCTCTGGGTGCTCTAGTTTCGCCTCAATCACCTATCGGCACCCCCTGGCACTAGGGTTAATCAAAATGTCTCTGCTGATTTTTAGACCTCTAAAAGACTTTAAAACTTGCTGAAACCTCTGTAAATAGATTCAAAATGATTTTTTCAGTCAAGAATGACCACTATTTCACTGCAAATGGTCTCAAACAACTCTTTCAAAACCCTGCACTACTGTTGGCAAAAGCTAGCACTAATGACCCCTAGAACTTTACTAAAGCTTTTCAGCCTTCAAGCGTTCTCTACAAGCTCTGAAAACCATTTCATCAGATTAAAAACATCTGAATTATCCAATTTAGACTATTGGAACTCTGAAAAATGACTCTAACTCCCCTAGTTAGGCCTCAAACTGAATTTGTCTCATGGTGGCCCTGATGGCTCCTTCATCTTCCCTAAAGAAAAATATGCTGAAGATCACCTTAATTCGACCTGAAACTTATTTCCAAGTGTTCAAGAGGTAGAAGAGACCCAAAATTGACTAAAATTTCATCCAATTTGGTTCAATAATGAGAGAGTTATGACCAAAACAACCTTTCCCCAATTTCCTCCACTAAATGTGGGGCAACTGCCAGTTAACTCCACTAAAAGTGGAAGTCTGCCTAAATTTGGGAGCGCCTCCAGAATCTCTGCCATATTAAACTCAACTTAACTGAAGCTTAATTAAATATTAAACTTGAGATTAGGCTCCTTAAGCACTCTTAACATTAAGCTCCCACACTAGTCATATGATGAGGTTCCATGGGAAGAGGGTTGGCCCCTCCGTGCTCCGCCGGACCCACTCGACATTCAAAGTGCAATAACTTCTTCATACGGTGTCCATTTTTCAAACCATTTGTGGCGCCAGAATTAGGAAGACGACATCTATGCAACCAGCTTGATTTCAACCCAATCCTGTAACTTTGAATTTTGAGCTAATCCTTAGGTCCTTGATACAGTTCTGATCACACCTCCCAAATGAGAAGCTTTTGGACCACAAAATCTCTCTTTGACTACTGGAACTAATCTGTACAGCAAATGAGAGTACTGGACCCTCTTCTCTTTAGCCTCCAAACACTTTCCTTGCATGGCTAGTGACTTTTAACCACAACTAGAAAGCAATTCACACTTCCCTTCCGCGATGCGTTGATCCTCCTGTCAAGAGCTGCCTTTCTTGCACTCACTCAAAAAATTTCTAGCGAGAAATTTGCACAAGGAAACTGAACATCATTGCCTTGATCAATGATCCAAGGTGGCTCAAACACAAATCGTGCAATATGCGACATCAACAACAAGTCATCATAAAATGTGCTATACAATTGACACAAAATCAATGTAAAAAGTGTGCAACACAATCGACACAAGTCGACAAACATGTGCGACACAATCGACACAAGTCGATAAACAACATGATACATCTTGACAAATGCATGTGCATGTACCAATGTACAATGAACATATTTACAGTTCGCTATTTATACATACAACTTCCATGCACATGCACACCTTCAACTCTTCCTTTCAAGTACCAACAAGTACATAATCCCAAAAACATGTGGGTGGCTAAAGAGCTGAACTAAAAGATATTACTGCAATATAAGTGAGTATCATACTCATCTTTTACACCTCTACGGAGAAATTTTGCAACAACAAAGAAATTATTTCAAATGAACCACAATTATATGCAATCTTGCATCAAAATTTTCAACATAAATACATGCATACAACCAAAATGTGCATATGTACAAAGGAGTATTTCTTACTGTATTAAGAAGTCCATCCACTTCTTTCCAAACCACCTCCATGCCGAATTTTGCTGCTGCAACACTTCTTCATGTGAATCTTCCATTTTCACATCGATAATGGAATCCATAGTTCCATTGTGCCAATCTTTTTGTCCTCTTGCTGCATGTGCTTTGGACGACTAGTTGGATGAAAAGTCCAACAATAGGAGACAACATGTCCCCTCTTTTGGCAAAATGTGAAAAACTTATGCACCTTCTTTGAAAGTTTTCTTTGCCTCATCTGCTTCCTGTATGCTTTCTTCCTCATCTAGCATCTCGAAACATCATGGTTAAATCGACCACAATATGTACAGCAAATCTCTCTTCCATTTAAGCATGAAAAATTATCATGCCTTGTAGAAACACAATCAAATTGATCATGAGAATATTTATACCTCTTGTACTGATTTGAATGTTCATCCTTTTTGTCTTCATGAGAAGATGAACTAGTAGAGGCTACAACTTTCATTTGTAGACTAACATGACCGTTTTTGTCTTGAAAACTGTCTAAACTTGCATGCTCGCCATAAGCTGCATGTCTACCATATTCTTGCTACAACAAAGGCTTAAAGTAATGGAAATTATCTTTGAAACAAATTTGACATATTTGCATCTTAGAACTTGGAATAAAAATTCTCTTTGAAATATCCTCACATGCCTTCATGGCTTTGGAGTCTTCGCCATTAAATTGCACATAACCAAGACCAATATTCTTGGGTCGTTCCTCAACCAAAATGGGATCAACCATGCCTTGTGCATGCTTGTCTAATCCGCTGCCTTCATAGCCTATTTTAATCCTTAACTTGGACCCTATTCCCCTTGTATGTTTTTCGAAAGAACCAACACATCTTTCTAATGAGGAAACTGAAGACAAGTTAGAATGGATTACCTCTTCCTCATGCATTTTCTTGATTAAAGCCTCTTGGGCTTGATGGAGTTGCCTCTCCATATCATGCAATATTTGAAGAATTTATTCCTTCTCTTCTGTCATTGCAAACAACTGTTCACGAAGTTCTGTGCTTTCTCGTTTCTCCTCAAACAAAATTTGTACCATGTCCTTCAATATAATAAAGTCATGCTTCATATCATCATCGCAGAATCTTGTGAAGGAGGAAACTTCACTTGTATAAGTTTTCATTATGATGTCAATGAACAAAAGAAACTTCAACAAAGTTCTCAAATCTTTTCAAAACAAATGATAAAGATTTTTTAACCAAATGGTTGTAAAGACCAACTCTTTTTCAAGCAGCCAAACAACAAAGAAACTCCAAGAGCTTCTTAATAAACAATTGTCAAGAGGGTTTGTGTTCCAAGGGTGACTTTGACGTCCCTTGGGGTAAGTAATATGCCTTAATTCCTTTTCTTCATTTTTTTTCCTCTCAGGGACTTAGCTAATCAGTAGTTATCCCCAAATATCAAGCAAACCCAAACAACAATCCGTTTGCAAAAAATAAAACAGTCAATATTTTACACTGTGTAACACCTTTCAAGCTATACAATCAAGCAACCAAGTGCTCTTTCAAGCAAGCAACTATGCTTTGATACCAACCTGATCTAAAAATGGTCTAGATAACTTGTATGTATTTCAAAAACCTACCACTCAGTTTTAATTAAAATGATCTAGCTTGTACTTGACAATTTTGTGGAATTATTTACTTGAAAGTGGTGTATGAATTTTTATTGTTTATGTGTCTTAACTTCATTTGTTCTGGCTGTAATTTAACATGTATGACAACAACATAATGCATCAATTAATCATTCAAACACAACAACAATTTTAATCTAGGAGTTCACCCGAAATCTCGTGGGCTACGTCTCCTTTGAGCTTTGTCACCATGACTCAACTCTTTGGGATTATGGTAATTTTTTTTACAAGTAAATACTTAATTCCAATGAATACAAAAATGATCCAAAGGACTGAAAATACCATTTAAATCCCTCTAATGGCTGTCCAAATTCTGTAAACAGCTTTAGGCTCTTGTTGACATGATTCCTTATGTCGGTGCACTAAGCTACTCTGAGCTTATAAATGGAAAAAAATGCCTCAGAATTATGTTTCTGTCACTGAAACCACTCCTGCTGTATTCAATACACATCATACATCAAATACCGACTGATAAATTTCTCAAATTGAGCACTACAATCCCAAAATAGGCTATCCTCCACGGTTTGCCTAGGGCTACCCAGAACTTCACATCAGCTTTTCAAGCTCTAGAAGTTCTCAAAATGTTCTGAAACCACTTACATTGGTTCCAAAATGACTGAAATAGTCAAGATAGAGTTTTTTTCATCAAAAATAGCCTCCGGCTGCTCCGGTTTCGCCTCAATCACCTATTGGCACCCCTTGGCCCTAGGGTTAATCACAATGTCTCTGTTGAGTTTTCGACCTCTAAAAGACTTTAAAACTTGATGAAACCTATGAAAATAGATTCAAAATGATTTTTTCAGTCAATAATAACCATTGTTTCACTGCAAATGGTCTCAAACAGCTCTTTCAAATCCCTACACTACTGCTGGCAAAGGCTAGCACTAATGACCCCTGGAACTTTACTGAAGCTTTTCAGCCTTCAAATTTTTCCACAGGCTCTAAAAAATATTTCATCAGATTCAAAACATCTTAATTATCCAATTTAGACTATTGTAACTCTGAAAAAGGACTCTAACTGCCCTGGTTAGGCCTCAAAATGAATTTGTCTCATGGTGGCCCTAATGGCTCCTTCATTTTCCCTGAAGCAAAAGCTGCTGAAGATCACCTCCATTCGACCTGAAACCTATTCCCAAGTGTTTAGGAGGTCGAAGAGACCCAAAATTAACTAAAATTTCATCCAATTTGGTTCAATAATGAGAGAGTTATGACCAAAACAACTTTGCCCCAATTTCCTCCACTAAATGTGGGGCAACTGCCAGTTAACTCCACTAAAAGTGGAAGTCCGCCTAAATTTGGAAGCACCTCCAGAATCTCCGCCATATTAAACTCCACTTAACTGAAGCTTAATTAAATATTAAACCTGAGATTATGCTCCTTAAGCGCTCTTAACATTAATCTCCCACACTGGTCATATGATGAGGTTCCATGGGAGGAGGGTTGGCCCCTCCGTGCTCCGCCGGACCCACTCGGCATTCAAAGTGCAATAACTTCTTCATACGGTGTCCGTTTTTTGAACCGTTTACGACACCGGAATAAAAAAGACAAGACCTATGCAACCATATTGGTTTCAACTCAATCCTGTAACTTTGAATTTTGAGCTAATCCTTAGGTCCTTGATCCAATTCTGATCATCAGCGGTTGACTGTATTCTACTTATTTCCAGATCCATCAAAGACATGGGTTTTGTGAGGAATTCATTGCACATGAAGGCTATCTTATTGGCTGCTTCAAACCTCTTTTTAAAACAACCCTAACTTACAGATTTCTCCTTGTAACTAGATTTCCTGCAGCTTCAGCTATGTAACAGAAAACATCTAATCCATGCTTTCAGTCATGGATTAGACTCAACAGAAGCTAAATTCGATAGCCTAGACCTGTATTGTTGGTTGATAGCTTATATTAGTCATTCAAGCCAAATATGGGCTTTAGAGATTGTATAAAAGGAGATGTATTTCATATTGTAAAGGGGGTTGGGTTGGGATTTCGACTAATAAACAATATATCAGATTGTACTTGGTTGTATATTTTCATGTTAATATAAATCTTATGTTCAGTCCATTTTTCTGAGAAACCTCTTCAAATTTTAAAGGGGTTGTGAGTGAGGGAGGGCCCCCTTCGCTCACAACTCTTGCAACGCACTATGTGTGTTTAATTTATTTTTATGCAACAACAATTATTTTACATAACTAATGCATTCTTTCTAAATTTTTAGCAGCAGATTGTTAATTGATTAAATGATTAAGTTTCTTATGTTAACGTGTTAATTTCATTTTATCAAAGCTTGGATTTACGATTGTGTAAGTTGGTTTCCTGATTGTTGTAATTTGATCTTATATCTTTCATGGTCAATATCAGCAATACCGAGAGCTGTAGAGGGATGTTGTAGTCCACTCCATAGCCTTTGCTACTAAGTATTGATGCAGGAAAGAGGCATTAGTTGATGTGTGTATGAATAGTTAATTTATGAACACTTGCAGTAACAAGCCTACATATATTTGTATAACATCTCACAAGCTTACCTAGTCCGGGTTGACAATTTATGATTGGAAAATTATATGTCTATAATTTGATTCAAAAAAATTTCACTGCAGGAAATTTATGATCCTGTGCTGCAAAAATTCCTTGTGCCGCTGCAAGAAATTTATGTTCCTGTGTTGCAGGAATTCCCTGTGCCACTGTAGGAAATTAAACTTAGATCGGGTAGACAATTTATGATTGGAAAATTATAAGTGTATAATTTGACTCAACATTTTGGCGTCGTTGCCAGGGAGGTGCTAAGGATGTTACTGAAAGTGTTTTAGTTTGATTTCATCGATTTTGTTTTTGCAGGACTGGGGTAGTCGAAGTGATAAGATGAAGGGCAAAGCCCATGCACCCATAGAGGTCATAAATTCGCCAAATCCATGTCCTGATTGTTTGGAAAGTAGATTTTTTTAATTTTTTTATTTCCTTTTAAGTTTTTTCATTTCTTGGGTGTCATAAGAACCCCCCAATCTATTCAACCACGTGCTAACAAGATATACCAACTAGCTTGTTGAAAACAAAGAAATGGTATTTTAAGGCATTTTTCAAGGAGGCGTTTTTAGGCTAATATCAATCATCCAATGTACCTATTTCACTAATCAATTGGCAAGAAAATTCTATGAAGGAGTCTCGAAGTAGTACATGGAGAACCTCTTTTCATTTGGTAAGAAATGGAAAACATTGTTACTTTTGAATTCCCTATCAAAGATCCAGGAGTGGCACAAATGCATAACATCCCCCATCTGCACTACCAAAATTTCATGGTTTAGAAAATGAAGACCTAGATACATTCTTATTTGAATTTGAAGTACTTTGTAGAGGATATGGCTATTGTACTAATGCTCAAAGGTTGCAAGTGTTTCCTCTTACTCTAAAAGCAACAACTCTCTGATGGTTCATGAGCCTTGGAGGGATCTTCATTCAAACATGGGAAGACATGAAGAATGTATTCTTGGAGAAATACCAAGATTACTGCTAGGTCGATGAAGATATTTTTGGGATAACACGGGGGGAAAATGAAAGTTTGGAGGATTATGTGGAGCGATTTAGATACAACCTCCAAAAATCAAAACATAAGAATTTGGTAAAAGAAACCTTGAAAGCACCCCTACTCAAGGGAATCAAAGATGAATTTTTAAAATCTTTAAATATTATAGGAGTAGGTGATGTTTCTCACTTACCATATGATGATGTTTGTAAATTTTGCATTAATTATTCAAGAGGAATCTCCAAGCTTGGTAAGAATTCTTGAGAACCTTCTTCTTAATTTTTGAAATCTACTACAGAAATAGGAGCTACAAAATCCTGTGTAAATTTACAATTGGATGATTTACAGGAAGAACAGAAGTAGTGCAAGGAGGATCACTCAACAGATTATTTGCCATCACTATCGGGGTTTCAACATGTCTTTAAGGAATCAAGTAAGGAAATAAATCAACCGCCAGGTATAACTCAAAACTCATCATCTACTTGGAATAGTATTTATTATCCCCAACAGGTTCCTCAACACATCCACAACCCTACAGTTCCATGGCAAACTTATAATCCTCCTCTAATTCAATACCCCACCTTATGGTCACATTGGACCTCTCCCTCAAGCCATATATTCCCACAACCTCAAGAATGGTTGGGAGCCTCTTCTATAGGGAAATTTCCCATGAAAACTCCATTACCTGAGCCACAACAAACGCAATTCCTATCTAATGCACCACCATGTTATCCTTCTCTATGGTCCCAATAATTTGTGCAACCAAATCCTCATTCTAATTATCAATTTGCACATCAATTTAAAACACCTATTTTTCCTACTCACTCCCTTACTAGATGTAATGCCATATCTTTTGGAGAGGGGAGAGGAGTGAATTTAGAAACTTCCCCTATTACCACACAACATTTACCTCGGGAATAAAATTTAATCCATAAACCATTAAAGGAGAAATATATAATTGGAACTTGTTCGAAAACCATTGTTGAATCTCACCAAGAAGAAAATCCTAGAATTTCCCTTAACCATCCTTGTCAATCTAAAGAGACCAAACATCAAGCTGTGGAAGATTTTGAGAATCATCAATATGTGGGTTATTGAATCTTGGTTCCAAAATATTGTTAGCACAACCCATTCCCTCATTAACTGGAAACTCTCGGTACCATATCAATCAAAGAAATTGGTTTCTCACACTTTGGTATGTATCGAGGTTTATTCTTTAAAACTAAGTGTGAGTATATTTAGCATTATGTTGCGTACATGGCTACATTGGAAGTACGCCTACACTTAAAATGGATCTTCCTCTCTTTAAAATAGGGTAGGATAATGAATAAGGATGCCATATGAAATAAAATTGTATAACAACACTTTTGAAATTGTGATTCCCTAAAAGTATAACTTGTAAATTTCTATTATTATGCACTCGCGTGGTAAGACTTGTCAGAAGAAATTTACTCTTAATGCCTCATATTTTATAAAGTGACTTTGATTATTGACCAATAACTATCATCCATAATTTTTTTTAAAGACCCTCTTTGAAGGTATTGATGAGAATATTCCTATGGTGGACCACGCCTACAAAACCATAACAAGTTTTCACAAGAACCCTAACATGATCAATTTGAGGAATTTTTTTAGTCATTATCTAAGATTTTTTATTTGTAATGAGTCTTCAAGGTAGAAGGAACAACCAATAAATATTAGTAATTAAAAAAATTGCATGCCATCCTGTACTCTTAAGGAGCATAATCACCTCCCCAACTATTAAGTAACCTATTTAAGGTTGATTATAATCATAGTTTTTATATAATATATATTAATTGATGGATAGGAGGTCTCATTACGAGCCAAATTACCATGGTCATGGGTACTAATGAGAAGGACATTACTGCACTGTTCACCAAGCCAAGGTAACAACTTTCAGATGAAAATCTGAAAGACAAGAGGTCTCATCATGAGCCGACTTGTTCTTTCTTGTTAGTTCTTGTGAATGGAATTGTTGTTAGCTGGTTACCAAGGTAGGACAATGGCCTTCAATTAATTTCAAAATAAATGTAAATTATTTGAAACAACTCTAAATCTATATCTAACAATTGGGACACAGGCATTTCCTAGGTTAAAAGGCATCCCTGTCGAGGCTATTGACGCCTGTTGGCAGCAGGGCCATGCCTGTGGTATTAAAGTTAACTTTAAACTATGATATACTTGGTTGTTTTTGTCTTCCTGAATGCATTATCATATCTCTTTGAGAATGGATTTAAAGATCCTTCTGGTGTTGTGCCTTGGAGTTCTATATTTTTGGAACAATTTGTTTTTATGGATGTGGGACCCTTAGTGCGGGTACCTCACCTTGCCTAGAAAAGAGGAGCTTCAACTATATGTGGATAATGGTAAGATGGTCACTATGGGAAAGTATTATTATGACTACTTTTAAACACCATGGATTTCAAAACATGTCACTCAAATTTACAGTGAGGATATTAAAGTAAAACTTCTGATTGAGGATGCCCCGGAAATTTTAATAAGTTGGCTATTTTATTCAAGTAAATAACACCATCCTTGCAATTTAGTATTCCCATGGCAGCCTTTGTGCTATATTTTCGTGAAATCAGTTTTAAAAAATAAAGATTCCAACAGACACTTTGTTTTTGGAACAAGCTCTATCTAGTGAAGGAAATATGGGTCACACATAATTGTAGCAACATTATTACAAGCATCCATAAATGTTTTTGTTTTTGCAAGGGAACGACAATACAACAATTGATTTCCTTGCATGAGGACATACAAGAATTTTGGTGTGGAGGAAATGTTGAATCTCAATTTTTCCTATTTTTTTACGCCTTTCCCAGGCCTTACCTCCCCTATTTTTAATCTCCTTCCACCCCTAATTATGCTTAGTTCGGCTATATTGTTTAGTTTTGGCTAAAAGGGTGCTATAAGCTTAAGGTATGTCAAATTAACATAACAAGTGCCATTTTTACTTGAACTTGAAGTATTGTTTGATCTAGAACTCATGTGAAAATTTTCTTTGATTCGAAACAACTCTGAAAATTCCTGAAGACAGCTCGTGCGGCCACATTTTCTGTAGTCACTCTGGATTTCCTACAGCCATTCCAGATTTCCTTCAACAGATCCAGATTTCCCACAATAGTTCCATATTTCCTACAACCATCCTGATTGGATTAATATTTGCTTTGATTCAAAGCAGCTCCGCAAAATCTTGAAGACAGCTCATGCAACCATATTTTCTACAGCTGTTCCGGATTTCCTGCAGCCATTCCAGGATTTCCTGCAGCAGATCTGGATTTCCCGCAATAGTTCCAAATTTCCTGTAGCCACTGATTTCCTACAGCGAGATCAATGGTTGATTGTGTTCTAATTATTTCCATATCCATAAAAGACATGGGTTTTGTGGGGAATTAGTTGCACATGAATCCTATCCTATTGGATGCTTCAAACCTCTTTTTAAAACAACCCGAACTTACATATTTCTCCTCGTAACTAGATTTCCTACAGCTTCAACTATGTAGCAGAAAACGTCTAATCCATGCTTTCAGTCATGGATTAGACTCAACAGAAGCTAAATTTGATAGCCTAGACCTATATTTTTGGCTGATAGCTTAGATTAGTCATTCGAGCCAAATATGGGCTTTAGAGATCGTATAAAAGGAGATATATTTCATATTGTAAAGGGGGTTGGGTTGGGATTTCAACTGATAAAAAATATATCAGATTGTACTTGTTTGTATATTTTCATGTTAATATAAATCTTATGTTTTGTCCATTATTCTGGGAAACCTCTTCAAGTTTTAAAGGGTTTGTGAGTGAGGGAGGGCCCCCTTCGCTCACAACTCCTGCAGCGCAGTGTGTGTGTGTTTAATTTCTTTTTATGCAACAACAATTCTTTTACACAGCTAATGCATTCTTTCTAAAGTTTCAGAAGCAGATTGTTAATTGATTAAATGATTAAGTTTCTTATGTTAATGTGTTAATTTCATTTGATCAAAGCTTGGATTTACGATTGTGTAAGTTGGTTTCCTGATTGTTGTAATTTGATATTTATCTTTCATGGTCAATATCAGCAATACCCAGAGCTATAGAGGATGTTTTATTCCACTCCATAGCCTTTGATGCTAAGTATTGATGCAGGAAAGAGGCATTATTTGGTGTTTGTATGAATAGTTAATTTATGAACCCTTGCAGTAATAAGCTTGCATATATTTTTCATAGCATCTCACAAGCTTACCTACCCTGAGTTGACAATTTATGATTGGCAAATTATACGTCTATAATTTGATTCAACATTTTTTCGCTGCAGGAAATTTCTATTCCTGTGTTGCAGGAATTCCCTGTGCCGCTGCAGGAAATTTATGTTCCCGTGTTGTAGGAATTCCCTGTGCCGCTGCAGGAAATTAAACTTAGATCGAGTTGATAATTTATGATTGGAAAATTACAAGTGTATAATTTGACTCAACAATGAGATAATATTATAACCAAACTCTCTTATTTGACTATACATGAATTCCATATAGGATTTAAATGAGGTGAAAAATATATTCAATAATTGTTAGAGGAAGGAATGATAAAACCAAGTACCTTAGCATACAATTATCCTATTATTTTGGTACTAAAAAAGAATGTGACTAAAGTAATGTGCATTAACTACAAAGATCTTAAAAAGTTCACTTTCAAGGGTTGACACTTGTTGCTTAAGATCAATGAATTTTTGGATCAATTACAACGTGTAAGGAAGTTCACCAAGCTATATAAGTAATTTATATATGATCAAGCCCATTAAAAGTAACAATACACGTGGAGGACCATATTAAGGACAATGCAAGATTTATATACATAGCTAGTAATGCCTTTCAATTTTAGTAATGCATCGACTACTTGTATACATGTGTTTCACACATTCATAGATTCATTTAAAAAACTCGTATATACTTAGATGACAGTTTGATATTTATCTATATGTGGGAGGAGCGTGGCATGCTAAAGCAAGTGTTTGAGACACTAGGAAACATTAAATACTAGCAAACATAAATAAGTGTGAGTTTTTTCATAGTAATGATGTGTACCAAAGGCATGTCATCATAGAAAGTGAATTAATATTGATCTTGAAAAGATAAATGTCATCCTAAAATGGATCACTCCTACAATATCAATTAATTTTAAGTTTTTTTGGAGATTTACAATAATCAAGAAATTTCATACCTTCATTTTCATTTGTGGAAATGCCACGTTATGTGAAAACCAATGGTAAGACTTCCAAATGGGGAAAGGGTTAATAAAATGTATTTAAAGAATCAAATCATACAATTATTCAAACCTTATCCCCAACATTATTTAACTTGTAGACTTCATTTGAAGTGGAGATAAACGTTAGTGGGTGTCTCATGGGTGCATTATTGATCCAGGTGGATATTGGTGGCCAACCGCCTATTCCACTTGGGCCCCCACCATTGTCTCTTTCAGTTTTTCAGTTTCGACATAATTTACTATTTTTAGCAGTTTTTCGGGTCCTGAACTTCCGGAGCCGTTTTGAGGCCCTAAACGACGTTTTTTGGGCATCGCGCCTCCAACAAATATCATTCCGTTCTAGAATGATATTCATGGTGAAAGTTGTATTCCTCGGATAGAGCTTTCTAATGATGTATCATGTGCGTCAAACGGAGATAGTATGCCAAAGTTACGTCCTTGGGAAGTTGAAACACCAATTTACCCAAACAGGGCCCATAGTTTTGGCGCTTCATCTCCTAGGGTTAGGTTTTTGGATGTTTAGGATTCTCCATTGTTTCTCAATAATAAATAGGCCCTCGAGCCTCATTTTAACTCAGTTCAGAGGCCTGTAGCCGCCACATCTCTTCTCAGAGATAGCTACCAGCGCCCTAGCTAGTTTTATTTCCATTCTGTCTGTAAGCAAATTTCAGTTCTTGATATTAATGAAATGAAGTGTTATTTCCGCTGCATCTCTGTATTTATGGTTATATGTTTATTCTGTTGCGTTCCTGCATAAATCTAGATCAATGGTATCAGAGCGGTCTGCTTTTTCTCGATCCTTCTTTGCATGTCCCCAACGAGGTCGGGGTATAAGGAGCTAGGGCTTGATCTGGTGGAACCTTTGCAAGATCAGCCTCGCAAACCTCGATGGATGCCCATGGGGGACGAAAAGAAAGATGAGGGAGCAGGAGATCCTATCAAAATATTGCTCGAGGAGGCCCTCGAAAAACAAAGGAACGCGATGATGGATAACTTTGTTCAGATCCTTCAGCGGCTGCCCACCGGCGGCACATCTGCATCCAGCAGCCACTCTGGAGGTGCGACTCCTTTTAAGGTACAAGTAAATTTTGACATTTCCATTTTTGAGGGTCAAATAGACGCAGATGCCGTAGATAGATGGTTGAATCTATTAGAAGGATATTTCTCTGTTCATGACTTTTCAGACCGGGAGAAGATTATTTTTGCACTCCTCAAAGCTACTCCCCATGTTAAGGACTGGTGGGAAACCTACTGTGAGAACAAGGACCAGACAGAACCCTCTCTGTTCTCGGCTGTACCAACTTGGAATTCTTTCCGAGACGCTGTCAAGGAACAGTACTATCCCGTGGGGAGCTATGAGGACAAGTACATACAATGGACCACGCTGCGACAACAAAGGGATCAAGATGTGCATGAGCTGACGAATCTGTTCCATACCCTGCGCACAAAGTTAGGTATCAAAGATTTAGAGAAACATTTGGTGCTAAAGTATCGCAGCTATCTGCACAGATACATTCAGGAGGAAATGGAGTTCCTCGACATCTCCTCGCTTGGTACGGCATACCGGTATGCTGCCAAGATTGAGCAGAAATTCAAACAGAAGAAGCGAGACTTTGGATCTACGAATCAAAAGCAAGGAAAGGTGCTTGCAAATCGCAGAACAAAGGACAGAGCCAAGGCATGGGGGCTAAAGACAACCCATCAAAGCCACAAGAAAAGAACAACACCGTAAAGCCAAAGAAGGACACGGGAAAGTGGTGTGAGTTCCATAAGAGCTCCACTCACAACACAAGTGAGTGTCGGGCCAAGCAATCGCTAGTGGCCAAGATGAGGGCTTCTGAGTCAGATGCATGCTCCGACTCCGAATCAGAACCTGAAAAGAGGAATGAAAAAGGGAAACAAATTATTGATGCGGAGCCCAATGCCACTGTTACCACTACAAAGATCCAGAAGGAGGAACCGGAAGATCCAGAGGAGGAGGAACGTCTCTTCCACTCCCAGATGTGGGTAAAGGGCTCCCCTATACAGTTCATTGTCGACAATGGGAGCCAAAAGAACCTCATTTCAGAAGACGCCGTGAAGCGGTTGGGCTTGCCGACCACAGCTCACCCACATCCATACACCATCGGGTGGCTTCACCAAGGACGAGATCTCCGCGTCAGCCAGCAGTGCCGCCTTCCCTATAGCATCAAGCCCTTCACGGATGAGGTATTATGTGATGTTTCTCCTATTGATGTTTCTGATGTATTATTAGGAAAACCATACTTGTGGAAGCACCATGCTGTGTATGAGTCTCGACCTCGTGCTGTCATTGTTACTTTGGGAGATAAGTTGTACAGGATACCAGAGGTACCACCTCCTGCGGCTATCTCTTTGGTTACTGCAAAACAATGCAGTAAGCTCATTTCCCAAACCAGGAAATTCGTTTTCCTGATGATCCACCCCTAGGGCAAGAAGAAGACTGTGGCCACGACCTCCAGATAGGGGTCCTCTACACGACAACAAAAAATGGATAAGGTTGTGGAGGAGTACGGGGACATCTTCACCTCACCCACAGGGGTTCCTCTACACTGTCAGGTCAAGCACCCGATTGATCTGACCCCAGGTGTGCCGCTACCCAATGGACCGATCTATCGAGGCTCTGTTCTGGAGAACGACGAAATCAAGAGGCAAATTCAAGAGCTACTGTAGAAAGGTCACATCCGACCAAGTTGATCGCCTTGTGGGAGCCCGATCGTGTTGTTATAGAAGAAGGATGGGACATGGAGACTCTGTATTGACTATCGGGCACTGAACAAGATCACTGTCTGAAATAGGTACTCGATCCCATGGATTGATGACCTTCTGGACCAACTCAAAGGTGAAAAATATTTCAGCAAGATTGACTTGAAGTCAGGGTGGTCACTGTGCACCAATTGAACCCTCTAATGTGTGGAAGACTGCCTTCAAAGCCAAGGAAGGCATTTTCGAATGGCTGGTCATGCCTTTTGGGTTGACGAATGCTCCCGAAACCTTCATGAGGATCATGGACAACATCTTGTAGCCATTCACCAACTCATTTGTAGTGGTGTACTTGGATGAAATTCTGATCTTCAACCATACTTGGGAAGAGCACCTTCACCACATCCGACAAGTCCTCCAAACACTGCGGCAACACAAGTTGTGTGCCAATTTGGAGAAGTGCACGTTTGGCATGACCCAGGTTCAATATTTGGGATACATTATTGATGAAAGAGGGGTACATGTGGATCCAGCCAAGATCCAAGTCATTCGGGATTGGCCAGCCCCAACCACTATAACAGAGCTTCGCAGCTTTCTAGGTCTTGCTAATTTCTACCGTAGATTTGTGTTGGGATTCTCTCATATCACTTGGCCCTTGAGTCAAGTCACCAAGGGAGGAGCGAGAGCAAAATTCTTTTGGTCGAACCTCGTTGCATGTGCTCATGTAATTTGAAAATCGCTCCGTTCGCCTGCTCACATCACCAAACCTGGTAACAACATGATTGACATTTGAGATCAAGACAGATGCCTCTGACTATGCTATCGGGGCAGTTCTTACTCAACAGGGACATCCAGTGGCATTTCACAGTGAGACATTGTCTGACACAGTTCGCAAGTACCCCACATATGACAAAGAAATGTACTCCATTGTGCAAGCTTGTCGACAATGGAAGCATTACATTTTGGGGAAGGAAACAATCATCCACACAGACCACAGGCCCCTGCAATTCATACAGACACAAGGAAAGTTGCAGAATGATCGCCATCAGAAGTGGTCCACATATCTGCAACAGTTTCATTTGAACATCAAGTACAAGAAGGGTAGCACCAATCATGTTGCAGACTGCCTTAGCCGACCACCGATCGTGGCGCTCACCACTGTGCTCAACTCTTGTGGGCACGAGACTTCTGATTGCCGCTTCTCTATGAGAGTGACCCAGAATTCGGCCACACTTACAAGGCACTCTTGGGGGGTACGCAAGTTCCAAATTTTCACCTCCAAGATGCACTTTTATGTCACCTGGGACACCTTTGTGTTCCTTCAAGCGAGCGTGCCAAGATGATATGGGAAGCACACTACAATCGAGTCGCTGGGCATTTCGGGGTCGAGAAAACAGTAGCAATACTACAGAAGTATTTCTATTGGCCGAACCTTCGAAAGGATGTCGAGAAGCACATCAGATCCTGCACTGCTTGTGCCATTGCCAAACCCACCATCAAGAAGCAAGGCCTATATACTCCACTACCTACCCCTAGTCGACCGTGGGAATCCATCTCCATGGATTACATGTCGGGCCTGCCTTCTACTAAGAATTGAAATGACTGTGTTTTCGTGGTCGTTGACAGATTCTCGAAGATGGCCATCATGGCGGCCTGTAAGAAGAATATCACAGCAGAAGCCACTGCTAAACTCTTCTTTGAACGAGTGTGGGTGCACTTGGGGATCCCACAGTCTATCATATCAGATCGAGATAGCAGGTTCCTCAGCACATTTTGGTCCAGCCTCTGGTCAATGTTGGACACAAAGCTCACCAAGTCCACAACTTTCCATCCCCAAACAGATGGCCAGACAGAGGTCGTCAACAAAATGATTGTACACATTCTGCGCATGTACAATTCAAAGAATCCACGCACATGGGACGAGAGCCTCCCCTATGTACAACATAGTTATAACCGGGCTCTCCACAGTTCAATTGGCCATAGCCCCTTTCAGGTGGGCTTGGGATTCCAGCCACTATGTCCCATTGACGTAGCCATGCCATTTGCAGCTACTCAGGCCGATTCAGCTCATGTCCAGTCTGAAGTTGACAAAGAAAGTAGCTTCATCGAGTGCATTCAAAACATCCGCCAACAGGTTCATGATATATTGGACAGAGCCAATGCGAAGTACAAATAGCGCCATGATCAACACCGGGTGCCACACAACTTCCAGGTGGGCGACAAAGTATGGCTACATTTGCAGAAGGAGCACCTCACTGGACCCCACCGCAAGCTTCGCCCGATCCGATACGGGCCATACACCATCACCAAGGCTGTAGGGAACAATGCCTTCAAGCTTAGTATTCCTCCATTCCTTGGTCTGCACCCAGTCTTCAATGTGAATTGCCTTCATCCTTACTTCCCACCTCTACTGGACACCTTAGACATTGCAGAACAACTCACACCAATAGAGTTAAACCCAGACTGCATGGAACAAGCCACCACAGATTATATCATGGACATGCAAATCAAGAACACTCGCCAACAGAAGATCCAACTGTATCGGGTTGTCAAAGCTAGCCAACTCCTGCACCAAGGAAAGTGGTTCACCAGGGACCAAGTTCAGCGGAAATTTCCTCATCTCAAGGAGGAACTTAACGCAATGGGGACCATTGCTTCCTAAGGGGGGAGGAATGATCCAGGTGGATATTGGTGGCCACCCGCCTATTCCACTTGGGCCCCCACCATTGTCTCTTTCATTTTTTCAGTTTCGACATAATTTACTATTTTTAGCAGTTTTTCGGGTCCTGAACTTCCAGAGCCGTTTTGAGGCCCTAAACGACGTTTTTTGGGCATCGCGCCTCCAACGAATATCATTCCATTTCGAAATGATATTCGTGGTGAAATTTGTAGTCCTCAGATAGAGCTTTCTAATGATGTATCATGTGCGTCAAACGGAGATAGTATGCCAAAGTTACATCCCTGGGAAGTTGAAACACCAATTTACCCAAACGGGGCCCATAGTTTTGGCGCTTCATCTCCTAGGGTTAGGTTTTTGGATGTTTAGGATTCTCCATTGTTTCTCAATAATAAATAGGCCCTCGAGCCTCATTGTAACTCAGTTCAGAGGCCTTTAGCTGCCACATCTCTTCTCAGAGATAGCTACCAGTGCCCTAGCTAGTTTTATTTCCATTCTGTCTATAAGCAAATTTCAGTTCTTTGATATTAATGAAATGAAGTGTTATTTCCACTACATCTATGTATTTATGGTTATATGTTTATTCTGTTGCGTTCCTGCATAAATCCGGATCAATTATTAATGCAAGGGGAAAGCCAAATTGTTGAATTAGCCTATCTATGAAAAGATAATATATGCCTCGTTGTAGTTACTAAAGAAGTGGAAGCACTATTTAGTGAGTAAGGATACCATTATTCATATTGATCATTGTCAATTGTGTTACTTGCAAACTAAGAATAAGTTCCAAAATTTCCAATTGGGTCTAAGTCCAAGTGGTTGTGTGATTGAGTTTTATCCTCCCCATCCAAGTTATATTCTTGTAAGTGATAAGAAAAATATTCAAGCTTCTATAAAAATTGGTTTACCCTAGGTACCATAATTGGAATGAGGGGAAGTTCCTAGTGGCCTTCCCCAAGAAATACATTATATGAAGATCAAAAGAAGAACATTACGTTCCATCAAGACAATTTAAATGGATGCAATTTCTACAATTGTTTCATTTGGCAATCATATGCAAGAAAGGAATTTCCAATAAGTTGGTTGATTTTTTGTTAGGCCTACCAACACCCAAAAGCACCATTTTGGGTGTCATTATGCACATAGATTCATTCATTTACAAAGCATATACATAAGAAACTTATAATTATGAGGACTTTAAGAGAGTATTTCAATGACTACAAGGTTATAAGGATTGGATAGAAGAAGATAATAAGTTATAATAAATTTGATTACCATCCACAAAATGGAAAAGTTGTGTGCACCATTAGAATAAAAGAGTACAATTAATAAGTAATGCACATGCCTATGACATTACTTGCAATTCTGATGTTCATAATACTATGGAAAACTTGTAGAGGTATATTTATTCGCCCAATATGTAGGAATATGTAGATAGGTATATCAAATGTTGCATATTATTTTATATCAACAAGCCTAACAACAAGAAACAAGGACTATACAATCCACTTATAGTTCCTACAAGACTACAAGAAAGGATACCCATAGGATTTACCGGCATTTTTAAAGGACATGAAGAGTGCATGATTACCTTTATGTGTTAACCCGCATGTTTGGTAATATATATGTTTTGGTGGCTTGTGTTAGCCACCTATAATATTTTGTTATACCAAAAGGTGGCTAAATCTGTTTTGAGCCTTCAAGGAACAATTTTTCATTACTAAAATTTGTTGGCTCTCGAAGACTCCTTGTAGGCCTCATGCCTCTGTCCAAAATCTTCATCACTTTCCCTATTAATTCTGCTGATTTCCTGTAAGAAACTGCTGAAGAAACCATCATTTTCCCCTTTCTCCCACTCATAACTAACCTTCATTTACTCCCCCTTTTTCTCCATGTTATTTCCCTACTTTTCATAAGTTTCTCCTTCCATTCATGAAAATCCTCCTGACATGGTTTAAAACTTTTTTTTTGAGCTGTGCCGAAACCCCCAAATCCATTTAAAACCTTGAAATTTTTCATAAAAAACAAAGTTTCATTGCTATGGACCTAAGCCCCTTGAGCTAAGCCCTAAACCACTTCCCCACCATACGCTTTGGGTCTGGAACCACTTGCTAATACGTTAAGGTGCTAATCGCATCGGAAAGAATCAAAGACGCAAGTCTTTGCCATACTCCAAAAGTTCTGATTGCGATTAGCCTTGCTGCTTAAGACCCCCGATCATATTATTTTCATATAACCCTGAGCCCGCCCTCGGTGCTTAAACCTTGTGAATATTTCATTTTCGACCCATTTTTCCTTTGTAAATTACAAAAACCCTCTTTTCTAAAGTTTTGATTTAATGAGCCAAAGTCACATGTTAAATATAAAATGGTTAGATTAAAAAGACCGATCGCGCAATCGCGATCGGAGAATTCACAATGGGTTGATCGGAAAGACCAGGCCCGCGATTCCGAGTGCGATTGGCCTTTGATGTACTAAGCCCCGGGCCCTTTGCGTTCCATATATCCGAAGGCCCCGCAGGCGGGCGCCTATCCTTTGTATATATTTTATTTCCGCCCTGATCCATTAAACCTTCGTTTATATTAAAAACTTGGGGTTTTGATATATTATCAGGGTTTCTGCCGGTTCGTTCTAAAAACTAATCTCCACCGTTGATCGTAAGCCGATCAAACGGCCAGCGCCCAATCGCATCGGGGTTTTCCATCGCATACACTTGTTTGCACTCGCCGATCGGCCATCCCCCGATTCACTCTCCGCCGTCGATCTGATCTGCAGATCGACGGACAGCGCTTAATCGCATCGGAGTTTTCCATCGCATGCATTTATTTTTTCCCCCGATTGTTGTTCCTTCGATTCGCTCCCCGCCGTTGATCTAATCCTCGGATCCAACGACTATCGCTTAATCGCCTCTCCCCTCCCGATTGCGCAATCGCATTGGAGTTTTTTTGTTTAAATCGCACTCTTTTCCTCATCCCTCCGATTGCGACTACCCCGATTCATTTCCCACCGTTGATCTGAATCTTAGATCGACGGTCTGCGCTAAATCGCATCGCATGTTTCAAATCGGTGCATTTGCTCGCTACCCCCGATTGCGATCCTCCGATTGAATCTGGACCGTCCACGTGTCCAGATCGGACGGTCCAAAATCACTCTGACTTGTTCATCTCCCCGCTCTCCTTTTCGCCTTGTCTACGCAAATCTCCCACCGTTGGATGTTTTCATCTGATGGATACGCTCCTCCCCCGCCTTCTGAAGCAGTTTTTCCCCAAAAATGCAGGATTTCTTAAAAAATTGTTTGTGTTTTGCGGGTCCCAATGCTTTTTCCATTATAACAAAGGAAAATAAAAGCTGAGGGTGACGATCCTCTGGTCTTTCGTTTATCAAAGGGAAAGAGATATAGAGGGTTTGAAGACATGTTTCATCAACGCTTCATAGGCGTTGATGCCATACGAGCCCAGCGCGGCCCTGCACATCGACAAGACACTGTTTTATTAAAAACACAGTTGAAAGAGTATCAGTGTTGAAGAACATAGCGCAGCAGAGCAGAAGATTGAAGACAAATTTAGGGATTACGGCTAAGATTGACTATCAAAAGCATAATCCCCAAATTAAACACAGTTAAAGAAAAATCATAAGCGTTTAAACAGACAGAAAGGCTTCCACCATTTCAACTAAAGGCGAATTAATTCCTCAGCTACCGTAAAGGCCACCTATTTCCTCAAACCATTCAAACCAAAGGCTGAGTTATTGAAGAAAATCAGATTTCCGCCTCTAGCATAGCCAGGGAGTTACTTCTGCAAGGAAACCAATGAATAAATATCTGCAAAGTTACTCCAAAACATGCACAGAGCCTCGAAGTCAAACAAAGCTTCCACCGAGCTTTGATATTTATTGTGAAACAGTTAATGTAGTGATCCACTTGTAAATTTTTCCCTTGAGCCTCTCAAAGGGCCGAGAAGTCTTCACTCTGCATTAACTGTCCTTGAGATATTTTGTTAAAATCTCACCTCCTCATCTTCCTATAAGTACTTCTACAGAAGATGAGAAATTGTTGGTTGCAAAACTTTGAAATACACTTGAGCTCGAGACTTCTATTTGTACATAGTGTTCACTGGCCCTTGAAGCTCTGTTTGTGCTAGAGTAGTTAGGTTGAATAGTGAAGATGATTCCTGAACTGAAACATTGGACTTGAAGATTGTAACTGGTTTGACATCAATATAAAAGTTGTTTCTTGGGATCCTGGTCTTTATCACTGGTGAAGTGCTTCTTTCTTTGTTAATTGTTTTTCTTCTATGTATGCCATATTGTTCATTTTCCCTCTGTAAAGAACAGTTTAAACAGGGTTAGGATTTTCTGTATAGCAGTAACCTTCTCTGGCTGAGAAATCTTTATCTTAATGTTTTCTTCATATTTGTTTATTTAAGAATGATTCAATACAATTTAAACAGTTAGGAATGTTGGCGTTCCCTCGTCCTTCTGTTTGCTCAAACATTGTTCTCGAATGTTATTTCCATTATTTGCTATTAAAGTTAGACTAGAGAAGATATGGTTTGCCCTGATTCCTAGATTATTTTCTCCAAAGGCAGATTCTGAAAGTTTCCCTTGGTGTTGACTGAAAGCGGACTAGGTTTAAAAGTACTTTATCTGATCTTAAGTTACACTCTGTTTTTCTTATGTGTTTTCATACTTTCTGAAGGTAATTATGTGGATTACTGGATTGTTTGTCAATTAAGCTACTTTAATAAGAACTTGCCCAAGAAGTCTATGGTTAGCCCTGTCCTTGGTTGGTTTTAAAATAGTTACTTAAGAGGCTTTTCTTGTTTGGACTGACTATAAATCCTCTGAGAAATTATTATCAGTTTCCACCCCTCCAACATTTTAATGTTTCCATTTCATCATTTTAATCTCAACAATCTTGTGGTATAGATGACTTGCCCCTTGGATCACACTTGATGTTGTTGTTCAATTAAAGCCCAGATATGACTCCATAGCCCAATGGACTAAAAACCAGCGTTATATCTATCTATCTGCCAAAATTGTTCTATTTTGCTTGCAACTTCTCACTTTTGAAACTTTTTGCACTTAGGACTTTTCCCTCAAGTAACATTTCATGCTCAACCATCCAAAACAAAACAAAACCTTTGGCCTTCATAACTAGCCTAATATCATTACCTTAAGCTTTTCAAAGACAATATCCATCTTTGTACATATTGGAGAGATCCCTCTCCGGATTCAGGAGGGCTAGATCCTAGAATCCCAAAGTTGGTTGAAATGATGTTAACTCTGTGATTGGACTCTCCCAATCTTGCTAATAAATTACAGAGACCTAACAGCTTGTAAGAAAACCATCAAATGATAAGAAGCAGCAAGATTGTTATTTAAAAGGATATGGGCGTACTTTGAGATACCAAGAAGAATTATTTGTAATAGAGGCACTATATTTCTCAGTACATTTTGGACATCATTATGGAAGAAGATGAATACTAAATTGAAGATATCTATAGCCTACCACCCTATAATTGACGGGTAAATAGAGGTAATGAAGAAGAATTAGATTCATCTTCTAATGATCCACAATCATAAGCATATAAGGAACTAGGATGTTATTTTATTTACCTACAACATTCCTATAGTAGGGTTGTCCACACTTCCTCTAATATGTTGTAACGGCCCTGGTGAAAATTCCATGTAATAAAAGTTAATAAAGGAAAAATAATAACCACGATTTGGGACACTTATTCCAAGATGAATGTTGGGCAAAAACAACCTAGTATGGGTGTTCATTTCGGTTATTATGGCTCAGGAAACTGGAAAAGGAAATGGCAAAGGATTTGGAAAGGCAAAATGAAATTTTTGGAAATTTATTTATGAAAATAATGGAAATTAGGAGAAAAGGAAGGTGAAAGGTCACAAGTTACATGTGACGAGTAAAATGAAGGAAAATAATGGAAAATGAAGAAAATAGAGGCCTAATTGATAAAAAGGCTTTTGAGGATCAATTGGTACCTTTTGTCAATTCATTGTTGGAGCTCTCTCTCTATTCTCTCTCTCTCTCTCACTCTTGGATACCTAGAGTTTTCTTGGAGCATTTTAGCTTTGGATCAAGAAAGGAAAAGAAGGAAAAGAGGAAGCAAAAATCAAGCAAGGAATATCGAGATCAAGCAACTACAATGAGTTTATTTGCAGGTATCGATTTGCATGTGTGATTTTCTCACTAGATTTGGCATGCATGGTTATGCATGTGTGTTCTTGGTTCTCTTTTTATCATTGGCATGGGTTTTTCCATGTGTGACATTGTTCTTTAGCCTTGCCTTTCCATTTCGGAATAGTCATGGTGTGATGGGGTTCTCATATTTTGGTTGATCTGGATTGTTGGATGGATTCGAAACTGAGTGAGGTGGATCTCTGAATGAAAAAAACACATGACATAGTGATCCTTGAACTAGACTGTGGATTGTGGTAAATCCAATGACTTAGTGACCCCTGAACTGGATTGTGGGTTGTGGTAAAGCCAATTATTGTGTGCCTTGGTGGGCCTAGGAATCCTCGACCGATGAATGGTGGGATATATGGTAAATCCTAGAGGTGGTTTCCCTTGATTAGGCCTAAGAATCCTTACCAGTGAATGGCAGGATATATGGTAAATCTTGGAGGGAGGTTTCTCAGTGATGGCCTAGTGATCCCTGGATTGGACTATGGATTGCAATAAATCCTAGAGACTGGGAGACTAGAAAATTCCTCGCGGTGTAGGTGGTGAAATCTGGTGGCATCCATGCTTGTTTATGGCCTAGTGATCTGGTGAGGATTACAGTAAAGCATGTTTCTCTTGATGAGGGTGAGGTGGTTTAGCACCGGGAAGCCCTGGTTGATTTGTTTTGTTTTTAGCCCCACATTCATGCTTGGAATATGGCACGAGGGTGATTGGATAAAGAGATATTTGGTTAAGACAATCTATGTTCTTGTGGAACATGGTAGTCCCATACCAAGTTGGCTTTTGCATTCATGAATAATAGTTACTTTCCTTTATATTTTATGTGTAAATGTACTGGATTCTCTATAGAATTCATGGTTGTTGTATCCTCAGTATTAATATTGGTTATATGATGGTTATGAATGTGTTTTATGACAGTGACAAATGTATGGTTTTCATCATGTTTTGATTTGTAAATGAATGAGAAATGAATATATGACCTAATAGATGATAATGAAACTAATGATATAAGGAACCAATGCTTCATAGTGATTCTCATATAAGTATGAGACCCTTATGCTCAGATATGTTGTTTAAACATGTAGAATGCATATTTGTGACATGTTTAACAAAATGCCTGTCATGGCTAGTAGGATTCCAGTCAAGTTTTTGTTCAATAATATGCATTGTTATCACTGTATATATGTTTCAATTCATTCTTGTAAATTTCATGAAGTTAAGGGAAGTTTATGGGTCCTAGCCCCAAAATTTATCCTTAAATCCCACAGTCACTAGCATAGCACTGGCAGAAAAAGGCTGCAATCGCACTCATGCAGGTTCATGGGAGTGACTAGGACCCACATTCGCTTGGAGGGCTTGGAAAGGGAGTGACTGGGGCTCTAAGTCCTTGAATTGTTGAGTTCCCTCAAGGGTTGGTTACCTGAAAGTGTGGGGTAGCTTCTAGAGGTTATTTTTGTTGTGTGAATGATCAATTTAGTTGTGTTTTGTCAGTTCCACTTCCTTAAGGTGACCTAGGAGGTTGAATAATATCATGGTGGCCTCTCATCACATGTTTATCCTAGCAGACTGGTTAACTTGGGTAAATTTGGGAGGAGGGTGTTACAAAGTGGTATTAAAGCATGATTCACCCCTTGGACTAGATGGGTAGTGTGTTGGTCATGTATTCATGTCATTTTCATACGTGTTCTTATTTTTTTGGTGTTGGTCATGGTTGCTGTAGTGTATCTATGTGAAATTTTATGGTGTCATTGATTGGATGTGGTCGTCATGAGTTTATGTCGGTTATGATTTGTACATGAATTTAAATGTTTGTATGTAATGTGTATGTGTGTGTGTCACACATATGTTATTATGCATGCATTGTGTCTAGTTGGTGCTACGGTTGTAGTTGCTATGCATGAGGTAATGATATGTGGTGAGTATGGTCATGCATCAACACCTGGATAATGGTTGAAATGATGATTATATGTTGACTTGATTATGTTTTTATATATATGTGTTTTGATAATCTGGTCGGTCTTGCGGACGAGATATCCTCCCTGAGTTATACTGAGGTACACTGGTTTGTTTATGATTTGGTTTAGCTGACATAGTATTCCTTACAGGGAGAGATCAAGATGACTAGAAAGATGGTAGACTACAAATATTTTCCCTGTGAATCAGATGAGCAACATGATGTTGGGAACTCTTCTAACTTAGTAGACACATTGATAATTTTGAAGGAAGAAACAAGCAGAAGTCAATGTAGGCATAGGAGAAATAAGGAGAATTCATAATTGCAGAGACAAGGACCACTCTGGAACATCTATGGATAGGAGGATGGGACTAATGGAGAATATGGCAGTAGGTCTCATGGTAGGAACAAGTCAGATAGAGATTACATGATCAGAGATGGTAGATTTCTGGATAATTCAGATAGGAGAGGTGAAAAACACAGGTAATATTCTAGTTCTGAAACTGACAGGCACTATGATCATCATCGTTATCACCCTTACAGGAGGAGTGACAGGGGGTAATTTCCGGATGGTTTTAAGAAAGTGAAGCCACCTACTTTTGATGGAGAGTTGAAGAGTTCGGGGGATGTAGAGGCTTGGTTACTTGGCATGAATAAGTTCTTTTAGCCACATGAGTACGCCAACAATATGAAGGCCATAAAAGCTATATTCAACCTCAAATGGAAATCATATATCTGGTGGGAAGATGTAAAATGGGTCAGAGACATCAGGATAGAGGAGTTGAGTTGGAATGAATTCAAGAGACTCTTCAAAAAAAAGTACTTGTCAGAAAGGTACTATGACAGTAAAGCCAAGGAATTCTATGAGCTCAAAATGGGATCAATAACAGATGAGGAGGACACAACCAAGTTCCTGGAGATATTGAGGAATGTACCATATATTAAAGATGAAAAGGCTAAAGTTCAAAGATTTTTCAGTGGATTTCCATTATCATTTATATATCGAATAGAGTATGATGAGCCTCAGTCACTTGAGGAAGTTATTGGAAAATTAAATCATTTTTATGAACATTCAAAGCATAAGACAAAATCTGAACAAGGATGGAAAGGGAAAGATAAATTTAAAGGTAAACGGTAGCCGAAAATAAAAAGGCCTCAGACTGCAGAAGAGAAAGATAATGTTTCCCACATAAGAATTTCAATGCAACTAAACAGGAACATGGGTCACAAAATCAGAATAGAGGTGATGGTACATGATGGTTGGAGTGTTGGACATGTGGTAAGGAGAATATTAAAAGATATTATCCATAGAATCATGGTAGTAGGCCTCAGATCTATAGTGCACAGGAGGCGCAAACTATTGGAGATGTTGGGCAGAGCATTCTTCGTATCTATGCAACATTTGATAACAATCAAGCAGATCATCATGCATCTATCATTGAGATGGATGATAAGATTTGTGATCAAGTAGTTTCTATTTTGATTGACCCTAGATCTATTTATCGTTATGTTAACCTTGACTTGGTGGATAAGTGTGGTCTGAATAAAGAAGTGCATGAAGAGTCTTGGTTAGTGCAGTTGCCTACAACCACCAAGAAGTGAGTTCATCATTGGGTAAGAGCTTTGCATTTGAGTTTAATGGTATGTCTACATCAACAAATTTGAATGTATTTTCATTGGGTTAATATAGTATGCTTTTGGGTCTGGAATGGCTATATTTTTATAGGACTAAAGTGGACTATTATGACAAAGTCATTAAGTTCTTGGATGATAATGGAGAGCAGATAATCTTACAAGCTAAGAAGAAAGCAACATTAGTTAGGATGGTGACAGCTATGTAGGAAAAATGCAGTCGTAGAAAAGGATGTGTGTTATTTGCAGTGCACATTTCTAGTGATAAAGGTAAGGAGGATAAGGATGCAGAGGTATTGAGCAAGTACCCAGTTCTACAACAATTTCAGGATGTATTTCCTGTTGGGTCTCAATCTAGTCTCCTAAACTGAGCTCATTTAATTGTCAACCAGGATTTCTAAATTGCTGAAGTGAAGTGTACCATATGTACCTAGGTGCTTGTTTCCTAATGCGTTGTGTGTAGTGTTTTGTGATGTTTTTGGTCTTTTATGTTGATTTATGATGTTTTTGGTCTTTTGGTGTTTTATGTTTACAATGAAAATGCCTAGAGAACTAATGGAAAGAAGTTGATGGTCAAAAACAGAGTTAAGCCTAATGTATGGAATGGTAAATGCAATTAAAAACAATGAAGCTAAATCTGAACTATGACTAAATAGAAACAAAAGCTTGATAATGACTTCTTAGGCAATTGACACAAACTAAACTTGAGAAATGATCATTAAATATGCAAGTTCTCTAACTGGACAGTTAAACACTAATCTTATCATGATGCAACATTTTGTCCTAAGCTCATCTATTCCATGACTAATTCCTAGTTCTATTCTGCAATTTAATTGAATGTCTCAGAACCTATACTCAAAGAGTTATTGGTTTCTTTTCAAAGTAGTTCTTTTGAGGAAGAGCTATGTTTATAAAATGATGAGGAATTTGCAGAGATATTTCAGACCTTATAGTGATGTTATCTTCTGTTCCTATGGTTATGGATCACTTTGTAGTTTTCAGAACAAAAAGATATTTGTAAATAATGAAGGCTGTCTTATGAATTCTAACAACTAAAGTAATCTATTGTGCAAAGGATGACAGTATGATTATGAGATGCAAGTGCAATGAGTTAATTTAAGCATGAACCTAAGATGCTTCTAAACTAGAACAATATCAAACTATAAGTCATCATCAAACTTGAAATGAAGTAACTGATCATGAATTAAATGCAAATGAAACTCCGGAGCATTCTAACTAACATGCATTATTCTATGAAGTTACACAATCTGTTTGTTCATCATTAGTGATATTTTGGAAGAGTTCCTTGTTGTGGAAGAGGTAGAACAATTCTGACTGTGGACTTGTATGCAATTGAAAGAAAATGAACTGAAAGCAAATGAAAAACTAAGTTATCACATCACGGTCATATCTTGAACTTCTTAAGGATGTCTTGGAAGAATTTCTTCTTGTGGAAGAGTGATTAGAACAAGTGCAATTGTGATAGTGAATAACAAAAACTACAACTAATTCCTACAGTACTATAGCTATTCATCATTCATTGTTATGATCTGTTGGAAGAATGTCTTCTTGTGAAAGAACTGGAATGAATATAACTACAGTATCTAGTTAAAAACAAGTACAAATTCAACTCCTATCCTACAATACCATAGTCATTAATCATTCATCATTTTGGTCTGTTGGAAGAGTGTCTTCTTGTGGAAGAACTGGAATGAATATAACTACGGTATCTAGTTACAAACAAATACAAATTCAACTCCTATCCTATAATACCATAGTCATTAATCATTCATCATTTTGGTTTGTTGGAAGAGTGTCTTCTTGTGGAAGAACTGGAACGAATACGACTACAGTAGATAAAACAAAACAACTACCAATTCAAATGCAAAACGTAAAGGCATCTAGGAAAAACTTATCTAGTTTACGCAAAAGAAATCCGTGCAAGAGGCAGGGGCCCTCTACCACTTGACGGCATTCAACTTCAAATCAAATCACGCCTTCAGAATAACTTTGTCTGCTCCATTAACAATGCAATAGTTCGAACATAACACTCTGTGTCTTCAAGGACGTAACACAGAGTTTACACAAAATATAGCAGCAAATCTAACACAAAATCTCTAACTAAGCTCTCGGTCTACTCAAGAGTTTATAAAGTAAATGCAAGTAACAATAATTACAACAATTTAGGAATAATGTCTTTCCTTATCCGAATCATCTTAGGAGTCTTTGAGGTGGCTACGTGAAGGAGAAAAGACACCTGGACAGAGACAGTCCTAGTAGGAGTCTTCCTTCACAAATGTGTTCCCACGTGCATAACCGTACCCAGAATTCATTTCCTCTTCCATGATGAGCAACAAACCATGTAGGCACGACGTGGATCATGCCCATATGCGTTTTTTCCTCAAGAGGCCACCTGGAACATACTCAAACATGAAGGTAGCTGCAAAATCGCCGGTTAGCTACGGAATGTCTGCATTCTGCAGCTAGTTCCGGTCAAAATGCTTAACAATGGCAACAATCACAAAATTCAACAAGTCAGTCATGTAAACCATTCTAGAAGTAATTTTAACTATTTTTATTGATCAATTGGGTTTAAAATAGAAATGGACAAGGGAGAATGAGGTAAAATGAGGTGAAGGAAAGCACAAATTTGAGGCTCAACATTTCCCCCAGAGATTTCAGAGTTGCCACCTCATAGGGAAGTATAATTTTCTATTGAGTTGGTACGAGGTGCATCGTCAGCATCAAAAGCACCGTACAGGATGAGCACTCCAGAGTTAGTAGAACTAAAGTTGCAGTTGAAGGAAATTCTTGACAAGGGATACATTAGGCCAAGTGTATCACCATGGGGTGCACCGGTATTGTTTGTAAATAAGAAGGATGGTACTCTCAGGTTATGTATTGATTACATGCAATTGAAAAAGGTGACCATCAAGAACAAGTATTTGTTGTTGAGGATTGATGACTTATTTGATCAGCTAAAGGGATCAACATTGTTATCAAAGATTAATTTGAGATTTGGATATCATCAGGTACGCATCAAGAAAGAGGAAATTTACAAGAGAAATTTTCAAACTAGGTATGGGAATTATGAGTTTGTTGCAGTTCCATTTGGTTTGACTAATGCTCCATCTACATTTATGTGTTTGATTAATAGTGTGTTACGTCCTTATCTGAACAAGTTTTTTATTGTATTCATCGATGACATCTTGATATCACTACAAGTCAAATACCCTCTATTGGATGTTTTTGAGGAACCCCTTATAAAAATAGCCCTGAAATCCATTTTTAGTGGAGGGTACTAGAGGAGGCTGGTGGGTGGAGTTTTTTGCAGATGTTTTTTGTCTGGTGCGTTTCTCATCCTACACCTCACCGGTGCATTCCACTAGAAAAGCATCAGTGCATACTACAAATTGGCACATCGGGGCACAATGCTCTCCTTACAAATCCACCTGGTGCGTCTAATTACTGTAGCACACCGGTGCTCTACACAGATTTAGCATTGATATGTCTTAAAAACCTGCGCCAAAACTGAAACAACCTGGTGTGGTTAGAATAAACCGCCCGATGCGCCTCAAAAACCCGCGCACTAGAACAAGGTTAAATAAAAAAAAATTACGACCAAAAATCCGCATTTCTCACTTTTCAGTGCTCCAGAGCCCTCAAGCACCGGTGAAAATTTACCTTGTATGAGGTGCCCTGCCATCAATGCTCCCATTGCACGTAATGCTGTTGTCCATTGCCCATCATCTCCATTTCAAATTTTGCAAAACGGTGGGAAAATTTAGTTTTGAAATACTACAGAAAATATGCCTCCTCAACGCCAAAATGTACAGGTATTTTACTTTTTTTTCCATAATTAAACCTTTTAGCAGATTAGTTTTGTAAAATAGCTTAAAATTCACCTTATTTAAAAAAAAAAATTCTCGCGTGGTGCGCTCGAGCCGTTCGGCTCGCACTGATTCGCAGTGATGCCTGTAAATTTACAGGTTGCACCACAAACAATGCTAAAGGTATATGCACCAGTTTCGGGGTGGTATCGAAACGGTGGACCGTGCCTTTTTTAAATTTACAAAAATTGCGGTGTGGTCAGTTACCCAGCTGCACTGTTGACCTTCTCCAAGTGCGAGAGGGCGATGCGTTGAATAAAATATGCGCCCCGGGGGCAGACATTTTGGTTAACGCACCTCCCTCCCAAACTTGGACATAGTCAATAGTGTGGTCATGTAAACGACCACACCATTGACTATGTAGTGATGTCAGGAGGGCGGTGTGCTAACTAAACTATATGCATGGGGCGCATAGTTTGGTCAGCGCAACGCCCTCCCGATACTGGTACATAGTCAACGATGCGGTCGGTTATACCACCGCACGGTTGACCATGTAATGATGTCAGGAGGGTTGTGCGCTGACGAAAATATCTACCCTGGAGCGAGTAGTTTGGTCAGTGCACCGCCCTCCCGAATTTTTTCATAGCCAACGGTGTGATCGGTTAAACGACTACACCGTTGACCACAAGATGATGTTTGGTGGTGCATTGACGGAATTATCTGCCTCGGGATAGATAGCTTAGTCAACGCACCGCTTGATAAAATACAGGTCATGATGTGTGGTGCGCTGCAAATTTCCAGGCGCACTGCAGCCAGTGCACGATAAAAACAGATGCACTAGTACCGGTGCATGCCTATTTTTTTGGACACACTGACTGTTTTTTTTTTCAAAAAAAAACGTTATATATATATATTTCTAAATACATGTCTCATTTAATAAAAAAATTATATTTAATATGTCAATCATTCAGCGACGTCAAAGGAGAGAAGAGAGAGAACAACAACAACATATGGCAGACCAGCATAACGTGGTTTGCCTATGGGAGGCACGAGCAAGGGAGAGAGATATGTACCCTCACCCTATTACAGCAGCCACCCAGGCGCTCCTAAGGGAGGTAGGCCTCCTCGAGTTCTATCAGGAGGCTACATCCCTAAATGGCCATGGTGGGTTATTGCGACAACTTATCTTCAGGTGGAACTCCCACCGACAGGCTTTTCGGGTTGGTCCTAACCAGTGGTACACGCCCACTGAGGAGGACATCTATTTTATTATTGGCCTATCAAGGAGAGGGCAACATTTTCCCTAGTTCCCAGAGGTCCTGGTCGGTTATGCAGCAGGGATTCAGTTGGTGTACTACCAGAGATACATTAGCACCGATATATTGTCTTGTGTAGATTTTCAGGTCTCCGGTGGTCAGTTACGGATTGTTGCATTTGGTGGAGAGGAGGTGAAGTTCCTCTCACTACTGATTTCTACCATTACACACCATACCAGTGATGGGAAATGCATTAGTTTCCTACTTTTATTTTATGTCAATTCTTTATTAAAGGCATCACAACTTGTGAGGTGGTCTGCCATTTTTTTGCGGCAGTTCTCTGCAGCTTTAGATAGATGTCGTGCTCAGGTACAAGGGAGGGTGAACTTCCCTTTTGATTTAGAGATATTTTGTTTATTTTTTGAGAGGTTTCCAGAGATGAGGCCTAATTTTGTTTGACAGCCTCATAGGCTGATGCTGCATGTACGAACGCAGATGTGGGGACAGATGATGCCCAAGAGGGGTGAGTCAGACTTTTCCGCATGGATATCGCATGCTGCACTGGAGTTGCTAGCAAGTGTTGATGATCATACCTTCATTCTAGTCCCCTGTCTATATGTTGGTTTGGATTGGCGAGGGTGTGCCAACATCCTCTCCACAGATGATGAGCCGCCGGATGATAGAGGTAATATTAGTGTTTTCTTTAAATTTATTCTAACATGTTCTTTAACTTATTTTTATTAATATGTTTAATGAAATTGTCTAATTATTGTTGTGTACTTATATATATATTGCAAACATTGATTCATTTTATGGTGATGATATGCCACCACCACCAAATGATCCAGGTGTAGATCTTGATGACGAACAGGAGATGGCAGATGACGAGGATTAGGTTGGGGCAGACATACCTGGTCCTCATGTTGCGCAGGTATCGGCTGGTGTGAGGCGTAGGCCTCACGCTAGATTTAGAATGGAGTTGGGTGACCAACTCTATGGATTTCTTATGGAGTAGGGATTCAGGCTGGCCACTATGAGAGAGATACAGGTCGATGCTAGGTTGATAGAGATGTGGAGAGGCATGCCACGTGATATGTTGACCCTAATGTGGCATGTCGTAGCAGCTACCAGCTTAGTGGCACGGTGGAGGAGGTACCTTCGAGGTAGGCGTGGTTGAGATGCAGTACGACGACAGTCGAGAAACAACGCATCATCTGATGATTAGGATCAGGGGATTGATCATTGTTCACCTCGTGCCATAGATGAGCAGCCTGCAGCATCGACCAACAGTCATGATCATGAGTAGGCTAGACCATCCACGTTGAGTCAGCCTTCTCAGCCTGCATCATCCAGCATTCATGATCATGAGAAGGCTGGACCATCCACGTCAAGTCATCATGATCAGCAGCATGCAACATCCAGCAGTACTCATGATCATGAGCAGGCTGGACCATCCATGTCGAGTCATCATGAGTTGATGGCAATTGATCATGATTAGCATGAGGCACCACCATATCAGCAGGCATATGATGATCAGCATATATACGAGCTTGTCGAGGCTGCACCAGACTGAGAAGGCCTCGACTAGTACTACTCTTGATGATGTACCACCAACTGATATTTGACATTTATATTACAGTTGTATATTTTTGACATTATATATATATATATATATATATATATATAGTCCACGTAATTTATGTTTATGTTGTATTTGTACTTAATTTACATGTTGGTGATCATCATGATGTGTATACTGTTAGGTCATGTTAGATATGTTCATTTAATGTGCAGCTTGCAGATAGATGTGTATGTGATAGCAGTTATTTGACATGAGATGTATATTTGATGTTTGTGTTGTGATGATGTTATACAATGCTTGTGTTTTGTTAGATGATCATGATCACGATGATTAGATGTTGTTAGCGAATTTATCTACTAAGCTCTTCTCTGCTACAATGGGTCTTGATACATCGCATACATTTATCCCATCCCATAATTACTTTAAATCATCTACCAGTGGTTGTAAGTAGACATCCATATTCTTCACTTGTCTTCTACGAGGTACTATGAGAGCCAACATAACATGTTCATTCTTCATGGACAACCATGGGGGGATATTTTTATTGATCACTACTACAGGCCAAACATAATAGTTGGTGTTCTAGAGGGAGTATGGGTTGACTCCATCCATGGCTATGATGAGTCGTAGACTTCGTACTTCATCCTTGAATTTTTCGGGTCATGTATCCTTTATATGCTTCATGGCTATTGAATATGTTTGGATTCGCATAACTCCCAACTCACTTCTGTGTGAGGCATGCTATCCTTGCAACATAGCTAATTATTTGCAATGAAAGAACCTTTGAATCCTTGGGATTATAGGAATGTGCCTCAATATCTTAAAAGGAGGACCACATGATTTTCCCTTCTTTTTTTATTTATCATACCTATCATGTCCACATTTCAGACATATCTCTTTGTCTACATATTCTCCTCTATATAGAATACAATCAATTTGACATGCATGATATGATATGTACTCAACACCCAAAATTTTCAACAATTTCTTTGCCTCTTCGCAGCTACCGAGCAAGACATTATCACTCGAAAGAACCTTATCTTTGAATAACATGTAGTTAGTGATCATGGACAATATTAAATGTACATTAATGGCGATATAATTATTAACGTTCATAAAATTGACCATTTGTAATGTTCATTGTGTGATTATATTTCTCCAAATATAAGGGAGGAATTTTTGGTAACTTACCTCAAAATTTTCGAGAAACATGCATTCGACAAGCCAAACTTTGCTTTTAAGTTGTACAGTAACATCGTTGTCCCAAATTGGGTAGACTTTGCAAATTTTAGGCTTTCGAAAAAGGTATCAGCTATATGAGCATCATCCCCTGGCTGATCATCGTTTTGGAATGCATCTAACAACATTGTCTCCATGGCAGTCATATCCCTTAAGTAATCATCCATACCAACCTCTATTTGATTGCCTCCATTGCTAGCTTGTGAAGAACTACTATTGTTGTAGTCATTCCTAATTGGTGAATCTGGACGTAGTGGGAATTAAATAGGTGGTTGATTCAAACATTCTTGGTATAGTTCCTCTTTGATTTTTTGTCTTAATTCAACCTTCTCTCTCCTCGACATTGTTGTGGGGTGCAACGGAAGATGGTAGGTAGGTCTCTCATCATCACAAGAATCCTAATAATTTCAAAAAATATATTTGAACATGATTAGTACAAAATATATGATATCAATTAGTAATCACGTCGACAATGCATGATTAATTGGTTTGATGTTGAAATAATTACATTAATATATCAAAAATTATTATCACCATCATTGTCCCAGGATTAATGTGGCTAGAATATGCAATGTTACAATTGGCAGGGTGAAGCAGCTATCCATTTTCATCTACCAAATGCGCCTTGAGGTATGCTGCTCTTGATAAGAGCTTCTGAAATTTTGGAGTTGTTTGAATAGTTTGTGCATCTGAACTCGATTCTGAATCTGCATGAACCTGAAAATTTATATACATTAGTTTTATTAACCTGATTGACATGGATAATAAAAATAAATTCAATAAGATAATGAAAATATAAATAAAATATGAAGTAAATATTACGTCTCAATATGGATAGGGAGAACTATGCGATGGACTTTGAGATATATTATGGAATGAACTGGATTTTGAAGAATTTTCCATTCGATATAATTATGATATTTTCTCTCTGCATTTGAGAAAAATTAACAAAAAATCTGGTGTACACACCTAAAAGTAATTTCGGTGCCTTAAAAATTGACTTATTAATATCGGTGTTAATGTACAGTTAAACGCATCGGTGCGTTTTAGTTATTGCGCACCAGTGCGGTCTTATTAATTGATATATTGGTGCTGAATTGCCGCAAATAAAAAAGCACAACTTTATTTTTTTTAAGTGAAAAAAAATAGGTAAATTGAAAAATGGGTGGAAAATATTTTCGAAAATCTAATTTCATAAAACAATTCTTTAAATAGTAAAAAAATTTCATTATTTCATTATTTTTGCAAAAAATATCAGGTAGAGATTTACACGAGACATACCCGGAGTAAGAGAGCACGAGAGCACTGTGGAGAAGTGAAATACTTTCGAACAGAACTATTCAGACAATCGGAATTCCAAACCTCTGATGATTCAAACCCTGTAGCATAGAATTTCAAACCATCTGGTGATTAAATTTTATTTTATTTTTTACATTTTTTGCGGTGTTTTTTACGCAGTAAGTAAAAAAATTAAATTTATTGTTTATTTTCAGAAAATAACAAAAAACAAAAAAAATCGTTCTTATGCTAAACCCTTGATTCTTTTTGTTTCTGCCCTTGCTTCTTCCTATTTCTCTGATTTAGAATTAGGGCTTTTCATTTTAGATTTTTATGGTTTGTATTACTATATATATATAGGCCTATGACATCTAACATGTGTGACGACTTGCATAGTCGGATCTCAATCCATCTTGGCCCTTGCGTGAAATTTAAAAAAAAACATAAATTTTTTAATCGGTGCACCCTGTGTAACATAGTGCACCGGTGCGCTAGGTTATCACAGCGCACCACGCATGTATTGTTTGATAAAAATAATTTAAAAATATATTTTTTTAAATCTGTGTGCCTTGTGTAAATTAGCACATTGTTGTGCTATTTTATTATACCGCACCGCAAACATAACCGTACGGTGGTCCTGTGTTTCCTTGGTGCATTTGTAAAAACTTGTCGCACCGCCCCCTCTATGACATCATATGCTACAAAAACTAACACTAGCGCATTTATATTAATTTATTTATGTTATTCGGTGCGTTGGATAACATATAATGCACCAGTTCCCCTTGTTGATAGAGAGCACCGTATGGTGTTTCTTCTGTTTTCGCGGTGCATTTATAGGAACATGACGCACTGATGCCAGTGCGTATTGCTTGAAAGGCGCATCGTTTTCTTGCTTTTTTTTTTACCTGAAAAATTTGTGATTTATTTATAAAATATATTAATGAATGGTATGGTACAGGTTTCATATTGATAAATAAATGGCTGACAAGAGATCAAGTAACAAAAATACTGATAACACATCAAGAAAAGAAAAAAAGACAAGTTCTTTGTAAATTATTTACAAAAATTATTTTTTTTGAACTATATGTAAGTTTAACTAATATGTATTTTTTACTGTCTATCATGCAGAGCCACAAAATGACGAAGCTCGATAAGATTATTTTTGATCTAGGACTATAAGAGCGTAAAAGCTTTATGGAAAAATTGCAAAGGGATGAATCAAGTGAATGAAAAAATACTATTGATCCATTATTAGTTTCTTTTTTTAATTTTCATTAATAATATACTTAAAAATATTAGATAACATGTTTCAAACAATCTATTAATTGACATATGTTTAATTTTCTACAGGGACCGACAACTCAGAAAAGGAACGCTTTTCTAAGAAAAGAAAAAAATAGAACATGCAAATGAAAATGAATTGCTTCGTAGATCATCTGGAGTGGTGCTAGAGGTTAACGAAAGGGGGAAAAACTTTTACAAAACTTTGAGGGATCAAGTGGAACGAATGTATAGACATTCTTTCCACTTACAATACAAAATTCAATCCAATGATTCCAAGAACCAAATTTTATCTAAACTACAGGATGACTTTCCAAAGAATTGGTCAATGAGACATGTCATACTTTTAATTGCAAAAACGTACAACAAAAAAAAAAGGAATGAAAAAGAAATATTCCTTTAAATGTTTTTCTAAAATTATATGTATATATTACTAGAAAGCAATCATTTATAAATATCACTTTTAATGTTATATTTACTTTTCATATATCAATATAAAAATTAATTAGTTTATTGTCATGTTACATTTTCAGGAAGATTATGAAAATATTAAAGGATGAACGAGTTGATAGCAGAAATATGCCAGTAGGAATGTCCAAAAAGGTGTACAAGGAGATGATCAAATAAATGGACATAATTGCATCGCACGAGGAGCCATCTCAACAACAACGTGCTTCAAATGTAATATGTAATCATTGAATTTTTCAATTAGGTACAATAAATAAACAATTTAGCATTAAAAATTAATTTTCAAGTATTTTCTTGTAGAAAAGAAAAGAAAATGGAACCCATTCAACACATAAAACAAGATGACAATGAAGAAAAGGGTTGATATCTAAGTTTGTGAGTAATTGTTACTTCCTTATAACAACTTAACTAGATTTCATTTTTGTATATTTTAAGTTGTTTTACAACAATCATCATTGAATGTCTTCAAACAGGTGCTAACATATAAAGAAGAACCATCAAACGAATTGATTGACATTGGGTTAAATATGGGTTGTGAGTACATGTTGGCATATCATAAATTAATTGTGGAATTTGTAAGCATCTATTGATCTTGTTTTACTTAGCTCCGCCTATAATTAATATAACAAAAAAATCTTTTACATTAAATATATGATTTGTTATAGGGTATAAAACTTGCAAGAAACAAAGTATGGAACTGTGCCAACAAATGAAATGTTGAAAGATGGCATAAAATTTGGTTTTGAAAGAATGTGTATAGTTCATGAGTCAATTCTTGTTATGGTACGTCATTTCTTTTCGATTTAAATTGATGTATATTATTTAATATTTCAATTTTCATTATTCTCACCAATATATATACACTAATTATAGTTTATTTTTACGTTTGTAGATGGAAGTTGTAGAAGAAGTAAACAATCAACATCGTGAACAAAATGTTCCTCAAAATAACCCAAGTCATGGAAGTAGCTCGAGAAATGACAATAGTTCAAGCGAAGAATGATGATCAATATGTTTGGATATCAAAGCAAGGTGTTGTATTTTTTGAAATATTTGTATGTGAAATTAGACATTTTGTTTAATGTAATGGACATAGTGTCCCAATTGAAAGACAGAGGGATACCAATAATTTTCCCAGTTTGTATGACAAAGAGTGTCTTATATATATATAATTTTTAATTTATTCTATTGTGTTCTCCATTCTCGCTGTGAAATGTTACACCACTGATTAAATATATGGATGATTAAATATTATAATGAAAAGATGTGAAATATGATGATATGATATAACAAATTAATCCAAACATCACATTCAAATGCAGTAATAAAAAATTAATTGATATGAATACTATTATAATATGTGTCATCTTTTGATGAATAATGAATTTTTAAAAATCACAATAATTGCACTGTCACAGGTCGATGTTTATAAAAAATAAAAAATGAACATTAATGTGTTTGTACGACCTATGGGCACCACAAAAATACCAATACATATTAGAACTTTCGGTGCGTTTAGGTGATACTGCGCACTAGTGTGTTTCTATGACCTACGGGCACTGCAAAAATACCAATACCAATAAGAACGCTTGGTGTGTTTGCGTGATACTGCGCACCAGTGCGATTTTTTGTGATACTACACACCAGTGCATTTATACGACCTATGGGCACCACAAAAATACCAATACCAATTAGCACCCTCGGTGCGTTTGTGTGATACTGTGCACCGGTGCGTTTTGGTGATACTATGCACCGGTGTGTTTCTACGACCTATGGGCACCGCAAAAATACCAATACCAATAAGAACACTCAGTGCGTTTGTGTGATACTATGCACTGGTGCGTTTTTGTGATATGGCACACTGGTGTGTTTCTACGACTTATGGGCACCGCACAAATACCAATACCAATTAGAACGTCCAGTGTGCTTTATCGATGACTACCACCTGGGCGGTCTGATAGGCGTTTCATGCACTGATGTTGTATTCCTTTAACACACACCGAGCCGTTTCTAAACGCCCCGGGGCGTCCGAAATTTTTTCCCTGCCCTGGTGCTTGCTAGGTTTATAGTATCGGTGCGTTCACGGTAAAACGCACTGGTGCGTTGACACCTGAGTACCGCAACGATGAGAAAAAAATCCGTAAGAACCTCCGGCCACCCAATTTTTTTTAGTTGTGTTCAAATTCCGTTAGAAGCTCTGCCAAAACCTCCGTTACCGAAAACGGATGTTGTAGCAAATGTTTTTTTGACAATTTTGGCCAATTTTATAACACTAAAAACCTCCGTTATAACCTCCACTAGAGGGTCTTTTCCTTGTAGTGTATACTCCAAGAATGAGGAAGAACATGTCGAGAATTTAGCAGCATTTTTGAGATTGGTAAGAGAGCATCAATTGTATCCTAAGCTCAGTAAATGCATTTTCTTTCAGATGGAGGTACATTACTTGGGGAATGTGGTTTCCAAGGAGGGCATAACAATGGATCCAGAGAAGATAAGAGCTATCATGGAGTGGGGAGCTCTTAGAAATGTGGATGAGGTAATATCATTCATGGGGCTAGCAAGCTATTATAGGAGGTTCATCATGAACTTCTCTCGCATTGCATATCCTATTTCATCACTGCAGAGGAAGGGTAAGAAATTTGAATGGACAGAGGAATGTGAAACAAGTTTTGAACAATTGAAACAGTTGTTGAAAAATGCTCCAGTTCTAAATATTGGAGATCTAGACAAAGAGTTTTTTATGTGTACAGATGCTTGCAAGAGAGGGATTGGTGGAGTTCTTATTTAGAAGGGACAAGTAGTATGATACGATTCACGAAAACTAAATGAGTGTGAGTATAACTATCTGACACATGATCTTGAGTTAGCAATGATCATCCATGCATTGAAGATGTGGAGGAACTATCTTCTTGGCATGAGGTTTGTACTAATGAGTGATCATAGTGAGTTGAGATACTTTTTTGACCAACTGAATATGAATTCCAGGCAAGCTATATGGTTGGCCACAATCAGTGAGTTCCATTTTGAGATCACGTATATCAAGGGAAAAGAGAGTAGGGTTGCATATGATCTTAGCAGGAGGATACGGGTAAATCGCATTGCAGCTATGATTTCCTATGGAAAGACTTACAAGATCAAATTTTACAGGTAGGTCAACAGGATAAAAATTACATGGAGCTTAGGCACAAGTTACAACATAGTACAAATATTGGAATAGGTATAGGTGCTCAAGATGTGTACTATCATCTCTCAACAAATGTCTTGATCATATTTAGGTACAGGGTATATGTGCCAAATGACAGTGAGCTCAAGAAGATTATCTTGAGGAAGTTTCATGCAAAACAATATTCAAGTCACCTAGGATACTAGAAGACATTGACAACAGTGAATAATTTTTATTATTGGGCGAATCCGAAGAAGGATGTGGCAGAGTTTGTGGCTTGATGTTTGGATTTTCAACAGGTAAATGCAAAGTGTAGGCATCCAAGTGGACTAAAACAGTCAATTGCAATTCCAGAGTGGAAATGGGAGGTAATTTCAATGGATTTCATTACAGGTTTTCCGAGTACATCTAGACAACATGATTCCATCGCGGTTGTGGTGGACATGTAGACTAAGGTAGCACACTTCATTCCAGTGAAGACTATGTATTCAGCTAGTGATGTGGCACAGGTTTTCATAAGAGATGTGGTCAGATTACATGGTGTTCCAAAGAATATTGTTTCAGGCAGGGATGGAAATTTCACTTCCAAGTTTTGTGATTTTTTTATAGGTTTAGGTACAGAGTTGGCCTTTATTACAACTTGTCATTCACAGACAGATGGACAGACTTAGAGGATCAACATAATATTGTAGGAAATGTTGATGATGTATGTGATGCATTATCAACGGAAGTGGGAAGATTACCTTCCATTGGTTCAGTTTTCTTACAACAATGGTTGCCAGGAGTCACTAAGGATGAGTCCCTTTGAGGCATTGTATAGGCGGAGTTGTAATAATCCCTTTAGTTGGAGCGATCTGGTGAACAGGGTATTGATTGGAACAAACACGTTAGAAAAAATGGAATAGGAAATGCAGGTAATCAAGAATAATTTAAAGGAATCACAGGACAGGAAGAAAAGTTATGCATATCAAAAAGGTTTTTTAAGGAGTTTAAGGTTGGGGAACAGGTGTATTTGTGCATCAAGCCAAAGAAGAGCTCCTTGCTGATTGGATCATGTGCCAAGCTGGCACCTCAGTTTTTTGGACCTTTCAATATTATTGAAAAGATTGGGCCAGTATCCTATCGACTTGCATTGCCTTCGACAATGAAATTCCATGATGTTTTCCATGTGTCATTGCTTAAGAATTATGTTAAAAATTTTGATCATGTGATTAAATCGTTTGTATTGCAAGTGGAGACAAATGGATATTTCCAGCTAGAACCTTAGTGCACATTGTAGGGAAAGGTGCTCATGCTCTAGAACTGAGCAATCGAGCAATTTAAAGTGCAGTGGAAGCACTTTGGGCCCGATGAAGCTACATGGGATATGGCAGATCAGATGTGGGCTATGTATCCTTCCTTATTTGATGGTTGAGTGAATGTCCTTGATAGATGTTTTAGTATATGTTTGGTATATGTTTGATGTGATGTCTTGGTATATATACATATGTATATGGGTGTAAATATCACCATGAGATGTGTTATAAAGCTCCAATAAGAGGTATGGGTGTCATGTCTTTATGGTTGTCATGTTGGTATGTTGTCATGTTGGTTGCTTCTTAGTAAGTTGATCACTGTAAATACTGCAACGAGCTAAGTTATAAATCTTCGTGGGTAGTATGTTTTTCTTTCAACAATGTTGTTGGTTATAGGTGTAATTGAACACCAAGGATGATGTCCCCCCCCCCCCCCAAGTGAGGAATCTGTAACAACCCTAGTGAAAATTCCATGTAATAAAAGTTTATAAAGGAAAAATAATAACCACAGTTATGGGAAATTTATTCCAAGCTCAACGTTGGGAAAAAGAATCCTAGAGTGGATGTTCATTTTGGTTATTATGGCTAAGTAATTTGGAAAAGGCAATGGCAAAGGCTTTAGAAAGGAAAAATGGCATTTTTGGAAATTTATTTATGAAAATAACTGAAATTAGGAGAAAACGAAGGTGAAAGGTCACGGGTTACATGTGAGGAGGAAAATGAAGAAAAATAATGTAAAATGAAGAAAATAGAGGCCTAATTGATAAAAATTCTTTTGAGGATCAGTTGGTACCTTTTTTCAGTTCGGTTTTGAAGATCTCTCTCTATTCTCTCTCTCTCTCTCACTCTTGGACACTTAGATTTTTCTTGGAGTATTTTAGTTTTGGATCAAGAAAGGAAAAGAAGGAAAATAGGAAGCAAATATCAAGTAAGGAAGAGCAGGACCAAGTAGCTACAACGAGTTTATTTGCAGGTATAAATTTTCATGTGTGATTTCCTAACTATATTTGGCATGCATGGTTATGCATGTGTGTTATTGGTTCTCTTGTTATCATTGGCATGGGTTTTTCCAGGTGTGACATTGTTCTTCATCCTTGCCTTTCCATTTCTGGATAGCCATGGTGTGATGGGGTTCTCATGTTTTGGTTGAGTTTGATTTACGGATGGATTCGAAACTGAGTGAGGTGGATCTCTGAATGAAAAGAACACATGGTCTAGTGATACCTGAACTAGACTATGGATTGCAGTAAATCCAATGGCCTAGTGACCCATGAATCAGACTGTGGGTTGTGGTAAAGCCAGGTATTGTGTGTAACAACCCTGGTGAAAATTCCATGTAATAAAGTTTAAAATAATAAGCATGGTTGATGAGACACTTATTCCAACTTGAATGTTGGGAAATACATCTCAGTGGGTGTTCATCTAGTTTATGATGGATAAGAAAATTGGTAAAGGAAATGGAAAAGGCTTTGGAAAGGGAAAATGGCATATTTGGCACATTTATTTGTGAAAATAATGGAAATTAAGAGAAAAGGGAGATGAAAGTTCACAAGTTGCATGTGAGGAGGAAAATAATGGAAAATGAAGAAAATAGAGGCCTCATTGATAAAAAGGATTTTGAGGATCAATTGTTACTTTTTTCGTTCAGTTTTGGAGCTCTCTCATTATTCTCTCTCTCTCTCACTCTTGGATGCTTAGAGTTTCTGGGAGAAATTTGGAATTGGAGAAAGAAAGGAAAGAAAGCAGGAAGGAGGAGGAGTAAATCAAGGAGGAGCAGGAATCAAGTAGTTACAACAAGATTCTTTGTAGGTATTGATTTGCATGTGTGATTTTCTTTCTATATCTGGAATGCATGGTATTGCATTTGGTTCTTTTCTGTATTGCCATGGGTTTTTCCAGGCGTGACAGTTTTTCAGTCTAGCCTTTCCATTTCTGGATAGCCATGGAGTTGTGGAGTTCTCATGTTTGGTTTAGCTAGATTGTTAGATGGCTTTGAAACTAAGTGAGGTGGATCTCTGAATGACATGACACTGAACCATTTTATGTGTTGCCTCAGTTAGGGTCTAGTTATCCGGGTTTGGATTGTGGTAAAGCCTAAGAGGTGGTTTTCTCTCCATAAATCATAGTAATCCTGAGTTTGGGATTATGGTAAAGCCTAAAGAGTATGTCTCGGTTTACGGCCTAGTGACCCCTGATTCGGACTTTGGGTTGTGTTAAAGCCTATGCGACTAGGAAACAAGAAAATTCCTCATAGTTTTGGTGGAGATAATCCAGTGATATCCATGCTTGTTTTAGCCTAGTGATTGGGTGTAGATCACGATAAATCTAGTTATGACATGTTTATGGTGTTGGCCTAGTGATCCGGTTTGGTTCACGATAAACCCTGATTTCTATTGATGAGTGTGAAGTGGTTTAGCCTCAGGATGCCCTGGTTGGTTCTTTCAGTTTGAGTCCCACATTCTTGCTTGGAATAAGGCACAAGGTTGATTAGCTGAAGAGAGATTTGGCTCAACCAATCTATGGTCGTGTGGAACGTGGAAGTCCCATCTCTGGTTGGTTTCTACATTCATTAATGATCAATTCATTCCCTTGGTATTTGGTATGCAAATGTACTAATTTATATTTGGATTTTATTTTTATTGTATCCATGGTATTTTTGTTGCTATGATGATAGTTATAAGCATGTATTTTAACAGTGGTGACGTATGGCTCTCCCCATGTTTTTACTTGTAATGAATGCACAATGTATCTATGGTAAAATAGATTGTATGGCAACTAATGATGTAGGAGAGAAATGCTTCTTAGTGATTCTCAAATAAGTATGAGACCACTTTTCTCCATTATGTTGTTTATACCTTTAGCTTTCATTTTTGTGACATGTTTCACGAAATACTTGTCATGGCTAGTAGGGGTCCGGTTTAGTCCTATTGGATATTTTTTCAAATACATCATTGTTTGGTCATTATAAATCATCTCTGAACTTGTCATGAAATTCTGGGTGGAGCACTGGGTTCTAGGCCTGAAAAAAGTGGCTCAAATCTCGGGGATATTGGCACAGCACTGGGTAATTTAGTCCCTAGACGTTGGCTTGTGGGCTTATGCATGCATATAAAGACCCATAGACGTTGGCTTGCAGGCCTGTGCATGTGTCCAGAGGCCCAGAAGAAAATTAGGTCAAAGGGAACTAAGGGAAAGTTTCCTGAATGGTTGGGTTAGCTCTTGGGGATGTTATTGTTGATGTAACAGGTAAGTGTGAATATTTTCTATCGATTCCAATTCCTTAAGGTCACCTAGGAGGTTTAAACTCACCATAGTAGCCTCTCATGGCATATTTACCCTGGGTGGCCGGTTGCTTGGGTATATGTGGGAAGGGGATGTTACATTGTGTGCCTCGGTGGACCTAGGAATCCTCGACCGGTGAATGGCAGGATATACAGAAAGCCCTAGAGGTGGTTGCCCTTGATAAGGCCTAGGAATCCTTGTCGGTGAATGGCGGGATATATGGTAAAGCATGGAGGGTGGTGTCTCGGTTATGACCTAGTGATCCCTGGATCATATTGTGGATTACGGTAAAGCATAGAGACTAGGATTTAGGAAAATTCCTCCACAATGTAGGTGGAGAAATCTGGTGGCATCCATGCTTGTTTATGGCCTAGTGATCCGGTGATGATTGTGGTAAAGACTGTTTATATTGATGAGAGTGAGGTGGTTTAGCCTCGGGAAGCCCTGGTTGATTTGTTTGGTTTTGAGCCCCATTCATGCTTGGAATATGGCACGGGGGTGATTGGCTGAAGAGAGATTTGGCTCAGCTAATCTATGGTCGGGTGGAATGTGGTAGTACCATACCGGGTTGGCTTTTTCATTCAGGAATAAGAGTTCCTTTCCTTCGTATTTTATGTGTAAATGTACTGGATTCTATGTAGCATTTATGGTTGTTGTATCCTCAGTATTTTTGTTGTTTATATGTTGGTTATGAATGTCTTTTATGACAGTGAAAAATGTATGGTTCTCATGATGTTTTTATTTGTAAATGAATGAGCAATGAATATATGACCTAATAGATGATAATGTAGCTAACGATATAAGGAACCAATTCTTCTTAGCGATTCTCAGATAAGTATGAGACCCTTATGCTCAGATCTATTGTTTAAACCTGTAGAATGCATATTTGTGACATGTTTGACGAAATTCATGTCATGGCTAGTAGGGGTCCAGTCAATTTTATGTTCAATAATCTACATTGGTATCATTGTCTCTATGTTTCAATTCATTCCTGTAAATTTCAAGAATTTTTGGGCAATGATTGGTTCCTAGACCTGAAATTTAGCCTTAAATCCTGCAATTGTTGGCATATTACTGGCAGAAAAAGGTTGCAGTGGCACTCATGCAGGCTCATGAGAGCATCTGGGACCCACAGTCACTTGAAGGGCTTATAAAGGAAGCAAATGGGGCTCTAAGTCCTTGAATTGTTAAGTTCCCTCAGGGGTTGGTCACCTGGAAAGGTGGGGTAGCTCTTGGAGGTTATGCTGGTTTCCATGGATGATCAGTTTGGTTTTAATTTATCAGTTTCACTTCCTTAAGGTAACCTAGGAGGTTGAAAAATATCATAGTAGCCTCTCGTCACATGTTTACCCCAACGAACTAGTTAACTTGGGTAAATGTGGGAGGAGGGTATTACATATGTCATGTATTGAAATTTTGTATGGGTGTTTTATACCATTTCCATTAGATATTGTATACACAAACAAAGAAGTAGGGGTATCAACATCAAGTGATTCTTTGAAGGCATAGAATTTCGTAGATAGGATCACGCGAATGTTCCTATAGGTTTTGGAGAATCTAAATAAATAGTAATATAATTACAATTCCATGCATGTTTGAAGCGTGGTGGAAAAATCCCTCAAAGAAGGAGACATAATCTAGATACACCTAATAATAAGAGGTGGTAGGGACTCTAAAAATAAATCAAGGCCCTGGAATACAAACCCTTTGAAGTATTAGAGAAGGTATAAAGTAGTAAATGCAAAGAACTTGAAGCTTCATCCATTGTTGATGAGAAAAAGGAGGGTGTATTTTTAACTGTCATAAAGGATTTGGAACCAAATGACATGTAGAATGACCAAAAGATATGATTCTACAAAAAAAAATCAAAATAACTAGGAGTCAAGGTGGTATTGAAGGGACCACTATTAGGCAAGGCCAAATTGTCCTCCAAGGAGAAAGATAAGGAATTTTTTCCTCATATCCTTTATAAATAAAAATGTTGGAGACCAAAATCCAAAATTGATCTACATAGTTACTATATTTCTTCATTGATGCTTTGGAAGAAGGAAGAAAAATTTTGGAACTATAGGTATCAATGTGTTTCATATCCCCGAGATTTCAGTAACAAACCAAAACTCAAATTCCTCTTGATTAGGTCTTAAGAGTGGAATTTTGGGATTATCTATGACCTAAAGAAATTGTAATGGAGGTCCTCATTTCCTTCTATAGGTTGAGATATTTCCAATGGTGGGTTATTTTCCAAAAACTAAGCTCACATTCATAAGTGATTAATACGAAAATATAACCATCAAAATTTTAACCACCAGTTGTTATGGAAGCAACATAACTCACAATGATTCACAAATGTGGAGTTAGTGATGTACGAGAATTTCATAGAGAGTTCTAGAAACATTCTAAGTTTACAAAACCATAACTATAAATGTCAAGGAAGGTCTTTTAAACCCTACCCAAAATGAGGAAATGGATTAAGTATATACTATAGTAATTTCATGTTCCAAAGAAAATCAACATCCAAACAGACTATAGAGATATGAGAGTAGAGAGGGAAAAAAAATTTGTAGGGAACTATCACAAACTGTAGTGTCTCACTGATTTTTAATGACCTCAATGATATTTTTATTTTTCCTTATTAATTAAGAAAAAAGGAACATTCCTTCCTTGTGTTGGATTTTTTACCTGTATCAAGGTTGACCAAGGTAAATATTTAACCTTTATTATGTGTATTGTGTAATTTATACTTTTATTAAATTGCTAAAAATATAAAAAACATAGTTAATCATAGCATCATTAAAGTAGCATCCGTAAGAGTATAAAATTTAACATCCATTATGGCATGCTAACCATTGAAATATTTAAGGAAATTTACAATTCATCTTAAGAATTGGCATGAAATTATCACCTACTAGAATTAAATATTAGTAAATATTTAATCACTTTTTTTAGTGAAAAAAAAAAACTTAATTTACACCCTACAAAAAAATAGAACAACAACAACAACAACAAAAGCAACATCCAATTTTTATCATGTCAACCTTATAACATACATTCTATGCTCCATTGATGTCAAATAGGTCCATTCCCAATTATAGTAGTTTGGTAAACTAATTATGTCAATGTGAAAATACTTAGAAACATGTAGAACACATTATTTCCGAGAAGAAAGGATAGGAATAAAGGAACTACAAGTTTTCAAAAGCCTTCTTGTCGACTCAACATTGTACACTTGGACATGTTCTTTCCACATTATATGGTGTGTGTCAATGTTTGTGATATTGTGTGTCAATGAATAGGGAAATACTTGAATGCTCCAAAGCCTTAGTGTTTTTATTGGTCACATCATTGGTTTTGGGTGTACGAGTGTTAGAGGTTTCATTGTTACATGTTTCATAGAAGTGTGGTGCAAAAATATATGATTTCATTATCATTGGTTAGTGCTAAGACTTATATCATGTGGCATTTGCGCTTGGTGTTAGAATTGGGAGATGTAAAATTAGTGTAAGTTTAACACTTAAGAGGAATTATGATAGAAAGAATGTGTGCACTTTAACATTGATCATTCCCATTTCTGATAAAATGTTGCATTTCATTTGGGCTCTAATGGTTTTTTGGTTAGTTAGGCTCTGATCTGTAGAAATTAGAGATAATTCCCCCTAATTAATAAGACCACTCAAATAAATAATAACAAGCCTCCAACTAATATATTAATCCTCCTATTAACACTTGTGAATAGGCCTTACATTTCCAAATGTACATGCAACCTTGATAATATGATTTTTAATAAATGTTTAACTAAACTTGATACCCATAAGGGTGTGGCCTAGTTTTTTATTCCATTCTACAATCTTCCCTATTATTCCATTATTGAAAATTGCTATTTAAGTATTCCCATACCTTATGCATGCCTTACTCAAGAACAATAGACTTGACATCCATGATGATTCTTTAGACATATTATTTGAGGGTTAAGTCAATCTCAGACTAGATATTACAATTATGTAGTCCATTGTCCCCAACATTCATGTATTTCCACCTTACAAATATAAATTAACATAACAAACTCTTTCTACTCCTGGATATAAGATAAATTAACCAATGGTTTTATCCTTGATTTCTTCAGCAACCTAAACTATAGAGAAAGGATTCTAAAACTCTGATATGCTCTCAACAACTAGGTTTTTTTTTTGGAATAAATATTATAAAGAAGATATTATAACTCTTATACTTATCTTAGGATCAACTGGTTGTTTTTTGATGAGTAAAGATTTGATATTTATATTTGTTAGAGAAAATTTTAATAGTCAGACATAAATACAATATGATTTTCAAATTCATGTGAAGGATTTAAATATACATAGAATATTAATAACATATTATTTGTCTTAAGATATTCAAACATATGTTTTACATAAGGAAATCTTATTTTTATAAGTTTATTATATACAAAGCGAGGTAACATTTAATTTTCATTATGCTTCTTGTTTTTGGTTAATATTACATTACACTATTATTAGTATCCATTAACTATCCTATGTTATTTATTGTCATCCTCTTCTTGATGTCTCGATTTTTATCACTTTCTCACAATTTAAGTGGACAATATCTCCCAATATAAGAGAGGTTCTAAACTAATTGAAATATAATTATTTATAATAATAATAAAAAGGGAAAATTCTTGGTCTCCATGGGGCTTATATGTTTGCTATATTCTTAGAATGAGGATCAAAGAATGTAACTAAAAAACAAACCATGATTCCCATGGGGTGTAGCTCAATCAATGATCGCCTTGTTATGAAGTAATATATAAAGCATGTGATTCAAAGTTCAAATATTCATGGGTTAGACGAAAAAAAAACCATGATTAACCAAAAGAATGCACATGTATGTAAATATATGATACAATATGTTTTTCATACATGCACCAACCAACAACGTTGGAAGGAGTGTAGTTAATATGCCCAAGACTTAAACAAGGGAGTAGATATTCTACACTTCTTTTATAATGGGTTGAGTGTTTCTCCCAACGTATTTGCTAGGAAATACAATAGACAATGTATTATTAGTAGAGTGATGTTCATAAGAGTTGTTCATTAAACCACTAAGTGAATTCTCTGTAATTTCCAATATTGTAGTTTAAGAAGTAGAATATAATGACTTAGTTTGTGGAGGAAAATTTAACTTGCATTGAACCAAGACATTAGAGTATTCATGAATTGAAGCATATATGGCATTGGATTACTACAATTGGTTTTTTTTTATCAATTGTGATCCATATTCATGAATTCTATTTAAAAAGTGTGCTCTATTTGATATTATTCCTATCGACCTCCTCATTGCTAGAATATTTTATAAGAAGATCAAGCTTCATATGTGCATACTTCATAGAATATGTGCTACATTTTTTTGTAATACATATATAGGTTCATATTTATTTCAAAGAGAAGGTGTCACAATGATATTTGGTTCCCATCTAGTGGGAAAATCATCTTCTACTTCTATAGAAAATTATATCCATGTGTTCCTAGAATGATTTTTCAATGGTCATCCAAACTACATTTCTCTTTTTTTATTATATGGATTTAACGTTGCATTACATGTGCTTGTAGGTCATCAATCATATGAAAATTTTGTAATTTTATTAGCTAGGTTGAAGTAGGATATCACTGATCGTGCAAACAATGGTTAAGTTGATACATTATTATTTCCAACCCATTCGTGTCTTAATGAATTACTTTTTTTGTAAATATCCTAAGTGGTTGGAGTTTTCTCTATTGTTTGATCCTGTGCGGAACCCTAACCCAAATGTCCCTTTAAAAAATCTTGTTTAGAATCCATAACAACATCTTGTTCAAGGTGAGAGGGAATTGTAACATTTCTCTCCATCCCTTACATCTCAATTTGGACTACAATCATATAGGTTGTCAACTATTTGTAATGTAAGGAAAGAAGGTCCAAAGATTTCTACATCTCATTAGCCTTTTTTAAAAGATGGAAAATTTCAAATTTAGTCCTTTAACTTCATGCTTCATAGTATCCTTTTCTATAGTTAGAGTGTGTATTAGTCTTTATTTTTTTATTTCTTCCTCTTTGAACTCTTCTGTATCATTACTTCTTGTAACATAAAATTTTGGATTGAAACAAATAAGGTGGTATATATATTTAAAACTCAATGTGCAAGACAAAAATTTGAAGGGGTGTGTTCAAACAGGTGACTACAATAGTTGCTAGTAAAGATTATGGAAGTAAAGGAGAAGTAGCCATCAAAGACTTAAGTGTGAGTGTACTTACGTCATGTTGAAAGAACATATGCATATGTGCAAAATAATGTATTATGGAGTGAATGAGGTGAGATATAGTATGTACATATCATAATATTTGGGGAAAATCTTAAATTGGAAGTTAATATTCAACCATATTGCAAGAAAGGATGCATAGATGTTGACTGTATGGAACAAAAAATGAGGTAGAATACAATAGGTAGATATCATACTATTTAAGCATATTTTTAAACTAGAAGCCAATATTCAATAAGTGATCACATGCAAAATCCCTCATATTTTCCAAGACAAGGACCCATGATGGTCATAAAGCTTCAAAACAAAGATTTTTGGGTATATATAGGGCTACTCCCATGAAATTTTCAGAGATGTCAAAGTTCCTATAGTGAATTTCCTCAATATACCTTTGTGAAGCAAAGAGTGGATCCCATTGGGATGCCAAAAAGTAGTTATATAGCTAGGAAAATGTAGAGAAGTATGCAAATAAAAAATGTTGCAACATTGACTAAAAATACCTAAAAAATGATTCATATAGTTGATTGTTGCTAGTGTATATGAACCATTGCTACTCATATGAGAGATATGCATGGGATATGTCTACAAAAATAAATACCTACCCCAGAAATTGTCGTATATTCTATGGATATGGTAGATATCTAACCTATATGAGAGATCCACACAAGGTTTCTATATGAAAATAAGTAGTTTAAGAGAGTGTAGTCAAGTGAAGGCACTACGAAAAATATTTCATAGTACTAAATAAAATTGCTTGAGGAAACAAATCCTTATTATATCAAGGTTCCAGAAGCCTATAGTCAAAGGGATGAAGACCTCTTGATCTAAATTGATAGTTACACTACCTTAAGGGCATTGGTCCCTATTGGATTCTTAACTATGGGCCAAATATGAAGGGGGTCAGGCCTTATTTATTGTTTGGGATACAAAATCCATGAATTCAATATTTGATACCAAGTGAGACAAAATGAAATAAAAAATTAATGGAACAAAATTTGTATGTAGATATATAAACATTTGTTATATATAGAGTAACCTTCTTCTTATAAACTTGTTATATACACAATAGGGTAACATTTAACTTTAACTACAGCTCCTTTTTTCATCTACTACTGCTATTATTATGATTATTAAGGGATCACTTCCTGTCAGCACAGCCACAGAACCAGACCCTGAAGGCGTCGAGAGAATTGAACCCGTGACCTCTAAATAGCAAAGATTCGTCATCATCGTCTTCTAATTCTAAATATTTTAGTTTCTATACCATTTTAAATTTAAAGTTGATATTTAAATGTCATTTTTATTTACAGTGCTCTTACTATAATAAAAAATATTAATTTAATATTCAAAAAACTGAAAAATCCCATATATATATATATAATGTTTTCATTTTAAATATATATTTTCTACAACATATTAAAAATTAAATAAATAACAGATAACAAGTCATCACAAAACTAAATAATATATAAGAGATCAAATAGGAATCAAATACTTTAACAACCATAAATTACCATATATATTATATCTTTTATATTAAAATTAGCTTTGAAATTTTATAAAGTATTTTAGCTATTTCACATTTTGATTCATTTTTATATATATTTTCCAATTAATTTTGTTTAAAATTGATAAGAGATTTATTGGAACGGTAATTTTGAACCATGTAAGCTATACCATTTTAATTTTTTTAGGGTTTTTTCTGAATTTATTTATGCATTCAAAAATACATTTAAATAATAAAAAATCACAATCTTCCAAAAAAAAAAACCCAAAATACTATATTTAACAACCATCTCATAACTAATGACAAATAAGATAATAAAATCATGTATTAAGATAGTTTGCATATTTCTTTCATTAAATTGAGAAAAATAAGGTACGATTTTCAATTTAGAGTGGAGAAGATACCTTATGTTGTATATAAACTTTTATTTTTTTTATATAAAAATGATTAAAAAATAGTATAAACAAATATAAACATTTAATATTGATTATTTTAAATTATAAAATATTAATATTTTTTCATTTTAAATTATGTACCTTTGTATAATAAATTCAAAATTAATCCCTATTTAAGGTGCACATGAGGGAAGTGGGAGGTGATGGGAACTCCCACTGCCACCTTACCATTACAATTAATTCATGGAACACTTGGGTGATCTTGCATTACTCTCTACATGCAAACTGATGTTGAGAATACATGGTATTTCTCCATCCCCCATGTTGTGAGTTTCATTTCCAATCATCAAGCTCACTCACCATTCTAGGCCCCGTCGACGCCATCTTCTCCCATAAAGTCTTTGTTCCTCATCACCACCAACACAACTCCCCTGTGACTATGTAGTACACTTGGAGGTAACTTTCCTTTTTAGTCATTGAAACTTCCATCCCCATTGTGGTTTCCCTCTTCGTTTTTAGGGAAGATCCAAGTCCCCCTAACCTGGCATCCCCACTCTTGACTTTATCCATTAATATTCCAATTATCTAGCCTCTTCCTCAATCTTGAGGCATGCCAAACCTCTAGTGCCTACTCAGTGGGTATCTCTGTGCAATATTGATCGACTCCAGGGTCTTCAGCTATGGTAACATGCGCATATGGATAACATCCTTATTCTACATATCTTGGTCTCACCATGTTTTCTTGGATAATCAAGTGATTCCAAATTCCCCTGCATACAGGTTCAATTTGAATTATTTCAAGTCATATCATTGTATCTAGTGTCTATTTCTATCCCCTTCTATGTTTTGGTTCATTTCTTTTGGTCTTGAACCCTACTCCTCTCCTCCTTAGCATGTCACTATCCATTATTGTCCACCCCACTCCTTAGACTCAATGGGGCCTCCGCTTTGTCCCATTGTATCAATGGTTTTTACACACTCCCTCATCAATCCTTCACTCTCATTCACCTCTATATTTCTGCCACCATTCCAAATAGAGAATGTGGTGCATGTGAGGGCTGGCCAGGGGAGATGGAATATCTCATGACCTCAATCGATCTTGAAATGTCGCATAGCACTAGTAACAGGAAGTAACCCCTGAGCCCTTACAACACATGGTTGTTCATGCCATAGTTGAAGCCATGCATGAACGATATTCTCTTCAACAAGAAAGCATCTTATCCTAGACATTTGACTAGATCCCTAACCTAGGTCGCACCCCTGGCCAAGTAGAACTCTACTAGCACATCAAGACTCTCATTGCTAAGGCACTAGCAGAGAGAGAGGATAAAAAAAGTAAATTTCTCTTTAGTTGAGCATTATTTAGGTAGAAAACAAGAAAATTTCCCTCGAGCGCCATGACATGGCAATGTGTTTGGTCTGCATTGAGGCCCTACTCTCCAAGGGCAAGGGACCAACCTCCTCGAGCACTCCTGTATCACCCATCGATGTCTCCACTTCAACTTAGATTGCTCTTTGATCTTCATGGCTACTAGCTTCATATCTTTGTTTTGATGTGGATATTTATTATTTATGTGTCTCTTTGGCATCATCACTGCAAGATAGACACGACTATTCCTTTTTGTTTATCTATAAATCTAGTATATCATGTTGAGTTTTAGTAGCTAGAAGATTTTTATAATGCTTTTGTAAAATTTTGGACTATAATTTTACTATTCCATCTTGGTCTAGTTTCCCCAATGGAAAACGAGATCAAAATAAGTTAAAAACAACTGATGTAACTTCTTTTTGTTATGCAATAGAACTTCTAAATTTACAGCAACAAAAAAATAAATCAAAATTAAAATAATCATATGTCCCCTTTATTGAATGTTGGTAAATTAATCTTTTTTTTAATCCGAATATTTATATTATGGTCATAAATGAACCGACATATTCTCTTTTTCTCCTCTATATCAATGGATGAAATTTCAAATATTAAGTAGCTTTGCATCTTTAAATCTAAATCCATGTCTACATTTTCATATTTAGCTAATACAATTATAAAATTACCATGAAAATTATCAAACAACAAATGAGATCATGTGAATACATGTTTACCTTTTCACACTTACCTAATACAATTATGAAATTATCAAATACCAAATGACATCATGTGAATACATGTTTATATTTTTATATTTACCTAATACAATTATGAAATTATCTTGAAAATGATCAAATAACAAATGGTCATTGGCATCATGTAAATATGTGAGTTTATAAAACCAATGATTTATTAAATGAATAATTATGCTAAAATATTAAAAGAGGGAAATGATATCAACCATATCTATTAATGTGATTGTGTTAATTTTACATTTTAAACCTTAAAATAAAAAAAACCACATAAACCCACTTAAAAAATAATAATAAAATAGCATTTATAGCTAAATAAAACATAAATCTAAAAAACAAAATATTATTCTTTTACAATTTTCCACACACACTATGTGGAGAAATAATATATATTTAAATTTTATTAAAGAAGGGAAAAAAACAACTATCACTCTTGCTCTCATTGGAAATTTGTAATTTGTTTGGCATTTACAAGGTTATGGGTCAATTTTAAGAAAATAACATGAAAGATAATAGTAACATCCCTAACTCTTTCACGTCTACATTTACTCTAACCAATAAAGTAATTATTGTGCCATTGTTAATTGAGTGGATAAGTATTTTGTAATAAGGCTTACAAAATTATCAATAAGTTTTAGTTAGAAGATAGGTATTTAATCTTTATAGAATATTCTTAATTCTAGTTACAAAACACAGGTTGAGATTTATCTCAAAAGTAATTATGTTTTTTATACTTTTTTAATTAAATTGATTAATTAAAAATATCATATGAACATGTGTCATGTGAAAATGACTTATATTTTTTTGGGCATGTGGTATTAGTAAGCAATGGTATTGGGTCATGATATTGTAACAAAACCTAGTTTTTAATCTTGCACGAGATGTAACATGATGTAAGTATTTTGATGCTTATAGACTTTTATGAGCCATTTAATTTATATGACTACACTAGTATATTAGCTTGTCAAAAACAATTTAGCATCTCAACAATAGAATATAATAAGCAAACTAAACCACTGTTTTACAAAATTTATATATATTTGTATAATTAAATGAAGTATTTAATTAATTCAAATAAATTAATAAATAAATTAAAATTAAATTTATTTTGTTAATTTTATTAGTTATTGTTATTTTAAAACCATCCTAAATCCATCTTAACCCTGAATTTATGAAGCGCCTAGAGGGATCAAATATCTCAAGGTGCAAACATATTTTTTGAGTGTAAAACTTGAGGAAAGGTTTTCACCTTGAGAGATTTGATCTAGGTTATTTATATCTCCATACATATCTCCTTCTTTGTCTCTTTATCTCATCCCCCCAAGCACTCTCTCTCTCTCTCTCTCTCCATATATACAAACTATGTCTCCATCCCTCTCTCTCTGACTCTCTCTTCTTCCCTTTCTCCCCCATCCATCTATAACTCTATCTCCCTTTGTCTCTCCTTCTCACCCCCAAACATACACACACTCTCTCCATATATATCTATCTCTTCCTCTCCCCCTCTTCCCCTTCTCTCTCTCTCTCTCTCTCTCTCTCTCTCTCTCTCTCCACCTTTCTCTCTTTATGTATCTCTTCCTCCCTCCCTCTCTCTTTCTCTCTATCAATTTCTCTCCTCTCTCCCCCTTTCTCTCCACCCATCAATCTCTCTTTCTCTTTGCTTTCCAACTTTGTCACTATATCGCTCCTTATCTCCTTCTTTCTCTCCCCTTTTCTCCCCCCTCATTCTTTGTGTCTCCCTCGCTCTCTATTTCCTTCCTCTCCTTCTCTCTTGCTTACCTCCTTCTCTCCTCTCTTGCTCACTCTCTCTTCATCTCTCCTTTGTCACTCCCTCTCTCTCTCCCTTCATATCTCCTTCTCTCTCTCAATTAATCTCTCTTCCTTCCTCTATTTCCCTTTCTCTCCCACCTCCTTCTCTCCCTCCCTTCACTAACTCACTCTGTATCTCTCTTTCTCTCTACCCTCCAACCTATCACTATCTCCATCCCCTCTCCTTCTCTCTCCCCTCCTCTATTCCCTCATATCCTACCCCTCTCTCTCTCTCTCTCCATCTTTATGTCTTCCTCTCTCTCCTATCCTTCCATCTATATTCCCTCATATCCTACCCCTCTCTCTCTCTCTCCATATGATCAAGAACTGTCAGTTTATGTAATCAATGATATATGTAAGGTCTAATATATTTTACATTATAATTTTTTATTGTGAAATGAGATATGGTTTTTGGTCATGTGGTACTGATAAACCATGGTATTGTAACAAAACCTATTTACAAGTTAATAATATCCATGGTAAAGTGTGAGGGTGAATATCTGTGGTTAAGAATAGTGTTATATTTTAAGTTTATTGCGAGTATTAAGTTTTTATGTACTTATTAATCAAATTTAAATATGGTTATGGAACCATTATTAGTCCTCACAAAGGACTCTAACTATCCATTTGTTTATTAATCACTATGAGTTTAGCATTGACCAATGCAAATTATAATGATTAAATTTGAAAAATAAATATTTATTTTTCAATATTATTAAAAAATTAAATTTATAACATTTGATTGGACAATAATTTTAAGGTCTTATTGCAACATTTTCACAATATAATGCCATGTGGATAATTGTCTTACATGTTTTATGTCACAATTTATAGATATGGTTGCAATATTCATTCATGAATTTTAGATGTTTGTGTAGTGATTTTTTTCTTGAACTTTGCAAGAAAACCATCCAAAAATAAAATCCTTGGAAATAGCTTATAATCAAGTAAATAACATATTTACCATTAATTACTTCCCACCGGTCTTTGCAAAAAAAATGGATATTAATAAGATGTAAATAAATATATTTACCACAGGTTATTAGTTCCTACCAAAGCAAGGGTATATGATGATTTTTCTATCCACCAATATTAATTTAGCATTGACCAATGTAAGTTATAATTATTTATGCAATTTTTTTGAGAGCATAATTTCTAACTTGAGTTGGAAGGACTAAGGTGGGCTACAAAATAAAATTACAATATAACAAATTAAATTTTATTACTTTTATTACTTTTAAAACACATAATATTTATATATTATATATGTTATATGTTTTTATTTTTTAATTGAGTTGAAATTAATTTTTTTTTTGTTAACTGTTTATGGTAAATGTTAAATTTTACAAACATTTACCTCTACACATCTCCCCCTATACTATTTTGGAGGGAGGGGAGAGAGAAAGGGAGGTGTGAGAGAGAGGATTGAAGAGAGAGAGGAGGGGAGGGAGAGGAGGGAGAGGAGGGAGTTGGAGGGGGGGAGAGAGGGAGGGAAGAAAAAATACAAAGAGAGATAGAAGTAGAGAGAAAGAGGGAGTGGAAAGAGAGATATGGAGAAAGAGTGAGGGAGAGAAGAGATGAGGGAAGAAAAAGGGAAGAATAGGAGAGAGAGAGAGGAAGACATGGAGACGGAGGGGGGAGGGAGAGGGGAAGAGAGGGAATGAGAGAGGGAGCGAGATACTAAAAGAGTTGGAGGGCAGAGAGAGATAGAGAGTGAGGGGGGGAGAAAAAAGTAGGTGGGAGAGAAAGGGAGAGAGAGGACTTGAGAGAGAGATGGAGATATGGATTGAGAGAGAGAGGGAGAGAGAGAGAAGGAGTGACAAGGGAGAGATGGAGAGAGAGTGAGTGAGAGAGGAGAGAAGGAGGGAAGAGAGAGAGAAGGAGAGGAGGGAAAGAGAGAGCGAGGAGACATAGAGATTGAGGGGGGAGAGAAGGGGGGAGGGAGATAGTGACGGAGTGGGAGGGCAGAGAGAGAGAGAGAGAGAGAGAGAGAGAGAGATGTGGGGGAGAGAAAGGGAGAGAGGGGAAGGAAAAGCGCGAGTAATTGAGAAAGAGAAAGAGAGAGTGAGGGAGGGAGGGAGGGAGGGAGGGATGCATAAAGAGAGAGAAAGAGAGAACCTACTCCCTCCCTTGTGAAAGCTAATGCAAGGATTAGTAAGAACGTTATGTAATGACACATAAAATCATCGAAAGATGATTGCCTATAAAATATTGAAATTCACACTAAAACATTTAATCAAATGTATTCTTTAACACAACGTATTGGAAATGGAAATGATGTATTACAAACATTATTTTTAATGTTTTTTTTTAAGCCATAAGGTATCATAGTATAAAATAAACTTATAACAAAAATGACATTGAATAGGTATAAAGAGATGGCATGAATTCATTAAACTTATTATTCAAGTAAGATGTTGCAATGTTATATATAATTGGTTTATATTTTTTAATAATAATATATATTTTAGTTAATTGGATTTATTTTGAATACTTGGGAGGAATAATTGAGATTCTCCCTCTTCATTTTCAATTTCTACAAATAACATGATAAACTTTAATACAAAATCTTGGAATCTTATTATTGAAAATAAATTGTCCCAACATATATAATCTTCGTATAAAATATAAAAAATTAATTACATATTTTATATTAAATTTAATGTTACCAAATTAAATGTAGATCGCTACTTTAACTGAATGAGAGAGAATATCACCTATTTTGATAGTTTGACAGAAATATTAATAATCTAATAAGTTCAATAAAGAAATTAAAAGATTACACTTAATATGACTAACATTCAATATTGGAAAAGTGTAATTTTTTCATCTAATAAATATGGCATAATAATTTTTAAATAAACCTTGTTTTCCAATTTAAAAAGGTAAATATGCTCCCTTAGGAGATTCCTAGGAGCTAACATTCCCTTCCTAGATATGATCTTAGCTCACATGAAAGGGGGTTGAGGCTCCCATTATACTTGGGGCATAACATGCGCTCTTGTCACTTCATTGATTGTGGCACAAAGACAACATAAGGTTAAACATCATTTGAATATGCAGGTGGCATAGGGAGGTACAAGAGGACTCAACAAGAGAAGAATTTTATCATATTGGCAGACTTGGAGGAAAAAATTGATAGTATTGACAGCAAGTTCCATTCTAGCTAGCAGATCAACACTCCATTTTAGCTAGCATATCAGCAAACAACTCCTCCTCAGATGATGATACTCCATTTTAGCTAGCATATCAGCAAACAACTCCTCCTTAGATGAGGGTAGTGACCAGCAAGTGCACATGTCTAGAGATTCCGTCGAATAGTTGTTATGACTCACTAGTTTTTTTTTACTTGCAGCACTAGTAGTATTTTTTGTCTTCTCATATTGATGCATGTCAAATTTAACATATAAATCTAATTTTATAAGTTTTTATTTACAAGATTTTCTAGAAATCTCAAGACTCTAAACTTGTATTGTTATTCTCATTAGAACAAACCAAAAACCAAAAAAATAATAATCTAAACCAAAAACTAAAAAATAATAATCTATATAATTCTCATATTAAATAATAAATAAAAAGATAAGTATAAAAAATAAATAAAAACTATTGTTTTCTCATTTGAAATAATGTACATTAAATAAAACCAATATATATATATATATATAGAGAACATTTAAGTTGTTTCATCCATTAAACAATTTACATATTACAGAACAAAGCGAGTCAAAGCCAAAATCTATTTAATAGTATAAATAGAGTCTGTAGTCTACCCAACGTATAGAATAACCTCAGAATTTGGTAGAGATTTTGAAAAAATCTAGTAAAGATTTATCAGAATCTTGTTTACAATTGTTAAACTTCAGTATTTTAGGTGCCCTAAAAGTTTTTGACAGTGCTGAATCCATTTACTTTTTATCGAGAAAAGAAAAAAACTTAAATGCATCTAAAGATTTTTTTCTCCAGAGAGGAGATATTATCCATTCTAATACCGTCTTTGGTCTCTTGGATCCAGCAGGAGAGGAGATATTATCCATTCTAATACCGTCTTTGGTCTCTTGGATCCAGCAGGAGAGGAGATATTATCCATTCTAATAGTCTCTTGTCTTTTGGATCTAGAAGAAGTGTCCATAGAGAAGATCCTTCATCAGTTTTACATCAAAAAAACTAGCAATCACGTTATCCGCCACTTGAAGAGAAAATGAGGAAATATGTAGAGGAAAATCACATTGTCCGTCACATGAAGAGAAAATGAGGAAATAGGCAGAGGAAACATATGATTTAAAAACAAAAACCTAAGCCTATCAGTCCAAAAATATGGACATAAAATTAAAAATTGTAAGAAAACACTAACTTGGGTTTGTTGTACACTACAGAGAGTTGAATCAGCTACATATTACTAGGTATGTGGAAGGATCCTCTCCTTATCAGTTGAAGGTCTTTTTTGTTTCTAAAAAATGTTTCCTTCCTCCTCTTGAAGTGCTTTATTGGATAGGAAGTCAGCTTGATTGCTTCGTTCTCTTCAGATCGGTTAGAAAGTCAAAGATTGAAAAAGGCCCTTAACATCGGTTGAAATTAAGAAAAGGCCTGGATACTGTTCAAATAGTAAAAAATATTTTTCCTTCCTCCTCCTAAGGTGTGATTTTTTTAGGCCTCAAGATACGTTGGAAAATCAAAAATTGAAAAAAAACCCTTAAGGTGTTGGATACAGTTCAACTAGTAACTTAGAGAGAACCCTCGAGTGGTCTTTCCCAATAACCAATCCACTACACATTTAAAATTCGTAGATATGAAGGGAGGATATTTTCAAAAAATCTGTCACAAAAAAAGGAGTTGTTTTTAGTGCGATTTTTTAGAGTTTCCATGTCGAATTAGTAGAAAATTTTGAGGTGAAATCTTGATTTGTGTTATTTAAATTGGTTTTTTGACTATATATATGGATTCAACACCTCAGAGACTGTGGCGGAGGTTGAACTGCCCATCCATTAATCATATTTTCCGTGAGAATAATACTCGTGCAGATCGGCTATCAAAGAAGGGTCTTATGGTTGATTTTGGTTTGATGAAGATCATTCACTTCAGAGAGGGCATGCAGATATGGGAGTCATCCATTCCCATCCCATGAGTATCTAGATTTGCATTTTTAAGATCCTTATTTGACTGATTAGAGTTATAATGTTGGGTTCAGGGTTTTTTGGTACAGGTTTTCTGGTTCTAGGTTGTTGGGTGGTTAATTTACTGTATAACATGGTTCTCGATCATATTTGAATATTTTCTTTTCAATCTACAGTCTCTCAGATCGATCTCTTTTTTAGACAAGCGAGCCTGCAAAATTTTCCAAGAGAGCCTGTTTTTTTGTTCAGGGGAATATTTAAATTCAATTCTATTTTCAGATTTCAGATGTACACAATGTCCTCCTTTTTTCAAACGAGCCTGGTTTCCATATTGTCAAGCGAGCCTGATCAATTATATTACAAGCGAGCCTGTCTAGAACAGTTTCATGTGAGACTACAAAGTGAATAATATATATCAAGTGAGCCTGTTAATTTTTCAGTTAAAGTGAGACTGCAATGTGCATATATTTTCTAGTCTGGCTATACCACAAAGACAGGGCAGAATCTGGGTTATATGGACCATATTTCCTCATAGTTTTGATGCCCAATCATATCCAATCTCATTGATGTCATTTTCAAATTCGCTTGTCATATTTTGTATATGATGTTAAACTTAGTTTTTGTTGTTTCCATCCTTTTCAGTCTATTCATGTCCATATCATATGTTGGTTCTAATTGTGAAGGGATGGATTTTACTCCCGATAATGAGGTGGCTGATCTTTCTTTCAATTGCTTATTCATTCTATGAATGAGCATCAAATCTTCTGGCCATGCAATGGTGGATTTCTCGCTATGGGCACATCAGCTGAGAATTTTATATGTCAATGTACTGTTTATATTCTAATATATTCAGCATTTTTTTTCTTCTGGAAAAATATATATATATATATATATGGATTCAACACACTGAAAAAATTTTAGATCACTTAGATTGTGCAGGGGTTACCCATCAAACTTGTAATTTCAATAAATTCCTGCCAAATTTTAAAGAAATTTAATCGAAAAAATCTCCAAAAAAATTTGTAGTGGCAAAATAGTACCCAAACTGTTCAGATTATCTCATTTTCTAGTGAATTATTCCTTCATCATTTTGACTCCAAATATTTATTTAATTATAATATTTAATAAAGTAATGACATCTGATTGTAAATAAATATTATATGGAGACATGACACTTACCTAATAGTGTTCATATCATGACAAGATAATAAATCAACACTTTCTTCACCATAATATTATTGTGTGTTCCTACTTTGTTGGTTAAATTGAATAAATTACTAGAGATTCCAATTTTAAGAAGCATTACGGACCTTTACACATTATTGTGCTCCCACTATATGGCTATGCAAGTCTTAGAAACTTAATTTGGATTGTGCTCTCACTATATGGCTATGCAAGTCTTAGAAACTTAATTTGGATTGTGCTCCCACTATATGGCTAGGGGAGCCTTGGAAACTTTGAAAAGTTGGGGCATCTTTGTTGTACATATGCATTCTTTTCTTCATCTACCTCCTCTAAGCCATAAAATAATAAAGGGGTATTTCTAGATAGTGCTTGAAAAACAAGCGAGATGAAATGTCGATCATTTGAATGGTTAAGATATTCTCACAATATTAAAAAACATGACCAAATTAAGTAGATTTGTGAACCTAGCTACAAGAGAGTTATCATATATGGAAATTATTAAAAATAATATTGATTGAAGACGTATAGTAAATGAAATATCAAGCTAAAGAAAGGATAGAAAACAAAATTTTACATGTAAACCAACTTGCCCATCATCAATGGCATTTAGTGCAGAATTGTGAATTTCAAATGCTACGAGGTGGTTTTGAATACATCTCTACTCCACAACTTTAGGAGTTGTGGTTAGTAGTTGGAGTTATGGTTATTAGTTGGAGAGCCCAAAATGACATGTAGAGTAATACATTGCAAGAAGTTAGTGCACATAAATCATGACAAGTTTTAAAATTACAATTCATTAACGTGCAACACAAAGCTTTTTTAATATATCCAATTGTTAAAGTCAATGCCAAATTATTGCCTTACAACATTATCCAAACACATGGAAAGTGGACAAATCACATAGACCATCACTAGGTGTAGGGGAAATCATATGACCTACCATATGCCTCAGGTGTCTCCACTTAGATATTGTAGGTGATATCTTCCCATGTGCTTAGCTATATGTGTTTTAGTTACTTGATTTGCATGATTTCCAACAACCTTCTTCACAAAGTTTGTAACATTGGCACCTCTTGCTAATTCAACATTCTTAGTTCTTAGATGGAATTCTTATTAAAACTATAGCTTCATATAAGTTATCGTCAAACCTAATTTCCAATCCATTAATCAATTTGTTGACTAAGCATTAATATGATTACATGGACTAAATTAGTGGAATCAATACAAGTGCAAGGTTGTTGCTCACTCAAAAGAATAAAATCCTTCCTAACTTATTGGGAGTTTACTAGAACATCCCATTACCTACCTGACACCAATAGCATGAAATAATATATTAATTTCAACAAGGAATAGGTAGATGGAAATTCTAGTTTTCATGGTTCTACTTTATTTTTTCCATGTAACAAAGCACCTAACCCTCTAGCCCATCTGGAGGGGTAAGATTTTCCATAGGGCTCAAGGTTGTACAACAATAAGGCTCAAAGTCATGAGCTCAACATGTCACTTGTGAGAGTTGAAGCTAGGTAGGGAGGATAACAATATTCTCCCCAACCAGCCAAGATAAATCCAATTGACATTCAATGGTGCTACTTTATTCATGCAGTGCTTGACTAACTTTAGGAGTTGCTTCTCCCTGCCACCCTAACTTAATCCATTCAAATTTCAAAGCCCAAATAATACAAGTCTTAAAAAATTCATTGAAGAGGAGTACCTGCTCATGTATTTTTTTGAAGCATGTTTTGTTGTTCAACAAGTTAGATTTGGTAAGGAGTAGTGAGGTTAGTATAGTGTGAGACTTGAATTGATATTCTTGCTTAGATTGGGTAGCTTGAGCTTGGCAGCAACTCCAATACTCGTTACTCTCAATAATCAAAAATACAACTACACTCGATTTGAGGCCAACCAAGTATTGCAAATAAAAAATATCTCCATCACTAAGCATTAGAATCATAGATCATTGGTATCATCAATAAGCATCGAAATCATTGGAATCATAGATACAACACTAGAAAAGAGAAAGTGGGCGTGGCGGGTTACCATACTCAAGATGAAAACAATAAGCAACAAGTGAAGAAATCAATCTCAGCTCTTGTTATTATATAGCTCCCCACACAATCTCCTTGGCATGTTGTTCCCTTGGTCAGTTATTTGTCTCTTGGATGAAGCCTTCTTGGCCTTGCTTAGTGTTTGTTGTTCTAGGTACATATCCTTAAGGAATTGATTTAGAGTCAATGTCTCCTTAATAAGGATGAAGCTTCAAATGCTTATTGTCTAGCTTCTTTCATTCATGTCAAGGTGATAATGAAATTCCATTCTTGGGAATGAGTAATCAATAAGTGAATTTGATCAAACAACAAGAGGATGCATGTGAATCTATGGTTTCAATGAGTGGGGAAGAATTGAGGGAATAGGATGAGTAGGGAGGGGAATGGGATGGATAGACAGCTCAATGAGTGGATGCATCAAGAATGAAAGGAGGGGAAGGTAAAGGAATCAATTCAATTGGCTTCAAATGAACCGAATATGCCCCTTTTCCATGAAGCACATGGATGGAGCTTATTGGTGTTTCTATTGATACTCATATTACTCATACTCCACTGAATTGAGCATTCTATGAAGATGATCACTCCTAAGCTTTCACCCAATTGCTACTCATATTAAAAATCATCTAACCTCCTCCAAGTTAATCCCAATAGAGAGCAAAAACAACAAAATCAGAGAATACTCGAATTCTAAAAAGTTTACAATCTTAATTGTCCTCTCAACGAGTAGGTTACTCAAATAACTGTTAAATATATCATTGTAAAATATATTACTACTTTTAGATTAGATATTGTTCGCGCTATTGCTATTGCTAAATAAACCACTAGTATTGATGTTAGTTATGTAGGATTTGCTATAGCTACCTTTCCTTTGGCCAAGCACCATGTAAGTAAACCATATGGACATAATAAGATAGATAAAAACTCCATGTGGTTATGGAGAATTAGGGCGAAACAAGCCGCGAAAGCAGACATGCGATACAGCGAAGTGCAAGCCATGGTCAAAGCTTGCAAAAATGCGGCATTGTATGAGGAGCATTCAGAATGACCACTAAATCTTTAAATTAATTATTAATTACGCAGAAGGCGTTCTATTGTGGGATTTTACTTAGCGACACTCTTTGAAGATTGAAGATTCGTAGTTCGCCCGTTATTTTATTTTAATAATATTTTTTTTCGATTTGTGAACCTGCTTACGGGCGGCTTTCTTCGACGTTGTGCGCTCAGATGCTTACTAGGTCTCCCAGAGCATGGATCGTTATGAAGTGCCGGAAAGCACCACGCTGAAAACTGTAACGCTTGTTGTCTGACATAGTGTGGGGAGAAGCGACTAAACAGCCACCACAAATCCGCCAACACTCCACTGTGCAAAACGCACTGGGAAATCCCTTGCCTCTGATGCCAGCACACCCACACAGAGGATTGGGAGGCTCTGAGCAGTTTAGCCGACCAGCAACAACGAAAAGAGTGTTAAGCCATTCACTGCAGTGTTGACCATGACATGAGCGTGGCGACACCGAGAGCCCATTGTGGTTGTCTTATTGGAATGCCACACCCATAGGTCCACCCATTCGTGTAGCAAGGGTCGAGAGGTCTCTTAAATCCCTGCTCAGCGTACAAATGGGTTGAATGGATTTGCTTGAAGTCGACTGGTGCGATAGGACAAAGCCCATATCTCATTTCAGACAGAGCATTGATCCATTGCATTGCCGAGTAAAGAAGTCGTAAACCATCCTTGAGGAGCGCATCATCCCAAATTGCTACAACATGGACAGAAGTTACTCTATTAGGGAGCCCACAAAACCAGACATTAATCGAGGGTCGTTTCATACATAATAATTGGGGCCGAGATCGAACTCAAAATAGATCTCGAGGGATCCAATCTCACACTGAGAGTCGATTTGGCTGTCATGTCGCAGGTGATCAAGGGCGCAAGGCAAACAAATCAGCTCTGGGAAAATACAGAGCCGTAAACTTCCATCCTTCACATTTCTCAGGCTTTAGTTTTTGTGGGTGATGGTCTGGATCAGCCAGCTCCGCGCGCATGAAATAACAGAATGAGAAAATCTGATTTCATTATAGGATGGATTAATTTTTTCCCTCTTGGATTATTTTTTTTTTCCCAAAGGAGAAGATAGAACGAACCAGCAGCAGCAGCAATGCCTCCTTCCTGATACTTGTATATTGTTTGAGGTTGGATAAATTTTTCGTTCACCGTGAGGGATATGGCGTTTCCACCCTCTATCTGAATGGTGGAATTGGAATTGGCGGCGATGTTGGTTCTTTCATGTCCGGGATGAGATACCAGGCCCGATCGGCAGGAGAAAAGTTGTTGGCCGAAGAAAAAATGTGTCCCAACGGAGGATTCGGTGAGGGTTTCTTCGGCGATGTTTTGCACCAAAAAAGGTGCAAATGTTAGTTATAACAATTGGGGGAAAATTACATAGCATAACTCGGTGGAAATAATGAGATAGCAAGTGGCCTATGAACGGAAATGCTAAATCGATCATGGAATCGGAGGACGAAGAAGGTGGTTTCAGGTTACGTCGGCCCACTGCTCCAACTTCGCCCTCGAACGGTCGTTACCGGCGTTGTCCAAGCAGAAACGAATGGCAGCAATACCTCTCGCTACAACGTGAAAAGCCTGTGTAATCAAGGCCTACTGACCGAGGCACTGCACATTCTGTACGAAATCGGCCTGCCCATAGATGGCTCTACGTACATTGCTCTCTTGCAGGGCTGCATTAATAAAAGGGCTTTGCCGGAGGGAAAACTGGTTCATGGCCACATCAACGGGATGGGATTCATGGCGGATAATTTTTTGCTCAACAGGCTCATTAACATGTACGTTAAATGTGGGTGTCTCGCAGACGCTCGGAGGGTTTTTGACGCCATGGCTGAACGAGATTATATCTCGTGGAATTCAATGATCACGGCTTATACCAGGCATGGATTTGCCGTGGATGCGTTGGGATTGTTTCATCAAATGCAGCGAGAACGCATTCAACCCGATCAGTTCACGTTTGCCAGCGTTCTGCCTGCCTGTGATGGTTTGGCGACTCTGGTAAAGGTTCACGAGAAGATAATTAAGAGTGGAATGGATTGGGATGTGTTTGTGGGGAGTGCTCTTGTGGATATGTATGCCAAGTTCGGCAACTTGAAGGATGCACGCAAAGTATTTGATAGAATGCGTCAACGAGATGATGTATCGTGGACCGTTATGATAGCAGGGTATTCACAGAATGGGTTGCCGGAGGAGGCCCTGAAGCTTTATCAACAGATGCGAGAGGCGGGTGCGAAGCTGAGCTTGAATACATTTGCAAGCATTCTTCCGGCCTGCGCTAACTTAGGAGCGCTGGAACAGGGCATCGAAATACACGAAGAGATAATTAGAGGTGCTTTTCGGTGTGATGTCTTTGTGGAGAGTGCTCTTGTGGACATGTATGCCAAATGTGGCAATGTAGAGAAGGCACGCAAATTGTTTGATGAAATGCCTGAACGAGATGTGGTGTCATGGACAGCCATGATTGCAGGGTATGCCATCCATGGCCGTGCTGAAGAGGCCCTCAAGCTCTTTCGTCACATGAAGTGCTCAGGTGTGCGTCCAAACAATGTAACCTTGCTTTCTGTGTTGTCTGCCTGCTGCCATGCTGGTCTTGTGGATGAGGGTTTTCGATGTTTCAATAGCATGAGGGATTATTACCACATTGCGCCCGCAATGGAACACTACAGGTGTATGGTTGACCTCCTTGGCCGTGCTGGGCGCCTGGAAGAAGCACGTAGCTTTATTAACAGGATGCCGATAAAACCTGATGCTGCTGTGTGGAGGTGTCTGCTTGCTGCCTGTAGAACACATAACAACATAGAGCTCGGGGAAAAGGTGGCAGCTCAGCTTTTTGAGATGGACCCTCGGTATGATGCACCTTATGTGCTTCTCTCAAACATGTATGCAGCAAATGACAGGTGGGGTGATCTCGAAAATGTGCGAAAGATGATGAAAGACAGAGGTGTCAAAAAGACACCTGGATGCAGTTGGATTGAGCTCAATAAAGAAGTGCATGCTTTCTTTGGAGGAGATAGGTCACATCCACAAACGGCAGATATCTATGCAAAGTTGGAGAAACTGGCGAGGGAGATGAAGGCAGAAGGGTATGTTCCCAATACAGAATTTGCACTGACTGATGTGGAGGAGGAGCAGAAGGAACAGATTCTTTGCTACCATAGTGAGAAGCTGGCAATTGCTTTTGGCCTGCTAAACACCCTACCTGGGACAACTATTCGAGTTATCAAGAACCTTCGAGTCTGTGGTGACTGTCATTCGGCAATCAAATTCATCTCAAAGATTGCTGCACGAGAAATTATTGTGAGGGATGCTAACCGCTACCATCATTTCAAAGATGGGCTGTGTTCTTGTGTAGACTATTGGTGATACCATGTGAAGAAAAGTAGATGCCAGCATATTCCATTCTTGCAAAAAAAATCAGCCTTACTTTGCTAGCATTGGATTAATTATTGTCTCTAGCTTTCAAAGTTACTGCCACCTCTGGAGCATGTCATAATCAGGTGTTCAGCAGCACGGTGGCTACTTTCTTTTCACTACGCAACATCTGCAAATTCTTTAAGCCGCTCTTAGAAGCTTAAGCATGTATATACTGTAATCAGTCTAATCAACTACTGAAAAAGTCTATCGTCCCCGCCCTGCTACTTTAGTAAGGATCCAACGATCCTAGAAGGTTCAGATTCAAAATCAACACTGGTGTTAGAAGGACTTGGTGACATAGCAGACAATTATCCTCACATTTGCTGATTTTTCCTCATCCTACATGACTCGGCAAAAGGCTTTCATGTAGTCATTTGGAACCTTTAGTTGTACAATATTAGAGATTACATACCTTTCTCAATGCCACAAGATGTTTCTTTAACATCAAAATCTCAAAGATCCCTTCATTCTTTCACAGATATCTTCTCATAGCATGTATGTAGCTGTTGTGTCATCATAAGTGAACTTTGGACTACTATGATAATATTTTCTTAGCGGTGATCTTGATAGAGAATCAATGAACACATTTTTCTGTTCTCACTTATCTGCTTCGGCTTATCATATCCTATCTTTACTTCCTTTAAATGAACTTGTCCTTAAGTGGAAATTACTCCATAGCATTGTTATCAAAACTGGACCAGTCATTGAATTAGTGAATCCAAAATCATGAACCGAACTGAAACTGAGAAAAAACTGGACTTAAAACATATCAATCAAAAAATACATAAAATATTCAAATTTTGAATGTGTATATGTGTGTATCCATATGAATCCGAACCATTATACAAAAAGGCATGCAAAGCTTTTCATGTATATAGCAAGGGTGCATTTAACCAAAATACTTGGTGCAATCCATCTCTGAACCAAAATACATCAACAAAGAGGTTGTAAATAGCCTTAAAGTCCAAAAAAAATCATGCTATAGCAAATAACTACATATCATCAAAATCATTGCCTATATTGGAATCCTCATCATCAAAATCACACTCTAAGCATTAAAATAAGATAGAAATAGCTAAACATGCCTAATCAATGATTTTGCTTGAGTGAAGGGCACATTTGTACTAGGGTCCTAACAAGGTAGTTCAACAATAAATGCCACCAATATCAAGGACATGGAGAACTTTGGTGTTGAATGGTGTTGTCATTGATGTCAACATTGGTATATGAATGCTCTTAATATCCGTCTATTGATTACATTGATGTAAGCTCCAATGATCAAGATGTTTTAGAAGTCCTGCACTTGTTGAAAATTTTGAGGATGAAGATCAATACATTTGTTCGCAAAACCATCTTCATTGATCGCCCTCTTCGTGTTGATTCTAACAATAGGTGGTACGTCTCCTAATTATGCCTCTTTGAAGATTGGATCCCCATTCTTGGTCAAAATTCCCCAAAGGATATGCCACAAGCACATTATTTTTATTCAAGAAATTTAAATTAAAGAGGCTTACTCAAAGTCAAAAAGGGGTTTTAGTAAGGATCAATTATCAAATAAAGTCATCCTTAATATCCATGGGGTTTTTGGCTCCAAAAATCAAAAGTGAAATTTAATTGTGTTTCCCTCCTTTTGATCAAGTCGGCTCCATTAAGAGCCCTAATTCCCCTTTATAAATAAGGGCTTGATCTCCTCACAAAGGTGTGAATCAACTTGCTACCATTTTGTGATTCTCTCTAAAATACCTTTGTGTCGTGGAGTAGTCTTGAATATTTGAAGGGTTTCTGGGGTTTTTTTTTCTTATAGTTATTCGTTGGGATTTTCTTAGCTCATTTGTGCTCCTTTGACGCAAATCTGAGACATCTTTTGAAGCTAGATCTAAGGTTACTTGTAGAGGAATTCTCAACCCTTGTAGGAGGACTATTTGGCCTCCTTCCTTGCCTAATTTGAGGCAAATCCACCTATAATTCGTGGCTCTGATTGAGGCTTTCCTGTGGCATTTTTTGAGGTATTTTCAGCCTACTAGGAGGACTATTTTGCAAACCTAACTAGTCATGTTTAAGGTAGTGTCATCATCATTTTCTAAGGAAGATTCAACTTATTCATTGAGGCTTTATTCGTAAGTTTAAGGTGTTTTTGAGCTAAGGTTTGTCATCTTTCCTGAGAATATTTTACCCTTCTTAAGTTTGTCTTGTAGCTAACTGAGGCATGAAGATTTTTGGCTCAAATATTTATATTTTGTTTATATCTTTGTTGGGTTCCCTGCTCAATCTTCTAATACCATTCGCCCTTCGAGGCTAATCTAGAGTGACATTTTGAAGCATCTTTGAGGCCTATTCATCTGATAGATCTAGGGCACAATTAAGAGCCTAATCTGAGGTGTTTTTGTTGACTTGCTAAGCCCTTGTTTGAGGTTGATCCAAAGCTCTTTTGCGGACTGTTCTAAGGAAAATTGTAGGCATGTTCTATGCCCTAATCTCACGAAGTATACTCTGTATATTCGTACATATTATCTGAAGATTTTTCACTGGATTTGAGCAAGGGTATCAGTGTTATTCTTGACAAATTTCATGTTGTTTTTCCACTGCACTGGAGAACCTAAGTTAGGGTCTTAGAATATCTAACACTACCAACTCAAATGCCATAACAAATTACTTTGTACAGCGGAATAAACACAACAATAAATCAACATGTGCACAAATAGACAACTTTTTACAATTTTCAACAACCCAGCTTCGTTATATTATCAATCTATAGTACAATATTCTAGGGTTCCCATACCAGGGATCATGACCCTCATGCAATCACTGATCCAAGAATACAAACTAAGGTTTGGTGTCAACAACTATGAAAACCAATCTACCATGAACAAGATACAACCGACCTACTAGCTGATGTAGTGCACAATCACAACTTCCCTTGGTCGTACCCTGAACACATCTACTAGTCCTTCTGCTCCCAATCTGTAGCTTTGCCTCTATCAATGGATCCTGCTCCTTTAGGTCATTGAACACAACTCTCCAATTTTCCCTCTAGATGATCATTAGTTCATCAATGAATCAACACATAGGGTCTTCTTGTGATTTGTTCACAACTTCGTTTGTGAACAACTCCAACTCCTAGACTACCCATTGTTGCTTCTCAGCTCTTTGGGACTTCTTCCCACTATTGCCTTCCTGTGTTGCTCTAATGAATACAAACTTAGGGCATGGAGGGTTGTCGTCTATCACTGCAAGATGTCCTTCTCTTCAACGATCATGGGCTCAATGACTGGTCCACTTGGCTGCCTTATTTTTTCCTTCAAAGAATCAACCCTTGACCTCCAAATTCCTGCCTCTCCTAGCATACCTAATTTCTTTCTCAGGTCTGTACTTAGGGCTCAACAAAACACCTACTTTCTACCCTCCTAACAGCCACAAGACACCCAAAAAATATGTCCCAAACTAGGACTCTCATCCATTAGGAACAAGTCAACTTGAAGACACCAAACAACATACCTTTTACACTTTATTGGGTTTGTGCATCTGTTATAGGCCTTGTTAGGGCTTCTTATCAATCCACTTCATCCCTACCAATCTACTCCAAAACTTCTCATCCAGTTGCAGCCTTCTCCCTCCAATCATCTTCCCTTCGTTGGCTTCTAGGGTTGCTTCTAGCCCATTCTTAGGCCTTTCGACCTTCTTTAAATCTAAAGTTCAGAACTCGTCCCTTCTTGCCTAGTCTCCACAAAACTCCGACCTATTTACAAAGAGAGATACCACATAAATTTTGCACAAGAAACAACCCAGAATTGTCCTTCAAGCCTATATTTTCATTCACAATCAAGCTCAGCTCTAAAACCAGTGACAAGGTGACACAAACAGTCCTTCTTTTCTTCGATAGGGCTTCTTCTGACCTGTAGCCTATTTCAGATGTCTTCCTTATGATTCATTGCTCCTTGGATGTAAGGAATGAGATCTCTCCTCCCTCCTTTGTATATGTTTCTATAGGGTGACGTCTAGCCCTTCAAGAAGGATCTCCTTAAGGTTGAATTGAACTATAGATAATTTTCCCACTTTAAACACACACAAAACTATATCTCAACTTTGAAAAAGGCTCTCTTAGTGCTTGAAGCTACCCCTTGTTCCTCTAAGGGTGCTCTATCATCTCCAAGTGCCAAGTCATCAAATATCCTCATGGATTCACACCCACAACTTTGGGTGCAAATCCCACAGCTTGGGTACTCTTGCCCATAAAGCCCATGCAGGTCAAATTCCTCCACAACCATGTACCCTAGGGTTTGGAGTACCTCCCAAGCTACAAATATCAACATTTTGGCCCTCCAAGAACATATCTATGTGACATCTCTCGAGGTTGAAGTTGTGGGAACATCAGGGTATATTTGTGCCTTGATATGTGACATTGTCTAAAGCCATTTTGTTGAGGGTTTGAAGGGTTATATCATTGAAATGTTGCAAGGTCTACTAGTTTATTTGGTTGTGACATTTCAATATAATTTTGTAAACTTCTGTGAAGAAAACCTCATTGTATGATGTGGCATATTTGTTGAATTTCATGTACAAGGGTTACTTTCTAGTGGACGCATTTGTGTAGTAGTCTTTCAAGATCAAGCCTACTAAAGATTTGATCTTTGTAGCCCTGAAAACCCTAGTCTATTTATGATCATACAAGCCTCTTCTTATAAGCACATGAACCCTATATTAAAGGCATAAAAGAGGGTCAAAGAAGAAATAATGTTTTTGAAATCTAAGGCAAAATAGTGACTAGAAAGGGTAGATAAGGATTAGATCAGTGACTGACATCTTCAAACATCAATTACACCAGCTTAAGGGCATCTTCAGGGACATCAATACCATTTGTGCATCAACAGGCTTTAGAGTTTCATCAAGATGTTGGCTTTAAAGGCTCATCATTCACAAGGGAAGAAAAGGTAGATCATCAAAGGAAAGATCAGCAAAAAACATTTTCAGGCATATCTTTGACATTTAGTGGCTTGACGTTAGCAAAAGGGGAATCATCATTAGGTAAACCAGTGACACTCATTGCATCAGAATATTTAAGGTACATGATTGATCAGATTCAGTTACCTTGTTATGCATCATAAAATTTGTATCATTCAGAGGCAGTTCGGAAGTTTTGAAGGAGTTTGATATCTGAAGCTTACAATTCTTGTTAAGAGATCATTGAATATTTGTAAGTGGATCATTATCCCTGGTGCGGGAGACCACATTTATTTTCTTATTTTTAGGATGGTTTGGTTGTTCAAGGCAGAGAGTGGAGTCTCCTTCAGGTTGGATCCTGACAACAGTTCAGGGTGGTAGGGTGGTCCTAGGGCAGGGCGGAGCCTATCCAAAGTGTTGAAGCATCCTTTTAATTGGAGTTGATAAAACCAAGGCATTGAAGCATCTTTCCAATTGGAGCCAGTAAACCAAGGTGTTGGAGCGTCCTCCCAGTTGGAGCTAGTAAATCAGGGCGTTAGAGCATCCTTCCAATTGGAGCTAGTAAATCACAGCATTGGAGTCTCCTTCATGTTGGAGCCTATAAACTAGGGGGTTGGAGCCTCCTTCAGTTGATGTTGAGAATCTTGGAAGTTGGAACTTCCTATTGATGTAAATTTGAATACTTATATTAAGAAGTGTTTGGCGGTTTTTATCTCGGAAGGGTTTCCACCTAAAAAAAATTGGTGTATTGTCTTTGTTGTTTTGGATTGTTGAATGTTGTTGTTAATTGTTGTGATCTAATATTAATTAATTCTCTTAATATTAAAATTAACTAATGAAAGTGAAATAATGATTCACCCCCCCTCTCAGTATTTCCAACAATTGGAATCAGAGCAAGTTCCTTCACAAGCAGTGTAACTATTGGACGGTAGATCATGGATTGCACAAAGAACAAAGTCTCGATATTTGATGGACAAAACTATGTGCTTTGGAGTGGAAGGATTAAAGCATATGTGAAAACACAAGGATATGATGCTTGGCACTTTGTAATGAGTGGATACACAAAACACTTGACTCCTCCAATAGATGATGCTGGTAAGTTGTATGATGGTAATTTTAAAGCCATGAATGTTATTTTGAATGTTCCAACAGAGTCAGTGTATGTTAAAGTAATGCGTTGCACATCGGCAAAAGATATTTTGGATAAGATCCAAAACATATATGAAGGGGACAAAAAGGTCAAGGAGGCTAAGCTTCAAACTTCCAAAGAACAATTTGAGCAGCTAAGAATGAATGAATATGAAAAACATTACAACTTATTTTCTCCAGGTTGATGAAGTATTAAATTCCATACAAGAATTGGGAGCACCAATGGAAAACAAGGTAATTGCCTAAAAGGTATTGAGATCACTCCTAATGAGATTTGATTTTAAAGTATCAGTGCTAGAAGAAATATCAGACTTAGAGAATGTCAGCATGGATGAGCTACATGGAATACTTATAGCCTACGAAATGAGAACAGAACAGGAGAACCCATCCAAAATAGAAGCAACATTTACAACATCTAAGAAGAAAGGGAAAAACAAACAACAATCAAAGTCAAGAACCAATTATAGTTGTAGCGAGGTTTCGGATGAAGAATAGCCAATTTTGTGAGAAAGTTGAAGAGAGGAACCGACAAGTATAAAGGTAAGCTTCCCTTGAAGTGTTTCAATTGTGACGAAATTGGTCATTCTACTGCAAAATTTCCTTATGCAAAAATGTTCAGATAATGATGATGAATAAGAAGCACCTAAGAAGGAAAAAAAATCAGAAAATATACAAGAAACAAGAAAAAAAGAAAGTCTTCAAGAAAAGTCTCTACTCAAAAGAAGACAATTCTTCATCAGATGAAGAAAGCGATAGTGACAGTGAAAGTGACATAGGAAAGGTGTTATGCATGGCAAGGGACAATCAAAAGAAATCTCTTGAAGAGGATGAAGAAGAAGGTGAAGTAGACCTTGAAAGAGAACTCTCCAGTGCTTTAAAAGATCTAAAGGTAGAAATGAATAATGTCAAGGCATTAGAAGTCGAGTTGAGTGAACTAAAGAAACACATTAAAAGTCTCAAAAAGAAAGTTGAAGAATCAGAGAAGATCATCATCAACATGAAATTCCAATTAGAAGAAGCCAAAAATATTGAAGAAACACTAAAAAACCAACTAGAATAAAATGTCGAGAAGAAAGGAGATTTGGAAGCAAAGATAGTCTCTCTAAGAAAGGAAGTTCAAAAGAGATATGTTCATTGGAATTTTGTTAACAACACCAAAATGTTGGTTGGAATCATTAGTATTCAAATACCTTGCAACGACAAATCTAGATTAGGATACAATTCCTCCTGCGTTGAGAAGGGCTCAAGCTCCATGACAGCAGGAAAAGAAGAAAAACATTAGATTTATGCAAATTTCATCAAGGGTTCCATCAAAAAGGAAGAATGCACTCCCTCAAAGGAGCATCAAATAAGGTATAATTAGCAACTTGCAGTAAAGAAGACTCAAAGAGTTGCACCACCGAGAATATTTCCCACATGCAGGCACTCTAGTATATTTCTTGGTTATTGTTATTCATGTACTAACTTTGGTATATTTCTTGGTTATTGTTATTCATGTACTAACTTTGGGCACAAGGCTATGGATTGCAGAGCCTATGATATGAATGATTATAAAAACCTAGAAGCGAGTTCGCAGGAACACAAGGCAGATACCTAGTTGCACTATCATTCAGGTATCATATAGAATTCTTCAAATTCCATGACTATGGACATATAGCTCGCGACTGCAGATGCATGATGAAGTCTTCCATGAGAGAAAACACCAATTGTAGGAACAAGATTGTTTGGAGAAGAAAACTAGCACAACAAGAACAAGTAAATGAATAAATCCTAGAGGCCACGCTTTCAGGAATTGAAAATACAAAAGACCATGGTGAATCTACAGATGAAGAAGATATTGAGATTCAATATGATGATCTTGCAGTAAGGCAGGTGCATATATCGTTTTGAATAATCTAGCTTGACGACTCCCTATCCTATGAATGTTGAAGAGAGGGAGTCTAAGTAGCAGTGATAGCAAAATTGAAAATCTATCCTTCAACAATTTGATTTGGCAGATGGAAGATGTGAAGAAGTCATCAGAGCAGTTGTTAGTGTTATGGGAAAATTAGTCAGTATTATAGCAGGAAAATTCATGGACACAATTACAAGACTTGTGGTAATATGTATGGAATTATCTATCACAACTCTTGTGAGGCATAGCAGGTCGGGCAAAGAGAAGCGGTCAAAGGAAGAAAAACATATTACAGGAAGAGAGAGGAAGGAATTTCATTAGGGGGAGTAACCCTTTTCCATTGATGTCTAAGGGGAGAGAAATCAAGAGAATAATATTAGAATCATGAAGATAGGGGGAATAGTAATCACGAGAGGAGTATGCATGTTTACATTAATGACATAGGGACAGATTGTTGAATGGTTTTGTCATTGATGCCAACATTGGTCTATGAACACTCTTAATATTCATTTATTGATTGCATTGATGTAAGCTCAAATGATCAAGATGTCATGGAAGCCCCACACATGTTGAATATTTTGAGGATGAAGATTAGTATATTTTCTCGCAAGACTGTATTAATTTGATAGCCCTCGTCATGTTGATTCCAACGATATGTGGTACATCTCTTAATTCCTCAAGGTTGAGGAGTTACACGTCTGAGAATATTGGAACTCTATTCTTGGTCAAGAAGCCCCAAAGGATATGCCACAAGCAAATTGTTTTTATTCGAAAATATTTAAATTAAAAAGGCCTAGTCAAAGTAAAAAGGGGGTTTTATTAAGGATCAGTTATCAAATAAAATCGACCTTAACATCCATGGGGTTTTTGGATCCAAAAATAAAAATTGAAATTTAAATGTGTTTCCCTCCTTTTGATCAAGTCATAAAGGCTCGATCTCCTCACAAAGGTGTGAATCAACTTTCTATCATTTTATGATTCTCTCTCTCAAATACCTTTGTGGCCTGGAGTAGTCTTGAATATTTGAAGAAGAAGGCCAAAGATTAAAGAAGGGTTTTTGGTTTTGTTTTTTTTTTGTTTATGGTTATTCGTTGGGATTTTTGAGCATTTTTTGAACTCATTCAGCCTCCTCTAAGGAAAATCTGAGACATATTTTGAGTCGATATAGAAGGTTATTTTCAGAGGAATTTTTGACACATGTAGGAGGACTATTTTTCATCCTTTATGACCTAATATAAAGCAAATCCACATACAATTTGTGGCTCTAATTAAGGGTTTCCCGTGGCATGTTTCTAAGGTATTTTTAGCCTTCTAGGAGGATTATTTCACAAACCTAACTAGTCACGTTTAAGGCAATTTCATCATCATTTTATATGGAAGATATGGTTTATTCCCTTAACCTTTATTCATGATTTTAAGTATTTTCTAAGCTACATTTTTCCCTCTTTCCTAGAAATATTTTACCCTTCTTAAGTTTTTCTTATAGCTCACTGAGGCACAAATATTTTTGAATCAAATATTTTTATTTTTATTTATATCTTCGTTTGGTTCCCTACTCATCTTTTGATGCCACTGGCCCTTCCTGAGGCTGATTTGGAGTGATGTTTTGAAGCATTTTGAGGCCTATTCATCTAACATATCTATGACACAATTTAGAGGCTAATTTTAGTTTTTTTTTTGTTGACTTTCTAATCCCTAGTCTGAGGCTGATCCAAAGCTCTTTGGAAGATTTTTCTAAGAAAAATTGCAACCTTGTTTTATGCCCTAATCACATGAAGTATACATATTCATACATATTATCTAAATAAATTTCACTAGATTTGAGCAAGGGTATCAGTGTTATTCTTAGCAAGTTTCAACCCTCCAAGAACATATCTTTGTGGCATCTCTTGAAATTGAATTCTGTGAAAATTCGGAAACCCAAATCCTATTGAAACAACTGATATTATTTATCTTAATTGTTAATTATATTTAACAATTTATCTGTTGTTTTCTACGAAAAATGTCGAAATAAATACACTGCAACCTTCATAAATAAAAACTGCAGAATAAAAACGTTGGAAGAAATACTAGCACGCACACATAAAATGATATTTATTTTTGGACCAATGTCTTGGAAAAAACCCAACTTGGGAAAACCGATGCAGAAGTGAGGGTTTGTTTTATTATGCAGCGGTGAAATATTATGAGTACAACTAGATGTCGAAACTGGCTATCCTACAGAGAAAAACGGGCAAGAAAAATCTAGTGAGGAATTTCCTCACTCCACTGGAAATTCGAGCACTAACCTGAGCGACAATTGAGTAGTCCAAATTGGCTTTGCGCAGTCACTGTGTCACCCTAGCACAGTTTCTCTTGCACTTCAACTTGGAACAAATTCTCATCAAGTCGTCTAATTATTTTTTTTCTGGGAAAATGTCTCTCTGAGCCTTTGGAACCTCTGACCAACTTCTGGCACTGAAACTTAGCCTCTCCCCAAAAATTTTGAAATTTCCTTAGAGGCTACTGCACTGCTCTACATCATCCTCACTATGGCTTCTCTGCCTCTCTACAAATGCACTCACCATAACCGGAATCCTTCTTACGGATTCACTGTCCCTGCCCCTCACACTGCTTCAATCTCTCTGACTGTCTCTCCGGCAACTAACTGTTGCTGCTCTGGAAAGCGCTTTGCTAGTGAAATTGAGCTTCTCAAGTCTCTTCTCCATCACCACATTGACCTCCTCTTATAATCCTCGGTTGAGACTTCAACGACCAAGATGAAAACTTAATTGATGGCTTGGATCATCTTGGAGTCGATCCGTGTGAGTTTCTAGACTATTATCACCTTAAATTAATTAATTTTGATTAATGAACCATATTCCCTAATATTATACTTAGGAAATATTTAAAAATTGGCTAATAATCTAATTAAGTCATTTCTAGGTGGAATTTCCAGAAACGATTTCTGGGTTTTGGATAATTCATGTACTCTAGCCTCTACACAATTTTTTGTGGCTAGAACACATATGATGCTACAAAAACTAACACTCCCCCTTAGCAAGGAATGTGTTCTATAGACTCCTGTATTTCACAGTATCACAAGGTGACTGATTATTTCTCAAATCCCTCATATTGAAAATAATATTCCATGGCTATCATTTATTTTTAGAAAAGAAGGAAAATCCTGATTGACAAGAGCTTTAAAGGAATCAATCTGATTTTCAGTTCAGTAGAAGGAAGAAAGTGTTGTTGATAAGGTGTGATAGTGAGAAAACCTCATTTCTGCCCTCATTTCATTTCATTTACCCTCTTTTGCCCCTCATTTTTCCATTTTTAAAAGTCCCACACTTCTTTTATTTCAAACACCTTCTTGCCACATCACATCCGCGTTAACCTTACTGCAGCTCCCTGCCATCTCCACTCACCCCCTACATCTGATGGTCCTTATTTCATTTCGCACTCCTCGCAGCCTTCAAACTTTAACCATGGGGGGGTCCGAAATGGGTGGTATCACTTACCCCCAATCCCGCTACTTGTCGCACCTCCGCTAATTCGCTCCCCCCCTTCTCCGATACCACTTAGTGTTCGCACCCCCTCCAAAAATGACTTTTTGATGTACAAACAAAACCACCCTCGCTACTCCACGTCCGCCAACCAACGCTCGCCACCACTGCATCACGCCGACTCCCGCCACCATTGCCTCATGTAGTCGTTCCACACCATTCTTGTCCAAAGTTTTGAATAATTGTTTTGAATTTCAAGAGGAAGGCGGCGGGGTTTTCCATTTCAAAGCTCTGCTACAACAATAACCTGCACAGAAGATACATAGGTCGTTTAATAGAAAGTGGCCATCATTATAGCGAGCACACTTTGCTCAACAACTATTTCGCACCAAGGCAGAACCAAGATGTCAGATCCATTGAAGAGATAAAAGCCAAGATTTCAGAGCCGTCATTGCCTCTTCGGCATCATTCAAACCAGATTATGATCACTCTGCAATTAATAATGGACTGCTAAGGCCACGGTCACTGCCAGACTTATCTTACCACCACTTGCATGATTCCACTTGTCAATTCCTACTTAAATGTAATAAATGAAAATTACTTCAGTATATAAAAGCAACCGACTTAAGTTTTATATAAATATTGCATGCATTACCAGTATAAAGGAGGTCCGGAAGGGGAAAAAACAATAGCAATAAACTCTGTTGGTTGTAAACACTCTTGTTGGATGAATGAAAGATGATGTTGTTCCCAGATTCTTGTGTCATGTTTTGTTGTGAAGTGCACCTTTTTTCGTAATATGTCATCTCTAGTTTTACATATTGTTGTTATTTCTTTACTGCGGATAGAAAATTTTTGTGTAGGATTTACCATGGGGTACCCTGCTCAATCTTGAAATAGTACATTATGTTTTCCTCTGAGATTGGAATGCAGAATTCATAGATGGTTTTCTATGCATTCCCGTTGAACCTTAATCTCCTCCTCCTTTCCATTTCATAAGTTGTTAAGATCCATTGACATGGCTAGCTTGTCTGGTTTCACCTGAACTTAGTTATTCATCCATTTGAATCTGTTTACACCTGTTTGACTCCATAGCCCAATAGCCCTCTTTTTTTGCCTCAACCACATATTTTCAAACCAACCCCTATGCACCAATAGCTATCCTAAAATTCCCCCATCAACAAAGCTATATCTAACAGAGAGATCCCTCTCTGAATCTAGGAAGGCTAGGTCCTGGATTCCAAAGCAGTTTGATGTTACCCCTGTAGTTCTGTCTTCAGCCTTCGAAATTTACGGGGTGCTAACATAATGACGACCATCCTGGGGACCGAGTTTCATCTTCCTCAGTAAAACTTATCAAGTTCAGTTTTGACTTTTATGATGAATAGAAGTCAAACACCAGAAGGTTGTTCCATTCAACTAATGACTCCATTGGCAACAAATTCCAGAAAAATAAATTCACTGGTGACTCCAAAGTTTTCATTTGACCTAAAGGCTCCACTGGTAGAAGAATCCAGATTTGTTGTGGACATGCAGTGACTCCATTCTTTGATTGATTGACAAGATGAATCCAAGAATACAACACATTTATGCTCCAATGAACAGAGATCACATTCTTGGATTCCCACACAAAATGCCTCAGGTAAATTGCGAAAGAAATATTCCTATTTTTCAAGATGAGAATGATGATGATGCTTTGTTACATCTCATTAAATTTCATACACATTCATGGAGGTTGAAATTCGAATGGCATGAGGATTACCTCATGAATATGTTCATGGTAACATTAGAAGGGAAAGTGAGGGAATGGTATGAATATTTGAACCCTAGTAGTTTGTTTTCTTTAAAATATTTCCACAAGGTGTTTTATGAGCATTATAATAAAATTATCCATCTTTATCATTAGCAGAAAATTGTTGTGATCAGTCTGAGGATCTCATAAAATACCTTGTAAATATTGATGAAGATCTATGAAATTGGCATCCTGAGGATCTCTTAGAAGCAATTTATGAATTTCATTCTCAAGTTAACTACCATGATAACCAAGAGAAGTTAGTTGAAGATGAAAGAAATCAGGAAATGAAAGAAGATCCACAGGATATCTCTATGGGGAAAAATGATAATTCATATGCTCTTTTGTGAGAGGCTAAAGAAGGCATTCAGTCTCATGATCAGTCTTCACAAGAGAAAGAAAAATATTGTTGTTTAATCCAAAGAAAACAAAGACTGTCTCCTCCTTTAACTGAAGAAGAAATTAATCAGATTCTAAGCATGCAGCCAGCCTCTCAAGTTTTATGTAATGAGGAGATTATTTCTATTTTTTCTACTGTTTATTTATGTACTGAAGTGTTTTCTCATGAAGAAACAAATGTAGAACATATTGATATTGATGTTGTTTTACATTCTCAAGAAGGCTTATTTCCAGAAAGTGCTTCTGTTCATCAAAATGATGGCCTTAAAATAGACTTTAGATATCTCAACCAAGACATACCAGGTTTACTTGAGGACAACATATTGGTATACAATGAGGATGCCACGTCAGATTACCATGAAGAAGTGTAGACATTCTCTTTTAGAAGGATCCTGACCAGGACAAATTGGAACAAAGGGCAGTCCTAGATGAAGCTTGTTATTTGAATCCTCAAGACCAGGTATTGTTCCAAGATCCTTTTGCTGGCCTTTTAGAATCATCTAAGGAAGGAGTATGCTATGCCATGAATGGTTTGATACAGAGTTTAAGGAAAAGTTTGAACATTGTTGTTCAATGGAAAGATGGGAGTGGCCCTTTTGTTTTCTCAGCCTACTCAAAAAAAGTGAACAAGAATCAATCATGTAGTCATTTACTTGATTGGTTACATTGGAAAAAGGGTTCACTTAGTGTACATATCATCTCCAAGTTAGATTAGGATATGTAGGTGGTGCAAATAAGCTTTGTACTCTGAGCATCTTTCTAGTTTCAATTTCAGATTGCTTTCTAGTTTTCAGTACAAGTATACTCTAGACTTCAGTTTGTAGAGAGTGTTTATTTCAGCTTGAAGATTTTCAGCCACAGAGGTTTTTGTAGAAGATTAAGTTTTAGATTTGGGATCAATCCACTAGTCTACGTTGTGCTTGACACCTTTTGAAGGATCTTCCATCCCCAACGGGCGCAACTGTTAGACTCGTGTATTTCACAGTATCACAAGGTGACTGATTATTTCTTAGATCCCTCATATTGAAAATAATATTCCATGGTTGTCATTTATTTTCAGAAAAGAAGGGAAATCCTGACTGACAAGAGCTTCAAAGGAATCAATTTGATTTTCAGTTCAATAGAAGGAAGAAATTGTTGTTGATAAGGTGTGATAGTGATAAAACTTCATTTCTGCCCTCATTTCAATTCATTTAGCCTCTTTTGCCCCTCATTTTCCCATTTTTAAAAGTCACACGCTTCATTTCTTTCAAATCCCTTCTTTAAATATTAAAATTCGATTTTTATAGTTGAAGAAATAGCTCTGCCCCCACCTTCTTGCCACGTCACATCCGCGTTAACCTTACCGCAGCTCCCCGCCATCTCCGCTCACCACCCACCACCCCCCCCCCCACATCTGACGGTCCTTATTTCATTTCACACTCCCCGCAGACTTCAAACTTTAAACATTGGGGGGAGGGGGGGGGTCCAAAACGGGTGGTATTCTTTACCACCATCCCCGCTACCTGTCGCGCCTCCGCTAATTCGCACCCCCCCCCCTCTTCTCTGATACCACTTACCATCTTCACACCCTCCAAAAACATTTTTTTGTTGTTCAAACAAAACCACCCCCACTGCTCCACGTCTGCCAACCAACGCCTGTCACCATTGCGCCACATTGACTCCCACCACCATTGCCTCATGTAGTCGTTCCACACCATTCCCATCCAAAGTTTTGAATCATTTTTATGCGTTTCAAGAGGAAGGCGGTGGGGTTTTCCGTTTCAAAGCTCCACTACCAAAATAACCTGCACAGAAGATACAAAGGTCGTTTAACGGAAAGTGGCCATCATCACAGCCAACACATTCTGCTCAGCAACCGTCTCGCACCAAAGCAGAGACAAGATGTCAAAGTTGTTGAAGAGATAAAAGAAAAGATGTCAGAGTCGTCGTTGCCTCTTCGGCATCATTCGAACCAGATTATGATCACTCTGCAATTAATAACAGACTTCTAAGGCCACTGTCACGACTAGACTTATCTTACCACCGCTTGCATGATTCCACTTGTCAATTCCTGCTTGAATGTAATAAATGAAAATCACTGCAGTAAATAGAAACAACTGACTTAATTTTTATATAAATACTGCATGCATTACAAGTATAAAGGAGACCCGGAAGGGGAAAAAACCATTGTAATAGACTCTGTTGGTTGTAAACACTCTCGTTGGATGAATGAAAGATGATGTTGTTTTCCAGATTCTTGTGTGATGTTCTGTAGTGAAGTGCACCTTTTCTCGTGATATGTCATCTACATATTGGTGTTCTTTCTTTACTACGGATAGTAAAATTTTTGTGTATAATTTACCATGGGGTACCCTGCTCAGTCTTGAAACAGTATGTTATGTTTTCCTCTGAGACCGGAATGTAGAATTCAGAGACGATCTACTCTGCATTCCCGTTGAACCTTAATCTCCTCCTCCTTTCCATTTCATAAGTTGTTAAGATCCATTGACATGGCTAGCTTGCCTGGTTGCACCTAACCTCAGTTATTCATCCATTTGAATCTGTTTACACTTATTTGACTCCATATCCCAATGGCCCTCTTCTGCTGCCTCAACCACATATTTCAAACCAACCCCTATGCACTAATAGCTAGCCTAAAATGCCCCCATCAACTAAGCAATATTTAACAGAGAGAGCCCTCTCTGAATCTAGGAAGGCTAGGTCCTGGATTCCAAAGCGGTTTGATGTTACCCCTGTAGTTCTGTCTTCAGCCTTCGAAATTTACTGGGTGCTAACATGTTCTAGTGATGCAACTATTGCCACAAAACCCTATCTCTACATCATCTCATGTCACGTCATTGATGTTTATCTACTTATGCCCACCAGCCACTGCAAAACTCTAATATTTGTTGCATTTGTATTGTTGCAGACCCTGTTAAACTACTGCCAACACTGCATTTGCACTGTAACTTTGTTGTTGCTGATACTACAATATTTGCAACTACAAAACATCCTAAATACTGAACAAACTTTGTTTAGTATAATGCATTTGTCACCCGAGTCCTGAATGCTACTTGCATCTGTACTGTCACTGAGGAATCTATGTTGTTTTTTAATCTGCAATGTGCCATCTACACTGTCACTGAGGAATATGCGTTGCTGCTGACTCTGCAATGTTCTATCTACACTACTGCAAACTCTGCAATGTTCTATCTACACTACTGCAAACTCTGCACTGCGCTCCCAAGCATATGACTTCTACTAGTCTCTGCAAATGTCAGTCTGGCATATGACAGCACCAACTGCCATTGTTCCATCCTGCTACTGAATATTGTGGGGCCCCATAGCCAGATATTGATCCAAGAGGTGGAATTCTCATGGATCCTTCCAATTTGTAGCGCTTTGGGGATACAATACCAAGTCAACCCACCTCACTCCCAGAGGTATATTAGCAAACATCGTGAATCCTTCCTCTATCCTGGAGGACAACCTATCAATCTCGGAAGAAGCTGCATGTTGGTCCTACTTCTCCTCCTTATCCTTCTTCCTAATAGGACATTGGGTATTGTAGTGGCTTAGCTCACCACATATGAAGCACTTGACCTTTGACAGTTCCTTCTTCTTCCTTTTGTGCTCCCCCTTTCCCTGACTAGGACCCTTTGATGCGAGGGCCACATTATCCTCCTACTTCATCTGCTTCGATCTGTTGTTGTTTCCATTGATGGAGCTCTTCACTAGGTCTCATCTCAACTCCTCCTGTTACAAATTGTCCCACATCCTGTCCCACCTTGGCAAGGTGTCTATGCCCAATATACTTTGGAAAAATATATGCCACGCCTATGAGACATGTTGAGTTCCAATCGTACTATCTATGTGGGTTGAGGCATTGCCCCAACAGCCGCAATCTGGTCGAGAATCTCCCGAATCATGGTGAGGAAGGGGTTTTTGTGTTCCCCTTTTATGCATCCTGGTGCATCTCAACTTCTCCTCTAAGTACATATTATGTTGCTCGGAAGTGCCCCCATACAATGTGATGAGAGTCTCCCACAATTCTTTAGCAGTCCCTTTGCTAGTTATGTGTGAAACAATGTCATCCTGAACACCATGAATGATCAACCTCTTCGCCCATGCCATCTATTCTTGTACTCCTTCAACTGTTCCAAATCTTGGGGAACCACCACCACATTATCGATATATGCCTTCAGCCTAAATCCATCTAGAAGGAAGGATATCCTTTCCTTCTAGATAACATAGGTTGAAGCACCATCCAACCTGTCCTGATCTCAAAGCCCGGTAGTGGCCATCTCAAACAATGTAAAAGATATCCTCTTCCATTATGCTCAGTTGCTTCTAGGCTATTCGCTCTCCCTTTTGGAGTGAGAAACTATGCTCACAACGATTGTTGATCTGCAAGGTAAATTGAACTTCTTGAGACTAGAAGTTCCCTGACTAAAATTTTCCTTCAACAAGTGCTCTTCTTACACCAGATGCTAGTTCTACTCTAGCAAACTGCTGCAAAACTACTGCGTCCAACTAGATATCTTCTCTGCGAAAAATACTGGTTACTCCCTCTGCCTCTAGAATCCCTCGATCTGGAGAGATCAAATTTTTCTGTCCCTCTTACAGAAAAATTGATTCTCCTCAAGAAATTTGACCTCTTGGCCAAGGTGACTACGATGCCTCTGTGATTTCAACCTGCTACTTCTCAATTAACAGTGAAACTTCTTCCTTTGCTAGTGAGCTCTTTGGTTGATAATCTGCGCCCTAATACCATGTAAAAATTCAGAAACTTGAATCCTATTGCAACAACGAATATTATTTCTCCTAATTGTTAATTATATTTAACAAAGTATTTTTTGTTTTCTACAGTAAATATAGAAATAAATACACGAAAACCTTCACAAATAAAAATTGTGAAAGAAAAATGATGGGATAAATACTAATGCACACACATAAAATGACATTTATTTTTGGACCAATGTCCCCGGAAAAACCCAACTTGGGAAAACTGGTGCATAAGTGAGGGTTTGTTTTATTATGCAGTATTGAATTAATATTTTGAGTACAACTGGATGCCAAAACTGGCGATTCTATAGAGAAAAACTGGCAAGAAAAATCTATTGAGGAATTTCCTCACTCCACACGCAAATTAGGGCACTGAACTCAGCTCGAATTGAGTCGTCCAAACTGGCTCTGCGCAGTCACTGCATCACCCTAGTGCAGTTTCTCCTGAACTTAAGCTTAGAACAGATTCTCCTCAAGTCATCTGATTAGCTGATGTATGGGAAAGAATTTCTCCCGACCTCTAGAACCCCTACCCAACTTTTGGCACTGAAACTTAGCTTCTTCCCAACAATTTTGAAATTGCCTCTAGAGGCTACTATGTTTCCCTACGTCAGCCTCACTGTGGCTTCTCTACCTCTTTGCAAATGCACTCACTGATCTAAAATTTATTATTAGATAATGTTGTGCTAGTATCTATTTCAGAATTAACATGAAAGTTATTTGGTTTTCTTATCATAAAAAGGTTTATACATGTCTTTATGACTGACAATTCATTAAACTTGATGAGATTAAGGGTATTTCATGAACTTAAAAGCATGGAAACTCAATGCTTAACAACAACATAATAAAACACAACAAACACAAATAACAAAGACAAATGCACAAGTTTTTAATGAAGGAGTTCACCCCTCTTGGGCTACATCTCCTTGGTCCAGTTTCATAGTGTGGGCCTTTATATTAGCTTCAATTGTGAAAAAATTGTGTTTAAAGTCTCTTATTGCCTCTGCAACCTGCTCCAAAGGCTCAAAAACATCAAAATCTACCAAGAATGACCCTTCCTGAGCCAAATTTGGTTGAAAATTACCTCAGTTATGAAAAACCAAATTTTCGTAGTTTTTCTCCACTAATTCTGGAAGTCCGCCAGATAACTCCACTAAATGTGGAGCTGCTCTGCATTTGGCGGGTCTACGAAAAATTTCTCCAAGATAAGTCATAATTAATTAAGTGATAAGTATGATTTAAGTGCAGTTAAGGCGTGTTTAGCACTAACCCACATTTATTCGCAAATCCCTTATTATCATGGTATAACCATGGTTTAACGTAATTAAATATGTGTTAATCCCCGTTTAAATTTCCTGTCGGAGCATTTGTCTTAGCTGCTGGTTCCGAGCACGTGGACATGTGGGAGGGGGTTGGCCTCCTCCATGAGTTTTCAACTCTCTACTTTATCGCAACACAATCCCTACTAGCCCAGCAAGGGTCTAGCAACAATCATCAAATGTTACAGTGCAAGTTCCTAGTTACGAATAAAAGACCAAAGATGGAGGCCTACCTGGAATCCAATGCTATGATCCGTAGAAGAGAGCGTTCCCGTTCCTCAGCCTCGGCAGATCACGATCCTCCCACGATCTCCGCGGATGGACACTTGCACATGCAAGAAACAACACGAATACAAGCATAAAATCCAGAATACGCAACTATATATCAGTCAGAAAGGATATAACTCATATTAACATAAGTGAAAACAGAGTGGAACCATAACCATAATCATTCATTAAATAACAATCGAAAGAGAGTACAACCAATGTTCTGACGTCACGGTCTCCTTCGGATGGGTCTCCAGTCGTTCACGTCTCGCAAAGCTCGCCAGGGAAAGGGAAAACCTCTCCAGAGTCTCTCGACGATAGTCTCCTTACTTAAGTCGGCCTTAAGGGAAGAAAGAGGGCTCTTACAGCACAAAGGCTCTTGGGAATTTGGAGATTCAAAGCTTAGGCACTTCAAGACTAGCTTGCAATGGAATTGAGCAGGATTTTATAGATGGGGAAGGAGGGAGTTGGGATCCCTATTATTGTGGGATTGGCCCTATCATGAAGGAAGGTTCCATGAGAGGTGGCAAACCACTTCCCTTCCAAGGAACTCCCGCAGCCAAACCTCCCAACTCAAGATAGGCAATGGTTTCCGAGTTTGTTGAAACATAACTTCCGCCATCTTTATTTAAAAAACACTCCTTAAATTGGTTGGCGCCACTGCTGCTCTGGGACAGAGCGCCAGTGGGCGCGACCTCTTTGTAGGATTTTCCCCATTGGCGCGAGTGATGAACTGTCTGCCCGCGCCAATGCAAAAGGAGATGTTTTCATGATTTTTTGCAAGGAGATGTCTTTAGGGCAATTGAAGCTCATGCTTAGAGGAATGCATTGATGATGGTTTCAAGGCATGACAATGTTCACAGGTCACAAAATGGGTCCTCCATTGTGCGGGACGGGGAATGGTAGGGACAGTGACAAATTACTGTGTAACAGATGCCCCCTAAAGTATGAGGCCCGAGAGAGAGAGGGGTGAAATGCTTTACGAGAACATGTTCAACCGAAGGCCCGCCGTCGGAAAACCTGCGCAGAAAGATACAACTGATATCTCAAGTACATGATGTATATGTGGTATGGACGCAGCCATCCGAAACAGAGTATGCTATAATCCGGATCCAGGGTATGGGCGCAACCATCCAACTAAGATCAAACAAATAGACTCAGGTATGGTCGCAGCCATCCAATCAGTGAGTCATGTACATAATGATAATAATCCACAATCACAGCCTGGATTACAACAGACACAATCCAGGGTCTTGCGCTCCATCTCGACCCAACAGAGTACAAGTTCAAGCATGTGAATATGTGAGCTGAAGTCGAACATGCAAGAACATCGTCTGATTACCAGCCAATGATGAAAGATGTTAACAGACGCGAGAGGAACCACCAATAATGACAATGGCCCTCAAGGTACTACAAGTACAATCTACGGCGTGTGAATCAATGAGTTGGCGTCGAACACCCGCAGAATCACTCGATCGGAGGCCAATGATGAAAACCTCACGTCGAATGCGACGAACCTGCCATTGAGGCATGCAGGCTCCAAGGTACCATAAAGGAGTATCTAGATCAACTTCCTGGATAATGAGCTGAAGTCGACAGGAAGTGACCTTGATCGAAGGTGGGCCATAATGTTTCCCACATCATTGACACGAGACAGAGGAACATGATGTTTTTGTTGTGAATCAAGATCGTATGAGAATCAGAGGAAGGTTGATATTTGCAGAGGCCAACTTCTCTTGAACATATAAATGGCACGACAGTGGACTTGGCAGTATTTGACATCAACGGATCAAAGGTCATGGTGACGAGGCAATGAGCAGATGAGAGGTCAAAAGGGATTATCCAAACCCACGGAGGCAAAGTGAAGAAACGAGATGAGATGTCCCCAACCCGACACGAATGCAGACAAGTGCCATGTTCAAGAGCGACATACTGCCGACGACAACGATGACGGTTCCATTTTTCCCCCACCATTTCTGGCGAGTACCCCAATTATTTTTGATAACAAGCTTGAAGGGGATAGCATATGCTTGTAATATAAGTCCGCCCTTCGGGCGAATCCATCCTAGTGCATTTAACGAGTCCCAGGAAGGAGGAACTCGGAGAACGTCATTTCGACTGGATCCGATGTCATCAGGGTTTAACGAGTCTGACAAAGGGAGAACTCGGCGTCTTTTCATGTTTAGAGAGTTTGAAAAGACAGCAGAAAAGTAAACTCCACAGGTCCCCTTTCGTAAATAGTTCCTCAGATCCGAAAAGGTAGAAAACAATATTCGAGAAAACCTCCTAGTCGCGATAGGCTAGGGTATTCCTTTTTCGTAATCAATCCATCCCAGCCCGAAAAAGGGGTAAACGTATACTGGGTAGATGTCGATTCGTGTCCATTTTAACGAGATCGAAATGACAAGGGCCTCGGCAATCTTTTCATGTTTAGAGAGTCAGAAAAGAGCTGAAAGATGACTCCGAAGTGACTTTTTCGTGTATTTACCGAGTCCGAAAAAGTATAAAATACAACTCGTTTCCATCGTTAAAGTCGCAAAAACCTGCTGCTGCACATACCAAGCAAGCGTAAAACCCATTTTCGACATAACATATTTAAAATATTTGTTAAAAATAACTTTTAAAACTCATTTCATGTTGAAAAAGTTATAAATATGCCAAAATGGTAAAAATAAAATTACATTTACTATTTACCTTGGTAAAAAGCAGCAGTGGTCCATTTGGAGTGTAAACTTCTGACGGTGATTGTGACAGATCCAGTTGACCATTCAGATTCTCGTCTGCTACAGGTAAGAGGCGCTTCCCTGTGCTTCATTTCAATCCATTTTTTAATATTTTTCCCTTATGTATCATCCCTCTGTGGCCACTCTTTGAAATTTTAGGGCTGCGCTCATTGGCGTGGGTATCGGGCACGGACCCGTGCCAATGGGCTCTTTTATGCAAAGGGCTTGTGCCACATGGCGCAAATGTTCACAAAACAGCCGCGCCAGCGGCCGAACCTAAAATTCCGCCTAAAAATTCGAGATTTTAACCAAATTGAATGGAATTTGAAGCCTACCAGAGATCTAACTAAGGGTTTATGACCATGTGGATGCAGGAAATCAAGCAAAATGGTGATTGAATGGAAAGAATGAGAGCATGGAGAAGAGGATGAACAGGCCATAGAAAGTGAGGCTTGCATGAATTCCCTCAGAAACTGTGGGCTAAAGAAGTTCTTCCTTACACCCTGTCTACGAGCTCAGCCTGAGCTCCTCTAGTATTTGATCAGTATTTGGGATGAACATGAACAAGTGTTCAAGTTGCGAGATCAGGTATTGGAGCTGGAGGTTTCTGATGTGTATTTCATCACCGGATTGTCTCGCAGAGGTCCGATCCCCGTCTTGACTGGGAGTAGACCATCTGGCGAGAAGATGGAAGAAGTGATGGCACGAGTGTGCCAAGGAGCACAAATGGGATCAGGGAGTAAAAAGGTGGATATCCAAACTATTCCTGATCTAGCATTGAGAGTTTTCCTACATACCATCACGCGGGCTGCAGGGTCGCAGGCACCACACGAGGCCACAAAGGCCCAACTCCTGCTAGCCTCAGAATGCATGAGTCCCTTACTGTTTGACTGGGCAACAACAGTAACAATAAACATGAAAAGACAGCTCACAAAATGCAAGCAAGCTAAACTGAAACAGTTTGGCTATGGTTCCATCCTGGTATCGTTCATTCTGGAACGCTTACCAATCTTCCAGGGCCAAGGGGCCATAGTAGCAGATCCGATACCACGCGAGCCAAGAATGGCTCGCTGGGCAGCACTAATGCCCAGAGCTGGAGGCGGCCAACAGATGTCCTGGAGGCCGGAGTTCTTTAGGTGGTTACGGCGCCAGCTGATTGTAGTGGAGGACTGGCCATATGCAGGAACTGACTTCACCGGAGACCCAGATCTCCCACTGCCAGAAGGAGATGACTGGGACGAGGATTTGGGTAAGACCTCATGTTTTTGATTTTATGTTTTATGTTTTTTTTGTTAATACACATTCGTCCTAACACATTTTATATATGGATGCAGATGTGGGACCTGAGAGACCAGCTGGGATGTCTCCAATCTCATGGAGGACTCATCTCGCCCCTGATCCTCAGGGAGAGGGCACAGGAGGAGAGGAGTTGATCCAGAATCTCGAGGGCATTTCCCGAGGGATCCCAGACTATGCTCGGCTGGCGGACGTACCGATGGCGTACCAGCGTCATACGGTGGGAGTTCCAAGTCGGATCCACCGAATCCTGAGACGCTTAGTGCGTGCAGTTACATGCTATCATGAGCACCATGCGGATTAGCTCTTAGGGATTATACCACACATATTTTTTGAGAGACATATCGTCTCCGGATGTACTTAAGATGATTATGTATATTTTGACTTTATGTGACACACTCTATGTAAACATTTCGATATCTATATATATATGCATATCTATTTCTGGATGGATCTTTCTTTACATGTGATGATGATTTACAAATTGCACAAATGTCTGTCTAATACCAAATTTGCTACTGCGTCTGTTAATTTATTCAAATGCCTAGGTATATGATGATATGTAATGTAGTCAAAATTCCTTTCCAGTAATCGAATACGCAGATACAGACGTAAAATGGACGGGTTTCTTACCGAATAGTGTCCGTTCAGTTGTAACACTACAAGTTGCGAATCTAGATACACGAGCAATTCACGGATACCAAGGTTTACTGCCTCGGTTAATAATTCTAACACAACACTATATTCCGCGATATTGTTCGTAGCACGTCCTAGACACACTCCTTGCAGGTTGACCAACTCACCAGCAGGATCATAGATTACCCAGGCTGCTGAAGACAGATTCCTGGTACTGCGGGAGGCACCATCCACGAAACCAAAAAATGGATGAATAGACATCTGCACAACCAGGAAGACCCGATCAGCAGAAAGATGTTTACAAGGCACACCACACCATACATGCACACAAATGAAAAACACACACCTATGTACACTAAAGACGGGCATGCCCCCCAGCATGGTGTCTCAATTCGAGGTGCATGCCCCCCAAGCTTCAGTCCATAGAAGATGGAGTGAAGGTTGAAAACAAACGAGATTTGAACTAAATCTATCAAAACTCGAATTGAAAATGCTCGTGTTTCATTATTTTAACGAGGTTGACACACTTAACAGAACTATCCTCGTAGCAACTTGTTTTATTGTTTTAGGAGCTTAACGCAAGTGGAAGAACTATGCTCCGACGAGCTCCAAGGAGGAGGCTCAGGAGGGAGATGATCATGTACGATCTCAAATATCCTCAGGTTACCTTCCGAAAAAACTTCGTGCGTCAAGATGGGCGTTTGAAGAGGAGGGGTAGGAACCTGAGTAGCATAACGCTCCAGACAGTCAGTCATTGCCCCCAAGCTAGGCATAAAAGAGGAGCGATGATGTCCATCGCCCCAAGGCAGCTCCTCAAGAGACATAGTTTCAATGATAGCCTCATCTGAAGGAAAAGTCTCTTTGAGAGGATCAGGTGAATCGGCCTGACCAAGCCAGGGGGATTGAGAGTAGATGTCGAGAGCCATGCTCAAAGGAGCATGCTGAGGAGGTGGAGGATCAGATGCGGCAACAATTTCACAGTAGCTGATCTCTACTGGCGTCAAGGGCATTGATTCTCCAAACTCAAACACCTGCTCAGGCGTAGGAATAAGCCAGGGGTCATCAGACCTGGACATCATGTTGACTTGAGCGGTGTGCGGTGGCGGTGCGGGAAAAATACCCATGAGGACCGGGTCTTTGAAGAGACCAGGTCCCACACTGTCGGGGGGATTCGGAATCTGATCCACGTATGGCACATTGTTCTCAGAGGTAGAGGTGAAAAATGACAACTGATCCACCGTGACAATTTTGCCCTCATGAGGGAACTTAAGAAATCGAAAGACGGTGGACGGAACGCAGAGCATGGCATGACTCCAACTGCGGCCAAAAAGTATATTGTTGTTGAGTTTAGCATCAACTACTTCCACTTCCACATTGACAGTTTTCCCCTGTAATGTGATCGCTAGAATCTCGAGAACACCCAGGGGTTTGGATTCCCGACCATCAAATGCCTCAAGGGCATTGGGAGATGACGAAAGGGCTGGAGAGCCGATGGCCTTCCAGCAAGCGGAGGACATAAAATAGGTAGATGCACCTTCATCCACAATGGCCCTATGAATGTTCAGACCATTAATCCTGACTTGAATAATAAGAGCGATTTGATGTGGAAGCTGGGGAGTGAAATTCTCTAAATCGAAGGTGAGAAGACTCGAGTCGGCAGGATCAATGCCCCCAATCATAGACAGTAAAGCCTTCCGTTGCGAAGGACAAATTTGAAGAACTTCTAACGCAGACATGGCAGACAGCGCCTGTGCCAAATCCTCAACAATGCTATAATGTTGAGCAGCACGAGCATTCGTATTATAAGAAGATCTTCGAAGGACACCTTTAGAAGGTGGCTTCACAACGAGTTTAGGAGTAGGCTTCTCGATTTCCAACGAACCGGAGTCAGGTAGGGGAGGCGGTCCATCTGCAACTGCCTTCCCAGGTGCCTGCTGTGATTCGTTGTAATCCTTCAACCGCGTAGCGACAGAGATAGGTGCAACACTCTTCATCATGAAAACCTGAGACCCAAACGATGCAGATGGTGACGGCTGTTCGACCATCTGGGTCTACTGAGATGGAAATGGCTCTTTTAAAACAGCCGGAGTCCCTTTAGGGCCCTTGAGAAGTTGACTAACCTCGGATCGTCGTGGACAATCCTTAGTATAATGGTCCCCTTCACAAATGAGGCAAGGGTACTTCGGTTTATGCTGAGAGCCATCCTCAGTACGAGATTTAGATTCTAGCTTCGGGGCATCAGATTTAGATTTTCGTTTGCCCTTCTTTTTCCCTTTGGAAGTTTTCCTCGTAGGATTGGCCTGGACGGCATTCACTTCCGCGGTTTTACCAGAATCGGAGGGGGCGGGATTAGCAGGAGCATTGTTGGAAGAATTAGAATTCTGCTTCCCATTGGAAGATTTCTTCGAATTCTGAGAGACAGAACCAATGACACCATCCACCATAGGGGTAGGCGGAGCCTTAGAGATTCTGGACCGCAGGGCATTAGGCAAGATATCATAAAGCGTGCCGGACTGAGAATATACAAGATCTAGATATTGGGCATGCGCAATGGCTTGTTCCTCTGTCACACACGCTCCCATCGCAATATCCTGAGCGATTTTATTCACAAAGGAGGTGGTGAACCAGTGAGTCAGTATCTGATCAGGTATGTGAAACTTGATCAGTCTACGACGGTGCCGCCACTCATGAATGTGATCAGAGATGTGAGTGGCTTTATCCTGCTTCAGAGAAGTCAGGAGGTGCGTCCCGGCTTCATAACAAACCGGTAACTGAAAGTGCGTGAGGAAAGCCATGGCTAAAGAATTGAAATTTTGGAAAATGCCGCGGGATAACTCTATGTACCACTTAGCAGCAGCTCCAGTTAAAGTACGCTGGAAGAGGCACAGGAAAATCGAATCGTCGACCCAAGAGTTAGATGAACACCAAAGATGATACGTCATCACATGCGCCTGGGGGTCCTCTCCAGCTTTTCCCTCAAACTTGGGGCAATCACCTGGTATCTTGGTGGGAACTGGAGGCCAATATGGATTATGTAAAATCGGATCATTGGTCAACTTTGAAACATCCGGTAACTCCAAGGTGGCCAGGAACGGCAATGGCGGATTGACCGGCATGCCAGACCCAGGATGAGGACCGTTACCTGTACTCCACAATGGTTGTGAATATCCTTGCCCCCATGGGTTCTGTCCCGCAGGATTCTGACCGTAGGGGGTGTAGGTCATGTAACCAGACTGATTTGGATGCTGGTAACCAGAGTGTGGGGCCTGATAACCAGGGTATGGGCCCTGATTATATGTCGGCCTGGTGTAAGCAGCGTTTGGATTTGGCCGCTAAGTATAGGTAAAACCGGGTGGAGGAGGATAATACTGAGAGCCTCTGGGGTGGTTATAATTCGGTTGAGATTGACCATGAGGATAATAACCACCCTGAGGATGAGTAGGCCGCTGAAAAGTGGAACCCTGCAGAGCCTGATAAGTAGGGCGCAGCTGTTGATTTGGCTGCGGCATTGAATGAGTTAGCTGCTGAGCAGGGTTAATAGAATGAGCGGGCTGCCCTGAGTGAACAGGTTGACCTGACTGAGAGGGCTGCCCTGAATGAACAAGTCGACCCGGATAAACAGGAGGCGCCGGTTGAGCAGGTTGGCATGGTTGTGAATGAGCCCCAGGTTGTACCGGATGGGCCAGTTGGCCTGGAGGCGGAACACCAGGTTGTACCGGATGGGCCGGTTGGCCTGGTGGTGGAATAGGGCCAGGTGCCTGCTGAAAACCGGTTTGACCCGAAGCGGAACCATAGGATGGTCCCGGCTGATATGCAACGTTAGAAACAACAGGATACTGAGGTTGCATAGGTAAATAAGGCTGGATTTTCCCCCCAGGATCATAGACCGGTCCCGGTTGATACCCCGGCTGAGGCTGAATAGGTTGACCGGAAGGGCTATAATACTGTCCTTGCGGACCGTACGATGGCCCTTATTGGCCGACAGGATAGCCTTGCATGGGCTGCCCTTGTGGATCATAAAGATAGCTAGGTTGGCCCGCAGGTTGGCCTTGGAAAGGCTGTCCTTGCGGGTTATAAGGTAAACCTTGAGCATAGAGGTAAGCCTCAGGAGCGGGTAGACGTAAAATCTCCCCATGCTCATCATACTGACCTGGGAAAGCATACACGAGAGTACCATCCTATGCATAGTGCGAAAAGTAAGAGCGGTTAGGATCTTGGGAGGACGGTCCAACCTCGGCGTTCGGCTGTTGCAAAGATAACCGATACTCCTCCGGAGAGATTTTCTCCGGTATAGCAGTCGCTAGATAAACATCTTCAGGAGTTGGCACAGCCCTTGCAGCGGATGCTGTGAAAACAGGAGAAGAGGCGGCCACACAGACAGTGGGCCGGACGGGAACAGAAGTAACGGGCATCTGAGGAGACACCCCGGGCGTAGTAGCAGCTGGCCTCGGAGAAGGAGCTGACACTCCCATAGAGGCTGCGGCGGAAATGATCTGACCCAAAGATCTGTATCCCTGTGGTAATGAGGGACTGGCTATTGACATGTCAGCCAGCTCAGAGTTGTCTCCCTGAAACAATCTTCGTGGGAAGAGCTGATAAGCTTCACCAGACGTTGGGATTTCCTCACCAGAATCACTCATGGTTGATCTTGCTGTTAAATAACGCAAGAGACGGCGAGGACTAGGAGGAAATACAGCAGCAACAAAAGGCAAACCCGATGTAAGAGAAAGGAAATCAGCTCCTAATCTCAATTCAGACATAGGGTCCGAAAAAGGCCAATTGAACTCAACTGGTCCTCCAAAGGGTTGCTCAGCAAGAACCGGTCCCCCGTCAGGAAACTCGGAAACAATAGGCTGTTGCGGTTCAGCAGAGGATTGGGAAGCCTCTGAAGAATCGTCCGTGTAAGGACTACCAGTAGACGAAACCGAAGGTTCCGCCACTGTGGCAAATGACCAGAGAAAAAGAAGCAAACACACACACGGGCTGAAAAAGAGTCAAGACACACGATCAAACGGTCAACAAGCAATATCTAACAGGGCGTATAATCGTGGGTGATTAATTTTTACCACATTGAAAAATAAGAAACTTCACCGTTTCATGTTTTAAGAGTCAAGAAATGATAAAAGATGACTCTATCTCTTTCAGATTTGACACAAGCGTGAAAGGACAAGCGCTTGATGGTCTTTTCAAATTTAGGGAGTCAGAAAAGACCAAATGACTGCTCAGGAATACTAGGCACAAAGGGTGTACCAAATAACCGTGAACTGCAATATACACCTCGGTTTTAATAATGAAAAAGAAATCAACCAAGGACTTTCCGTACGTGCAGGCAATCTCCCTGAATGCTGTGTTCAGTGTATCACGGGTATAGGGCGGCAGACTCGGCTTCCTGTGGATAAAGGATTGAAAACCTAGAGGGGTCTCCCTTTATATACGCGACGGTACGGGGAGCACGAGTCCGTGCTAGCGTTGTCTAAAGCCCAAAGGCGAACGACAGCTGCTAGGTTTAAAGACGCCGGAACACATCTCTAGCCTAGACCTCTAAATATGTTTCGTTAGATTTCAATGCTGCCTTAGGTTAATTGAATAGATTTTAAATTTGATCTTCAATTAGGTTTTAGTTTTTAGGCCCTAACGAATGTGTTGTTTCAAAAACTCCTAAATGCAAAGCTACATGCCACAGTACACCATTTCGTTCAATGAAAACTAGCTACAGAAGAGTTGAGAGTCTTTACACAAATAAAATGATCGGAAGACAAACAATGAGATCTCTAATGCAACTAATTAAATCGAAAATTTTTCATTCCAATCACTAATTACTAGTAAAATCGAAAAATTTCAATTTGCACTAATCAACCAAAAGCAAAAGAGATATATATTTTTTTTATAATTTTCAATGTTTGATAGCTAGATGCACTAAACAAACTGAAAATAAATGGAACAACTTGAGAAACGATATTGAGAGAGAAAAACAAACAAATTTCACTCAATGACACAAACAATCAGATCTCAAATCGACCAAAGTCTCTGAAAACCAAGAAAAAGACTCAAAGGCTCCAATGGACCGTGTGATCTAGGCCCAAAGCAAGACCAAACGAAATTTGAATGAAGAAACAAGAAATCACCCAAAAATCGCAACAAAACAGTGAACAAGTACTAAAAGAATGCAGAGGAGCAATCAAAGAGTTGACTGGATGAACGAAACACCAAAACTCCCAAGGAGGGCTCGATACACAAAGCCACTAGATGCCCTAGGGCTTAAAACGTGAAATCGATAGATAAAAGAAAACAACCAAAGGACGAAGGCAAATTCCCAGTCAAACAGGACCCCAACACACTCAGGTAGTCAGAAAATCAAGAAGAAAAAGACTGACCAGACCTAGAGAGCTCAAAACTGAGCAAACTCAAATACCCTACAGGAGTGGCGCGACTGTAAGGCTGCAACTGGCGCCAGCAAGCAATTGGCGTGGGCTAAACAAAAGTAACATGCGCCAATTGGCGTGAATGTCGGGCTAAAAAGCGCGCCAGTCGAGTTTCTCAGCAAAAAACAAAAAAGAACTACTCCAGAGGCAGATCAATGTAAACTAAGCAAACCAAGAAGAAAAAACAACAAAATAACCCAGCCCAGAAGGCTAACCAAGCAAGGAAAATCATAAAACAATCAAAACGAGACAATCCAAATGAGACAGTGAAATCTAGATGATCCCCAATGGAGTCGCCAAATTGTTGAGGAGGTAAATCCCCTCTACGGACAGAGGCGATCCCTACTAGCCCAGCAGGGGTCTAACAACAATCATCAAAGGTTACAGCGCAAGTTCCTAGTTACGAGTAAAAGAACAAAGATGGAGGCCTACCTGGAATCCAATGCTATGATCCGTAGAAGAGAGCGTTCCCGTTCCTCAGCCTCGGAAGATCACGATCCCCCCACGATCTCCACGGATGGACACCTGCACATGCAAGAAACAACACGAATACAAGAATAAAATCCAGAATACGCAACTATATATCAGTCAGAAAGGATATAACTCATTATTAACATAAGTGAAAACAGAGTGGAACCATAACCGTAATCATTCATTAAATGACAATCGAAAGAGAGTACAACCAATGTTCTGACACCGCGGTCTCCTTCGGAAGGGTCCCCAGTTGTTCACGTCTCGCAAAGTTCGCCAGGGAAAGGGCAAACCTCTCTAGAGTCTCTCGACGATAGTCTCCTTACTTGAGTCGGCCTTAAGGGAAGAAAGAGGGCTCTTACAGCACAAAGGCTCTTGGGAATTTGGAGATTCAAAGCTTAGGCACTTCAGACCAACTTGCAATGTGATGAGCAACACATAGATGGGGAAGGAGGGAGTTGAGATCCCTATTATTGTGGGATTGGCCCTATCATCAAGGAAGGTTCCATGAAAGGTGGCAAAACACTTCCCTTCCATGGAACTCCCGTAGCCAAACCTCCCAACTCAAGATAGGCAATGGTTTCTGAGTTTGTTGAAACACAACTTCCGCCATCTTTATTTAAAAAACACTCCTTAAATTGGCTGGCGCGATTGCTGCTCTGGGACAGAGCGCCAGTTGGCGCGGCCTCTTTGTAGGATTTTCCCCATTGGCGTGAGTTATGAACTGTCTGCCCGCGCCAATGCAAAAATAGATGTTTTCATGATTTTTTGCAAGGAGATGTCTTTAGGGCAATTGAAGCTCATGTTTAGAGGAATGCATTGATGATGATTTCAAGGCATGACAATGTTCACAGGTCACAAAATGGGTCCTCCATTGTGCGGACGGGAAATGGTAGGGACGGTGACAAATTACTGTGTAACACCCATCCTATGTTGGTCTCTGAATGCGAGGTCGATACCCTTATTACCTTTCTTAACACATCTCGACTTCCTGGATGAGCGCAGTTGAGATCCAAGGGAGGGTTTCTCCCCTGCCAAGTCTGAGGTAGGTTCCTCGATCATCCCGACTGAATGTGAGGGTGGATCAATAGGGAGAGTGCCCACAAAACACCCAGATGGAGGGGGCGCAACATTTTTCATGAGGGTTCAGTCAGGGGCAAGTTTGGCGTATGTAAAGGGGGTGCAGAAGCGGGCAACGAAGGTATAGGATCCAGGGAGGAGGAGATATCCCAGGGAGGGGGGGAGGACTGCGACAATAGGAGGGATGTCAGAAAATGGTGAGATGCAGGGGATAACATCACAGATAGCACCGGATCGACTACAGGAAGGGGGGGGGGGAGCACTCTAACAATGCAAATGGTGGAGAATTAGAGTGGTAGGCCAGGGAAGAAGATCCCTCCAGAGAAAAATGAGGCCAGGTGGAAGCCCTAGATCCATCTGGAAAAATTACAGATGTGGGAGGTGCCTGCGCGAACGAAAAAGACGGGGAGTGTCGCAAAGTGGACCAGAATGACAAGCCCTCCAATGGGTCCGGGGAATAATCTCGCAGCTTTTCCTCCATGGCATTCGACGCGGGTTGATCGATGGTTGTAGAAGAGCGCAGGCTGTAGAAAGTGCGACAGTGAAAGGAAATAAGGGATGGGTAAAAATCAGGAGGCTACGATAGGTGTAGGCAGTCTCAGCAAAAACCCTACCCTAGGGCTGACACATGCGATCATCCGCGGGACCGCGATGCTATAGTGTGTATCAGAGCCCCCTCCATATTGCGTCATCCCCGATCGCCGAGCCATTCAAAAATCCTTAGCGAAAAAAAAATCTCAGATTGCCTTCCATCCTCATTCACATAATTCAATCATCAACATGGTAGAGATGTTGTAATGTCGTCAACATTCCTATGTTATACCAAAATGATTTCTGGTTAACATTCCTATGTGATACCTATGTAAAGGATTCTTTTATTAGCCATTAGATATAGGCAACTCAAAAAGACACTTTTTTGGTTATCAATATTAGTATATTAGTAAAATAGTGACTAATGCCACACTCTTATTTGGTTCAAATTGAGTTGAATCCAAAACTATAGCTATAAATTTTAAAATTGTATATTTATTTTTAAAATTGTAATATGTTAAAACATATTAACATAACTGTTTATTTTGTTTAAAATTATGCAAATTCACAACATATATATGTAAAGGGAGAAAAACAGAAAAGGAAAAAGACGAACCTATGTTTTCATTTAAAACAAAAATCCAATACATATTCATATCCAACTTAGATCCAAACAGAAAAGGTCAAAACATCTAGCCCCATTGTAAAATTTTCCACATAAAAAAGACACCAAATACTGCCTGAAACATGGATGCTGAGTGAGCTATTATCAAATGGCTATCATATAAACCAAAAAATTGAAATTTTGTGTTTGTTCTTATTCAAGTTTGAGTTTATTTCAAGACTGCTACATTCTATGGTCATGTGCGATTATGAATTATAGCTATATATAATTTTGATGTTTCTAGTTTGGAGACTGTACTATTTTCATTGGAGGATGCTACTATTGATGCACCCAATGCTCTTGAGTTACTTGGTAGGATTCTCGCAAAATTGGTTGTTGAAGGGATATTCTTTATTCAATATATAGCAAGGGAAATCAAGGATGGAGGTACATAGCCAGGAAGCTTATTAGAAACAAGGCGATTTTGACGTATTTCTCAAGAATAAAATTTCAAGGTAGTCTGCTCACAATTTTAATGCCTGATCAATTTTGTGGTTTATCTGTGATGTCTCATGTTGACAAGTGAATGGTTGGTTATTTTTTAGCTCGTGCTCACATTTTTTGGTTCCTTTATTTGTTTGTTTTGGTTAGAAAAGGGTTTGCTCTTGGTTTTATCTGATTTTCAATTTATCGTATGTAGCATGTTGAGAAATGGGAAGGAATAACTTGACATTTATTTTGCAGAAATTGATGCTGAAGGAGAATTGCTTTGAAATTGTTAATGTTAAGGTATATGTTGTATAAACTATTTATAGTCTAATTTATGTTATATTCTAGTGTTCATTGTCTTTCATGTCTTACATTGCATTGTATTTTCTTTTGTTTTGAGAAAATGAAATCAATATTGATGGTAATAAGCATGAATTGAAAAAAGAGGAGAGCAATAACATTGGAGCGACAAATGCAAAAAGAGAGAGGAGAACTGGTCCGGTGATACCCTTAGAGCCAATATCTCGCATAAGACACACATATAAAGACTAATGATCAAGTCTTCAGAGTTGGTGAATTCACATGTAATTCCTTGATAACACAACGATAATGTTTTGAAGTGATGAAACATCATTTCATGTGTAAATTGTAGTCCAACTAATATTAAGTTGGAAACTCATATTGTAATACTTTAACATTTCATATAATATAATTTTTGTGGTTGAAATTATTTATAGTTGCACTTGATGTTGTTTAGTATTGTAATTAAAATATGCGACTTTGTGTTTTCATATTAGATGAACATACAAATTGTATGACATTTTTTAAATCATACAAATTAATTTATGTTGATTAATAATGAACACAAATAAAATGAATATACGACTAAATTAGTCATTTATAATGATTATTAATGAAAGTAAATGAAATGAATATAAACTACTAAATTAGTCTTTATATAATGAATAAATGGCTACTGCAAATGATAAATTTGTGACTACAAATGACGACTAAATTTTGCATATATACGACTATTAGTAGCTAATTTACAGTATCTTATAACACGACTAAAATTTAGTCATATTTCTTCGGTCATTAATTGGTTTCAAATGATGACTAAAATTTGCATATATATGACTATTAGTAGCTAATTTACAGTATCTTATAACACGACCAACATATTGGTCATATTTCTTTGGTCATTAATTGGTTTTCTCGGGTGATCATATAGTAATATATTTTGTGGTATATTTGGTCATTAATTGTGACATTTAATGACCAAATCAAAAACCAAATCAATGACCAAATGAATGACTAAATCAGTGACTAAAACAGTGACTAAATCAATGATCAAATCAGTGACTAAATCAATGACCAAATATACAACTAGATAACAAAATTGAGATAACTAATTAATGACTAAGCTAAAAATAACCAAAAGTTGGTCGCGTTATAAGATACTGTAAATTAGCTACTATTGGTCACCGACTGAAAAATAGTCGTTTATATGCGAATTTTAGTCGTTTTTTTAGTAACTAATTAGCCATTTTGTACTAGTGAATGCCAGCAACCAGCCTTAAAATTATGAGAAAATGAAGATCAATCTTGAAGGAATAATTCATTGAAAACTCAACTAGTAAAGTTTTTGTGAATTTGTAAAGATATCATTTTAAGAATAATTTCATTAAAATATTAAAATCAAATGGAGGAAGTATTTGTTTTTTGTTTTTGGTTAATTTTCTTTTACAGTATAACAATTTATTATAATTTAGTTGTCAAATTAGTAGTGGGGATAATTATCAGTCATTTCTATTAGCTAATGTAGGTTGATTTATCATTATTTTTCAAGTAAAACCATGTCACTTTGAATTACCCATTGGTGGTCCTTATGGGGGTAAGTTTAGATGCCTCTGGGAGGTTCACATATTTCCATAAGTTTCTTATTTTTTCAGGGTGGGAAAACCTATCATAACTCACTTGTCAAACCAACAGTGAGGGAAACCATCTTCACATATTTCCATAAGTCCTAAGAATATGAGTTCTTCGCCAAACAAAAATCATTTTAAGACATACTTCAGGCCCAAAAAAATAGTTTCTTATTCCTCAGATGTGGGTGATATAATTGACAAGAATGACAATCATATCTCACACATCCCTGAAAACGACGATCTTCTGTGCAGAGCATCACCTACTGCAAATCCTCAAACCGTTAGCCATCCGCACGAGACTAACAGAATCAGGTATGGTAATGAGACGCTGGGAACTGCGTCACCCTGTCCTGAGCACCCTTTCGCTTCTATCACCATTAATGACTATCATGATTAACCCTTATATCACTCATTCCGCTCCCCTCGAGCATGCTCAGGTGATCAATCTTGGCACGTAGTTGCGTGTGAGGCATACTCATTTCCATCCTCCTCACACTCATCCAAGCCCCTTTAATAGGATGAGCTCCCATCCCAGAACAACCCACTATATTTTCCCTTTTCCTTTCGTTTTTTTATCTCAGCTTTGGCACCTCCCTGATTTCAGAAGGCCGCACAACCCTATTCCCAACGCTGTGTCACTTAGTCCCCTGTGGGCTGTGACATCCCATTCTACACAACTCTCCCCCAACCCTTCCGACTCCCCAAGCCCTAGCACTGCGTATCCCTCACTTAACTTATCCCCCCTGCCTTATTATGAAATGGTCCCTAGATTATGTCGGAGAACCATACGAGGTGGACAGAGAGGGGCTCTCTCTGGACGGTATCACTGTGGCAAGCACAATCGTCTAGAGTCAATGGAAGGCTCCTCCTCTGGAATTTTTGCGTGTTAGAGCCCCGAACCAGAGCACAAGGAAGCAGCCCCTGAGAAAGTTGTGTAGAGAGGTAGGCGCGGTCTGCGGAAGTCCACCTTCGCTCACTAGATGCAACCCCAGCTTCGTAAGACTAACCCGGTGTCATTTCAGGAGATGAAAGACGATGATTAAGATGTCTGGGTGATGGATTTCGATGGAATTTGGACGCACGTCCCTGACGGCGTAGATCCAGAGTCCCCCATCCTCTGCGCCTCGGTCCACAAACCCAGGTGTTCATTGGCTAATTCAGAGGATGCACCTGCGCAGACACATGCTTGCCCCATGGAGGAGGAGGTCCCTATCAGTGATCATGAAGATGAACATTGAGGCCTACGCAGCCATACAACTCTTCCATGTTTTTTTTCAAACTTGCCACCGTCAGTGCTTTTTTTCTTTTGCATATTTTGTGCTTCTTAGATACATCAACGCTACGGTGCACATTATAATTTTCTGTCTTAAGTTTTGTGCGGGTTGGTTTCCTCCTCTGAGGCATCCATGAACCCGAGTAACTAAGGCTAGGATTGGCTAAGCGCAGCTTTCCAAACCAGCCTGTAGCATATGTAACTTATCTTTTTCGAATTAATAAAATAGCCTAACTTACCAAAAAAAAAAAATAGTTTCTTATTTTTTCATGGTGGGAAAACCTATCATAACTCAGTTGTCAAATGAACACTCAGGACAACCATATATGTCTCCTATCAGCAAATGTAGGTTGAATCATCACCGTTATTATAGCTGCTATCCACGAATGCAGACTGAATCATCACTCTTATTCAAGGATAACCAGACCACTTGGAATAACATGCTGTTGGTCAGAGTGACTCATCACCAATATTCAAGGAAAATCACTTCCACCTAGAATAACCAACTGGTGGCTCAAGGTGCATGGTTTCACTACCTCGAAATGCCTTTGGGTCTTAGATCGTTAACCTGTTTCCTTAGGTCCAAAAAAGACTAGCCCTTAACCAAAAATAAGTAATTTTAAGGCATACTGTAGGCCCTAAAATTATTTCTTATTATTATAGATAAATTTTTATTTTTATTTTAATATTAATATATTATTTTAAAAACAATTGAAATTACTATAATTGTTTGTTATGATTAAGTTTTTTAAAAATCAACTTTTCCCACCAAAATATATATGAATTGAAATTATATAATTGTTTGTTATGATTAAGTTTTTTAAAAATTGGCTTTTCCCACCAATATATGAATTGCTTTTTCATATTTCACCTTTAAAGCTTTGGGAAGTATATAGCTTTGAAGAAATAAAATTAAGACTATATCATAAAAATGGTTTCGATGGGTTGAGTAAATTGTTTTGATAACACTGATTTTTTTTGGGAGGTAACTTTGTAATTGGATTTTAGAAAAGTAACATCAAATCTCTAAGTGTTTTTTTTTAATACCAGCCTAGATCCATCTTAACTCCGGATCTATCAAGTGCCGAGAGGGATCAAATCTCTCGAGGTGAAAAACTCTTTTTTGAGTGCAAAACTTGAGGAAAGGTTTTCACCTCGAGAGATTTGATCCCTATCGGGGCTTGATAGATCCGGAGTTAAGATGGATCTGGGATGGTTTCAGTCGTGTGCGACCAAGGAAAATCTATCGATAATATGAGGAACATATGCTTAATTTGATCAATAATATGTAAATACTTCTAATATTAACATAACCATTTTAAATATGTTAAATATTTCTGAAATTTATTGAGTCATTTTAATTTTAAATTTGATTAGTTACCTCAGTTTGTTGAGATGATAAATATTGTAAAATAAATTTAATGATGAAATAAAATTTTGAATGCAAAGTGAACTGTGAATAATAAGAATGTAGTCAATTACGAATAGTCTTCATTGTGATCAATTTCAAACTATTTTCTTCTACTATTCTTATTTTCACCCATGTTAGTTTTGTCATATTTTCATATTGATTATTTGAAAAGGACAGTTGGAATCGTAAACCATTTAAATATTTAGCTCGAGCTGTTGTAGTAAACATCATACCTTTTCTCTCTTGCTCTCCAATATTAATAGGTTGAATTACTATAACACAATAATCAATGTACATTGTCAATAATGTTTTTATGCTTACACTGAAATCATTGCACACACACTATTAATCCAATGAATTTAAAATTAATGTACCATCATACATCCAATTACATCAAATCAGAAATCAACATATACACTGAAATCAATGCAACTAATGCAAGAAATCAAATAATAATAGAAAAAAACATCTACACTAAAATCAATGCATCTAATGCAAGTAATGAAATATGATTAGAAATCAACATCTACACTCAAATAACTGAGTCTAGTGCAAGTAGGAAAATAGGATTTAAAGCCAACATTTACACTAAAATCAAATTTAAATCAATGCATTTAGCTAAATAATCTACATTTAAATCAATGCATTTAGTGCAAGCAATCAAATATAATTATAAATCAACGCCAACATTGAAATTAATGCATCTAGTGCAAGCAATCAAATAAGATTAGAAATCACCATCTACACTGAAATCAAGGCATTTAGTGAAAGCAATCAAATAGGATTAGAAATCACCATCTACATTGAAATCAATCCATTCAGTGCAAGCAATCAAACAGGATTAAAAATAATATACATTGAAATCAATTCATCTAGTGAAAGAAATCAAATATAACCAAAAATAAAAATCTACATTAAAATTAATGCATCGAGTGAAATCAATCAAATAGGATTAAAAATCATCATCTACACTGAAATTAATGAATTTAGTGCAAGCAATCAAATAGGATTAGAAATCATCTACATTAAAATCAATCCATCTAGTGTAAGTAATCAAATATCATTAGAAATCAACATCTACACCAAAATCAATTCATCTAGTGCAAGAAATCAAATAGGATTAGAAATCACCATCTACAATGAAATCGATGCATCTAATACAGGAAACCTTCTTCCCTCTCTCCCCCATAAATATCTATATATCCATCCATCTCTCCTTCTTTTTCTCTTTATCTCACCCCACCATACACACACACTCTCTCACTCCATATCTATCAATTTCCTTGTCCCTCCCTCCTTCTCTCCATCCCTCTTTTTTTCTCTTCACCTTACATCTATATCTATATCTCACTCTATCTCTCTATATCAACTCCAAAACATAAACTCTCTTTCTCCAATCTATCTATCTATCTATCACTCCCTCCTCATCCTCCTCTCCCTCTCCCTCTCTCTCTCTCTCTCTCTCTCTCTTCCTTCCTGCTACCCTTTCTCCCTCTCTCTCCATCTTCTTTATCACTCCCTCTCTCTCTCTCTCCACCTTTCACCCTCTATGTCTCTTTCCCTACCTCTCTTCACTCTCTCTCTTCCTTTCTCTCCCCCCCGTCTCTCTCTCTATCTTCACCTTCCAACTTTGTTACCGTATGCCTCTCTCTCTTCTTCTCTCCCCCCTTCTCTCCATATCTCCTTATTTGTCTCTTTATCACACCTAAAAACATACACACTCCCTCTTCATCTCTCCCTTGTCACTCCCCCTCTCTCTCCACTACTCACTCTCTATGTATTTATTCTTCCCTCCCTCTCTCCTCATCCAGCTCTATCTCTCAATCACTCCCTCTCTCACCCTCCAAATCCATATTTCTATCCCTCCCTCTCTCCTCCCATCTCTTCTCCTCTCTTTCAAGTCCCCTCTCCTTTCCTTCCTCTCTCTCCCTTTCTCTCCTACCTCCCTTTCTCTTCCCCCATATCTCTCTCTCTCTCCATCTCTCAATCCCTCCCTCTCTCCCCCTCCAAATCCATATTTCTATCCCTCCCTCTCTCCTCCTCTCTTTCAAGTCCCCACCCTTTTCCTTCCTCTCTCTCCCTTTATCTCCTACCTCCCTTTATCTTCCCCCATCTCTCTCTCTCTCTCTCTCTCTCTCTCTCCTACAATCCTCTCTTCCCCCATCACTCTCTTCCTCTCTCTCATCATTCCTCTCTCACCTCCTTCTATTTGACCCCCCAGCTCTCTTTCTTTCTCTCTCTCTCTGTTCTCCAATCCTCTCTCTTCCCCCATCACTCTATCTCACTCTCCAACTATCTTACTATTTCTATCCCTGTATCCTTATCTCCCCCCTTGTCTCCATCACTCCTCCTTTCTCCTTCTCTCCCCCTTGTCTCCATCACTCCTATGTATCTTTATCCCACCCATAAGCACACACACACTCTCTCCATCTCTCCCTTGTCACTCCCTCTCTATGTATTTCTTCTTCCTTTCCTCGCTCCGCCTCCAGCTCCATCTCTATATCCCTCCTTCTCTCCTCCACCTCTCATCCTTTCTCTCTCTACCTTTCTCTCCTACCTCCCTCTCCCTTCCCCCTTCTTTCTCTCTCTCTCACTCTCTACCCTCCAATCCTCTCTCCTTCTCCCTCCCTCTCTCCTTATCTCTCTCCCACCTCCATCTTTATGTCTCCCTCTCCCTCTCTTACCCTTCTCTAACTTTCTCACTCTTCTCACTCTCTCTCTCTTCATTCCTCTTCTCCCTTCTCCTTCAATTTATCTCCATATCTCCCTTGTCACTCCCCCCTATTTGCCCACCTCTATCATATATCATGATATATTAATATATATTACAATATAATAAATTTAATATTCTATTAATCTAAACATATTAAATTCAATAATATTAATATTTTAATATTAATGTTAGGGTTAATAATGTTTTTTTTGGCTTGGTATTAATAATAATTTGGTCCATGGTATTTGACCCTTATACTTCATATATAATTAGATCTTGATTTCTAATCGTATTTGATATATTTTTATTTATTTACCTTACCTCTTTATACCTCTTTTATATTTACTTATTTACTATACCTGTTTTATAAATATATTATTTGGCCCATGGTATTTGCCCATGGTATTATTAATAATTTGTCCCATGGTTTTTGGCCCATGGTATTAATAATAATTTGTTCCATAGGCTTCACCTAAATAAAATCTGTTTTTGAGTTTTGTAAATATAGTGGTTTATTGAATAAATATAAAAATCGGTTAAATTTATTTTTAATAAATTTTTAATTGTTCATTTATATGTTTATGTAAGCTATTGTTCAAGCCAACATTTTTTTTGGCTTCTGACATACTTATACATCGGGGTCATACTGGGCTGTAGAATGCACCTCTCGGCAATAAATATTTTGTATTTTATTCCAAAAATAGAGTTTATAACCAGATCTGGACATAACTGCTACTCCAACTAAACCTAAACCCAATACATATCCCTTCTTAGGTGTTCGGTGTGCTAAATATTGGGAATTTTTTTAATAAATAGAAAGACCTGAAAGAGATGAGAATCACGAGAATATTGCGTTGATTAGAGGAGGGAACAAAATGACCTTAATTCTCTCATCTTGTATGTCTACAAGAAAAATCAATGTCTTAATAAGAAAATATTTCCAGAAAATATTTTTCTAGATTTACACATCATGAAAAATGTATGATGGATGTTTGGTCAATCAATTTCCATTTAGCTTGCATACTCTTTTTACAAATGTATATCTTGGTTGGTTTATAATCACGGTATGGAATAAATAAATAAGTTCAAGTTATTTTATTAGTAATTAAAAGATTATTAACTAGGTTATTTTCAATTATAAAATAATCGTCAAATTCTCAATTAATAATTAATATTATTAATTTATTTATTATGAACGATATTAATTCATTGTTTGTAACAAACCATTGATATATCTACTTAAATTCTTTTACTTTTCTCCTTTTTAACATCCCTGTCACCCTTACCTTCTAATTTGAATATCATTTTCTTTATTTAAAATATGCTTTAGTTTTTATGCTTCATATGAAACTAGAGAGAATATCATGGATTGAATGAGTGTAAGAATTATGAGCATAAAAATTAATATTTTAAATTTTTATAATTAAATTTTAAAAAAATGAAAATATTCCTGTTTTAAAGTTTTAATTTTATTGATGTATATGGTATATGTATTAAATTTAAAAAGAGTTAGAAAATATTCATGTTTCAAAATTGTTTTAATTTTAGGGATGTGTAGGGTATATGTATTTAGAATATATATATATATATATATATATATATATATATATTTTAAATTGAAAAATTGGAAATTTAGAATAAAGAATGATACATTGTTAGGAAGCAAGAATTATTAGGTTAATAATAAGTACAAATGAAGAATTAGGAAAAAAATATAGTTTGAGAAAGTATGAAAATGGAAAATATATATATATATATATATATATATATATATATTGAAAATGAGTATATAATGAAATTTGAGGGACACAAAATGGGCATGTTGGTTGTTCTTTACATATTGTGTGAATATGTATGCATCTTAAAAAAACTCAATTTTGTTGCTAAGAAATATGATTTTCAAAAAGGTTTTGCATATCTCTTGGATAAGAGAAAAAAAAAAAAATTAAGAAGTTTCTATGTACTTCCTAATGTATTTGTTGCAATTCTAGAAAAATTATATAATATAAGAAATCTTTCATGTTTCAAATTAACTTCCAATATGCATGAAATCACTATAAAGAACTTAACTCTTTTATTGGTTGTCTTTAGTCTTTATTAGCATAGAAACATTGAGCATCTCCATCCTAATTTGCTAGTTGTATAGTGCTACCATGTTGATGCATAATGTTTCAACTATTATAGTAAGTTGGTCATGTGAAGCAAGTTTATTAGCATCCCTAGCTTCATAAACTATTACCTTTGTATCTAATAAAATTATATCTTTCATCATACCAATGTAGTAATCTCCTCATAAAAAGAGGCCAATTCATTTATCTTTTAGATCTTTCATCAAATTAATGTAAATATCTAATCATAAAAGGGGGCAAATTTATCTAGTATGGAGGAGATGTTGTAGCAGTTATAAATGAGTGTAAACATTTAAATATTAACTCAATATGGAAGACATATTGTAATGTTAGTAGTGTTGTTGTTGTTCTTAATAAAATTACAAACATTTTTTTCTAGCAAAAAATCATAATATCGCTCTGACATTAAAATAAAGTAAAATTAGAATGATTCATATTCATATCCATGATATTTCATAACATATAATTAATAAATATATAGAAATTTAATACATGTAATTAACACACATACATCTCTATTTTACCATATAAATTAAACTAATGATTTATATTCATAGCCATTATATTTTATAAGTTTATATTTAAGTTTAATTAATAAGTATAAAAATTTCAATATCAACAATAGACTTTTTTTTAAAATTAATTTATCTATCTATTATGTCATCAATGTTATTATACATATCACATCAAAAAATTAAATTGATTTATTCTTTAAACAGGCCAAAGAAAAAAAATTCATAATTAGAAAAATAAATTCATAATTTTTTTTTTCATTCTCATTATTAATTAGTATTAATTAGTATGTATGTATTATTATATTTTTAGATAGACTAATCTTAAGTGTGGGGCAACACCAATATTGGTTTGAAGAATAATCTATTCATTTGCAAGATCTTGTCATCAAGATAGTGCAAAACTTTTTAGAGCCTAAATACTCTGTAATATTCCTAAAATTTAGCTTTTAGCTAAATGGAATATTATAGATTATTTTGTCACTAGGTAGGTGAATAAGTGGGTAGGGAGGCCCATAAATATCCTTAGAAAAATAAAAACATTTCAAGTGTGAAAGGAGACCCTCTAAACAGCTAAACAAATCACTTTTGAGTGTGAACAAGGGATGGAACATGTTTAATTGGTCAAATTTGACCAAATCAACAACAATGTTATGGAGGAGTGGACATTTAATAAGGAATAACGTAGTTTTGGAGGGAGATTGATTTCATGGAGGAAATGACCTAATTGAGTGGGGCCAAGGGTAAGTAAGCTCATAACTTATATAAGGAAGAGGATGGAAGCCATATGGGGTGTGTTTTAGATTATTATTTGTACGTGGTCTGTTTAGACTTCTTGCATTCTTCAACTGTTTAATTGAGATTGTTGTGATGTTTAGCACCGAGTGTTCCTGAGCGGGAATCCCATATCTTTCCTTGAGAGGCCTCTTGGAGGAGCATTGTACTTCATTTCCACACTCAGGCTTAAGGCCAAGCTAAAATCTTCAACTACAATGCAGTTTCTGCAGAATATTGTGTTGTGTTGTAGGGTGCAGCAATGGAGAATTATATTGGGTGTCTTCAGAGCTAGTTTTGCAGTGGAGGAAGGTTTCCATCCATTAGGAGGCTTGTAAAGAAGCCCCTTGGGATTATTTGACACATTTGGCATTAGGCCAAGGAGTATCTATCCCCTACAACATAGTTTCAGTCCAGATCTGCGTTATTTTAGGGAGGAGTTGCAGGGGTAGTTGTAGTGGTTGTTTTTGGAGGTGATTTATTTAGTGGAGGAGCCATTCTTTCATTCGGAGGATCTATTAGAGAAGAGTTGTAGGTTTCTAAATCAACTTCAGCCATATCTTCTCATTTCTGTTGTTGCAACATATCTTCAGCCCTAGGTCTGCAACTTACATTGGCACATTGTGTGCATTTTCCAGAAACCCTCTTAGGTTGTCTTGGAAAGCTGATCTAGTGCTCAGATTTGTATGTCTAGAATCTATTGGAGCCTATATCAGTATTTTTATACCATTGTACTATCTCTAGCTGTAGTTATGCTTAATATGATTGTGCTGTAGTTGCTCTACGACATTTTGTATTGTAACAATAACTCATATTTGGGAGTGATTTCTTATGGGAGGCTTGTTTCCTCATTGCATATGATTTATGCCTCACTATTTTGTATTGATTTTCTGTTCTTGTACATAATGTAATGACTCCATTTTAGTCTCCAATGTGGATGAGTTGATTTACACTACTATTTCCAATTTTGTGTTCATATATTGTTGCTTCCCCATTTGGGAATATTACAACGGTATCAGAGCATAATCTTGGCTTAGCCTGTGCATTCAACCAATATGTCACCATAAGGAGAAGCTTCTCACAAGGGGAGAATATGTCCAGAATGGAAAAATACAAGACTCTAGTATTTGGAGGAACAGAGGAAGAGAAGCTCTCAAAGCTTCTTCTTCAAACTATGCAGAGCATCAAGGGAGATATCAAGAAAATGAGAAGGCAAATGTGTAGGTAATATCCAAGGGGGTTTGAATATGAAGCAAACCCTAGATTTTTACATGATGGGTGTGAGCATGCAGCCACACATTATGATCCAAAATTAAGTTTTATGCCCAGATTCACATCAAGAGAGATGGAGGAAGAATATGCACCAAAGGAGGAGACTTTCAGTGACTATCTTCAGGAGTATGAATCTCAATCTTGGAGATTCAAGGAGCACTTGAACTTCCAAGAGTTTTTCCAACTCAATGAGGAAAGAATACCCAAAAATCACAAAATAAGCAGAAGAGGTAGATTCTTTTTGCCAAATTTTGATGGGTCATCCACATGCACAACCAAGGATTGGATAGAGAAGCTAGACTCATACTTTCAGCTACATCAAGTTTTAGAAAAGGAAGCCCTTAGGATAATAGTGCTGCATCTTAAAGGTAAGGCTCATACTTGGTGATTTTATGAATCTTCTTCATTTAATCATGAAAATATAGCTACTCATGCAAGATTCACTAAGAGATTAGTGAAGAGATTTGATGGAAAAAAAATTGAAACATCTTTGATTGAGCTAGCCAAACCAAAACAATCAAAACCCTTGCATGAGTTGGAAAGATCTATTATACTCACTCCACTTTAGATTTCTATTTAGGGGGATAAAAACTTGTATGATACCTTGCCAAGGGCAATATCCTCATTGCAGGAGAAAATTTCTTCTCAAAAGGAAGACATGAAGATTCCTCCTTCAAGGGAAGATCAAGATCTAGGGTCTCTTATTGTTGATGAGGTATTCTCAAATATTAAAGAGGAGGAAGAGCAGAAAGGAAGTAACAATGCTGTCACATCAGGAGAAGAACCATCACCACATGGGGATGGACATGAAGGTATTACTTCAATTAGAGGGGCTTTTGCATCTTTGCAACAGGTTCGCAAGGAACAACATGTGACAGTAGTGATGGGCAGTAAGACCTTGATCAAAGGAGGAGCAAAAAAGGTGGATCAACATCAAAGGATGGGGAGCATGCACCCTTGTTTATTTCAAGGGGTTTATATACAAAAGAAGGATATTGATTTGCGTAGTAGAAGGAGGGACAAATCAGTCCACTCACCTATACAGTCTACTTCAGACTTTGATGTCTCATTACATGGAGGCATTCCACCCGGGAGACCACCAGATCAAGAGATGAGAGACACCTCACCACTCATTGATCCAGAAGGGGTGAGAACTTTGGGAGGATTTGGCACAACACAAAAGTCTTGGGTAGGCTCAAGGAGGAGGGAGACATTCTCCCAATATCATCATTACCCACTCTCATCAGCTATTCTGTGTTGGGAGAAGATGTTTCTGGGATGGAGGATGACACCATCAGGGTGCAAGGAGACCACTCCATGGCATTGGAGAACAGGAGGATACTTCCACATAGGGAGGAATTTTCCCCATTTGTTATAGGAGGGTGGCCACTCATGCATGCATTGGCCAGACTTAGGAGATTTTGGAGAGATGATAGCTTCCTATGGAAGACTAACCTCCAAAAGCTTCAACTCTCACTTGAGCATGAGCAGCTACAGGAGGTGCATAAGGAACATGTTAGTAGCATACCGGTGCTTGACTTTGGCATAGGTGATGTTAAGGAAGAAGGCAACCACATGAAAGGGGATACACAGTATAGATCAGTAGCGTTGTCATTAGAGAGTTTGGATCCTTATTGGAGATCCCAGCTATTGTTGGAATACACCAAGGATCTCTTTACATGCAGGATACTTGATGACCAGTTTCCCGATGAAGGATATATAGTGAGAGATGGGGTCATATTTTATCATGATAAGATCTTCTTGGCTAGAGACTCAACTCTCAAGGACCAACTATTACATGCAGCCTATGAGATCTTTCTTTTCAATGCCACTGGTTTCATTAGAGCATGCCATACTATTTTGGAGGGATTCATATGGGAAGACTTCAAAGAGGAGATACATTATCATATGAGGAAGTGTATATATTGTTTGGAGGGTGAGGAGAAACATAGCACTTGGGAAGAGTTATCATCACCGCCTCCTTACTCATTGGGTGTGAGAGGGAGCTTATCCATGAGCTACCTCACTAGTTTGAACCAAGTGTATGGTAATGATTGTATTTCTGAGCATCATGATAATTTAATATATACTTACATTTTCTTAACACTCATGTGCAAGGCATTGCTCCAAGATGGGGCACTATTTCTTATTGGCTTCATGGGCTACTTGGGGCCATGAGAAATGATAATGTTGACCATTCCCTAGAAAATTTTGGGGAGATTATGTATTCTTAATGGTATGCTTCATTAACACCAATCGTCATACACCTCCTCCAAGCATGCAAGAAGAATGGGGCAGCAAACAAGTGGTGGGAGGAATAATTGTTATATCATATTCTATGGTAGTTAGGAGCAAAACTACGCTGGTTGCATATGAGGTACCATTGTCCTTCTCCTTTACTACATATGGCAACTATAATGACCTTGATTGTGATTCCATATGATGATGATGTTCTTATCTTTGTTGGGAACATGATTGGAGGGAAGGCACATTGGTTGGATGTGTCCATGGGAAATGAAATTTCCCACACCTTTTGTGCTTCATGCTTCAAAGGGAGCATGGAAAATGATATGGCCACTATAGTATATCACTTGTTTCCTTATGATATGAGCCATATGATTGTTTTTAACGCTTGGGAGATTCCTCTCATGAACATATGGGAGGAACTTTCCTATGAATTACCATGCTGGGAGGTGATTCATTTCATTTGGATGATAGCATGGAGATGGGAGTCTCTCTTTCGGAATGAGATCCCCTATACTTGTCATCACTCCTACCTTGAAGAGACCATTGGACAGTAAGAAGGTTTCCTTATAGACCTTCCATTTTCTCATGATGAGAGCCGTCTGGTTTATCCACCAAAGGCCAACTTGCACATTTTGGAGGAACCATTGGGAGACAAAAATTTTGTAGAATATCTAAAGCAATGGTGGAGACTATTGGATGAGGAGGCCACAAGAGGAAGAGGGGAGAATTTTTCTCAACCCTTACAATTGCTTGAGGACAAGCAACATTTTGGAGGGGAGGACTGTAATATTCCTAAAATTTAACTTTTAGCTAAATGGAATATTATAGATTATTTTGTCACTAGGTAGGTGAATAAGTGGGTAGGGAGGCCCATAAATCTCCTTGGCAACAACAAAAACACTTCAAGTGTGAAAGGAGACCCTCTAAACAGCTAGACAAAGCACTTTTGAGTGTGAACAGGGGATGGAACATGTTGAATAGGTCAACTTTGACCAAATCAATAATGCTGCTATGGAGGAGTGGACATTTAATAAGGAATAACACTGTTTTGGAGGGAGATTGATTGCATGGAGGAAATGACCTAATTGAGTGGGGCCAAGGGTAAGGAAGCTCATAACTTATATAAGGAAAAGGATGGCAGCCATATGGGGTATGTTTTAGATTATTATTTGAACGTGGTTTGTTTATACTTCTTGCATTCTTCAGATTTTTAGTTGAGATTGTTGTGTTGTTTAGCACCGGGTGTTCCCAATCGAGAATCCCATATCCTTCCTTTAGAGGCCTCTTGGAGGAGCATTGTACTTCATTTCCACACTCAGGCTTAAGGCCAAGCTTCAATCTTCAGCTAAAACGCAGTTTCTACAGAATATTTTACTGTGTTGCAGGGTGCAGCAATGGAGAATTATATTGGTCATCTTCAGAGCTAGTTTTGCAGTGGAGGAAGGTTTCCATCCATTGGGAGGCCTGTAAAGAAGCCCCTTGGGATTATTTGACACATTTGGCATTAGGCCAAGGAGTATCTATCCCCTATAGCATATTTTCAGTCCAGATCTGTGTTATTTTATGGAGGAGTTGCAGGGGTAGTTACAGTGGTTGTTTTGGGAGGTGATTTCTTCAGTGGAGGAGCCATTCTTTCATCAGTAGGATCTATTGGAGAAGAGCTGTAGGTTTCTACATAAGCTTCAGCCATATCTTCTCATTTCTGTTGTTGCAACATATCTTCAACCCTAGGGCTGTAGCTTACATTGGCACATTGTGTGCATTTTACAGAAACCCTCTTGGGTTGTCTTAGAAAGCTGATCTAGTGCTCAAATATGTATGTCTAGAATCTATTGGAGCCTATATCATTATTTTTATACCATTGTAATATCTCTAGCTGTAGTTATGCTTAATATGATTGCACTGTAGTTGCTCTTCGGCATTTTGTATTGTAACAACAGCTCATATTTGGGAGTGATTGCTTATGGGAGGCTTGTTTCCTCATTGCATATGATTTATGCCTCACTATTTTGTATCGATTTTCTATTCTTATACATAATGTTATGACTCCATTTTAGTCTCCAATGTGGATGAGTTGATTTACACTGCTATTTACAGTTTTGTGTTCATATATTGTTGCTTCCCCATTTGGGAATATTACATATTGTATTATGAGATCATTTGAATTCCCATACATGGCTCCCACTCTCAACCCTTGCTCATAAAATTTAAACCAGTAACTTAAAAAAGACTAAAACTCAAACAAATCAACTAATTTACACTTAATAAATAATATGAATTATTATTATATAGTATAGTCTTTATGAATAATTAAAATAATAACATATTTTAAATATTATCTTTCAAATTTATCTCAATTTTTTTAAACATTATTATTATCTATAACGAGTTAGACTCATTTTATATATCACTAACTAGATGTTACCTATTATAAATTACTAATGATTATTTTTATCATATATATATATATATATATATATATATCATATATATATATATATATATATATATATATATATCATGTCAACTTTTGTGGACCATTAATAATAGTGCTTCATCAATACTAGTGCTCCATTTTCTTATAACGCATATTATTTATATTCAATTATAAAATAATAAAAATATGTTATAAAATAGGATATTTATTTTGCAATAGAATTTCTAAAATTTTAATTTAATTATTGATAATTATTAGGTGGATGGTAGGGATTTAATCTTCAAGGAATATTTTAGAATATTCTTAGTATTAGTTACAAATCAAAGGTTGACATTTACCTCAAAAATAGCTATGTTTTTTCTACCCTTTCAATTAAATTGATTAATTAAAAAATGCAATATGAACAAGTGTCATACGAAATAAATTATTATTTTTTTAGAATTAGGGTTTGTGTGAGTGAAATTATAATGAGCTTCTTTTTCACCCCTTTATATAGAAGCATTTGGTAATTATTGTTGGTTACTATGTTTTTTGGATATTTTGTTTGATTTTGAGACCTTTAATATTTAAGTTAAGAAAAAAAATTGTCAAGACTAAAAGAATTAATTAAATTATTCGGGACCTCATATATATACATTTTATCATTTAGAGTGTACCAATACATGTTGGTAATTACTGAGATATGGTTGGGGAACTCAAAATAAGGGACCCTGAAGAAGTTATCTAACTACCAGAAAGTTAAGCAGTTATGCTTCTTGGCTTCCTTTCCTGGAAGAAAATGCATCTCACTGAGAAGGAAGGGGGTTTTGACCTTTTTGGAAAAATAATTCTAGAAGAAGGAAACCAAACCAAGAAATTGCAACTGGGTGCTGAGGTGAAGGAAATTCTTGAGTTGGGTTGCACCTAGTGGAAATATATTGGACTTGGAAAAGGTCTTGAGGTCTGCAAGTAGACCAAAATGGTCACTATCATGAAAAAACTATGTTGGTAGCTAGAAGCTCGAGGGGAGACTCGGACGTGATCGTTGATCTCATTGGAAGGATGGAGGGTACTCTTCTAGTTGAGTTCTCTAATCAAGATCTTTAGTTGCAATCTAGTAGATAATTAACCTTAGAATGTATTAAGTATTAAAATTTTGTGGTTATTATATTGAAATTTTGTGTTGGAATTACGTTAGACTACACATGTATTTAGTGTTATAATTTTGAGCCGAAGAAGCAGATTTGTACAATGCAAGAATAGTTAAGAAGCTATAGCAGAATTAGAGCAAAACTGTAGCAATCTAGAGTATAAATGGTTAATGGTGTTACAGGAAACAAGAAAGAGCCATGTTGTAGGCGATATCGGTTAGTTCGAACTTGGGGCGACCTTAGTCAAACAATATGATATGGAAACAAGGACTCGAGTAAAACTTAAATGAATAGGTGTGAACCTCACTGATTTCTCAATTTAGAACCACCATAGGAATAGCATATCGATTCTAAATGGTAAACTAAACTAAAATGGTAAGCAACATCTACGAGTTTGTGCATAAACACATGCAATTAATTACTTCAAATCCTTATTGTCTGAAAAATAAATTATGAGCAGTAATAATCTAAATAATGGTAGGAAGTAAGACATAGCTCAAATGCAGAGATTTCTTTTCACAACTGAAAAATACAGTTCAATTAATAACCTTGCCATGCAAACATACTTACATTAAAAGATGGAAATTTTTTAACAGTGCAACACCTAGTATTACTGGTTGCGCATAACTGAGAACATGGCCAAAGATGTGCCCAATGTACACTTACAAACAAACTCTAATAGCTTAAACTTAAACAGGAGTTCTGGTTAATTCATATGATATTGATACATGTGATGAAATATAGCTAAACGCTTGAGCTAAACGTTGAAACAGATATAACCGATAGATATGAAATAAACTTCTTATATCTTACATGCAAAGAGAGGGATAAACTAAGCCTCCATTTTTTGTATAAATAGATAGAACAAAATTATATGATAAAATAGTTATTTATTATTACAACTTGGAAATCCCTCATCCATTCTAGAAATAAAACCTAGATGCATGCAAATACACCGAGGTCTTGCATAGTGTATTAATACCAAAATTATATACATAAACTACATCATGGTAGACATACAATCTTACACAATCAAGAGGAAACGACTAGGGTTAAGGTTAAGCAACTCTGATGAGACTGTAACTGAAAACATAGGCCTAATTTTGAAACAAAATGGGTCTGATAATTGTACTCGCACCGAAAGAGAAAACCCACAATTATTTTAAACCATTGCAAGGAACCCTAATAGGTTTTTTCATAAAATACCTGGAAACAAGGAAATGGAAGTAAGCACAAGCTTTGAAAAGAACCTCGAAGTTGCAGAAAATGGGACCACTAGGATTTGGTTGTACCTGCAACCAAAATACAACAAAACACCTAGTTAGGGTATTTATACATAACCGATAATATTTTGTAAAAAAATACGAAGAAAACTAGGAAACCTTCGAGACAATCTTACTTGAGGGTTGAGAGCGTTGACTCGGCTAGGAAAACTTGAGAAAAAATAAAACCCAACTATTTCCATCATAGCACACATGAATGGAAATAATTCAACTATCTAATATGATGAGGTTAGGCCATCCCTACCTTTTCCATCCAGAACTTTGTGTTCCTTCCAGAGCATCGCTTCGTTGAACCAGGTAAGCAACCAGGGAAATCAACTGTCCAAAGCGGTAAGAGAACATAAGAGACAACAGAACAAAACTAAATAGTAAATAAAATAATTCGGAGGCAGCCAATGAGTCATACCTGGGACAAGAAGACAAAATTTGGCATCATTTTCATGAGTATTAAGACCCTCGGGTCGAGAAAGTAGCCAAAGTTGTAGAGCATAGGTAAGATCTGGAGCGAGTGCAAAAGAGAGTCCTGACAAGGGTTTGGGTGGGGGTAATACCCTAACCACTTTCAAAAGTAATAGGACCATCAAATCAAAATTAAATTGACAATGTTGAACAATGCCAAATGTCCATCGTTTAAACCTGTAGCACAAGTTTGAAAAAACTTCGAAGGAATGCCGCTAGTTTAATAAAGTTATGTGAAGAAATGAATGTGGTAATCACATTGCTAAGGAGTATAAACATTGTAAAACATCATTTCGGATAATTTCAATGTAATTCTAAAGTTTAAAAAATAACATAAGGTTAATAACCAACATATATGGAAAGTTCATTTATAATCATGGTTAAACGATGTTTGTTATACCTACTACCAGAACAGAGGATGTATATTAGTAGGTGAGCCTAATTCAACTTAAGTTAAGTATCCTAAGTGGGTGTGTGCTTTTTTGATAGGATATAAAATGTTTAAACTTTGGCTGTTGCATCATATAGCTATTGTGCTTTATGCCATCAATTCATATTAAATTAAATGGCAAGGAAACTTCCTTAAGGAACTGATGATAATAAATTGAGTTGCCAAAACATAGTGTTCATCATATGGTAAATAGAAATGGTGTTAAAATTTAATTCTTACATTAATTTTAAATTTTTTTTGTGAAGGGTGTTACATTCTTCTTAGGGATTGCAATATTCCTTTATAATTTATTTGGTAAATTTACGAGAAAAATTCACAAAAAATATTTCACGAAAATTTACTACAAAACACCATAATTTTTTCTTATAGAGAACCTAAATAAATATTTCAATTGAGACCAAGAAAATATTGAAAACCCAAACTAATTTTATTAATAAATAATAAATTTTGAAGAAAATTAGTAAATGAATTAGCTAGAAATTCGTGGTTTCTCGCTCCTTTTTTTATACACCTCAACTCCTCCAACAAACTGATAATGTTCTCTAACTCTTATAAGTAAACGAATTCATCCCTCCCATAGTTTTGCCTCCTTAAATAATAAATTCGGCGTCTCATGCAAAAATAAAATTATCAACTAGGGTGACTTTATAACCACTGAAACAAACCACCATCAGCTAAGGTGTATACATCAACACCAAAATTGGGAATATATATCGAGGATATATCCATCACACCATAAACTAATTAAGCCATTGAAAGAATTATTAAAATATCAATACTCATTCATATCCTCAATGAGATCTTATTTTTATTTTTATTGAAATGCCATGGGTCACCTTTTTAATAATAAAGTGACTTTATAAATTATATTTCTTAATTAAATCAACAGTCACTTATAATATCCCTTTTAATTTAATTACTCATTATCACATTTAATATGACACTAAATAGCTAAATTAATTTTATATTTTTTGATGTTCTCGAAAAGGGACATTACAATCCTCCCTTCTCGAGATTGTTTTTCCTAATAAATCAAAAGTTGTATTTTTGTGTCCCAAATAAGAATAGAGAAACCATGCTACATATGATCCATAATCTATATATTAATACCAAGATCCAAAATATATCTATAAAATGCCCCCAATTTTTCCATTCTGGGAGACAACCATAAATCACTCCTCATAAAAATTCATCGATCCCAATCCCACATTGCTAAACTGATGTCCCCTTATCTAAAGACTCCTTTTTACCATATTCAAACTGAATGTGAAATATTCCCAATGTAAATGGTCCACATTGACTAATTTCACTAACTAACTCTTGGATGTTACTTATAGAAGACCATGCATTAAGTACAAAACATGGTTATGATATTACAACCTTCTATGAAATAAATTTTAGTTGTATCAAATCTTCTAACATAAAGAAAAATTATAGTTTTTTGTCAATAAATTCGGCCATAAAAATCACTCATTATATTCCTCAAGTAGCAATAAAACGCGCAATAATATGTTTAGCCCAATATTTCCAAGAACATGATTCCTAAAAAGTTTTATTTGTGCACGTTCCTAGCTATGCAAAAATGAGTCTAAACCTTGAACAAATATGCTTAGAAAGCCTTGTCTGAACATGCTAAACAATCCTTTTGATACAAAATGCCCCATATGCACCCTTAGATCCTACAAGCCCAATCCAAGAAGGATACATTTTATATCTTAAATTTTGTGACTTCCCAAATTAAAAGAAATTTTATATCTTAGTTTTTTCTAGCTTCAAACATAGTATTTCACTACCACATATTCATCAAAATATCAATAATTACATCCCCTTTTCTCAATTTTTCATACTCTATTTATACTAGATATAAGTATGAAAATACAAAATTATCAAATGTCCAAATAAAGAGACGGTTCCTAAACATTTAGGAAGTATTTTCTATACTGTAGATTCAACTTTATAGGTCATATAAAAAAATAAACGAGTACTAACAACTAATAATAGAAAAATATCTCGTATCAGCAAGAGACACTAATTGAATGGGCTGGAAGGACCATATCTAGAAACCAAATCCAAGCTACATATGTGCGTTGAACACATGTAGCATATCAAACAGATAAAATTAACTAGCAATACCTATCTAAAGGAGTGGCTACAAAATCTTAGATTTTGTAGCTACTACTAATAAAATAAAGCAAATTAACAAGTATTTTTACCTTTAGAAAATATATGAAAATTTAAATAAAATGATCTAAACATTAATTTAGTAACCCCAAAGAAACTTTGTAAATCTGAAGTGATGGTAACATTAACCCATGAAGACTTTATTATTAATTTCTTTTCAGCTAGCCATATTTTTCTTTCAATTAAGTGACCTGATTATCATTTTATTGAGCCATAGAAGTTGTTGATTTTCTCATTGTAGTTCATTTATTTTATGCTCAAGATACGGCACTACAACACAATATTTCTCCTGTCATAACCAGCCTTTCAAACACTTATGGAAATCCTCCTTACTTTTAGAATCATCATTAGACCTAATCACAACATCATTAAATTGGTCAAAAACAGAGTTATGACTAAAATCTTCATCAGATTTGGGCCTAGGGTTTTCCTTTTGAAGATTGGGTTCTTCAGGAATATCAAAATGAATGGGAATGACAGTAGTTGAACCCTTTTTAGATTTATTTCTTTTAGCCTGAGATATATTTTACGCTAATTGATTGTTTATAATCCAATTATGCTTCACCATATTAATTATGTCATTTGCAAGGTTGTGCTAGAAACGATGCATAGTAAAATCCACCTTAGGCTTGCAATCATCACACAGTATAGAATTGAGGTCTTATTTCATAAGACCAAATTTAACCCTCTTACTTGATTTTCATGTGACATGATTAATTTCTAGGTATGGGAGCTTGTTATCAATGGTATTTGACGTGTTTAGCTCAGATAGACTACTAAGGTTTTTAGGCATGGATCTCTGATGAACTAATGAGGCTAGGGTTTTGGGTACATTTTCATGAATACACTTATGAAATTCATTGATATTTGGAGGAATTTTATCCCCATTCTTAGCTGGAGACTCAACAAAATTATTTATGTGGAGGAATGTCTCACAAGAATCCCCTAATTGTTATAGTTGAAATTCAATAAGAATTCAAATCAGGTTGTAATGAAACAAGCTCCTATCAAGGTTTTTAAACCTTGTTTGGTTAAATTTTGGCATTTTATTGAGGCTCTCAAATAGATCATAGGGAATATTAAGTAGATATCCAAGAAAAACCATAAGAAAGTGAATATGGTAGTAGAAAATTATACCATAACAACCTTCACAAGTTATAAACTGCCTAATAATCAAAACAAAATCACAACATTTTTTATTGAGGTGTGTTACAAGTGTACCTTTCATATTATATGAAAAAATCTTGGATACCAAAAATTTTCTCCAAATAATATCCTTCAAGGGGCAATTTTTTGACCATTTCTCTCTTTCAACTAGTAGGTGAGTAGACTAGGTTATGAAAGCCTCGTTTACCAGCACTTCAATATCTCCAACTTGGGAATTCTTGCCTTTATAGGACTACACATAAGCTCTAGCAACCTCTATAATGTGACCATGAAAGGCTAAATAAAAATACCGCCATCCTACTTTTTTAAGCAAAGACAAATATTCTTCATATGCTTTGATAACGTTAGTTCCCAAAGGCTTAAACCTCACCACGGGAGCCATGAAGATTAAGGGTATCTTAATGTGCATGTAGGATTCCACAAAGGAGGAGAATATCATATGGTGGGATGCAGTAATAGAGGAAAACTATAATACCTCTATAAATGCCTAAGATTTTGGTGAGAATACCCGGAAATGATTTCAAATCGACATCAAATGTCATCAAACTTAGGGTTAGGTTGTGATTAATTTCTAGGTTTCAATGCAATGATGAGTATATTTATTCGGAGTAAAATCACTAAATAGGTATGAAATGACACTATAGCTCAGGTACCAACTTTCCATGGTGCAATTAATGGAGGGTGGTAATGAATAATGATGATAGTTAGCCCTCGAGACTATTCCATCCATAACCACAGTCCAGATGTTGAATATACAGTGCTCCACAAAACCTAATATTGACACACAATAAGAAATGACTCATCAAACATTTATATCAAGTTTTTCAATCATGAGTACTTCATTATATGATATGCTTGTCAATCCTTAATTTAAAGGGATAGGGAGTTGGTAAAAATAAAGTTCAAACATGATATTACCACATCACTTATAGTTTACACCCTATACCTATTATTTATCCCACATTCAAATTTCCATAAGTCAACAATCACAAGAATTCAATCCCTAATGTAGGTCTTGGTGTTATAAACAATGGTATTTGCATTTTTTAGAAAGAAAAAATGAGCATATAGCATGTATAATAAGAGTCCATTCTAACTCTTAGGAAAAAACAAACACCACCTAGAATATAATTCAAGGTCAAATCAAGAAACAATCAATCCTTGACTAATTAAAGCAAATAAACATAAAAAAATTACATGGATTCAATGATGAGATTGTAAAACAACAAAAAATATTGGCGTAATTGTGTTTTAAATTACATGCCGAAAATCATAAGATTGAAGACATTTGTCATTTATAAAATAAATTATCAATCTAAAAAAATATAAATGATTTGTAGTATTGAGGGGTTTTCACAATGAATTATATTAGATATCATTTTTTGGGATTAAATAATATTAAGCACAAATATGCAATTATCTCCAAACCTTCATAAGAATATATTAAAGCTTAAAAAACATTATTAAGTGTAGAAGGAGAGATTTAATATAGCCTTTATGTGCCTAAGAAAGGTTAGATGGGCCTTGATTTGTGTCTAATTTAGAGGCCCATCGGTAGTGCTTTCGTTTTCATTAACCAATGCACTTGCCACATTTATGTGTCTTAGGAACAATGTGCTAAGACCCTTTTCAGAAAAAAAATTCATTGTCTTCATTGATGATATCCTAGTATAATCAAAGGTAAGGAGGAACATGGTAAACATTTGAATATGGTTCTCCAAATCCTAAGAGATCATGAAGTTTATGCTAAACTTAGCAAATGTTCATTCTATTAGAAGCAAATACATTATTTGGGGCATGTGATATCAAAAGAGGGCATAAGAGGGCATTTTTGTAGACCCTGAAGAGGTGAAAGAAATTTCGGAATAACCAACACCTAAGAACATGGAAAAGGTCAAATCCTTTATGGGCATCCCAAGTTATTACAAAATGTTCATAGAAGGATTTTCTAGGCTTGCTTACCCAATTAATAATCTGCAAAATAAAGGAATCAATTTTGAGTGGAGTTCTAAGTGTCAAGCTATTTTTGACAAGCTCAAGAAACTTTTGATAACAACTCCTATTTTAAAATTAGCAGATCCCAACAAGGAAATTGATGGTGTGTATAGATGTAAGCAAGGAAGGATTTGGAGGATTTTGAATGCAAGACAACTATGTTATTTTATATGAATCCAAAAAATTAAAATAACATGAAACTAATTATGATACACATGACCTAGAACTAGCAAAAATAATTCATGCTTTTAAAATGTGGAGACATTACCTGATATGAAGGAAAATTTAGCTAAAGACAGATAATGTGAGCCTCAAGTATCTATTTGATCATCCCAATATAAATGCTAGGAAAATAATATGGCTATCATTTATAAGTGAGTATGACTTTGAAATTTCATAGATAATTGGAAAACATAATAAGATAAATGATGCATTAAGCAGAGAACTTCACCAAATTAGTAAAATAAAAAAAATTAGTTGGTTAATAAATTTAGCTAAGAAAGTAAAAAAAACTACACATTTTGATGTAGAATATGTAAAAATTAAAGAAAAGTTGTAGGAAGCTAAAAATTTGGGAGGGAAAGAAGCTAATTTCTCAATTAATAGGTAAGATTTGTTGTTGTTTATGGGAAAAATTTACATACAAAATGATGTAAGTCTGAAAATTTTGGTATTAGATGAACTGAATAAAATCCCAATAGTTGGCCCTCCTTGGTATAAAAAGCTAATCACAAAATTGAAGAAATATTTCTATTGGCCAAACATGAAAAATGAAACAACTGAGTATGTGGAAAGGTGTATTAAATGCCAACAAGTTAAAGCATCTCATCAACATCCTACTGGTTTATTACAACCATTTCCCATTCCTAAATGGAAATGGGAGACTATTTCAATGGATTTTATTACTGGACTACCAGGAAGTAGAAAACAACTTGATGTTATCATGGTTGTGGTTGACAAAAATAGCAAGGTATCACATTTTATTCCAGTCAAATCCACCTCTAAGACTATAAATATTGCATAAATATTTATTAGGAAAGTTTTCAGACTTCATGGGGTACATAATATTGTAATTTTAGACATAGATGCAAAGTTTGCTTCCAAATTCTAGAAGGGACTATATGAAAACATGGGGACCAAGTTAAATTTCAGCACATCCTATCATCCTCAAACTGATGGTCAAATAGAGAGGACCAACCAGATATTGGAGGACATGTTAAGGATTTATGTGAAAGGTAAATAAATCAAATGGGAAGACCACCTACATCTAGATGAATTTTCCTACAACAATGGATATTAGACTTCCTTAAAAATGAGTCCATTTGAAGTTATGCATGGGAGAATATGTAAGTTACCATTGATTTGGGATCATCCTAAAGGTAGATTGGTACTAGGTCCTGGCATGTTAAAGTAAATTGAAGGGATAGTCAAGAAAATCAAACATAATTTAAAAATAGCTCAAGATCATCCAAAAATTTATGCATGTTTAAAAAGGAAACAAAAATAATTCAATGTGGGAGACCGTGTATACCTAAAATTAAAAGCTAATAAAATTACACTTAAGCTTGACACTTGTGCTAAAATATCTCCTAGATATTTTGGACCCTTTAAAGTGCTAGCCATAATTGGGTCTATTGCTTACCAATTATCCCTACCAACCAACATTAAGGTTCATAATGTGTTTCATGTTTCAATATTAAATAAATATATACATGATACTTCTCATGTAATTGATTGGCATATTCTACATGTGGAATTAGAGGGCCGAGAGTTCCTAGTAGAACCACTGCATATTCTAGATCGGAGAGTGGTTACCCTCCATAATAAGGAAGTGGTGAAATTAAAAGTTCAATGGAAACACATTACTCCAGAAGAAGAAAATTTCAAATTAGAGGATTATTTTAAATAAGCTTATCCTTCTATGGTTTAAATTCTAAAATGGCATGCTAAGACATCAGATGGCGTCAAATTTAATAGGGGGAGGATGTGATACCCCCCAACTTAAAGAATTTGTGGAAATAATGTATATATATAAGTTTTATAAGTTTAAACTTGAGGTTAAGTGCTACATTAGAAAGACTTACACATATTTAATTATTAGTAATCTTATTGATAATGGTTGATGTATAGTTACCATTATAAAACTGTTTTATGCTTTATTTTATGAATAAAAAAATTGGAAATTAGTGGCTAAGTACAAGTGGATGAAAGAGAAAAAGGCTACAATTCCATCTTTTAGAAATTAATATTATCCATTAGAATTCCTAGGCATCTAATCTGGGTGATAATATTTATTTATTGAACTATTGACCAATTTAATATTCCCTAGAAGACACGAAGTTGTATATAGAAGTGGGGAACAAGAGCTCATTAATGAACAATTAGCAATGTGCCACTTGTTGATGAGGCCGAGGTAGTTAATAACGACTCAAAAATAGTTGATGGATAAAAATATATCTCTAATTCTGAATTTTGTCTCTAATGGATAATTTTTTTGGAAAAGAAAAAAATAGAGAGACTGAGGAGAAACAAAAGAAGAACATAAAGAAGTTGCAGACTTTATTTCTTAGAGGGATAAGTATAAGCTATGTCAAGGAAGGGAAGAGCCTCACTTAGCTCTTATATTTTAAACGAAAAGTTTTCAAGTCGGGGTCTTCTAACTTCTTCTTCTATACTAGAGGTTATTTGTTCTATTTTGTTTTTTTAAGCTAGAATTACTATTTCTGTGACAAAACAATATTAAAAAGGAGAAAAACTCTCCTGCATCTTATTTCAGTATCTGGTGTTTATTTTATTTTGATGATTATAAGAAATCATTCATCTGAGTTAAGATTATTAAATGAGTTATTTTATTTTAATAATAATAATGAATTATTATTATTATTAATTAATAATAATAATTATTATTAAATAATTATTAATAAATATGAATATATTATTAATAATTCTCATTAATTAATTATCGTTAATAATTATAATTAATTATTTACACTTATGAATGCTTAATTGTTATTAATTATTAACCATTATATTTATAATAATTAATTATTAATAATTAATATTTATTATTAACATTTATTAATAATTATTATAATAATAACTATTATTAATTATTAATAATTATAATTAATTATTATTATTTATTAATTATTATTATTATAAATAATTATTATTATAAATTTTAATTGGTAATAATAAACAATAATTAATAATAAATGTCTTTCATATATATTACATTTATAAACAACGTATTTGATTGTGCTAATCACAACAATATTCAATTTTGATTAATAATCTCGACCGTCCATTCAAGCATTACAGGTAACCATTGGGCCACACATTCTCAACAAACTAGGGCGAAAATATCTCGGCTCCTGCTGATGTGGACTGTAAGTGTATGAGGTAATGTCATTATTATATAAATAGAATATGGACAAAATATATAAGCTCTAGTCACAACAACCGGATTAAAGATTAATTGGATGATTAGATCGCTTGGTAGGGTTTATAAGTGTTAATGCGGTGGATTTTATAAGGGTTTGTAGGTTTTCTTTTTTCTCCTGCGTTTTTTGGTGGAAATTCGAATTGCTTTTGTGAGAAAGAATGGGGTGTAAACCAGTCCAACTCTAAAGAATTGAGAACCTAGGCTACAGGTGCACCACTTATCGGAATCGGCTGAACGGACTGATAAAGAAGTTGCAGGAGATTCACACTCTCTGTGGTGCGGAAGTTTGTATGATTCCCTGTGGCCAAGAGTCTTGTCAGGATAGCGGCCCTACTCTTACGATATTGTGCAGTTCCTCTTCGAAACTCACTGCTCTAGTTTACAAGTTCCGTGAGAAGTATGAAATCCACGAGAAAAGGGAGGGAAAAGAAGAGCCCTTAAATTTCTTGGGTATCAGAAAACACAGTAACCAACTGAAGTTGAAGAAGTTTTTTATTAACGATGAGTTGCAGGCCATGGATTGTCACTCATGGGACCTTCCTTTACACTCTACTTGCAACAAACTGTGAAATTCTTTGGACACTGAAATTTGTTGGAATTTATGAAAATTCCTGAACAACCAATGGAGAGAGTAATACTCCTCTTTAACATAGAGAATGAAAAAAAATTCTTCACTGGAGACAAAGTTTTTCACTTGAAAAACTATTTCATTTACTTCAAAAAACTATTACAAAATCTCCTCTGACTGAGGGAATACAAAATGTTGGACTGCTTCTAACACAGTGCGAAACAAACTTCACTGTCTCACAAAATTACACACTCTGTCACTCTGTAAAACAACACTGCTGTGTTTTTAAAATACTCTCTGTCTCTTTGAAAATACACTGCTGTGTATACAAAATGCACTCTGTTGTGCTTTCAAAATGAAACATAACATTGTCTATTATGATAGCCTTCGGGCCTTTTTGCACTTTATATACCACAACACCTTTTAATAAAACAAAACAACTATTTAAACTTAACAATATGTCGCAGCATGTGTTAATAAAACAAAACTATTAAAACTGTTGGGGGCCCACACATTATAATATCGTGCATATGTTTATATAACATATGTTAAAACATATGTTTATAATAAAACATATAAAACTTCAAATTCATTCATCGTGCGATATATAAACAAACATTTAAAACATAATACTCTGCTTGGACTTCAAACATTATGGACCAAAATACAATGAGAATTTTCGCGTAACAAAAATGGGGTTGCTAACATCGTGAATTGTGCATGCGATGGATTATCCAATCCATCCTATAACTTCATATCGCGTCCACCAGAGCTCTTTGGGTACGAGCCTCCAATGTAACATGAAATCCATTGATCAACTCCGCCCTATAACTCTATCGGGTCCGGAACTTCACAAAAAAATCGGGCCAATACAAAAAAAACATTTGTGATGCAATACAGTGGTGATGCGTGGTCTGTGGGACCACACCTCCCATGGTCCTTGGCTTAAAGCGGAGGGCGATAAATATTATTGCAATTGTGATGAATGCATCGCATCGAAACATGTCAATCAGACATAATAAAAGAAGCGGAGGTAACTCTTGCAACTTCAGATTGCGATGATCGCATCGGAACCTCCAACATCAACAAGACACTTGATCCAAAAACAACTTGCGATTGCGATTACATAAAGAATGTGGGGACCACAGGTATTTACATAAAAACGCTCACGTACACACTTAAATCAAAAGACTGTTGTTATCAAAATGCTCTGTTCTTCAAATAGAAAACTCTATTTTTCAAAACACATAGGACAGAGACTATTCAACCATTTTTGTAAACTATGAAGGACTGTAAGGGTCTTCAAACAAAATTGACTGTTCACTGAATTTAGCAAGTGGCCAGAGTACAGAGAACCTGGAGAAAGAAAATGGAAAGCGGCCTATGCCAGAGCAGTCAAAGTAATTTTGGAAAACGGTTGTTTGTGGGTTGAGCGGTTGAAAGAAATATTTCAACACTCCCCCTTAATTTCAACTGCTGGGTTATCAGTCATACCCAGACATTTCCTCAAAAACTCAAAACTCTTCTGCCTCAATGGCTTGGTCAGAATGTCTGCAAACTGCTCCTAAGTTCTGCAGTGTTCTAAAACAATTTCTCCATTGTTTACCAATTCCCTAATGTAGTGAAAATTTGTGTCAATGTGTTTCATTCTCTTGTGAAACAAAAAATTCTTAGATAATTCAATAGCTGAGCTATTGTCACAAAAAATTACTGTACCTTTTGCCTGCTCTTGGCATAAAATCCTTAGCATCCTTCTCATCCAAATTTCTTGACACGTTGCTGCTGTAGCTGCCACATATTCTGCCTCTATTGTAGATAATGCTACAATAGGTTGTGTTTTAGAAGCCCATGAAATGGCTCTTGAACCCATGTGAAAAACATAACCAGAAGTGCTTTTTAGATCATCTACACTTCCAGCCCAATCACTGTCAGTGTATCCAGTTAAATCTAAATATTCTGAAGTAGTATATAAAATACCAAACCTTTTAGTACCTTTAACATACCTCAGAATTCTCTTCGCTGCTTGCCAATGTGCTTCCTTTGGCCTCTCCATGAATTTGGAAATCAAACTAACAACATGCATTATATCGGGCCTAGTTGCAGTCAAATACATGAGGCTGCCAACTATGCTCTTGTACAAACTAGGATCAAAATCCTTGTTGCTGTCCTCTCTACTGAGTTTTAATCCCATCACTGTGGGAGTGATTACTGCTTTGCTCTCCTGCATATTAAATCTTTCCAACACTTCATTAACATATTTTGCTTGTGAGATAAAAATCCCATTTTCATTTTGTTCTACTTCTATTCCTAAGAAGTATCTCAACAAACCCATGTCAGTCATTTCAAATTCTTCTTTCATGACTGTTTTAAAATTTTCAATAAGGTAATCATCATTACCTGTGAAAATAACATCATCAACATATAAAACCACAAGCAACATTTTACCATCCTTTTCTTTGATGTAGAGGGTGGGTTCTCTCTCACACTTTTCAAATCCATTTTCCAGTAGATAGGAATCTATCCTACTGTACCACGCTCTTGGTGCTTGCTTCAGCCCATAAAGAACTTTCTTCAATTTGCACACTTTGTGCTCTTGGCCTTTCTTTTCATAGCCGAGAGGTTGTTCAATGTAAACCTCTTCCATTAACACTCCATTTAGGAATGTTGATTTCACGTCCATTTGGTAAACTTTCCACTTGTTTTGTGCTGCTATGGACAACACTACTCTCACGGTTTCCATTCTAGCAATCGGTGCGAAATTTTCCTCATAGTCTATCCCATGCTTCTGCTTATACCCTTTGACAACAAGTCTTGCCTTGTGTCTTTCTATTTTTCCTTCAACATTACTCTTGGTCTTGTAGACCCATTTAACTCCAACTACATATTTACCTTTTGGGAGTTCAACCAAATCCCATGTCTTGTTTCTTTCTATGGCATTAATCTCCTCATCCATAGCTTCTATCCATTTCCTATCCTTAATAGCTTCTTTGAAATGAATAGGGTCATCAACATGACAATATAAATTAAAGAAAGAGTTCATACCTTCCTTTGCTACCTCTTTTTCATAAATGTCTTTTAAATTTCTGAAATTCTTACCTCTTTCATTAGGTGTACAAATGCTTGAAGAAGCACTTGAATTTCCTCCTTGTGGTGTTCTTGGAGAAGCACTTTCATTTCTCCTCAAGGGTGTCTCTTGCTGCCCTTGTATTGGTGTTGCTGTTTGGGGATGTATTTCAGCCAACTCATCATCATTTTCATCATGAGATAAATAATGTTTAACATTCATTGTTTTCTCTATGCTTCCATCCCAATCTTCCTCTTCAATGAACTGAACATCTCTGCTCAGAATAAAATTCTTGGTGGATGGGTTATACAACCTACAAGCTTTGGATTCCTCACTGTATCCAATGAAAATACATTTCTCCCCCTTGCTGTCCAACTTCTTCCTTAGCTAATCTGGAATGTGTGCATAAGCCACACATCCAAAAACTTTCATGTGTGTGACACCTTGCTTTGTGCCACTCCATGCCTCTTCCGGCACTTTGTTCATAACTGCTTTTGTAGGACATCTATTCAAGATGTATGCTGCACAATGTACAGCCTCAGCCCAATAATCATTAGGCAAATGCTTTTCCTTTAACATACTCCTTACCATATCCATTATTGTTCTATTCTTCCTTTCGGCAACTCCATTTTGCTGCGGAGTGTACCTAGTTGTAAACTGCTTATGAATCCCATTTTCTCTATAAAAACGTAGAAAATATTTGGAGATATACTCACCTTCTCTATCAGTCCTTAGGACTTTGATATGCAGCCCACTTTTCTTCTCAACAAGTGCTTTGAAATTGCAAAATCTTTCAAACACTTCACTTTTGTTGTTCAAAAAGTAAACCCAAGTTTTTCTTGTAAAATCATCTATGAATGTTAACATATAGTGTCTCCTTGCAAGTGATGGAGTTTGCATTGGTCCACATAAATCTGAGTGGACAATCTCTAAGGGTGCTTTTGCCCTTATGATTTTCCCAAAAGGAAAACTTTCTCTGTGTTGTTTCCCCAAGATACAACCTTCACAAAGGCTGTCCGGCTTCTGAATCAATGGTAATCCTCTTACCATTCCTTTTCTATTAAACAAGTTAAGACCTCCAAAGTTGAGATGTCCAAATCTCAAGTGCTACAACCAATTGTCATCTTTTGGTTCACTTTAGAAAGCCTCTTGTGTCACTGCTGCTATCTCTTCTCCATTTTTCAAATCTGCTCTCATCCTGAGAGGGAACATCCTGTTCCTTGTCATCTTCTCTTCAGCAATACATTATTTGCTGGGTGGTTTATCCATGATGGTGCATACATCATCTTCAAAGAAAACATTGTACCCCTTTTGAACAAGCTGTCCAATACTTAAGAGGTTACATTTCATTCATGGAACATAATAAACATCTTCTATGGATTTTTTTACACCTTTCCTTGTTAAAACATTTACGTCTCCTTTTCCCATAACAGAAACTTTACTATCAGTCCCTAGTGTGACTTGTGACTTCACACTCTCATCTAACATAGAAAACATGGCTATGTTTCCTGTCATATGGTTACTACAACCAGAGTCTAGAAACCATAAATATTCACTCTTTTCCTCAGCCATATTACAAGCTAAAAACAATTTATCTTGGCTGATATTTTCTTTAGTAAAATTTTCATTTGTTTTATTTCCCATATCATGCTGCTTCTTTCTACATTCATTTGCATAATGTCCATATTTTTTACAATAGTGACATTAGACATTGGATTTATCATACCTTTGTCCTTGAGCATGCTGCTGACCACTTTGCTGGCTGCTGCCTTGGCCTTCATGCTGATTTGGATTGCTGCCCCTTCCTTGAGCATTTTCTGGACTATTTCTTCCACCTCTGTTTTGGCTTCTGCTTCTTCCTCTCTTGTTTCCTCTACCTTGCCCTCTTCCTCTTCCGAACGACATCTGGTTCTTAAAGGCATGCTCTAGAGATGAGTTTTCATTTCTGACCAATCTTTGCTCATGTGTCATCAGTGATGCATGTAGCTCATCCACTGAAAAGTTTGTGAAATCCTTGGTCTCTTCTATGGTGGTGAAAATCACATCAAACCTTGAGGGTAGACTCCTCAAGAGTTTTTCCACAATCCTCCTTTCTTCAAGAGTCTCTCCATGATACCTTATCTGTGTGACCATTCCAATCACATGTGTGAAGAATGAGTCAATATTATCTAACTCCTTCATGCAGAGAGTCTCAAAGTCTCTCCTCAGCAACTGTAGTTTTTCTCTCTTCACTTTCTCCATGCCTTGATAGGCTTTCTTGAGAGTTTTCCATGTTTCTTTGGATCTCTTGGCTGCTGCTATCCTTGGAAACACACTCTCATGCACTGCTTGATACAAAAAGTAGAGGGCTCTAGAATCCTTCTTCTTATTTCTCTTTAGTAGTTCCTTCTCTGCTCGAGTTAAATCATCAAACTCATTTTCATCTGCTAGCTCTTCAAAGCCATCCTCAACAAGTTCCCATAGTCTTGGGAAGCAAATAGGGCTCTCATAGTTATTGCCCAATAGTCATAGTTTTTCCCATTAAATTGTGGGAGTTGAGTATTACCAATACCCATGTTAGTGTTGGCTCCAACCATTATTGCACTCTTAACTATGCTTCAAAATACTTTACTGTGTATTTAAAATAACTGACTGTCTACAACAGTAACACAAAAAAAATGACTTGATAAATACCTTGGATTCTTCTTGACTGAGTCTTCACTCTGCTAGAGAAGCTGCTACAACAAAGAAATCCTTCCTTCAACTTCTTTGACACCTTCAAAGAGCCTGGACTAGCTCTGATACTATGTTGGAATTCATGAAATTCCTGAACAACCAATGGAGAGAGTAATACTCTCCTCTTTAACACAGATAATGAAAAAAAATTCTTCACTGGAGACAGAGTTTTGCACTTGAAAAACTATTTCATTTACTTCAAAAAAATGTTACAAAATCTCCTCTGACTGAGGGAATACAAAATGCTGGACTACTTCTAACACAGTGCAAAACAGACTTCACTGTCTCACAAAATTACACACTCTGTCACTTTGTAAAACAATGCTGTTGTGTTTTCAAAATACTCTCTGTCTCTTTGAAAATACACTGTTGTGTATACAAAATTCACTCTGCTGTGCTTTCAAAATAAAACATAACATTTTCTATTACGATAGCCTTCAGGCCTTTTTGCACTTTATATACCACAACACCTTTTAATAAAACAAAACAACTATTTAAACTTAACAATATGTCGCAACATATGTTAATAAAACAAAACTATTAAAACTGTCGGGGACTCACACATTATAATACTGCGCATATGTTTATATAACATATGTTTATAATAAAACATATAAAAATTCAAAGTCATTCATCGTGCGATATATAAAAAAACATTTAAAACATAATACTCTGCCCGGACTTCAAACACTATGGACCAAAATACAATGAGAATTTTCGCGTAACAAAAATGGGGTTGCTGACGTCACGAATTGTGCGCGCGATGGATTATCCAATCCATCCTATAACTTCATATCGCGTCCGCCAGAGCTCTTTGGGTACGGGCCTCCATTTTAACACGAAATCCATTTATCAACTCCGTCCTATAACTCTATCGGGTCTGGAACTTCACAAAACAATCGGGCCAATACAAAAAAAACATTTGTGATGCAATACAGTGTTGCCGCGTGGTCTGTGGGACCACACCTCCCGCGGTCCTTGGCTTAAAGCAGAGGGCGATAAATATTCTTGCGATTGCGATGAACGCATCGCATCGGAACATGTCAATCGGACATAACAAAACAAGCGGAGGTAACTCTTGCAACTTCCGATTGCGATGATTGCCTCAGAACCTCCAACATCAACAAGACACTTGATCCAAAAACAACGTGCAATTGCGATTACATAAATAATGTGGGGACCACAGGTCTTTACATAAAAACGCTCGCGTACACACTTAAATAAAAAGACTTTTTTTTATCAAAATGCTCTGTTCTTCAAATAGAAAACTTTGTTTTTCAAAACACACAGGACAGAGATTGTTCAACAGTTTTTGTAAACTACGAAGGATTGTAAGGGTCTTCAAACAAAATTGACTGTTAACTGAATTTAGCAAGCGGCCAGAGTACAGAGAACTTGGAGAAAGAAAATGGAAATTTTGGAAAGCGGTTGTTTGTGGGCTCAGCAATTGAAAGTAATATTTCAACAAAATTATTAGTGATGAGTTGCAGGCCATGGATTGTCGCTCATGGGACCTTCCTTTACACTCTCCTTGCAACAAACTGTGAAATTCTTTGGATGCTAAGATTAGTGAAGTCGAATGTCAAATTAAATTTCTCAAGGCCGATGTAGGTATGATATATACAATTTTCAAGATCAATTTTATTTTCAAGATTATGTAGATATCATATATATGATTATAAAGATCAATTTTATTTTCAAGATTAAATTTATTTTATTTTAAGTTGTTAAAATTCATTCGGGGTTTCCCCTAAATCTTTCTTTTCTTTGACGGATCGTCAGATAGAACTTTGCGTTCTTTGAGGATCATTAGGGCGTTTGGATCTTAGCAGTCGCTTGGTAAGAATGTTCTCTTTTTTGTGAGTTATTTTTTGTTCCTATTTGTTATTTATTATTGAAGTTTTTAAAATAAGGTAAAACCAAAAGGTGAAATTTTCCCATATTTTTACTTTCCATCAATAAAACAAATGAAATTTTTGGGAGAAAGTTTCATAATCATAATCCTATTCAGTGGATCAAAATCTCATTACAATTTTCAGGATAATTTCTAGCTGTTTTTTGGTGGATTTTTCTCTGATTTATTTTAAGTTGTTAGTTTCATTAGGCCTTTCCCCTTAATCTTTATTTTCAGATATAAAGCCTTCAAATATAAAGCATCCAGAAAGACAAGACCAGATGATTGTAGGTGCGCTTATACAAAATAATTCTCATCAAAAAATAGTTAACGCTCATGGTTCCTGCCCATTTCTGAAGCGGACGACCAGGGGTGTCATGCCTGCAAATTATAATTATTTAGTAGGCCATGAACCTTCAACTGTAAATGAAGATTTTTCTTGGACTTCAAATCCAATCTATCAACAAATGCAAATACCGATGGATACAGGTACCATACCAACTAATTATGTTGGGTTTTCAAATATAAATTGTACTAATGGTAACGGATCTTCAAATATAAACCTACTGTATGGAGTTTTTACGAAGTAATGGTGCTCTTTGGCGTTTTTTTTTCTATCTATAAACCAAATGAAATTTCTGGGAGAAAGTTTCATAGTCATAATCCTATTCAGTGGATTCACAATCATAATTTTAATAAAGAAAAGAAGATGACGTGTAACAGTATTTACCTTGGAGTTATATAAGATTTTCAAGATTAATTTCTAGCTGTGTTTTGTTGGATTATTTTTCTAATTTATTTTATTTTAAGTTGTTAATTTCATTCGAGGCTTTCTCTTAATCTTTATCTTTTTTTAACGGATGTTCAGATATAAAAGCCAATGGTGTTGGGCCTTCGAATATATAGCATACAGGAAGACAAGACCAGATGGTTGCAGGTGCAGCTATACAAAATAATTCTCATCGAGAAATAGTTAATGCTCATTGTTCCTTCCCATTTATGAAGCCGACGGCCAGGGGTGTCATGCCTGAAAATTATAATTATTTAGTTTCCCATGAACCTTCGACTGTAAACGCATATTGTTCTTGGACTTCAAATCCAATCTATCAACAAATGCAAATACCTTGGGTTAAGGTATTTGCAAATGCAAATGCAGATTTTTCTTGGACTTCCATTCCAATCTATCAACAATCTATCTTAAGGCTTAATATAAATCCCTTGGGTTTATAATCATGGTGAACCATTCGCAACCATGGTCCAATCTCACATTGTGACAAAGAATGTCTCAAAATGGAAATCAACCATGGTCAACCATGGTCTAATGTCGCATTGTGACATGGATTGTCTCAATATAAAAATCAACCATGGTCAACCATGTTCCAACATCGAATTATGACAAAGATTGACTTAATATGAAAATCAACCATGGTCAATCATGTTCAACCATGTTAAGATTGTGACAAAGATTGTCTCTTGGTCTAACTTCATATTCTGACAACCATGGTGATCCATGGCCAACCGTGGTCCATCGTCGCATTGTCAAAGATTCTCTCAAATTTAAAATCAACCCTGGTCAACCATTGTCCAATGTTGCATTGTGACAAAGGTTATCTCAATATGAAAATCGATCGTGGTCAACCATAGTCCAATGTCTCATTGTGACAAATATTGTGTCAATATGAAAATCAACTTTGGTCAACCATGGTCAACCATGTTGATTTTAGGGTTTATAATATTTATCTTAGGGTTTATATACCTTCAATTTATAATCCCTTGGGTTTTTAGTATTAATCCATTGGGTTTATAATATTTATCTTAAGGTTTATATACCTTGGGTTTTTAATATTAGTCCCTTGGGTTTAATATTATTCTCTTGGGTTTATAATACCTTAGGGTTTTAGAATTAATCCATTGTGTTTATAATATTAATCTCTTAGGTTTATCAATCTAAGGATCATACTCCTAGGGTATAATATTATTCAAGAGGTTTATAATATTAATCTTGGGGTTTATTATAAATCCCTCGGGTTTATAATCATGGTTAACCATGCAGAAACATGGTCCAATGTTATTGTGACAAATATTGCCTCAATATAAAAATCAACCATGGTCAACCATGGTCAAATGTTACATTGTGACAAATATTGTCTCAATATGAAAATCAACCATAGTAAACCATGGTCAAATGTCACAGTGTGACAAAGATTGTCACAATATGAAAATCAACCATGGTAAACCATGTTCCAACATTGCATTGTGACAATGATTGCTTAATATCAATCCTTTCGGTTTATCAATTTAAGGGTTCATATTCCTAGGGTATAGTATTATTGATAAGGTTTAAAATATTAATCTTAGGGTTTAATATAAATCACTTGGGTTTATAATCATGGTGAACCATGCACAACCATGGTCCAATGCCACATTGTGATAAAGAATGTCTCAATATGGAAATCAACCATGGTCCAATGTTGCATTGTGACATGGATTGTCTCAATATGAAACTCAACCATGGTAAACCATGTTCCAACATCTCATTGTCATAAAGATTGACTTTATATGAGAATCAACCATGGTAAACCATGGTTAGATTGTGACAAAGATTGTCTTTTGGTCCAACGTCACATTCTGACAACCATGGTGATCCATGGCCAATCATGGTCCAACATCGCATTGTGACAAAGATTCTCTCAATATGAAAATCAACCATGGTCAACCATTGTCCAATGTTGCATTGTGACAAAGGTTGTCTCAATATGAAAATCGAATATGGTCAACCATAGTACAATGTCGCATTGTGACAAATATTGTGTCAATATGAAAATCAATCGTGGTCGAGCATGGTGAGCCATGTTGATTTTAGGGTTTATAATATTTATCTTAGGGCTTATATACCTTCAATTTATAATCCCTTGGGTTTTTTAGTATTAGTCCCTTGGGTTTATAATACTTATCTTAATGTTTATATATCTTTGGTTTATAATATTAATCCTATGGGTTTAATATTACTCCCTTGGGTTTATGGTACCTTGATGTTTTAGAATTAATCCCTTGGGTTTATAATATCAATCCCTTTGGTTTATCAGTCTAAGGGTTCATATTCCTAGGGAATAATATTATTCATGCGTTTTATATTATTAACCCTAGGGTTTACTATAAATCCCTTGGGTTTATAATCATGGTCAACCATGCACAAACATGGTCCAATGCCACATTTTGGAAAATATTGTCTCAATATGAAAATCAACCATGATCAACCATGGTTGAATGTTGCATTGTGACAAAGATTGTCTCAATATGAAAATCAACCATGGTCAACCATGTTCCAACATCGCATTGGGACAAATATTGACTTAATATGAAAATCAACCATGGTCAACCATGGTCAGATTGTGACAAACATTGTCTCTTGGTACAACGTTACATTTTGACAACCATGGTGATCCATGGCCAACCACGGTCCAATGTCGCAGTGTGACAAAGATTGTATCAATATAAAAATCAATTGTGGTCAACCATTGTCCAATGTTGCATTGTGACAAATGTTGTCTCAATATAAAAATCGACCATGGTCAACCATAGTTCAATGTTGCATTGTGACAAATATTGTGTTAATATGAAGAGAGTGTGGTCGACCATGTTGATTTTAGGGTTTATAATATTTATCGTAGGGTTTATATACCATCAATTTATAATCCATTGGGTTTTTAGTATTAATCCCTTGGGTTTATTATTCCTTTGGGCTTATAATATTTATCTTATGGTTTATATATCTTAAGTTTATAATATTAATCTCCTGGGTTTAATATTATTCCCTTGCGTTTATAGTACCTTGGGTTTAATATTTCTCCCTTGAATTTATAATTGCTTAGGTTTTTAGTATTAATCTCTTGGGTTTATAACAATAATTTGTTGGATTTATTATTAATAATTAAATTAACAATTATTAATGATTAAATTTTAATATTTATTAATAAATAATTATTATTAATAAATTAATTATTATTAATTATAACTATTAAATGTTATTGTTAATTATTATATACTATGAAGAATTATTATTAATTAATTAATAATAATTAATTAGTAATTATTAAAAATATTAATAATTTATTTTACAAGTTTATATATAAAGGGTTTATAATATTAATTGCGGCAATTTAATATTTATCTTTTGATTTATAATATTTTAAGTTTTTAGTATTAATATTTTAGGTTTATTATTAAATTAGATTTATAATATTAATTGGTTGAGTATATTATTAATTAATTATTAATAGTAATTAATAATTAATAATAATAATAATAATTAATTATTATTATTATTAATTAATAATATATTAATATATTATTAATAGTTCTTATTAATTAATTATTATTGATAATTATAATTAATTATTTTTCACTTAATAGTTATTAATTATTAACCATTATATTTATAATAATTAATTATTAATAATTAATATTTATTATTAACATTTATTAATAATTATTATAATAATAACTATTATTAATTATTAATAATTATAATTAATTATTATTATTATTTATTATTTATTATTATTATTATAAATGTTAATTGGTAATAATAAATAATAATTAATAATAAATGTCTTTCATATATATTACATTTATAAACAACGTATTTGATTGTGCTAATCACAACAATATTCAATTTCGATTAATAATCACGACCGTCCGTTCAAGCATTATAGGTAACCATTGGGCCGCACATTCTCAAATGGAGGAGTCTGTGTGTCTACGAATCGGGAGCTGATGTGACAGCTCCCGATCGTCGGGCTCCGGCGACCTCCCCTTCTCCGGCTGGATGTGGACCCCGTCTCTCCAGCTCCCGACTGCAGCGAACGGCGACGGAACCTCCAACTCCCGATGGACGTTAGCGTCGACCTCACTCTCCGCCACCTCCCTCCCTCGCACCGCTCCTCCCCCACCTACCTCCATCAATGCGAATATTTGAATTTTGAAATTTGAACAAACGCCGCGTAATATGAAGGCGATTTACATGTTGTTCATCTTCCCCCGCAATTTCGTTCATTCAAACCTGCAATTGCTGATTTTGGGCTCTCAAGAATTCTGGAATATGGTGACATGGGCAACGGATTTATTACCTCCAACATTAGGGGTTCCATCGGTTACATGGCACCAGGTACAAACAGGATTATTGACCCTTTTCCTTGTGTTTGTATACATTATTAATCTTGATTATGAAAGACTTTCGATCTTACTTGTGTTTGTGTTGTTTGTTGTTACAGAGTATGCCACTGGTTCGAGAATCACCTCAAAGGTTGATATATACAGCTATGGA